>JAOWCC010000064.1:19764187-20394459 GCA_030867875.1 Actinernus sp. WN-2022 | reverse complement strand
AAAATTCGGTGTGTAATAAATATTCTGCATGGCTTTAATTTATGAAGGTCAGAATAATACAACTATTACATAAATACTCAGTTCCATAAAAATAAAACCGAAAGAAAATGGTAAATAAGTATGAATAACGTAAGTAAGTAAAGTAAATAACGTACGAGCTTGAAGAGCTGTTCTCGAAAGGCAGGAAATCTGACATTCTAGAGTCTAAATGGGGTGGCTAGCCACCCAATCCACCCCACCCCTAAATCCGCCCCTGTGATTACTTCTAGTTATAGTAATAAACAGTATGCAACAATTACACAGCTGAGTGTGATCCTAGAAGTCCCTTCTCCCATAGTTTAGTCTCTTCTTCCTCCGTAATTTCTCTTCTTTCATCCTTTCAGTGGACGCTTGGGCGACTTCACACTTCGTGGCATCCTTCATTTCAGCATCAAGAGTTTTTTTTCGAAACAGCGTGAACCTTATGAAGAAATAACAGCATAGACAAGAATAACAATAACAATGCACGAGAGCATTTAAAAGAAATAGGTACCCAATGGGTACATGTGTCTACTGCATGTGTAAAACAGCATGGGCAATTGATCCCCATCATTTATAAGGCCACCAGTAGATATAGATAGTCCCAATCATGGATAGCCCTCCTCCAAAAACAGATTTTGTTACTTGTAAGAAATAAATGTTAATAGACATAGACATATTTATTAGCACCGTATACAATGTTGTACTGTAAGGAGATAACTGTAGGCTACAAGTACTCTAATAATAACAACCTATATAAGATGTAAAATGGAGAGTCTAATTATCGGAAGTAGGAATAGTATTTGCGTACTTTAAAATACATGTGTACAGCTTTTGGAGTGCAAGCGGTGGATTCATTGTGATGTTAAATCCAAAGAAACGCTAATTAAGTTGTTCTCATTTTAAAATCCTTTCGAAATGAGGAATTGTGGCGTTTTCCGTTTGTCAATATCTAATTTCGTTCCAGAGATTTTCAGGTTTTCTGCAATATGCAAATCGGAGATGAACTGTGACGTCATTTGATTGCACAAATTTCCATAACAGAAACAAACTTCAAGTTAAAAGGGGGCTGGGGCCAGGAATATCTCCATGGCAACGTCATTATTTCCACAGTGATGTTTATTTTCTTTAGTACAATACATGTGCAAAGTTTCAATTGTTTTTACCCACTATTTGCAGAGATATTCTTTATTTTGTGATTTGTTTCCAGTGGCTATCAATCAAATGACGTCACAGTTCATCATTTGCATATTGCAAAAATCTGGCATACCTCTGGAACGAAATGAGGGTTGTTTACGTATGTTATTTACACATAAATTCCAGTCGGAAATTCCGGTGTAAACTGGGTACACAATTTAAATTTCCCGATCGGAAAAACGTTTACCATTTCAGTACACAAACCGTTCCATATGAAAAAAGCTCGGCATATTAAGCCTGGAACTATGGCGCGCCGTTTGTTTCAAAATTATTTATTACGTTATTGACTTACCTTACCTACCTGTAATATAAATTACCTTGAACCTTCATGCGGCTTTACTACCTCATATCGTA
Organism: Actinernus sp. WN-2022; assembly: GCA_030867875.1. Lineage (NCBI taxonomy): Eukaryota > Metazoa > Cnidaria > Anthozoa > Actiniaria > Actinernidae > Actinernus > Actinernus sp. WN-2022. Next base: position 20,392,890 of record JAOWCC010000064.1, on the reverse strand, counting down.
AGTTTTACTACATTGATGTGTGGCGGTTTACTACCTTCATGACCTTGATGTCATTTTACTGCCATTATAAGAGATTTAATTACCTACCTCGACGCGTGTTTTCTAACTTATTGTAAGATATGTGTGTTAATTAATACTACCTTGGTGTGTGTTACTCTACCCTGATGTATGTTTTACTACCTTGATGTGTGTTATACTACCTTGATGTGTGTTATATACTACATTGATGTGACGTGTCAGTGTTTTTCTACCTTCATATGTGTGTTATACTACCTTGATGTGTGTTTTTCTACCTTGATCAGTGTGTTTTTCTACCTTGATGTGTGTGTTATACTACCTTGATGCGATTTTCTCTACCTTGATGCGTGCATTTCTCTACCTTGATGTGTGTGTTATACTACGTTGATGCGATTTTCTCTACCTTGATGTGTATTTTACTACCTTCATGCGTGTGTTATATTACCTTGATCAGCGTGTTTTTCTACCTTGATGTGTGTGTTATACTACCTTGATGTGTGCATTTCTCTACCTTGATGTATGTGTTATACTACCTTGTTGCGATTTTCTCTACCTTGATGCGTGCGTTTCTCTACATTGATGTGTATTTTACTACCTTCATGTGTGTTATACTACCTTGATAAGCGTGTTTTTCTACCTTGATGTGTGTGTTATACTACCTTGATGCGTGTTTCTCTACCTTGATATGTGCTTGATGTGTGTGTTATTCTACCTTGATGCGTGCATTTCTCTACCTTGATGTGTGTGTGATACTACCTTGATGTGATTTTCTCTACCTTGATGTGTGTGTTATTCTACCTTGATGTGTGTGTTATTCTACCTTGATGTGTGTGTTGTACTGCCTTGATATGATTTTCTCTACCTTGATGCGTGTGTTATTCTACCTTGATGCGTGCATTTCTCTACCTTGATGTGTGTGTGATACTACCTTGATGTGATTTTCTCTACCTTGATGCGTGCGTTTCTCTACCTTGATGTGTGTTTACTACCTTGATCAGCGTGTTTTTTTACCTTGATGTGTGCGTTTCTCTACCTTGATGTGTGTTATACTACCTTCATGTGTGTTATACTACCTTGATCAGCGTGTTTTTTCTACCTTGATGTGTGTGTTATACTACCTTCATGTGTGTTATACTACCTTGATGCGATTTTCTCTACCTTAACGCGTGCGTTATTCTACCTTGATGCGTGCATTTCTCTACCTTGATGTGTGTGTGATACTACCTTGATGTGATTTTCTCTACCTTGATGCGTGCGTTTCTCTACCTTGATGTGTGTTTTACTACCTTGATCAGCGTGTTTTTCTACCTTGATGTGTGCGTTTCTCTACCTTGATGTGTGTTATACTACCTTCATGTGTGTTATACTACCTTGATCAGCGTGTTTTTCTACCTTGATGTGTGCGTTTCTCTACCTTGATGTGTGTTATACTACCTTCATGTGTGTTATACTACCTTGATCAGCGTGTTTTTCTACCTTGATGTGTGTGTTATACTACCTTCATGTGTGTTATACCTTGATGCGATTTTCTTTACCTTAACGCGTGCGTTATTCTACCTTGATGCGTGCATTTCTCTACCTTGATGTGTGTGTGATACTACCTTGATGTGATTTTCTCTACCTTGATGCGTGCGTTTCTCTACCTTGATGTGTGTTTTACTACCTTGATCAGCGTGTTTTTCTACCTTGATATGTGCGTTTCTCTACCTTGATGTGTGTTATACTACCTTCATGTGTGTTATAATACCTTGATCAGCGTGTTTTTCTACCTTGATGTGTGTGTTATACTACCTTGATGTGTGTTATACTACCTTGATACGATTTTCTCTACCTTGACGCGTGCGTTATTCTACCTTGATGCGTGCATTTCTCTACCTTGATGTGTGATATACTACCTTGATGCGATTTTCTCTACCTTGATGCGTGCATTTCTCTACCTTGATATCAATTTACTATCGTGATGTGTATTAGCTTGATATCAATTTACTACCGTGATAAGTGATTTAATTACCTTGATGGGAGTTTACTGTGTTTCTACTTTGATGCGTTTGTTTCTCTACCTTGATATGTTTTATACTACCTTGATGTTTGTGTTTTTCTACCTTGATATGTGCTTGATGTGTGTGTTTTTTACCTTGATGTTTTCTACCTTGATGCGTGCATATCTCTAACTTGATGTGTTTTTCTACCGTGAGGTGTGTGTGAATTACTCATTAAATGATATGTGTTCTTTACCTTGACGCGTGTTTTTCTACATTTTTAGACCATGAGGTACATTTTAGGGTGGGAAACTTTTTACGGTTTTGTATTTTTAGGGTATTTTTCGAGGTTTTCTGATGGTCACTGCACCCTTACCCTTTTTACCTCAGTTGAAGGTAATCTTTTTATCTCAGTTGAAGCCCCCCCCCCCCCCCCCCCCCTCCGAGTTTTTCTACCTTGATGTGTTTGTTACTTACTACCTGATGTGTGTTATACTACCTTGATCAGCGTGTTTCTCTACTTTGATGCGTGTGTTATACTACCGTGATGTGATTTTCTATACCTTGATGCGTGCTTTTCTCTTCCTTCTAACTTGATGTGTGCTATCTTTTCTACTTTGATATCAATTTACTACCGTGATGTGTTGTATCAATTTGCTATCAATTTACTACCGTGATAAGTGATTTGATTACCTTGATGCGAGTCTACCTTGATGCGTGTGTTTCTCTACCTTGATGTGTGTTTTATTCTACGTACCTAACATCACTTATTGACATCAAGAAAACACACATCACTGTATTAAATTGATATCAAGGTAGAAAAACACGCCGATCAAGGTAGTGTAGTATAACACACACATCAAGGTAGAGAAACGCACGCATCAAGGTAGAGAAAATTACATCAAGGTTAGTATAACACACACATCAAGGTAGAGAAATGCACGCATCAAGGTAGAGAAAATCGCATCAATGTAGTATAACACACACATCAAGGTAGAGAAACGCACGCATCAAGGTAGAGAAAATCGCATCAAGGTAGTATAACACACACATCAAGGTAGAGAAATGCACGCATCAAGGTAGAGAAAATTACATCAAGGTAGTATAACACACACATCAAGGTAGAGAAATGCACGCATCAAAGTAGAGACAATCGCATCAAGGTAGTATAACACACACATCAAGGTAGAGAAACGCACGCATCAAGATAGAGAAAATCGCATCAAGGTAGTATAACACACACATCAAGGCAGAGAAATGCACGCATCAAGGTAGAGAAAATCGCATCAAGGTAGTATAACACACATTAAGGTATATAGTATAATACACACATCAAGGTAGATAAATGCACGCATCAAGGTACTAAAACACGCAGCAAGGTAGTAAATTCGCATCAACGTATTTAAATCACTTATCACGGTAGTAAAATGAAATCAAAATAACGAACATCACGGTAGTAATTTAAATAAATTCAAGGTAATGCATCACTGTAGTAAATTGATATCAACCGTAGAAAAACACGCTGATCAAGGCAGTATAACACACATATGGTAGTGGAAAAACACACACATCAAGGTAGAGAAACGCACGCATCAAGGTAGAGAAAATCGCATCAAGGTAGTATAGCACACATCAAGGTTAGTAGTATAACACACACATCAAGGTAGAAAAACACGCTGATCAAGGTAGTATAACACACATGAAGGTAGTATAAAACACACATCAAGGTAGAGAAATGCACGCATCAAGGTAGAGAAAAATCGCATCAAGGTAGTATAACACACATCAAGGTAGAGAAAATCGCATCAAGGTAGTATAACACACACATCAAGGTAGAGAAACGCATGCACGCATCAAGGTAGTGAAAATCGCATCAAGGTAGTATAACACACACATCAAGGTAGAGAAACGCACGCATCAAGGTAGAGAAAATCGCATCAAGGTAGTATAAACACATCAAGGTAGAGAAAATCGCATCAAGGTAGTATAACACACACATCAAGGTAGAGAAACGCACGCATCAAGGTAGAGAAAATCGCATCAAGGTAGTATAACACACACATCAAGGTAGAGAAATGCACGCATCAAGGTAGAGAAAATCGCATCGAGGTAGTATAACACACACATCAAGGCAAAGAAACGCACGCATCAAGGTAGAGAAAATCGCATCAAGGTAGTATAACACACATCAAGGTAGTATAATACACACATCAAGGTAGATAAATGCACGCATCAAGGTACTAAAACACGCAGCAAGGTACTAAATTCGCATCAACGTATTTAAATCACTTATCACGGTAGTAAAATGACATCAAAATAACGAACATCACGGTAGTAATTTAAATAAATTCAAGGTAACGCATCACTGTAGTAAATTGATATCAACAGTAGAAAAACACGCTGATCAAGGCAGTATAACACACATATGGTGGTGGAAAAACACACACATCAAGGTAGAGAAACGCACGCATCAAGGTAGAGAAAATCGCATCAAGGTAGTATAACACACACATCAAGGTAGAGAAACGCACGCATCAAAGTAGAGAAAATCGCATCAAGGTAGTATAACACACATCAAGGTAGTATAATACACATCAAGGTAGTATAACACACACATCAAGGTAGAAAAACACGCTGATCAAGGTAGTATAACACACATAAAGGTAGTATAAAACACACATCAAGGTAGAGAAATGCACGCATCAAGGTAGAGAAAATCGCATCAAGGTAGTATAACACACATCAAGGTAGGGAAAATCGCATCAAGGTAGTAAACACACACATCAAGGTAGAGAAACGCACGCACGCATCAAGGTAGAGAAAATCGCATCAAGGTAGTATAACACACACATCAAGGTAGAGAAATTCACGCATCGAGGTAGTATAACACACATCAAGGTAGAGAAACGCACGCATCAAGGTAGAAAAAATCGCATCAAGGTAGTATAACACACATCAAGGTAGAGAAACGCACACATCAAGGTAGAGAGAATCGCATCAAGGTAGTATAACACACATCAAGGTAGCATTAACACACATATCTTACAATAAGGTAGAAAACACGCATCTCGGTAGGTAATAAAATATCTCATAATGGCAGTAAAATGACATCAAGGTCATCAAGGTAGTAAACTCACACATCAATGTAGTAAAACTGATGATATGAAGGTAGGTAAGATAAGTCAATAACGGTAATAAATAATTTTGAAACAAACGGCGCGCCATATGGAACTGGTACGACCGCGACACGATTTTTGAAAATTCCGGTTGGGAATTTTGGACTACCTTTTTGAGACGTTCCATTAATTTCGGAAATTTACCACGGGACGAACCGAACAAACGTTTACCATTTACATTCCAACCGAAATTTCCGAAGTCGTCTCAGCTCCCAAATCTCGCTGCCGTAGAGGCAGGATTGGTTTAATAAGCGAGTCAAAGAGCTTTAGCGGTTAGTCTTTTTTGTTTGTTCTGAAGTTTTCACCCATGCATACTCTTGCACCTATCAGCGGCTTCCCCGAGGGGTCGACCCCCGGGCTGACCAGAGGGATTGTAAAAAGACAGAAACCATCTTGACGATTTTCCCCAGGGATAGGGGAATCGCTTTCAAAGTCCCCTGGTTGAGGTCTTCCACGACCTGCAATCCCCCGTCGGTCATTTTGCACGAAATGAGATCGATGGAGCTGAATTGACTACCGACTGAATCTCGTTACTAACGTTATTTCTATAACATTGAACACTCTATTTTCAACAGAAAATGGAACTTTATTAACACTTCAATGAAAAAAAAAATGGAAAAAAAAAAATTCAATGAACTTCATCTAGTATCTTTCAGGAACAACTGAAGACACACTTCAATGTACTTCAGTTAGTAGTTCATAAGGAACAAGACACAAAACATTGGCTGGTTGGGCTGCATGCGATATGTCTTTCATAGAGTACAAACCATGAAATATCCACTAAATAATGTCGAAACAGAAAGTAGTAAATTCCTAATTTTCCAACCCTGAAACAAAGTCGAGCATTTCCCCGACCCCAGGGGCAATGTTCGCATTCAATCCTCCTGTATTCCCCCCACATATCTTCGTGGTTAGCCCGGGGGACGACTCCTCGGGGAAGCCGATGATAGGTGCATAATAGTTTAAATAATGCCTTTAGCGATAACTTTTCAAGTTCGATTTTAGCTAAGTAAAGTTACCAATGGCACTCAGCATAAATTAATCCCAAGATGCTTGTATGAAAGTTACATTTTCAATTATTGAACACTAATATCTTGGTTTTATCTAAGTTAATTTCCAATTCATTTTCATTAGAGAATATTTATATTTGATTGATATAATTTTGCAGTTGCACTTGGCTTTTGCCATATAATAACGAGATCATCGGCATACAGCAAACATCATTGTCAGAAATCTATTCCATTGTGGGCGGGGCATAAAATTATGCAATAGCGCCTGTCGATCATCAATCTCTTTCTTAGGCTCTCTAGCGCTTTAATTATTGCCACCCATTCACTGCATATTCAGGCAAGTATTGTAGAAGTTCTGGCATCATGGAATGAGCTAGCTAAAGAATAACAATTGTATCGAGGACCGAGAGCTGTTATATATTTACCAGGAACACACTCGATATTTTTTTCCCATTTTGTTTTTATATTCCCGCCACCGCCAAGACAAAACTTAAAAGTCAGATTCAACCAATCACACAGTGAGTTACGAATAAACTAGTTACCAGATTCTTACAGGCTAATCGAGAGCAATATGGCAATATGGCGAAGTAGAAGTCGACGGCCGTACGGGTTTCGTTTTGATGTTCTTTCGAGCTGTGGTAGTGTACAGATACCTGAAAATCACTCAAATTTAACCTCACTGGGAAGCTGTCGGTAAATACTAAGTCACATTTGCATATAATTGTGTCGGATAAAATGACATTTAAGCTACTCGATTCCATCGTTACAAATTAAGAAACCCTTATGCTATTCTCCAAAGTTGATCAAAGCAACCATCAGTGTGGCTAAAATGAAGGAAATTACAGTAAACGTGGAGGCCATTTTAACACACGGTTAGTGCATTAATTCGAATAAGCTGAGGAAGCCAGAATTATTCGCTTCAACTCGATTACATGCAATTTTACAGTCAACAACATGCTAGAAAATACGATTCAAACGATACATTTGAAGGTTTATTGTAATTCTGTTTCACAATTGGACTCCAAACACAAACTTCCATACAAAATACTGCAAAATTACAATGTCTATTTACGGTCGTAATTTGATGCCTAGTGCGCACGCGTGGGATCGATTTCTGACAATAATGATGTTGTGTCCCATGATTTCGACGCCGGTGTTCCCCAGGCCAACATCACGGCTGCTTCATTAATTTTCTCTGGTAAGCGGTAGGACATGTTGGTGAAAGAATGCATCCCGCTGTTTAACTCCAGAGAAGTAGTGAAATTGTTCTGAAACTTGACCGTTAACTTTACAGCAGCTGAGTCATTGGAGTACATTGATTTTAATAATGATAAGAAATGGCCAGTAATTCCTGCGTTGTCTATTGTTTTAAACAATTTAGCTCTCAGGATCGAATCGAAGGCTAGCATAAAACCTCCCTTCTTGGAATGGCTTCGGCATCGGCGGTATGATCACGTGACAGAATGCTGCTCATTGATTGGTGCTCTGCACCGACATTTGACTCCGAGCAAGCGGAAACCGAACCGATCCGAGCAGAAATGGCCTCCGAGCGTTTGACTACATCGCTCGTAAGCTGCTCGGAATGATCGGAAGCCAACCGACCGAGTGGCCACATTTACCGACGACTGATCCGGCCGGACAAAAACACTATAGTACAGTGATTTTACGCTTGGCTATTTAATTTGAATCAATTGAATGTTTCAGTTTTAATATGTTTAGGCAGGAGGTTATCAGTTATCACACTTCAGCCAACGACTGCTTTCCCAAAAAAATCACTTATAACGCTTAGTATTAATGAATTTTAAACTACGCTGGTAGATTTTTATCTGTTCGAGGATGAGGGGAATAGATCTTTATCACGCTGTGGCCCAGTCTTTCGACCGCTCCTTAGATATTGCATGCGCATGCTCAAAACCATCCAATCAGGAATAAGATCAAATTCGCGGGAATATTCGCGGAGTTTAATAGCCGATGATCTCAGTGCAGAATTTCTCGCAACATGTGTCTTCCCGCAACGGCAAACACAAACAATTTCTTGCTTCAGAGTCTTTATTTCTTCTCGGGGTATGGACCACTATAGGACTAAATCCTTCAGGTGAGAGCATTATCACTTTGTATTTACACTTAGATCGAAGGTTCAAGTCCACGCATTTCGTTTTCACAGCCGGATCAGTCAGCTTCACTGCTGTTATCCCGTGCTCCTTTAGTTTAGACATTTGATCATCCATCACTGAGAGATACGACTTGATAAATCAAGACACTGATATAGTACAAACCAGCGACTTGCCAAACTCAGTGCTGAAGTTGACGAAGACATCTTCCCTTTGCATAAGTTAAAGAAGGCTACTTTGGTACAAATTTATAATTGCACACTTTCAAGGCCTAATAAACGTTGCCACAATTCAGTAAACACTCCACTCGAACTCCGGGATTCGCCGCCATATAGTACCGGCATTTCTGATACGCGCATGCAATATCTACTGGACTCTCAGTTTCCCGCGACCTTCCAGTTTTAAAACGGAGCGGTCGAAAAGATGCCAGGTTAGGACTAGCTATGGCCATGTTGCATCCCAGGAGAATAAAAACGTCTGTTCTTGCATACCGTAGAATCCCGGTTATAAGCCCCCACGGTTATAAGCCCTCCCGGCTTTAAGCCAAAACCAAAACCACCCAAAACCCTTACGAAGTTGTATAAGCCCAGGGCTTATAACCGGGATTCTACGGTATGCATGGTAAATGATGCTGAAAGTCGTGAACGACTTGCTGCGGGCGCCATTTTGGAGTTCTTGCACAAACAAAAAGGAATCGAAAACCCGATGTCGATTGGTTAAGGAAATCAAAAGTTATGAAAATAAGAATATATGTGGAGCCACATGAACGGATGGATCGGATGGTCGGATTAGATAAGGGGTGTTCAAATTAACGCGTTTACTTCCTCCTTTGACCATCCCAACCCTTCCGCCATTTTGAAAATGCCTGGGGCCCGTGCCTGAGCCGGTGCCTGTGTACAAGGTCGGGACTTTGTACCCGGTGCTCCGGTACCGTGCTCAAATGTTGGCAAGCTAGGGAGGTGCCCACCAGGCCGCCAGGCGCCGTGTCCGTCGGGCACAGTGCCAGGGAACCTAATAGTAATTATTACGTAAGACAATTTTAGTTCAGAATCGGGCCTTATTTCGAAACTTCTAGGGGACTGTATCTTTTGTTGTTTCTTAATAATGTTTCCTGTTAATAAAATACAAATTTAAAAATGTCATTAATAGCAGCTGAAGTCCATAACCATGGCCGTGTTGGTCTATCAGTTTACGGTATAATCTATTTTTAGAAAACGATTCTCGCTTAAAGGGGCTGTGTCATGGTAAGACTTTACATTCGTTTTTCCGGGCCGGAAAGAGCTATTCCACCGATTTTGAAATGAACTAACGAACCTCTCGGCCATGTGGGATGCTTTATATGAAAGCAAATATGTAAAAATGACTAACAAACAGTGTATATAAACAGTCTCCAGGGAAAATATTGAAAATCCTTTCAATCAAGCATTGAGGGAGGGAAGTTTAACTGTTTGTATCAAATTAACAGCCACTAAACGAGCTATTACTCGATACATGCGCAGTACCATGACATAGCCCCTTTAATCGATACGCATGCGTATTACACTTATTGCACCAGCAACTCTGATTGGCCTAAAACATGAAAGCCTTTGTTCTAATGAGAGAACTAATTTTGTGTTTATAAAAGAAACATGCATGGGTGCCATTGTTTCCCCCACGACAATAGTTTGAGCGCCGTTCTAAAAATAGATTATACCGTAAACTGATGGGCCACATTTATGGACTCTGGGCGGGCAAAGCAATTGATTTTTATCGCCTATATGTTCCGAAAATATTAAGCAAAACAAGACCGATCGACTTTTAAGAAATGTTTAGTCAAACTGATTTTGTAAAGTTTAGACATTCCAGGGCCGTGAGTCACCTCGGTCTCAGCTTTTCTTCCACGAGTTAGAGAGATTATTATTGTTATAGAAACTACACGAGATCGAAACCACAAAGTACAAAGCCTCATGCATGGAGAAACGTATCGATGGTAACCGTCAGAATTGATGCCGCCCTATATTGAGGATAATGGTCTTAGAATAACACTCAAAATGCAGAACTAATGTCCATCGTAATACAACTACTCACTCACCCATACCTTAGGTGAATATATACTGATGCACTTAAAGTTTAGAGCGATTACCAAACCATATCACTGGTGCTAGAGCGGTTTTCATATGAGTGTCGTAAACCCAAACGCAAATTACTTACAGCCAGCCAATCACAGGAGCAAGTAAATACAAAAAAGCCAACTGAAGGCTGGAAAAGTTCGTGAATGGGTTTCGCCTGAACCAATCACGAGCCAAAGCAAATCCAAGACCAAAACATGATTGGTTTTACTTTGCAATTTCATTGGTCGATTAATAACATGCCATTTTCTCGGCCAATAGAAAAGCTAAGTAAACGCAAAACCAAATTACTTTCGACACTCATTTGAAATCCGCTCTATGGGGAAGAAATACATCATGCAGGGAAGTGAAAACGTTGATTCAAACGTGACAGAGTCTGGTGTAGTGTTAGTTTGTGTTAACGAGGGGACAAATGCCGGTCCGTCAGGCGTGGACAACCCTGGGACTCCGTCTGAAATCAAAGCAGATGACATTGTTCAGGTATTATTGATGCTTTTTGATTAGTGCTTAGTAAGTTTGTTTAGATGTTTAGAGTACTCAGTTGAGGGTGGTTGACACCAACAGGCAGTATTATTGAGTACCTGCTACATCATGAACTTTAGTGACCTTACATAATATTATATATTATAAGATGCAAAGCCCGTAGAAGCCGTAGGATGGTCTTCTTTATTACTCGGGCTGCCTGTGGCAGCACCGAGTCTAAAAATGCAAGTCGTTCTTTCTTTTTTCTTTTTTTTTATTCCGTGTAGCAAGCTTTCTGCGCATGCGTTAAAGGTCAAATTCACACCAATCAGATTGCACTGTGCTGGTCACACAACAATGACCAGGTTAATTTATTTACATAATTTAATACAGTAAATCAAGATGGCGGAGGACCCGCGAGCAACTTTCTCTCTAATTTGGAGTCCCATCTCTCAAATGTAAGCACTTTAATGTTTTATTTCACTTCACTCGTGCGAAAGACTTCCAACAGGCTCAGGATACTTGTTATTTATTTATGCTGAACCCGAGTGAATGTGCGATCGAAAAATATGCTTGGCTTGCTCGCTGCATTGAATTGTGCTGTTCGGTTTGCCGATACCAAAACTACAAATGGTCAAGATGCTATAAATCATACCTGAAGGCTGAAGAGAAATACATGGATATGAATATTTCAGTGTGAGTTGTGAAGAAGCTTTTTAAATACTACACGTGTGCATCGTGGTGGTTTAAGTCAAACATGGTCTGTTTTGTGGGCGCGGTGACGACACCAGCGAAGTTGAACAGAGAACTGATCGAGTCAAATCAACTCACCATAATTTGTAAACAACCGAGTGAATTCTGTTGGCTTGCTCGCTGTACTGGATTCTGCTTTTCGCTGTACATACAGATATCGAAACTACAAACAGTAAGATGACCTGGCTGAAGAGAAACAAGGTCTGAGTTTTCTAGATACCCGTAATCGGCGTATCTTGTGTGTCGAGTTGCGACACTGTGTACATCTTGGTTATACAAATTAACGGGTTCAAATTAACACTACAATCAGACAGAGAGTTAATCAATACCGACACTTTGATATGCCAAGGAACTGGAATATCAACACAGTACAAGGTGAGGGAAATTTTAAGTACTGACTTCATTGCTGTGTTCAATTAATCTACACTGAATTTCTAACGGACCTGAAACAAGGCTGATCAAAGCGATCAAAGCCAGGACCCGGCTAGCCGGCTACCAACATTGACCATAAATTATTCTGGAACTAACAATGGCGCTCAATATTCTGCAACCAACCTTGTTCTCACTTGAAAAAATACCCGGGAAACGTAATGTAAATGATCTGAATCGAAGGAACTGCATGGGCTGTACTTTATACACATCCATATATAGTTTATGTTCTAGGAACTGGAATTCAGTTTATACACATCTGAATAGTAATATTTATTTATACGTACTTTATATTAATCCCTTTATATATCCTGTAATATAGTGTCCCCAATTAGCTTTACAGCTAAATACTATTGACACTCAAATAAAGTTCATGTATGTATGTAAAGCCTGAGTTGATTTGTGTTCTACACTAACTTCAATTATTGCTTTACACTCAGTATACCACACAGCAAAATGTGCTACTAATTCTCAAATCAATGCCATAACCATATAAAACACACATGTATACATATAGCCCCATAAGCATCGCATCCAATGATTTAATGTTACACAAAGATAATTACAGTTTTATACCCAGATGCATCCCCTTGTATATTAACATATAAGTCAAGACATCAAAATTTTCACATTAGTTAAAAAACAAGCACTTTTGATCAGGATTATATACGTACACCGTCCACATCATTGCAGCAATTTTCAGCTTTTCAGACTGTTACCACAGTCCTTTCTCTTTCAAAAATATGTTGAACGCACTTTGATAATCTATGATTACTTCTAGTAAATAAATAAATAAATAAATATGAAGAGAAAGGGTCCAAACTCAGTCTTATTTTCTCTAGCATAATAGATTTATACTTTTAAAAAATGCATAAAAGCTAATATTTGCTGAGAAATACGTCCTATCTCATCCAGAATGAAAGTAATACTGATCAGTCCTGGTTACAATATATTAACAACACCCCTCCCCCCGGGCAAATGTGCAGCATTTAGCAGTTGTAGTTCATTATATATCCATTATCACTTATTGCAAGAGCATGAGTAGTGAACCAGTATTATTCTCTGGCTATAATAATAACATTTATTTATGACAAAAACTATGCTAAAACTCCATGGACTACATTTATTCAATGTCTCAGATGTATTTTTAATAGAATTCGATTAATTTTATCTGAACAAAATTTGGCCCATCACAGAACCAGTAAGCTCAGTGGTTAAGTGTCAGTCTGTTGTGCAGGTCAGGTAGCCAGAGTTCAAATCCAGGTATAAAGGACCTTAAAATAACTGGGAGAACTGGTACTGCATGCCTTTGCTCTGACATCTGCAAATGGTTCTAAAACTGAAGCTTTGTGTCTTCTTGGATCACAATGTTAAATTGTAGGCCAACACTGAGAATGCAACCAAATCTCTGGTAGTGACCACCCTCGAGTGTAGTGGAATTATATAGTTGTATAGATAATTATAGAGTAAATATATTTGTCCCCAATTATAGCAATACCATGCTAAATACATTGACTCTCTCTTCTGTTAGTAGTAGTAGTACTAGTTCCCTTGGTGCCACTATATACATTTTATATATTATAAATATACAGGCTAAATCCAGTAGATTACATACTACATAAAACATAATCGTGACTGCTGCCTTAAAAAAATCTTTTTTATTGTTGTTGTAAATGGATGGGTAAATAATACATGTATCAGCAGCTTCCATCAGGGGTGGATCCATGGGAACCTTGTCAGAATTAATTGTTTGTTGCCCATTGGTGAGGGGGGAGGGTGGGGTAGGGTGGGAAGCTCACTTTGGTCCATGAATTAAGAACCAAGGGGACCAACCTTGTATGAATTATTACTATTTGTTGTGCCCTATACCAGGGGGTTTGATTGGGCATTTGGACAAATCCCCAGGGTACCTGACCCCTGGGGGAAGCTACTGATACATGCATAACACTGCTGTGGTAGCTGCCAGTAAATATGCAAAGCTACTGATACAGTTCAAAACTGAATGCTAAATCACTGGGAGGAAGTTAAAATGAACATTGCATGTGTTATTTTAAAGACTTGTTGTTGAGGTTGTACTTGGCCTCTTGTTGTCATTACGAGACAAGGAGATATAGATCAATGAGTCATTGTCAGAAATCTATTCTCTGGCATAACATTAGGCAATCTGTCAATGGTAAAACTGTTGACAGTTTGGGTCAGGTCAACTACACAGCTAGAGAGAGTCTACTGGATTAAGATACTGTCACAGGTCTGTTAATATGGGGAAAACGGAAGAATCCTTCATTTAGCTTGATAACCATGTTTGGACTTGGAAGCAGAATTGAGACTTTAGATGTATTTTGTGAGTCCCAAATCGCTAGTTCCCATACAGTCCATACAAGTCATACAAACACGTGGTTCTTTTGCCAACCATATTATATATGCAAATATATAAATGACGTCGTGTTTACAAACAGTAGTATCGCTATAGCAAGAACAGCAGATAAAGTTACAGAGAGGTACACAAATTGACATAGCTATCTCCATCACAGGATGGACAGGATACAAATATAAACATACATTTGAGACAATCGGAAACTGCAGTATAACAGAACAGAAGACTAATGTGTGTTACTTGAATAAGTAGTGTTTAAATTAAAATGTCAACTTCTTTAATTTACATACGAGAAAAACAAAAATATTAAATTACATATATACTTGGGGAGCAGAGAATGAAAGTCACCGCGCTACCGGCCACTCCTAAAGACTTCTAAATTCAGCTAATAATTATTCCCTTTGGTTATTACTAAGAGGATTTCAAATGAAAGTGTATTTCATCTTCAATCTCATGTGGCCCGAGTGGAAGCCCAGATGGGCTCTTGTTCAAACATCAGAATGAGTTCAGGCTGGCAGTTGGTACGGCACTTAACTTGGTGAACATTTTCGCGTTTCCTTATCACGTGAGCGACGTGACTCACCGATTGAAACTACCATTTTCACTGCCACGCACATCATGCCAAAAAAATTGCCTTCAGAAAATACAATTACTTTGGATCTTGTGTATAGAACAGGCAAGAATACATAAATGACCAACAATTTGGAGCAATAGAGTACTTTACAACCGCGAGCTGTTGGGCCGAAATAATATTTGAAATAGTTTAGTTAAGTATGTAGTTATGATAATGAATCATGTTTGCCGCGTAGCACTAGTAAGTGTAAAGAATGTAATATATAAAGTGGTAAGCTGTAGTGCTAAAGTGTGCACGCCCTACGAGGGAAAGAGAAAAAAATATCTGACCCAAGTGGGACTCGAACCCAACGACCTCCAGGTTACATGTCTGGCGCTCTACCAACTGAGCTATCAAGTCAGATGAGAGCAATCGTGGGTATTGGTGCGTTATATGGGGTCACGGCGATTATATATGTATAATTATGTAGTTATGATAATGAATCATGTTTGCCGCGTAGCACTAGTAAGTGTAAAGAATGTAATATATAAAGTGGTAAGTGCTAAGTGCTAAGTGTGCACGCCCTACGAGGGAAAGAGAAAAAATCTCTGACCCAAGTGGGGACTCTGACCCAAGTGGGACTCGAACCCAACGACCTCCAGGTTACGTTTAGTTAAGTAGTATGCGCAGGGGCCATTACCCGGAGAGATGTATATATATATACTGTATCTGTAAGTTGACATATTTACACCTTGGGCTATTTTTAGATCATTTTCGCCACGAACAAATGTCGGTTTCCTAAAGTTTTTTCCACGAATAATGTTTTTCTAAGGGAAAGCGCTCGAAACGTCAGCTGCTACTCGATTTCCACGGCGGTAAGCATACCTTAATCGACTTTAGTTGATTATACCACTGTTTATCTTCCCCGCCGACGCAGACCAACACTAGTTTTTACAGGAACTAGTTATCCATCGTACCATAATACACGACAGGTACACAATGAAAATACTCGTGATTTAGAAAAAAATGAAAACCCGAGAACCGAATAGTGTTTTCGTCGCCGTAATGAAATGCAAGTCTTACCGCCTTCCTGATTAAAATAAGCGCCACTATCTTTTCGGACTTCAGTTTTCGTTGACGCCAGTGACCTTTTCCAATCTATAAAATTTTACTGTAGGAGACATTTACTACGATCGCGCATATAGTAACGAAATATATCAGAAGTACGATCCGTAGCCTGGTCAGCCGTTGTCAACGCCGCTAAAATTTATGTTGACATGCGTGAACTAAAGGTAACGTCGTCTATGAAAAGATGGAACCTGGTTCTATAAATAGCCCTGTTGTGAATATAGACTCAGAAGACAGAATCCCCCCATTTTCGCACCGAGCGGAAATTGCGGCTGTCTTCTCAGGCTACAAATAAAGCTGATTTTTCTATCAATATGAATGGCTTTCTATTCAGAGCAATTTAGATATCACTTTTAAAGGGGGGGTTTATCAAGTCTAAAAGTTTTAAACTCGCCAAAAAAACTGGATTTTCGTGACGTACAAGTCTGTAACGACACGCTGAGCTGGGCTGTCACAACTGAATCATCGTATCGACATGAAAGTTTCGAAGAAAACTGAGTATATATACCGACCTCTAAATCACGAGAATAACAACTTTCTAGGTCTTATAGTTAAGGTTAGACTTTAGAATTTTGATGACCAGTCACGTGAAAACACACTGGTTGGTTCACGGTTCTTTTTCAGTGCAGTCCTGCGAGCAGAATCTTCTTCAACTCCATGAAAAGCAAGAAAAGAAGACTGCAGCATTCGGCGGTGTTAATTGTTTTTGAATTTTTTTCAATGTTCTTGAAAAAAATTGTTTTTAATGAAAACATCAAAAGAGTAGCTGTGAAAGGAATCGCTCGCCTTTTTGGTTCGTGTGACAGGTGGCGTGTTCTCGAGCATTCTCTCTTGTCCTGACAACTGCCACTGTCACTAGTTTTCGTTTTCCACAATATTCTTCTAATAGCCGGCGCTTATTCGTTAATCAAGCCTATGAGTGATCGCTCGCGTCGATTTCACACTACCAAAATAGGGTAGATAGAAAAGCCGGCCCAAAAGTGAACTAGCCGGGGCAGTCGAGGAGACGGTGATACTGCGGGTTATACTGATAACTTAAACTCCTACCTGTATAGTCTTCATAGCACGTGCAATATTTCAATACGAACTGCTGTAGTGCCGTAGAAAGGATATGTCGAATCCAAGAGCTAGGAGTTTCGTGCACTGGCAGGTACAAAATGCAGACTGGAAATTCAGACAGCAGACTGGAACATGCAGACCGGAAAATGCAGACTCGCGGGGTATAAAGTCATAGGGGCCTAGGGTTAGTTCATGTGACGTTTTAAGAAACCTCCTTTATGAGAACGAGTGCTAACTCTCTTATCCACGTTCAAAGACGGATCTAAGACCTCAAAAAAAAAATCGGCCATAGGTATTGCATTTAACAGTATATATGGTCACCGTGAGATCTGTTGCCGCGCGGGCCAGTCACCCATGATCCAACAACAAACCTCGCCCAATCCGTATAAAGTGGACACCCCAGCATAATAATCCCATTACTAGAACGATTATGAGTATTATGTTGCAATCAATCAACTTCACACCGGTGTTAGCTTAGAACTTTTCCACAATTCGCCTTTCGCTTTATTTGATACAGTTATAGAGCAATTCAGTATTGTAAACAGCGCTGTAAAGTAAACTGTCATCCAAATAATATTGTGTATTGTATAAAGATACGATCAAGGACTTTGGCCAGCCACTGAGAGTTCCAGAAGTTAATTCTGTACAAGGTGCGATGGAACTTGCTAAGAAGTTGCAGACTTCTCTGACTGGCAAGGAAAGAGCGAGTCTCAAGCCGTTGCACGCGTCAGTCTACCATATATGGCTATACGGGTACATGTGCCGCGGGATAGGTATGGTTTTTGAGCTGCCGAGGTCTGGGATAGGGTATCCTTTTTACGGTTTTGGTCTGGGAAAGGGTATGGATTTTGATATGCTTGTCGTTGACGCCATGCCAAGCGTAGACTGCGAACAGTCCCTTCTTTTCCCTCCATTGATAGTAATTTGGCGAGCGGAGCGAGCGAACAGAAAATATGGCAGGCGTTCGAGCGGAGCAGGAGGAAGAATGGGGACGAGAAAGAGGAGAAGAAAAGGAGGGACTGCAGACATCACACAGAGGAAATGATTACCGCCCCCTTCTATTTTTACGATACATGCTTCATCAAGTTGCCATTGTCCCACCCCTTTTCATCAAGTCGTCATTCTTAGCTCCGCCCCTTTCTAGTTTTTAAAAGAGCAACTGCGGAGCAACTGTGGAGCTAAGAATGACGACTTGATGAAAAGGGGTGGGACAATGGCAACTTGATGAAAGCATGTATCGTGAAAATAGAAGGGGGCGGTAATCATTTCCTCTGTGTGATGTCTCTAAGAATTGTGGTAATGAGAGAGTATAACGATCTAGAAACATGAAGCGGGAGGGGGGGGGGGGGGGGGGGGGGGGTGGTGGGGTGCAGCCAATAAAAGGGAAGGTGAAGGGGAGGGGATGGTAGTGCAGGACAAAGTGCGACCCGTGTATAAACCACTGGTAAGATTTGTTATCTACCATACTGGATTAAAATCCATATACTAGCTATATGGCAGTGCGGGGCTTTGCGAAGGCTGTATATGTGCTGGTTCACGCTCTGTCGAGTATTTAGCTCGTAGAAGGGCCTTACACTTTATACTTTATTTGTTAAACTGAATCCTGCTCTAAACGTTTATTAATTGAGCCTCTCAGCCACGGTTTTCATACCTTTCTAGCGTCTATCGTCGCCTGTCCTCACATCCGCACTTGTATCGTGTTACGATCGATCGATTGGCAGCCACTATTTCAACTCACTGGCTATTTCATGTTCAGCCGCATCATTTTTGGGAAACCTCATCGCAATGCGTTCGTGCAGCGCCTGCAAGCGGTCTTTTATACTTTAGCCTTGGTCTTCGGTCTTCTGTTCATGTCTCGCATCCCCCCCCCCCCCCCCCAAACACACACACACACTTTCCACAGAGTAATCAGATAAGATAATTATTTCGCTCGCCATAACCTTTTAACTTATCTGTGCCAACTCAATAACGAATGGATACACAACATAGACCGGGTATGCGGGGTCAACTCATGGCACCTTTGAGTTTGAAACATATGGTTGTTCAGTACCTAAATATTATTCAACTTCTGCTTAATTTCGGCCTTCATCAGTTTCATTTTAACATTGTCAATGTTTTCATCTTTCGGCCACTAAACAACCCTGTTTAACGTTTTACCCCTGATGAGAAGAGTTTTACTTTGCGAGTTCTCCAATCGTTAGTTACAATTCCAAATGAGCTCATTTGATTACGCCACTTTATAGTCATACTACACCTTTATGCTTTTATGGAGCCTAAAATAAAGCGCTGGCCTGGTTTCGATCTTACCTGGCAAATAGGACTCCGTTTGTTATGATGATGGCTCTACTTCTTCCTCGCGTGCCCTAAGCTGTGGAGTCCCACAGTTCTGTTTTTGGGGCCGCTTCTTTACCTGATGAACCTGATGTATACTGCTCCAATTGGGAATATCATACGCAAGCATGGCTTATCATTTCATTTGTATGCGGATGATATACAGGTGTATACCACCTTCACCTCCCGAATAATGATCATGAACTGGCCACTGTCAAACATCGCATTGAGGATTGCCTGGCTGATATCGATAAGTGGGTGACTATTAATAAACTTATGTTTAATAAGGAGCGGTCATTAATTACTGGGGGAGGGCAATGAGCGCGTGCTGGATGCTGCTAATGGGCAACGTTCGAGACCTCAAACCATTCTGCTTGATAACGAGGTTTTCAGGAGTAAAACAAAAGAAATGCTTTCCTCTTTTGTTAAAAAAAGACGTCATTTTTTTGTTTTTCGTCAGATACCCCTGGAAGCCTCGGTATCAAGCTTTTTCAGATCTCGAACGTGACTCATTGTGGACAGTTCCGAAGTGCACCACATGCTTCATAATATAGCTGGCGGAATGGTTGACTTTCAACGCGCAGTTTCTGTAATAAGGCTTGGACTCAGAACAATATTTTCAACATCCATCGTATTTATTATGAAACAACAAATAGCAACTTGTGACTCGTTGCATTTCCTTGCTATACCATGCTCGTAAAATGCTTGTAAAACACTCATCTCACTTTTAGCAGCAAATGCTATATGGTAATTAAAAAGAAATGGTATTCTTATGGTCTCAAACAAAGTCTATACTTTCAAAAACTCTGTGGAGATTAGACAGTCTAACAGTGACAACGATCAATGTAACTGAATAGTTGAGGACATCAGTCGGATTCGCATATTGGCTCCTCGTAAGGTGCACATCCAGATGTTTCCCAGTACGGGCCAATATCCTCTGAACTACTGCTGTCGCCTGCGACTTCTGTTGTAATCCCCACGCAACTGCCATCGACACTTGTAACTGCTTCGCCACCACTTTCACTGCCGTCACTTTCATTGCCATCACCTTCATCACTATCACCGCCATCACTTTCATTGCCATCACCTTCATCACTATCACTTTCACCGCCATCACCTTCATCATAATCACTTTCACCGCCATCACTTTCATTGCCATCACCTTCATCACTATCACTTTCACCGCCATCACTTTCATTACCATCACCTTCATCACTATCACTTTCACCCGCCATCACTTTCATTGCCATCACCTTCATCACTATCACTTTTCACCGCCATCACTTTCATTGCCATCACCTTAATCACTATCACTTTCACCGCCATCACTTTCATCGTCATCACCTTAATCACTATCATTTCACCGCCATCACTTTCATTGCCATCACCTTAATCACTATCACTTTCACCTCCATCACTTTCATCGTCATCACCTTCATCACTATCACTTTCACCGCCATCACTTTCATTGCCATCACCTTCATCACTATCACTTTCACCGCCATCACTTTCATTGCCATCACCTTCATCACTATCACTTTCACCGCCATCACTTTCATTGCCATCACCTTCATCACTATCACTTTCACCGCCATCACCTTCATCACTATCACTTTCACCGCCATCACTTTCATTGCCATCACCTTCACCGCCATCACTTTCATTGCCATCACCTTAATCACTATCACTTTCACCGCCATCACTTTCATCGTCATCACCTTAATCACTATCATTTCACCGCCATCACTTTCATTGCCATCACCTTAATCACTATCACTTTCACCTCATCACTTTCATCGTCATCACCTTCATCACTATCACTTTCACCGCCATCACTTTCATTGCCATCACCTTCATCACTATCACTTTCACCGCCATCACTTTCATTGCCATCACCTTCATCACTATCACTTTCACCGCCATCACTTTCATCGTCATCACGTTCATCATCATCATCTGCATCGTGACCACTTCCACATTGACTTTCATTTGCAACAAAACCTAAAATCTGCGTAGTTCGGATTTCGCACTGTCATCCAAAAGACAGTGTATTCAACACCCCTGTGTCCAAATTGATTCCTATTCCTATGATGGAACAAATTGACCGATTGGAAGGAAGCTATCTCAAGGGAGGGTCATAATGTTTTGGGCTGATGTTTTGGGGAGGGCCAAGATGTTTTGGGCTGATGTTTTTGGGAGGGCCAACATTTTTGGGTCCTCGTTTTAGATATTTTACCCCCCCCCCCCCAGTAATTAATGACCGCTCCCTAAAGATAAAACTGAGCTTCTTTTGCTGCATTCTAAATTCCGCTCATACACTCCACTACGTTCCCTTACCTTGGGAGATGACTGTATATCCGTCAGACCATGCCAGGAACATCGGAGTTATATTTGACAGTACTATGATTATGTCTAAACAAGTAAATGCTATAGTAAAATCAGCATTTTACCACTTGAAAAACATCGCAAAAATCAGGATATTTATCATACGATACTAGTAAGGTCCTTATTCATGCTTTTGTTAGCTCAAAACTTGATCATTGTAATTCGCTCTTGTATGGTCTTCCACAGCATATGATTTCAAAGCTTCAATACGTACAAAACGCTGCTTCACGGGTATTGTATCTTTATCCACGTTGAAAGAGTGTTTCGTGGTATATTGTACTGAGAAGCAACATCCTTTTTGGCTGCCCCATTCTCAAGCTTTCTCAAAGCCTCGTATTTGTGGTGCAGAGTCTTGCTAGAGTATTTTCCGCGTTTAGAAGAGTCTGCCGTTTTCTTCTAAACCTCGTGGTACACAAAATGTAACACAAAGTGACCCACAAAGCGAAAGAAGACACCAGTAGCGTTCGGCACCTTTCATTGGAAAGTGTGAAAGTATGTAAACAAAGGAACGTTGTGTCGGACACAATAGAGGACGTGACTTTGACCGGAACCAGAAACTGTGAAAGAAAAGCTTCTGGCACCCAGGGTAACACATTGGGGTCAGTTAAAAAATCTTCATTAAGGCGTAATAGCTTGACACGCCGTAATGGTTTCCCCAAGTAGGATCGCTTCATTCGAAATCGACTCTTACGTTAAGGGATATCATGAATACCAAGGAATTTGGGTACCTAAAGTTAATGAGAAACTTAGAACCCGGACAGAGCCGGAAAACACTGTGGACAAGTATGCAGTTTGCGTGTTGCTGGATGAAGAGGTCATTGGACATTTAACCCTTTTAGCCCCAAGGGCTTTTAACTGATTTTTGGCTCATTCTAGACTGCAACAAACCCTCCCCCCTAAGAAAACTGTAGTCACTGTTACCATGGAATGGCTGGGGGCTCAAAGTTTTTTGTCGGCCATTTTGGATACGTTGACGTCGCATTGCTATGGAGCTGGAGGGAAGTTTGTTTGGGGGGAAACAGAATTTAAGGCTTTTTAAAGCCTTTTTTTTTTTTCATTTTTAGAGTGCTGGAGGACATCATTAAGTCTGATGAGAGCTTTAATCAGTACTTTCTCGAAGAAATGAGTCTGTGCCTGCTATTGTGATAGAGAAAGAGCCTCATTTTCCACTCGTGAATGGGCCAGGACGTCTTCTGTCACTTTAGCGTGAGCTTTATAAATGGAGGTCTGGAGCCACCTATCATAGCTTTTTTGGAATATTGGACAATATTTACTTGCCATTGATTCCAATATGAAGCTATTAGGTCGAAATGGCTTTAGACTTCTTCTATATTTTGAAGAATGAAGATGGGGGAAGGGCCATGCCGCTGTTTGGTAGGATTTCCCGGCATGCTTTGCGGTCATTATGGATGAATTTAGCTTGCTGTGAAGTGCTTGTGGACAGAATGGCTTGGTGCTGGGCAAGTTTAGGTGTTGGGAGACAGAAAGTGAGGTTAGTGCAAACATGAAACTCTAAATTTTATGTGAAATATGCATTTTTGTGAGAAAATTTAGAATCTGAGGGGAAATATTTTTTTCTGTAACTGTCATTTTAGTCCCTTTTTCTGAAGTGAAATAATGTCAACTATAGTTAACTTATGCAAAGTAAGGGGGATTTAGATGAAATTATTCATTTTTAATATGCCTAATGCAATTCAATAGGATCATTGGTGTATTGTGTGGGAATCTCAGGGCATTGCTCTTTGAACTTAGTCAGATTTATACCCTCAAAGCAAGTAACCAGTAATAGTGCCATATGGCACTCTTGGGGCTCAAAGGGTTAAAGAAAGGAAAGACTGGCCGTTTCGCCAAGACGGTTTTTTATTTTCTGAGGGCCGATAAAAGCATTAATTCTTGCACTGTAATCGTGAGGGGCAAAGCTGTTAACCTTGGTGATGGAGAGGGGATGCAAGTGCCTTGTACACTACACTTCAAGGGAGAGAAAGCATTCATTGAAGTACTTCGAAAACAGCTTCTGATCTTAGAATAGAACAACTGAGTTGCATTTATGATGACTGCAATAATTTTTGACTGACTGCAGATTGATTTGGGAATCACGAAGTTGTGTCAGTTGTTTGTAAACGTCCTGTTTAATTTAATATTCATTGACAACCGGAACTGTGCGGAATGGAGGTACATTACAAAATAAGTCCAATTAAAATGTTATACATACACGTTAAGTGTGCTTCCAGCTGTGTTCTGGCGCCGTCTGATGTTTGTCCGTCAATTTTGTAATTAGAGTTCGAATTAAAAGGGTTGATTTAAGGCATGTTGTAAACCGCGGACTGGACTCAAACTAATATGGACTGGACTGGACTCAGATAACGCGGACTCAGATAACGCGGACTCAGAAAACGCGGACTCAGATAACGCGGACTCAGATAACGCGGACTCAGAATTCGACTCGTTTTGACAGTAGATAAACATTCTTGGCATACAGAAAAACATTTCGACAATTGTTGCTGAGATTTTTCCTTGACGAATACCTAGTATTTTCGTAGTAATTCAAACTAGTTTTATCTCCCTTTTTGAGGCAATAGATAGTGCAGACTGCAAAGAAAGAAAGGCTGCAAAGAAATAAAGAACTTGAAAGCAAACTGCAACTGGATTAAATCGTGATGTCTGTCGCATACCAACAGAGATAATTACCGATAAGCTTTTTAGAGGTGACAGGATCAATTAGCAGATCAGTCCCGTAACACTATCAACTTGGGACAAGAAACCATTGAGCCGTCAACTGTGTTGGCGGGAAAATAACCTCCAAGGTAACGGAAAACTGGCTTGCTTTGATTTTTATAGTATTTGTATGAAATCATGTTACTGAATTTGACTGTATAGATCACGAATAGAAGTATATATAATAAACACAAAGTATTATGGTGTCGTTTGAAAATAATCCACAGAAAATACCCCCAGGACTTTTTTTTTAGCCTGAGGAAATCAGACGCCTCAAAGTTAACTTTACGTGCGTGTGATACGCCGATGACAGGTTTACTTATTTTAATAACCTCTTGTCGAGGAACACAAATACGGAATGCCTGTACAACTTGATACGGATAGCATTGACATTATATTACATATATGGAGGGCAAACTGATAAAATCTAGCCGGTGAACGGTGGTTATTCTTGATACATATGTCGCTTTGGCATTACTTTCTATTCTTGGGTTGCACGTGACGTCATCACGCCGATTCACGGTGTCTTCAAAAACCTAAATTTTAAACTATAAATCCTATAAAGCTGTTTCTTTAGCATGTTGTAGATGTTCATGGTATATGTCCTTACACGAAATTTAAGGTCTGTACGATGTTTTGCTTCCGAGTTATGAGGTTTATGTGTATCCAAACCGAAAGCTTCACGTATTTCAGATGAGTCGTGAAAATCAACTATTTGTGCCAAATTAAAGGTTTTTGGCTTAATAAATGTTTAGAAGTTCGATTTAATGGGACTCTTAGTGAAACCGAATGAAATGTTTGCTTTATTAAAGACTGTGAAGTTTTGGCGGCCATCTTGGTGGTTCAAGGCTAACCACCAAGATGGCCGCCCCATACATTTTACAGTAACAACTTGTCATATTTGTTTGCCCATAACTCTGAAACGAAATGCTCTTCTACTTCAAAATTTGGCCCAGGGATTAAGTTTTGATATCTCTTCAAGTTCAAAAACATTTTATTTCATTTTGAAATAAAAATATTTAAAGATATTCTTTTGTCACGTGGTTGCAACCGAAGAATTGTGTGATTATGTATGGAGCCCGCGGGGTTAGTGTGTCACTACATTGGAAATTTTGTCCTGTAGTTTGCTAATTACGTATACTGATTGATCCGCAGTGACAATAATTAGTGTAGACGTGAATAGAAGAATCACCCAATGCATGAACTGAGAAATAACATAGATTCATTCACGGAACTAGAGCAGATATCGTATCGCTACTTGCACGATAACAGTACATTAATCGGTAGTTATGGGTTTGGACAGGGCATTATTATTTATGTCATTTATCATCTAAGTTTCCAGTTCGAGTCGGTAAATTATTATTTATAGTGCATCAGCCATGCATGTGTGACCGGCTAGATCTCATGCCGGTCTTTATTTTATTGGAATATCATGACGGCTAACGCAAAGTCCTGGGGGTATTTTCTGTGGATTATTTTCAAACGACACCATAATACTTTGTGTTTACTGATAGATACTTCTATTCGTGCTCTATACAGTCAAATTCAGTAACATGATTTCATACAAATACTATAAAAATCAAATCAAGCCAGTTTTCCGTTACCTTGGAGGTTATTTTGTCGCCAACACAGTTGACGGCTCAATGGTTTCTTGTCCCAAGTACGGGACTGATCTGCTAATTGATCCTGTCACCTCTAAAAAGCTTATCGGTAATTATCTCTGTTGGTATTCGACAGACATCACGATTTAATCCAGTTGCAGTTTGCTTTCAAGTTCTTTATTTCTTTGCAGCCTTTCTTTCTTTGCAGTCTGCGCTATCTATATTGCCTCAAAAAGGGAGATAAAACTAGTTTGAATCACTACGAAAATACTAGGTATTCGTCAAGGAAAAATCTCAGCAACAATTGTCGAAATGCTTTTCTGTATGCCAAGAATGTTTATCTACTGTCAAAACGAGTCGAATTCTGAGTCCGCGTTATCTGAGTCCGCGTTTTCTGAGTCCGCGTTATCTGAGTCCGCGTTATCTGAATCCGCGTTTTCTGAGTCCGCGTTTTCTGAGTGCGCGTTATCTGAGTCCGCGTTATCTGAGTCCAGTCCAGTCCATATTAGTTTGAGTCCAGTCCGCGGTTTACAACATGCCTTGATTTAAGGCCAAGGGAAACGGAAAATAGTTCGAATTAGCGGGGAATTCGAATTAGCCGAGTTCGAATTAGCCGATAGTAAATGACTGAAAAAACAAGGGCAAATCCAAGGGAAATGGGTTTGAGTTCGAATTAGCGGGGAATTCGAATTAGCCGAGTTCGAATTAGCGGGGTTCAACTGTATATATGTTTGTTACACGCTGTTTCATGTTTCAAGGCATGTTAGGAATTTTGCAAAAAGCCATTGTCTAGATTAGGCGTAAGTCAAAAGTATTAACTCTCAATCTAAACTAAACACACTGTGGTTATTGACTTTGTAGATGGCCGTATATTTGTTACTTTTAGATAGTTGAGTCTGCAGATGCAACTTGCCAGCGGTACAAATTTTGAAAAGGTGTCAAAATGTTAGAATCAGTCTAAATACTTTTTCAACTCCAGAAAACACAGCTTTTACAATGCTTTAAGTCATATCAAAAGCACAAAATATATTTATATTTTTAGTCTCGTTTTCATGATGTTGAAAAGTGTACACATACATATTTAGCTTTGCCTTCATTGGATATCTGTAGACTTTTTATATGTTATAGGGGTATAATTAGGATTATAAAATTATGCAATTGAAATCAGAAAGAAATGATAACAAATCTTAGCAGTGGATTTATTTACGGGTCGCACTTTGTCCAGCACTACCATCCCTCCCCTGCACCTTCCCCTTTTATTGTCTGCAACCCCCCCCCCCCCCCCCCCCCCCCCCCCCCCTCGCTCCCCGTCTAATGTTTCTAGATCGTTATACTCTCTCATTACCACAATTCTAGAAGATTTCAGGCAATTACAAGGCATTCAAAGGCATAATAATGCAACTTCCGGTTCAGAGCCTCGTTATCATGTCAATCCAACACTGGACTTCAAATAAAGTCGATTTTGAGGATGTTCCCCTAAATAGATTCATGTAGACTTTTAGTATGTTGTTCTAGACGGTATTCCAGATTATATTATACAGAAAAACCTTCTGTTGCAATTAGTGGCAGGTTGACCTAATCTCGTACCCAGATCTCCCATTCTACTTACGGATAGAAAAAAATGGCGTGGGATCTGGGTACGAGATTAAGGTTGACCTACTTTTTTTCATAAAATGACTGGACTATTAGTGTTTACCTCCGATTTGCCTTCGGTTGATTCAGACTTCATTGAAAGTAGGTTAACAAACACATAATTCAACTTACCAGAGGTATATTGACAAGCAGG
Source organism: Actinernus sp. WN-2022 (assembly GCA_030867875.1). Classification (NCBI taxonomy): domain Eukaryota; kingdom Metazoa; phylum Cnidaria; class Anthozoa; order Actiniaria; family Actinernidae; genus Actinernus; species Actinernus sp. WN-2022. The sequence continues at coordinate 20,364,912 of JAOWCC010000064.1, read as the reverse complement.
CTGGAGTAGTTCCTGTAATTGCAAGGCTATAAAGTGCACAAACTGCACTGAAATACCTGGGTTTAGGGTTAGGGAATGCGCGCGAAAAATGTTTAGAGCGAGACAGGAATCGAGAGAAATGGTCAAATGGTAAGGGATATTTCGGTTGGTTCGTACCAACCGGGACGAAAGGACTACCTCAGAACGTAGTCCACAATTTCCAACCGAAATTTCCGAAAATTAACTATACCATTTGCTTTCCAACCGGGATTTTTGGTTAAATGGTGCAGACTGGAAAATGCAGACCAGCTGTGCTCAGTCTGCATTTTTCAGTCTGCATTTTGTACCTACCGATTCACGCACGACTATAGAGTTCGATTCAGTATGCGTGCGATGGCTGTGGTTTCATTATGGTCGGATTCGGGGGCCGCTGTATTCCCAATAGAACTTCAAAACTTGACTGATGAGCCAGAATATACGAAAAGAAGAAAATACGATAGTAAGTATTTAATATATCATAGTGCAGTAAGCCGGGGGTTGAAATGGTTCAGTTTTGACTATGAGCTTTCTGATGTTGATTTTTCCCCGATTAGTCATAATTTAGAATGATATACGTAGTATTGCTGAATGTGGAGGGAATGAGAAAAAACTTTAAAACGATAACTTTGAGATTTTTGAGTGTTCGGTAAAATTACACGTTACGTGACGTAGTTAATTACTTTGTGCAGCGGACCGAGCACCGGCGAAGGAAAGAGTAAGCCTCATTCACAACGAGATCGACCCAAGGGATTCCCAAGACTTTCCTGAGCAATTTTCGAATGTCATACAGGAGAGTAGTGGTGATATAAAATCAAGGGAACGTGTTTCTCTTTCATGGAAAGAGGTCAATGTTTTCGTGCCTGTCGACAGAGGCTCAGTTTGTAAAATGATGTGTAGATCACAAGAAAACGAAGAACCCCAAATCAAGCAGATTCTCTGTGACGGTGAGTGTTATTGGTTTGCATTAAGTAATACCATTCATGGGCTTCCCCAAAATTAATCCCATCCGTATTACGCTTAAATTAATTTCAACAATTTACAAAGACTCGTGCGCGCATGTATAAACAAGAGCCCATCTGGGCTTTCACTCGGGCCACATGAGATTGAAGATGAAATACACTTTCGTTTGAAATCCTCTTAGTAATAACCAAAGGGAAGAATTATTAGCTGAATTTAGCAGTCTTTAGTGGCCGGTAGCGCGGTGACTTTCATTCTCTTCTCCCCTAGTATATATGTAATTTAATAGTTTTCTTTTTCTCGTATGTTGACCTTTTAATTTAAACACTACTTATTCGTTTAACACACTGCATTTGAGCAGGCATATATTCATTGTTTTGAAACCGAGAATTAACCGTACTACCGTACTTCATGGTCCCTTTCTTTAGTAGTGGGTTGTCGGTCAGGTGATTGTAAACTCTCGTCATTTAGCACAGAAAATGTATTCTGATGAATAGGGATCGGGTTGTCATGTAAGAAAGATGGCTCTTGAACAAACTGATAAGCTTCAGTAGGTTGGGTAGTCTCGGAACACTGCATGCAGACCTTGGTCTTTCATTGTCTTCTTTTTTGTATTCTCGATTTTTTTTTTAAAGTTTGAAAGTCGGATCTCAGCTTTATTATATCCGGTTTGAACTCGCCATTTTCAACTTCTAGGTCAATGAATACGCGATGACAGCATCTTGATTTCGGTCTACCTTAATATAGGAAATTAACGAAGCATGTTATTAACGCGAATTTCAAAAATTCGCGTTAATTAAATGCCCCTTAATTTATAGCATCGTTAATTAAAATACCACTAATTTACAGCATCGTTATTTGAAGACACCTTTATTTCATGCCAAATCATATTAGTCGGCTTCACTTTCAGACTCACTTGACACCTCTTCAAGTAACAGGGTCTTTAAAATGTCTTTTGATTCGTCGATGTAGTGATCGTCCTCTCCCACAGGGTAGCTCACTTCTTCTACTCTCTTGTTTAGAATGTCAATGGCTTTTAAGTCTTTCCATTTCACAGTTACCTCAATGGGTATTTCAAGACCGCCTTGGACAAGTGGGGATGGCTTGTATTTAGCGGATTTTACCTCGGCTCTTTAATATATCAGCTCCTCTCTCCAGCGCATGCCAGATATTTCGAACGTATAGATAATCCGCTGTAATTTACAGGCTTAAACCATGCTTACATGTACCTACTTTGCTTAAGATACATATAATCAAATGTGATTGATATTAAACTTTGAGTTCTGTTGGAAGTTGTTGTTATGGCTTGTAAAATGCGCAGTTTGCTATAGCTTATTATACCTCGCGTTAATTAAATACACGTAAAAATATTTCGGACGGAAATTCGCGTTAATTTAATGCACGTAAATGTAACTTTTCAGAAATTCGCGTTAATTTTATGGCGTGTTAATTTTTGTCGCGTTAATATAGGGCTTCGTTAATTTCCTATATTAAGGTATATTATCTTGCTGCACTAATTTGTCTTCCAAATGACTGAGTTTCGTTTCTTGATTCGTGTTTTGATGTGACGAGAGTAAGAATTCATTACGCATATCAGTTATGTCAGCCTCCATGTTACAAATCAAGGTCATTAAATCAGCGAGAGAGTTCTTATTGCGGGCTAACAACCCTCGTGAAGAATCTAAATAATTCCGTCTCTTCCGGTTTGAATTTGACTCATGTGTATGTTGCTTTGGGAGTTTCTAGGAAATGTTGATCCAAAACTACAGGATCTTGGGGTTTTTCATTGACTTGTGAACTTGCAGGCTCTGTAATTTGTTTTGTTTTCTTAGTATAACATAAAGTGTTGAACATGTTCATGTTCTCAAGCATGTCGCGCGTGACATCTGTTTCTTCATTCATTAAGTTCTCTACTTTCATCTGTAATCTGGGAAACTCTATCTTTGCCCATGCCTTGGCACATAACTATTCCTGTTGACGTGAATGATTATAAGTAAAATTCTTCGCCGACAGCTTGTACCGTTTCCGCTAGGTCAATATCCTCGCTGGAACGAAATATAAACTTGATCTCAATACTCTCTGATCCAACTTACGGTAAATTTAAATCTCTGACAGTTTTTAAGAGACTCATGATATTGGCCTTCGAATTTTAGCTTTCCGGATCCTGGCCCCTACACTGGCTTCAGGTCGTCGTATGTCGTATATAAAAATCACTGGCCATCTGGGTAAAAAACGCGGTTCTTCGGCTCCGACAATAGCGCCAGTTGAAATATCCTGAGACTGTTGGAAGGCTTTCGTACGAGTGAAGTTAAATAAAACATTAAACTGGCTTACATTTGAGAGATGAGACTCCAAATTAGAGAGAAAGTTGCTCGCGGGTCCTCCGCCATCTTGCTTTACTGTATTAAATTATGTAAATCAGTAACCTGGCGATTGTTGCGTGACCAGCACAGTGCAATCTGATTGCTGTGAATTTGACCTTTAACGCATGCGCAGAAATTTTGCGATACCCAACCAAAAAAAAATACGACTTGCATTTTAAGACTCGGTGCTGCCACAGGCAGCCCGAGTAATTACAGCTACATGTAGATTATGTTGTGACTGTATTAAAATGCGACCAATCGCCAGAGATTCAAATGACAAAGCCGTGGAGCTAGACCATGTTGGAGGAAATAACAAGAACTCCTATTAAACGATGCATCTTGTGTTTCCAACATGGCGGCCGCGGAAGCATGACGTTCGTGCAAACGAAAAATTGGGGTGTCTCGAAACGTAAGACCCTCGAAAACTAAGTCCTAAGACCCCATCTTAGTTTTCGAGACACCCCGAAAAATTGCTGCATTCATCCATAAACTAGCCTGATTTTCAGACGGTACGATGTCGTCCGCTCACTTCCTCCCAACTCCCCGTCCATTGTTTCATTTCGACCAATCAGAGCGAAGGTTTCATTTTTAGAGAACTGAGGTATGCATAGCCTGATTTTTAGACGGTCGAGGTCGTCCGCTCACTTCCTCCCACCTCCCCGTCTGATGGACTTTGACAGAAACCGTGTTCTGGTCATTGTTTCATTTCGACCAATCAGAGCGATGGTTTCATTTTTAGAGAACTGAGGTATGCATGGAATGTCTAGTGCAGCCTGCATGAAGGACAAGCCAAATGGTAGACTGCGAACAGTCCCTCATTTTCCCTCCATTGATTGTAATTTGCGTACGGAGAGAGCGAAGAGAAAATATGGCAGGCGTTCGAGCGGAGCGAGAGGAAGAATGGGGACGAGAAAGAGGAGAAGAAAAGGTGGGACTGCAGACATCACACAGAGGAAATGATTACCGCCCCCTTCTATTTTTACGATACATGCTTTCATCAAGTTGCCATTGTGCCACCCCTTTTCATCAAGTCATCATTCTTAGCTCCGCCCCTTTCTGTGAAATCCGATGTAAACATAACATTGCTCCACTTGAGTCCCAAAATATACCGCCAAATGCAAACTCAGGAAAGCCCAATGTTGTCGACGACTCCGGTAAAGAGGCAGAAAACCAGCCAATCTTCGTATAACGATTTCTGCCGTTTTGCAGTTGCACTTTTAAAAACTATTACGGTAATTTTTGGGAAAACCGGGTCTCCACGGAAAATCTATTTTCAATACCTGGCAAAGCTGGCGTGTTGAAGCTTTCACTTGCAGAAATTTTGCCAAACCTGGGTTATTCTCAGCTCGAGAAAACGATTGGTTCATCCTCCCGTGTTTGTGCAAAGTGCGCAACAAAGACTAGGAGAGCAGCAGATCTAAAATCGTATCTAGATAATGGCTTGGCAAAAAAAATGTGCCCCACAAATCGAAGTCAACTCACCGCAGCGATTCAAACGTATGTTTTCGTCACCTCCAGTTTCGGCTGCAAATTTACTCGCCTGGAGTATAGTATGGCGTATAACATGATATGCATGTATCTAAAAATGACAAATATACGGCCATCTACAAAGTCGATACATCATGAATTAAGCCCGGTTACAATTTGAAATTAAAATTACATTGTGGTTTGTTTTAGAATGAGAGTGACTTGTGACCTACAACAAAGCTAGACTCAGTGGTGTTTCATGCCGTGAAAAGGAAACAGCGTGTAACAAACATGAATACAGGCCGCTTTGAATTTACCAATAATTATGAATGAAACATCTATCTTCAGAGTCAACCGATAAAAGGTGTTTGTGTTAATTTTGAGATTTCATAAAAGCAATAAAGGCATAGTATGACTAAGTAGGATAATCAAAGGAGCTCATTTGGAATTGTAATAACGACTGGAGAACACAGGGGTTATAGAAGTTAATTAGGGTTGTTTAGTGGCCGAAAGACGAAGAATTTGACGAGGGCCGAAATTAAACAGAAGTTGAAGTTAGGTACTAAGCAACCATATGTTTCAAACTCAAAGGCGCCTAGACTTTCTCCAAGCCATTTATGAGATACGTTGATGTTTTACTTCGTCGCTCGCTGTCGCCCTCCAGTAAGCAGTTTCCAAAGTATTCAACTTGTGGCGCTGTAACAGGGTTTTGGTTCCTACCTGATTTGGTTCCTAGTGGAACCAAATCCCTAGGGTTTTCGTTCCGGGCGGAACCGTATTCCTAGAATTTTGCATTAATGAGGCCTATTTCAGCTAGGGATGTGGTTCCTCTCTGGGGTTTTGGTTCCTACCTTTTCTTTTAAGCAAAACAACAACCAAACAGGTGACATAGTTACAGACACAAAACAAACATCACCCGTCCCTTTGGGTGGTGTGACGTCATCAGTCACGTGACTTTTAGCAAAATCGTTTATATCTTGCCTCGGTTTAGCAAAACAACAACCAAACTGCTGTCACATAGTCACAGACACAAAACAAACAACACCCGTCCCTTTGGTGGTGTGACGTCATCAGTCACGTGACTTTCAGCAAAATCGTTTCTATCTTGCCTCGGTTTAGCAAAACAACAACCAAACTGCTGTCACATAGTCACAGACACAAAACAAACATCACCCGTCCCTTTGGGTGGTGTGACGTCATCAGTCACGTGACTTTTAGCAAAATCGTTTCTATCTTGCCTCGGTTTAGCAAAACAACAGCCAAACTGCTGTCACATAGTGACAGACACAAAACAAACATCACCCGTCCCTTTGGGTGGTGTGACGTCATCAGTCACGTGACTTTTAGCAAAATCTTTATATCTTGCCTCGGTTTAGCAAAACAACAACCAAACTGCTGTCACATAGTCACAGACACAAAACAAACATCACCCGTCCCTTTGGGTGGTGTGACGTCATCAGTCACGTGACTTTTAGCAAAATCGTTTATATCTTGCCTCGGTTTAGCAAAACAACAACCAAACTGCTGTCACATAGTCACAGACACAAAACAAACATCACCCGTCCCTTTGGGTGGTTTGACGTCATCAGTCACGTGACTTTTAGCAAAATCGTTTATATCTTGCCTCGGTTTAGCAAAACAACAACCAAACTGCTGTCACATAGTCACAGACACAAAACAAACAACACCCGTCCCTTTGGTGGTGTGACGTCATCAGTCACGTGACTTTCAGCAAAATCGTTTATATCTTGCCTCGGTTTAGCAAAACAACAACCAAACTGCTGTCACATAGTCACAGACACAAAACAAACATCACCAGGAGCCCATGACATCACCCGTCCCTTTAGCAGAAAGGAGGGCATTCTGGATACGTTTTTAGACCGATGTTCAGGATTTTCTTTCGACATTTTAATTTGATTTGAGGAAGAATATTTTGCGAATACGGAAATATTTTGGTATTTCCAATATGATTGTGAGACTTCACTTCTAAGGCTATGAAAACATTCAATTTAAAATCAACGTTAAGCATGGGGCTTGTGATTAGCACAAACTGATGTAAACGGGAAATTTTCCGCGGCAGCTGACTCAGTGCTCTCAATGCTTTCTAACAGTAACACTGATTTATATTATCTGCCGTGATTAGGATTTTTGTCAGTGTTGATTTCACTCCATGCCACTCAGAAACACGGTACCGTCCGGCGTCGCGACTAGGAGTGCCGTACAAGGGCCTCCGCAAACGATTTTTGACAAAATAAATTTATATAATTTGCGCGGTATCAGCGATGTGTTGAAGTTTTATTTCTCCCACGCGTTTCGTTTGATTGCTACAAACTTGTTCAGGGAGTACTGAACTAACGTTAATCCAACCCCAAAAATATTGTTTTAGCATATTTATTTATCTACGGGACTCTCCTACCTCAAGCTTACGTATGTATAACCACAGATTTCCGTAGCACGTTTGCTATATATAGGCCCTGTTCAGCCCGTTTATTAGTTCAGTACTCTCTGAAGAAGTTGTATATAGTTATGAAACGAAAAGCGTGGGAGAAATACAACTAGGACATAACGCTGATAGGCGTGTGCTGATCACTGGATTATCAGATAAAAACTAAAAAAAAATATTATTATAAAAAAATTGCGTTGGCTTTGTGTCGTACTACTGTATCAACCCACCTGAACCACGGAGTGTTAGAAAATTCTTAACTCAGAAGTGGGAAATTTTAATTCAAAAGTCGGAAGTCCCTTCTCGGCTCAGTTTCGTAAAGATCTAGAGGAGAGCGTAGGCAGTCGGACCCCTTTTTTATTAGGTAGCAAAACCCTATCTGTTCTAATGTTAGCCGAAATGTTTAGCAATCTAAGACCGCCGGGGACAAATTTGGTTTCACGAATTTCGCAGGGAACTTTTGCCGCCGTGCTGCTAAGATTTCAGGTGTAGTTTCTGAGATGCCTAGTGAAAGGAGGCTAGATGGGATAACCCGGCTTGGTATATAACCTGATATAAAGTGTTAATTACTGAGATACAATGATACGGTGATACAGTGATACGAAGATCTCAAATTTCATTTTTTAAGCGGATACTAAATGGCCCCCACTACTGAAATACAGGTGTCACTGCATTTAATGAGAACAGTATGAAATGGACTGTTGTCTGGGTTCGTGACGTCTGTTTTCTCAACCATGCTGAAAGATAATACCATTAATGCACGAATTAGCGTCGATCACGCCACGACTGCATGCATGCAAGAGCTCAAGTGACCCATCATGTTACAGATTTTTTACCCTTTGGAAAGGGGGAACCCTTGGTATCTCCCCCCTGGCTACGCCCCTGACGTACTAACCCAATGGGTCGGGTGATGTTTGTCTTGTGTCTGTGACTATGTGACGGCAGTTTGGTTGTTGTTTTGCTAAACCGAGGCAAGATATAAACGATTTTGCTGAAAGTCACGTGACTGATGACGTCACACCACCAAAGGGACGGGTGTTGTTTGTTTTGTGTCTGTGACTATGTGACAGCAGTTTGGTTGTTGTTTTGCTAAACCGAGGCAAGATATAAACGATTTTGCTAAAAGTCACGTGACTGATGACGTCAAACCACCCAAAGGGACGGGTGATGTTTGTTTTGTGTCTGTGACTATGTGACAGCAGTTTGGTTGTTGTTTTGCTAAACCGAGACAAGATATAAACGATTTTGTTAAAAGTCACGTGACTGATGACGTCACACCACCCAAAGGGACGGGTGATGTTTGTTTTGTGTCTGTGACTATGTGACAGCAGTTTGGTTGTTGTTTTGCTAAACCGAGGCAAGATATAAACGATTTTGCTAAAAGTCACGTGACTGATGACGTCAAACCACCCAAAGGGACGGGTGATGTTTGTTTTGTGTCTGTGACTATGTGACAGCAGTTTGGTTGTTGTTTTGCTAAACCGAGACAAGATATAAACGATTTTGTTAAAAGTCACGTGACTGATGACGTCACACCACCCAAAGGGACGGGTGATGTTTGTTTTGTGTCTGTGACTATGTGACAGCAGTTTGGTTGTTGTTTTGCTAAACCGAGGCAAGATATAAACGATTTTGCTAAAAGCCACGTGACTGATGACGTCACACCACCCAAAGGGACGGGTGATGTTTGTTTTGTGTCTGTGACTATGTGACAGCAGTTTGGTTGTTGTTTTGCTAAACCGAGGCAAGATATAAAGATTTTGCTAAAAGTCACGTGACTGATGACGTCACACCACCCAAAGGGACGGGTGATGTTTGTTTTGTGTCTGTGACTATGTGACAGCAGTTTGGTTGTTGTTTTGCTAAACCGAGGCAAGATATAAACGATTTTGCTAAAAGTCACGTGACTGATGACGTCACACCACTCAAAGGGTCGGGTGATGTTTGTTTTATGTCTGTGACTATGCGACGGCAGTTTGGTTGTTGTTTTGCTAAACCGAGGCAAGATATAAAGCGATTTGCTAAATGTCACGTGACTGATGACGTCACACCACCCAAAGGGACGGGTGATGTTTACTTTGTGGCTGTGACTATGTTACAGCAGATTGGTTGTTGTTTTGCTAAACCGAGGCAATATATAAACGATTTTGCTAAAAGTCACGTGACTGATGACGTCACACCACCCAAAGGGACGGGTGATGTTTGTTTTGTGTCTGTGGCTATGTGACCCCGTGACAGCAGTTTGGTTGTTGTTTTGCTAAACCGAGGCAAGATATAAACGATTTTGATAAACGTCTGATGACTTCACACAGCTAATAAGGAAGGGTGATCTTAAATTCTGTTTTATGTGGTTATGGTCTAATGGTGATGAACTGCACTGCAACCCTAGGGATTTAGTTCCGACCGGAACGAAAAAGCTGGCGTTTCAATATATCGGAACCAAAACCCTGAAATATGATGACCCCGGAACCATATCCCCAAAGGGGAACCAAAACCCTAGGGAAATAGTTCCGGCCGGAACCATTTCCCTGGCCGGAACCAATCCGCTGTTACAGCGCCATGAGTTTGAACTTATCAAACACGCTTCGACGGCCACCGAGCTCGCCATGTTGATTGATACTCTCAAGTTCCACTCCTGCTAGTTTGTGATTGATTCAGTTTCCTCTGTGTGATGTCTGCAGTCCCTCCTTTTCTTCTCCTCTTTCTCGTCCCCATTCTTCCTCCTGCTCCGCTCGAATGCCTGCCATATTTTCTGTTCGCTCGCTCCGCTCGCAAATTACTATCAATGGAGGGAAAAGAAGGGACTGTTTGCAGTCTAGCCAAATGGCGGACGATACAAACGGACTTGATATGGCTTTGGAGAAAGCGTGCGAAACTTTCGACATTTCTGAATTATTTCCCAAACAGAGAAAGGCATTATTATACTTCGTTTCCCGGAAGGACCTTTGTAGGTCGAGAATCGAGAGAGGAGAAATTATGTAGTCTTCTACAGATCGTCAGAATCACGGCTCTTTCATGCAGTGCAGAATATGTTCTACAGCTTCAAACTTATAGAAACAGAACGTGGAGAAACATGTTGTCCTCAGACGTGTACCGGGAAAATCTGATAGGAAGCGCTATCGATATCGCGATGTTTATGAATCTACTAGCTACGGGCTTTGGAAAATCATTAATCTTCCTCGACCGCTTTGTATGCCGTATTAAAATGTAATGTCTCCTAGAATGTTGGCATTTAGAAGACCAAATATTTCATGAAATGTAAGGATTTTTTTTACAGCAGTGAACACACATACTGAGTATGTCATGGTAATAGTTTCACGACATTTGGGCAATTATTTATGATTGCAAAAATTTTAACACACTTTATTTTTACAATTTTGCTTTTTCTCAATTTAGCTTTTTCGCCTTAAGAAGACTAAATCTTTCATGGAATGGCATGACATTTTTACAGGAGTGAACACATATAGTGAATATGTCATGGTAAAAGTTGGATGACATTTGCCTAAATATTTTGGTTATCAGAATTTTGAACAGTCTTGATTTTGACAAATTGTAAAGTACAACAAATCCGGTAGTTAGATCAGTGTTGTGACCATGCGCTTGAAATACTGTACGAAAAATCCTATTTAAAAAGTTCCTACTGCCCCAAAAACCATAGCAGCTCAAACAGGATATGGTTAGGGTTAGTTCTGAGAAATCGACATAAGTTTGAAGCTGTAAAACATAAGAATTCTGCAGTGCAGGAAAGTGCGTGATTCGCCTATAGATGCAGCTGTGATGGTCAAGATCCTTCCGGGAAACGAGGGGTAATATTGCCTTTCTCTGTTCGGGAAATACTTCAGAAATGCCGAAAGTTTCGCACGCTTTCTCCAAAGCCATATCAAGTCCGTTTGTATCGTCCGCCATTTGGGTTGTTCTTCATGCAGGCTCCACTGGACATTCCACGCATACCTCAGTCCTCTAAAAATAAAACCTTCGCTCTGATTGGTCGAAATGAAATGACGCCAGGAACACGGTTTCTGCCAAAAGTCCATCAGTCGGGGAGGTGGGAGGAAGTGAGCGGATGACCTCGACCGTCTGAAAATCAGGCTTCATTCCTATACTACGCAACACGCCCAACGCGTACAAAATCATAATAACACTACAACTAGTGGAGTGTGACAGTGCCGGATGCCTGGTGGACAGCAGCAAACGGATCATTATATAGTTCTAATATTACAAAATCATAATATTTAACAGGACATGAAGGAATGGAGAAACATTCCATAACCACACATCATCCTAAAAGGATGGTTGAACAATCAAATGACGTAATCACATGAAAATATGAAAAAAGCTTTTCACGTGCTTAAATCAAATAATACCGAAAAATCTATATCTAAAGAAATAATGTACGTTGCCCGGTACGAAAAACCATCGTAAAAAAAACACGTCTTGCTACGTGGAAAAACTTCTGGAAACGTACTCCTCGACCGAATGCAATCGTACAAGGCTCCGAGGGCTAAAGCCAAAATGGTTATATCTTGATGAATAATAATTTAAAACATTAAAACTAAAGTTTGGCTGACGTATTTGTGGCTGTCCAGCAAGCGAGAGAAAGAATTATAAACTGATTGGTCTTTATATACCTCAAATATGAATATTAAACATATGTACAAGAAAATAACTAATGAACTATCACTTAAGTGATAAACAAATAGCTACGTGCCGTAATGAAGACGCTTTCCAACTCACTTTGTTACGTTGGAAAGCCTCTATTCATTCCTATACTACGCAACACGCCCAACGCGTACAAAATCATAATAACACTACAACTAGTGGAGTGTGACAGTGCCGGATGCCTGGTGGACAGCAGCAAACGGTTTCTTTAACCCTTTCAGGCCCGAGTTTTTGGAACCAATTTTTAGCTATTTCTAGGCCGATAAGAACCCTCCCCCCCTAAGTAAACTACAGTCATTGTTTCCATGGAATTTTCAACTGACCTATAATACTGGGGGCTCAAAGTTTTTAGACGGCCATTTTGAAAGCAGTTGTAGATTACAAGGGAGCTGGCAGGAAGTTTGTTTGGAGGAATACAGAGAATTTCAGGCTTTTTAAAGCCTTTTTCACCATTTATAGAGTGCTGGAGGACATCATTAAGTCTGATGAGAGCTTCAATCAGCACTTTCTCAAAGAAGCGAGTCTGTGCCAGTTTATTGTGACAGAGAAAGAGCCACATTTCCCACTCGTGAATGGGCCAGGACGTCTTTTGTCACTTTAGCGTGGGCTTTATAAATGGGGGTCTGGAGCCACCTATCATAGCTTTTTTGGAATATTGGACACCATTTACTTGCCATTGATTCCAATATGAAGGTATTAGGTCGAAATGGCTTTAGACTTCTTCTATATTTTGAAGAATGAAGATGGGAGAAGGGCCATGTCGCTGTTTGGTAGGATTTCCCGGCATGCGTTGCGGTCATTATGGATGAATTTAGCTTGTTGTGAAGTGCTTGTGGACAGAATGGCTTGGTTCTGGGCAAGTTTAGGTGTTGGGAGACAGAAAGTGAGGTTAGTGCAACCATGAAACTCTAAATGTTATGTGAAATATGCATTTTGGAGAGAAAATGTAGAATCTGAGGAGAAATAATTATTTTTGGAAGTGCTATTTTAGTCTTTTTTTCTGAAATGAAATAATGTAACCTGTAGTTCACTTATGCAAAGAAAGGAGGATTTAGATGAAATTATTCTTTGTTGACATGCCCAATGCAGTTCACTAGGAGCACTTGTCTATACATTATGGTTTGTGGGAATCTCAGGGCCTAGCTCTTTAAACTTTGTCAGACTGAAACTCCCAAATCAAGTAACCAGTAAAATACGGAAAATTCCGTAGGTGGGCGTGAAAGGGTTAATAAACTACGGTATTACAAATCATTACATAGTACTAATATTACAAAATCATAATATTTAACAGGACATGATTTAACAGGACATGAAGGAATAGAGAAAACATTCCATAACCACACATCATCCTAAACGGATGGTTGCACAATCAAATGACGTAATCACATGATAATAAATAGCTTTTCACATGCTTAAATCAAATAATAATACCGAAAAATCGATATCTAAAGAAAATAATGTACGTTGCCCGGTACGAAAAACCATCGTAAAAAACCACGTCTTGCTACGTGGAAAAACTTCTGGAAACGTACTCCTCGACCGAATGCAATCGTACAAGGCTCCGAGGGCTAAAGCCAAAATGGTTATATCTTGATGAATAATAATTTAAAACATTAAAACTAAAGTTTGGCTGACTTGTGGCTGTCCAGCAAGCGAGAGAAAGAATTCTAAAGTGATTGGTCTTTATATACCTCAAATATGAATATTAAACATATGTACAAGAAAAGAACTAATGAACTATCACTTAAGTGATAAACAAATAGCTACGTGCCGTAATGAAGACGCTTTCCAACTCACTTTGTTACGTTGGAAAGCCTCTATATCCATAAACCGGCATGCATGCATGGCTGATCACGAGTATGCTCCGCTGGCCAAAAGAACGAAGGCTCTGCTATCAAATACAAATTACCGAGGGTTTCAACTTTTTTAGTAAATAATTTTATAACTTAGTAAACTCAATTCACTGCAGTGAATTACAAATTAAGAAAACTTCAACCTGTTAAAGTCTTAGGCTTAGCTTTTAAGTAGTTTTCTTATTTTTTGACAAAAACTTCACAAATGGTACTTTTAAGCAGAAATTTTAAAATTACGGGTATGTGCCTGTTGTTTCATTTCAGTTTTCGTGGGAAACTGGGGGTTGGCCGCGCGCCAACAAGAAATAGCAAATACGCATGCACGTAACGTTTTGCCGCGGTGGGGGTCACACTAGGATGTAATAGCTATAGTAACCAACCAAACTATGGTTAAGAATTTGTACTATAATTAAAATGGGGGATTATTGGTGTTAGATCACCACATTGGTACATGACAACGTAAAACAACTAGACTGCTAGCAAGTCCCTCCCCACCCCCCCCCCCCCCCCCCCCACATTTTTTAGAAATTTGGCTATATAAACATGGTTCTAGATGGCTAATTAACGATGGCTAGACATGGTACACATAGTTGGCTGGGTCTGTAAGTAGGGACTGCATATTTTTTGGCAACTCCGCCTCCTAATTACTCCCTAGTGTCACATGGATCAGTCTCAATTATTTGAGCAGCAGTGCAGTAGCATGACTGAAACTGCTAAAAACTAGTTCAGAATAAAAGGAGATGATGCTGTATCTGTATTCTTTGGTTCGACATTTTTAACTTGCCTAAGAAACCGGGATGAAAATTCAAGATCAAGAATCAAAGCGAAGTCGACGAGAATCCTAGTAGATTGCATGATAATCAGAACTGATTCAGTGATTGTTGTCAATGAACTAATGGCGAAATCTTGCACAAAGAGCATTCACGTTATAACGACAGTTTGACACAAAGTTTAAACCAAGTATGGAGTATGTGCTTAGAACTAACAGGTTGCTTCAGATTTATAGTGTTTATGTCAGGTGGTGTAGAAGCTCATTTATGGGCAGCAGTTAATCTCTATAATAGCAGTCCGAAAAATTCACTGACGGGATATGTCAGTAAAATGTAAAGCGCCATGAGACTGTGGTGATATGGCGCTATATAAATATGGCCTATTATTATTATGGCATGAACGCCATATTAACTCTACACTATGCAGATTACTGACTCTAGTCATTTTTACGAGCCGCTGACAGATCTGTAAAAACTGACCAATGGTATTTCCCGTTGCTGGGCTGACGGGGAATTCGACGGTTGGTAAAACTTACAAGAGAGTTGGCAGTTCCGTACTTACAGACCCAGCCAACTATATGTACCATGTCTAGCCATTTTGCAAGTCGTAATGCCCCGGACTGCGACGACATGGCATGTCAGATTTGCAGCTTTGTCAAACGTACTGAAGAGTCCGTGGCGCGACTCCTATCATCCCAAGATGTGTTATCTGGCCTTGCAAGACTCCCCTTTACAAGCAGAACATCGTGGTTATCAATTCAGTCCGAATGCGCTGATTTACGCCGCACTCACGCTCACCTCGCACAAGGTACACGCCCTTCTAAAAAACTCACAAACATCAAGGACGTTAAACGTTACTTAAACGTCGCGACAATCGCTAAGGACGGCCTCCTAATTGTAAAGCGAGACGAACCGCTGACCGCCACACGTGAATGCATTATTGTCCCACGACAAATCCTTGATGGACTCCTCACTGCTCTGCATTTACAGCTCAGTCATCCTTCCAGTAACCAACTCAAGAAAGTAGTGAGCCGCTACTTCTACGCCCTAGACCTAGACAAAGCCATCGATTGCGTAACAGATGGTTGTCATGCTTGCGCAGCTCTCCGTCACACACCTCACACCATCGTAGAACAGTCCACTTCCGACCCGCCAGCTGCAGTTGGAGTCTCATTCGCCTGTGATGTAATAAAACGATCCCGCCAACTAATCCTAGTGCTGAGAGAGACCGTAACTTCTTACACCACAACAACACTGATAGACGACGAACGTCATCATACATTACGCGATGCTCTAATCCGGTTATGCGTCGAGTTATGCCCTCTCGACGGACCTGTTGCCGTGATACGAACTGACCCAGCACCGGCGTTTAAGGCACTAGTAAACGACGAACTACTGCAACGTCACCGTATGTCTCTAGAAATAGGAAGAGTGGAAAATCCAAACAAAAACCCTGTCGCTGAAAAAGCAGTACAAGAGGTAGAAGATGAGCTCCTCAAGCAAGATCCCCAAGGAGGACCGGTCTCTTTAAAAACCCTATCGATAGCTACCGCTTGTATGAACTCTAGAATCCGATCGCGCGGTGTATCAGCTAGAGAAATGTGGACTCAAAGAGACCAATTTACTAGTAATCAGATACCACTTTCCGACCAAGAACTAATACTCAAGCAACATGAACGACGGCAGGAAAACCATCCTCATAGTGAGAAATCGAAAGCCCCACGATTGAGAGGCAAGCAAGCCAACGCACTGTCGATCACAGTAGGAGACGGCTAAAGTGAACAAGTTGCACCGTAAATACGTTGTCGGTAAGTGGTCGGTAAGTGGTTGGTAAGTGGTCGGTAAGTGGTCGGTAAGTGGTTGGTAAGTGGTCGGTAAGCGGTCGGTAAGTGGTTGGTAAGTGGTCGGTAAGTGGTCGGTAAGTGGTTGGTAAGTGGTCGGTAAGCTGTCGGTAAGTGGTTGGTAAGTGGTCGGTAAAATTGTGTCGGTAAGCTGTCGGTAAGCTGTTGGTAAGCTGTCGGTAAGCTGTTGGTAAGCTGTCGGTAAGCTGTTGGTAAGCTGTCGGTAAGCTGTTGGTAAGCTGTCGGTAAGCTGTGGTTGACTCATTTGAACCAAAATATGCTTTATACCTTCTTAAGTTTCCAACGTTCTGGCAACGATAAAACCGCTTCGATAACAGATAACAAAATAAAATATCCGCGGCACTCACTGTTGGGCCTCTCCTGTTGTGTCAAAAACCAGACAATCAGTCTGAAAGCGCATGAATCGTTATCTCATACTGGCTCAAGAATATTTTGAACCAAAATACGCTTAATAGTTTCCAAAGTTTCCAACGTTGTGACAACGATAAACCCCTTCGATACAGTGCGATCTCACGTACGGCAAATTAACAGATAACTACAGTATTGTGCTAAAGTCATGCAAACATATTACGACGAAGTTCGCTCTTAATGTTCCTACGAATGTCGCCGAAATTTCGGGAAACTTTTCGAATGCCAACGCGAATTCATGAATTTGACGCAGTTTGACGCAGTTTGACGCAGTTTGCCGCAGTTAAAGAACACGTGATATCACGTGGGAATCCAAGATGGCGCGGGTTCACTAATTTACGGAATTGAATCGAGAATATTGCTGCAAAGAAAAGACAGATTATTGAGTACACTGTTTTCATCAATATCCAACTATCTACAACGTAGTAAGAATACGCTATTGACAAATTTCGTTCTAACATTGGAAAGCTACGTGATATCAAGAGTGTAGCGAGTATGTACGCACATACGCACTGAGACGGAAAAAAAATGCTGTCGGTAAGCTGTTGGTAAGCTGTCGGTAAGTTGTCGGTAAGCTGTTGGTAAGCTGTCGGTAAGCTGACGGTAAGCTGTTGGTAAGCTGTCGGCCGACCACTTACCGACAACAAATTTACGGTGCAACTTGTTCACTTTAGCCGTAGGAGACTTAGTATATCTGCACTCAGACCGCAATAAGTCGCGAAGTCGTAACCGATATCTTGTCGTCTCCGTGGAAGGTACATGGTGCAATATCCGAAAATTTGTTGGCTCACAACTACGAAACTTCTCATATCGCGTGAAAATGTGCGAGTGTTACAAAGTACTCACCACCTGCGGAAACAATACCACAAACACAAGTCGAGATGACACAGGCGACTGTTCCGATGATGAGCTGCCCACTCTACAGGACCACGCGCGCTCAACGCCCTCGCCTCCACCGCCCCCCTCTATCCCACAAGAGATATCAGCACTGCCCACGTCAGAAGTTCCCACTCTACATGACGTTTGTCCCCTCGTTTACGCTGACCAACCCAAACCAAGTTATTTCGATCACTCAGTGTGACCATAGAAATGCAGCAGTTCCCCACCGGACTGTCCCGAAGACGATGGCAGCAGTACTCAGCTTAGACGTTCGACAAGACAACGCGTCGCCCCACAACACCTAAAGGACTACTACACTGATTTCTGAACTAAAGCCTCAGTAGCGGTCTAGAATCAACCCGCAGTCTACATGATATTCTATATACGGGACTATAAACACGTTTACATACGTTCTAGATAATAATGTTATAGGTCTGTTGAAAGTAGCGATTATGGTACTGGGGAATTGCCTCCCAGCCATACAATTATGTTATGTTACTGAAACATTAGCTGTTCTGCTACTCTGGAATAGTCGTTATTCCATTAATGTTATTTACTTAGATAAGGAGACAGGAAAGAAAAGTGGCCACGCCAGTAGTGTAGTTGTATGCGGTCGCTTGCTATTGAGCATGCGCTCTCCGCACGCGTCCCGGATCCTCCATCTTGGAATTGTAAACACGAGTCTCTCCCGCTTGAGTTCCCGTTGTAATTAAAAGACCTCATTGAGTTCTGGTGTGTTCACAGTAATTACTGGCGCATTCTAAAAAAATGAAGAATAGAAGGGACTTGCTTGCTGCAGTCTATAAAACAACGAAAACAATACTCTGAAATACAAAGAACCCTCACCCCAGAAAACAATGAATCGATCTGCATGCTACAGTACGTACCAAGTAGTAGCCTGAGAACATCAGCTGCCTCAGTTGATCTCTAACTAAAATAATGACATTTATATACATGTATGATGCATTCCAGACATGAAATTAAAGTTGACCAGAAAAGGATTTCATTACCTCAAACATCAAAAGAGATGACAATTAATTAAGCTGTCAACTTAGTCAATAAGTTAGATTAACCCGGCGATGAACCCATGTTTTCAGGTCTGCTATAATTATCAAAACTATTAATATTAGTTAACTTTTCTTTCTTTTTGCTGCAGATGTTGAAGCAACTTATAACCACTGCAGTTATAAAACCTTGTTCATATATAAACCGCATATTCTTATCCACATGTACAGAAAACATGAACATTGTCATGTGAAAGAGCATGCATGTTGGCATTAGTGATCTTGCGAAATTTCAGTGCTCACATGTACATGTAGCTTATCAATAAAAAGAAATGAAGTTATGGCTCTATCAATTCAAAACCTCACTCATAAAACCTCACTCATGCAACCCCCCTGCCCTCCCCAGGCTTACATGGGGAAGTTTCTGTCCTGGAGATGGGATCATTTAATTGCTGGCAAAGCCAGAAAAGTTAGAGGGTGGGAATGGTCAAAGACAGTCAAAATAGCAAATTTTATAACAGATTCACGGGTGGCACTTGTTCAAAAGCCCTACGGTGGGAATTTGCACAGTCAGCTCAACTGATGACACCATGCATAGTGAGATTTTTGAAATGTTGGCAGATTGGTAACAAAGTAAAACTTCAATTGTTTATGTATTCTGCCATTGTTGTGACGTCATAATTTTTTATAGGGATGTCTCCTTTTTTGGTGAAATATATCTAACCTTTATAAAACATCCGTTGCAAACAGATTATGTGATCAAAATGCCTTCATGACATATATTCATGAATTAAATATATTCATTGGCAAAAATGTGAACTCTCTACAATAAATATAATATTATCCAGAGTTATGGATGATTCAATATTTCTATGATGTCACTAAAGAAAATGCTATGACTTCTGAGTGTTAGACAAACGTAAGGTATTCTGTCTATAAAATTCAAAAAAATCTGAACTGGCTATTTTCTGAGGACATCCAAATATATTTATGACGTCATAATGATGTATACCAAAAAAAAAGGCTTCAATTCTAAGCTGTTATACTCAAAAAAAATCAAAATTCTAAAAAAGTACACGTTGTTATTAATAGTTTTATATTATGTGCAAAATATGATGTTAAAACAAGGGATATTTTCATTAATGGTTGTACATGTATGTAATATTTATTTCCTGCTAAATTTTGGCAGGAAAATTGCCAAAATTTAAAATTGAATAATTTTTGTTTACCTCAACCAATTGAGAACAGGTTTTTGATTCCTTCATTCTCATGAACAAGAGATTTTATAAAGATATAATAAAACGTTTTAGAGGTAATTATTATAAGAAACCTATTAGAAATGGAGAAATGATGTTGTCGTGACGTCATTATGATGGCTATACATTAGCTTAACTTATCAGGTTATGTTTTGTTGACACTCCTTTATACACCTACCAAAATTCATTCCTCTATAATAATAATAATAATAATAATATTTTGACAGGAAAGCTCCACTCACAATTTGTGATTTTCAGGGAGGTCCTGTATTAAAAATAATTATATATTTCGCTAATATATGGAAAACAGAAAAGATAAATGGTTGAAATAAAATAGAAATAGAACAAGGATTATTATGAAATTAAGTTATGTGCCAGTAAGATTTAAAAATTGATAATGTAGTTGATTGTATAACTTCAGAGTCTAAAGAGTTCCAGTCTAATAGTGCATGGTAGGTAAACTTCTGTTGTCCCCAATTCCTACGTGCGAATGGCAAATGTAGATTGTGCTGACGGCGTGTATTATATATGTATGAAAGTCGTGATTCTTCTTTAATTTAAAGTTGAAGTCCACCATGCTATTTAAGCATTTGAAGATAGTAATACAGCGATGATAGCGCCGTCGAAGGTATAGTGGTTTCCAGTTTAATAGTTTGAGTACTTGAGATGCAGAAGAGCTTGAGGGAAAGTCGAGCATTAGTCGAGCAGCATTATTCTGAAGAACTTGAAGGTGATCCATGAGGACGGTATTATTCTTATCTCCCCAGACGATATCGGCATAGTCAAGTAAGGGGAGGACAAGAAACCCAGGCCTTTTTACAGTCATTTGTGCCCAGCATGAATGTCGGGGGGTAGGCAGGTTTGGAATAGATAGAGCCATTACAGCCATTTGAAATTAGAGAGATTTGTATGACAACAGAAACCTTGCTTCTTTTCATGTATTTTCTGCATTTGAAATATGTATAATTAAACATCAATTCTTCTGCTCTAAAACTGCATGAACACAGTAGCTAGGCCGAATTCATAATGGCCGCCTCCTCATTTGCATAAATTGGAAGATAAATTTGTAGAGGGAAACTATATACTACCACATGAAAGACTAATATTAAAACTAGTAATTTTGTTCAGTTTTAGAGCAGAGGAGGGTGATCACGCGTCACAGGACTTTTTCAGCCAGTCAGAACACGGGATAATTTTTCTGAGTTTTGCCTCGAGAATATCCATGAAAGGGGAAAATATTGCTATGTGCGTCTAGAATATTGGAGTTTAGAAGCTAAAATGGATGTATATCAACAGAATATTATCAGAAGATCAGCCATGTGAATTATCACTTCAAGGTAAGACTCAGGGATTACTGGTATTTGATATTTGTGAAAATGAAGCCTTCATATTTTTCTTGATTTCGTAAAATGAAGATTTAGCCCATTTTCATCCTTCCATATCTAAGAAAACGATTAAGGAAACCTATTAATTTTTTCATATATCAATGCTTTAGTTCATGTTAAACAATTTAAACTACAAGTACCCCCTTGAACATACGAACATTCAAAAACATTCAACAAACCCTATACTGCCCTACTGAATCAAATTGGATCTCAATTAAAGTCACTCCTTGTTCGAGTTAAACTGTTAAAAAGCATAAATTTATTCATGAAAAGTCTGATACCAATACTGTATTTGTCTGCTAGGCATTGTCAAGTATCTACTGGTGTCAGCTTCTGATGATCAAAGAAAGTAATTCAAGGAACTGCAGAGCTGTTGTATTGCACTTTTTCATGAGCCAAATGATCTAGAAGCAAGGCAGAGAAGGGGAGGGGCCTGGTGTAGGTTGTTTACCATTTACACAGAAATCCTGGTTCGTCTGAGTTTGTGTAATTATGGCCGTATACAAAAGATTTCAAATGGAATTTCCCGATCGGAAAAACGTTTAGAATTTGTAAACAAACCGTTTCAGATGAAAAAAACTCGGCATAAGGCCTGGAACTGGTACGACCGACTGGGAATCGTAAATGGTATCCAATTTTCAGATTAGAAATTCCGGTTGGGGATTTTGGACTAAATTGTGAGACGTTCCATTAATTTCGGAAATTTTCCACAGTACAAACCAAAAAAACGTTTACCATTTACATTCCAACCGAAATGTCTAGAATTTGTATAGAACAATAGCAACACTCATGCAAATGACAGTTGTAAACTTATTCATGTTAAATGAAAATACCGGTATATAATATTGTGTGGTTCCAGAAATTATATTTATTTCCAGAGGATTTTCCATGCAAAATTTAACTTGCCAAACATTAAGTCACGATAGAATAAAAATAATATAAACCTTACTGATCATTGAGCCCAGAGAATAAAATTTGCAGTCATTTTCTTGCCAGGCCTTTCTTATCTGTTCTAAAAACTACAAAAACAATACATTTTTGTCACTCTAAAGAGTGTGTGCATGACTGCATGTGGTTGAAAGTGTAAAGCAGAGCTGTAATCCAATATAGCCGACCAAAAAGCCATATAATATTGGTTTCTGCATTACCTTGACTTCACCACAAGATGGGTGCCAATTAGCATGAAGGGAAGGTAACTCTTTCACCGCCAAGTTCTTTTAAAGTTACATAAGCCTAACCACCAAGTTATTTTGTACTATTAAATTATATTGTACTTATATTGTAAGTTCTTTTAAAATACCATTTGGCTGCTCCTCATATCTTCATTCTTCCAAATGTCAAAAAGTCGGCCAATGGGTAGGGGACAAAAGTCGCCCATGCATGGTGGTGAAAGAGTTAATTAGCTCAAGTTTTTCGGTCCATGTTATTAAGCAATGAAATTTCTGGAGAAGAGGGGCTCTCTCTGTAATACAAACAAGGCATTTCTGGAGGGGTGGGAGATTACAACTTAAACCCTCGGTCTTAAGATAAATCTCTTACATGAGAGGGGTATGGATATTTTCTGACCACAAAATAATGCATAACATTTTGATGGAAATGTAAAAAATTGGGTTCAGCTTTATGGTTTACTGAGTCATGCACAGTGTTCACAAAAACAGCTCCCACATTGATTAGACAGTATATGCATCAATAGAGAAATTGTACATGGACATTTCGTATGAAACTGGGATAGGGGAAGTCAGTGATCGGTTGAGACCTCCCACGAACAGACACTAGCATAGTGCTTGTTATGTATAGAGAACTGACAATTATTGAAACAACAGCATCTGTATCAAAAAAAATTGATACAAGAGTATCACTGATATGGCCATTGATGTTTTATTAATCGGTATCTGTATATCTGATACAACACTGATGTTTTATAAATTAGTGTTGTATCAAATATACATTCAAACACTAATGTTTTATTAGTCAGTTCTGTATCAAACAAACACTAAGTATGGACGGTAAAGGGAAAATGCTATTGAAATAAAAATAGAAAAGACCCCCCATGAATGAAACTAAAACTTAGTTGACCCCCTATAAAATTGCTCAAAACTTTATTGTCCCCCCCCCCAAAAAAAAATGGATTTGCAAGAAAGAATGCAAACTGCATATACATGTAATCTATTAAATTTACTGTTAATGTTTCTAGATTTATCGTATTTTCCATGATACATTACCTTTGTTTAGTACAAAACATACATATACATATATTCTTCTGGAAATCTCTAACCTGGGGTGCTTACCATTTGCCAAAAAAATCCGGTTGGGGTGCCCAATGGATAATGGTAATTAAGCAGATTACCAATTGACCGACCTACCGGAAAGAATAGCTCTTACCATTTGAATTCTATATGGCGGATGCGAACTTGATGATAGCGCTAATGCAAGGCGCTAATGTTTAGTGAAGATTTTGAGATGGATACCCTTATGAAATTCAAGTATACTACAAGTATACTTGAACTAACCTAAAAAGTGTGCTTTCCCGACAAACAAAAAGTATACTTAAATGATACTTTTTTGCACTAGAAGTTGGAACACATCAAAGTATACTTTTTCACAGAGAAAGTATACTTTGATGTGTTCCAACTTCTGGTGCAAAAAAGTATCATATAAGTATACTTTTTGTTTGTTGGGAAAGCACACTTTTTAGGTTAGTTCAAGTATACTTTAAGTACACTTCCATCAATATAATTTTGTTATGGATTTCTTCTCAGCGAAAAGTATACTTAAAGTATAATTTCATCAATAATTGTCCAAATAATGGTTTTCCCAAGGAAAAGTATACTTTAAGTATACTAATTCAATCAATAATGTATTAATTAAACTGAGAGCTCAAGTAACCAGTTATTTTCATACTCAAACAAATTTAAACTGGTCAATTTAATTGTCAAATTAAAAAAATATTTATTAAATATCTCGATCTCTACATTCAACATTCTTAACAACATTTGATGAAAAAAGCTGTGTTGCTTTTCAGTTTACTTGAATATAAAAAAAGACACCACTGAGACAGGTCATCCACAGTAAGCTAGGAGTACAAAGTGAATTGGCATCAGCAGTGCCGGGCAAAGAGCAAAATGAGCCAAACTCTCTGATAAACGTTAATAATGTCCCTCTACTTCAATTCTTGTATTTTTCTTTGTTTTATTATTTTCTCTTATTCCTTTCCCTCAGTTCCTTTTTCGTTCCTTTTTGGCCAATTATATTAATTAAAGCTTGTTTTCTTTCTGCATCTTTTTCATCGTTGCTATTTTTTGTCGGTCGCATTCTTTTCAGTAGGGCTTCACCTCTCAAGAGATCTTCTGTGATTGGTCGCTTTTGTTTTGAGGTTGCAACGGTCGTAACCAATGGTGGTTGTGCTATTTGACCACGTGTTCTCAATGACGTCAATTTATTTTCTTGTTGCCTCGTGCGTTCAGTGATCGTTTGGATTTCTAGATTATTTGCAGTTCTGCTTAGTTTGTTCTTATTCCTCATTTTAATATGGGCTGTTAATATGAGCTTGACCTCAAGAGGATCGGGGACCTGCCCGCAATGTGAAAGAAAATTTAGTAGTCTCAAGGTAGCTTTTGTGTGTGTTACCTCGCGGTACCGCCATGGTTTATCGGCAAAAACATAGCTCGTTCACTGTAATCAACATTCCAAAGGATGCGAGGCAAACGAGAAACTAAAGGTTGTCATTTTTTGCTAAATTCTCGCATCTACGTAAAAGGGGAGACTCGAAGAGCACTAAAAAAAACTTCCCGAAAACTCGAATGAAGCCGTTATTTGTAGCAATATAAACGCAGTGGAATTAAGCCAAGATGAAAGTTTATCTCACCTTCGGTTACATGAGTGAGTTTAAGGAGGACTGGATACTCTGGCTACAAAAAATGGACGCGAGAAACTCAAAAAGACACCAAATAAATGCTAGAGCTCCGCACACATCGACTGCAAGTGACAGTCAATTTGAACCATGATCCTTTGCGATCCTTAGCATTTACAGTGTAGTTTCCCTCTACAGATTTATCTTCCAAATTATGCAAATGAGGAGGCTGCAGCCAAATCATAAAATGAGGTCAATAGTAAACCGTAAAATGTGCAGGTCACAGTGAGGATGCTGTTAGTTTGGTACTGGAGTCCCCCTCCCTCAGTCAATAATAGTCTGTTGGAAAATATCAGCTTGAGGCTGCCATGCATGTTGGTGTCCCAAAAAGGACACCTGAGGGGCTGGTTGTGCAAAGGTTGGATAAGTCATCCATTGGATAAGTATATAATTATCCAGTGGATAAAACCATTGGATAGCTATATATATCCACCATATAAAAAGTGGTTACACAAAGCCTGGATAGTGTTGTGGATAACTACTGTATCCAGTGGATAAATCGGGTTTCCATGCAGTTGCCATTGTAAAATTTATCTGATCTTGAATATAGGCAATATTCGTATTCTCACGGATGAGCAGGAACAAGCACTCACTGGAGGCTCATGTGGGGGAATTGCTAAAAGCTATTTAGAACAAGGAAAGGATCCACCGCCTGAGCTTCCATTGAGGGCTCGTCCCAGCTCATCCGTGAGAATTACGAATATTAAGTATTGTATAACCTTGTTCAGTTCTCGCTAGCATGCACAACAACAATAGCTATAAATAATTTTCCCCAAGTCGATGTTCTTATTCTGTGGTCTTGTAGTGTTTCTCTCACCCTCATAATAAACCCACTATTTTAATAATTATAAGCATTGTCTATGCTTTGTTCCTGACCAACAGTCAGTGGAAAAGCTGAGTCTGGAACATTACTTGCTGTCATGGGAGCTAGGTATGTCTGCATGTCCAAAGATGAGCCCTCATCATCATCCTCATTATTATCAATTATTATAATTTATTGCAGTTATTGCTTTTGAATTACCGTATTGCTGTTATTATCATTAACTAAAGTGAACATTATAGTGAAAATAAAAACTACCATAATTTCTAACTCAGGTGCTAATTGGTTGAATGGAACATGACCTCCTTCAATCTCTGTACATAATTGCTATCTTAATTCAGTTGTGTTCTATACTTAGAACTGCACATTTAATTTATAACTACATTGTACAAGTACAGTCAGAACTATAGAAACATTATTTTCTTAATGTACATATTATATACACTTTTTATAGTGGTGCTGGCAAGTCAACGCTAATTAATGTCCTAGCACATCGTAATATTGGCAGTGTCCAGGTCACAGGCGATGTGATGGTAAATGGCACAACTGTTGGACTGGCAATTAATTCCATCTCAGCTTACATCCAGCAAGAAGATCTGTTTATTGGAACACTTACTGCCAGGGAACACCTCACATTTCAGGTAGATTCTTATAATTAATGAATCCTTGAAGGGGTCTGTGCATGTACAGTCAGTAAGTGACTTTTGATCAACATAATTCCAAATTCTCCTTTGCTATTTTGTTTTTGAAGGGAGAATTTGGAACTTGATCAAACATCACTTACTCTGTTCTTGCCCGGACCCCTTCAATTATATGGCTCCTGAATGAAGTGATTGACAAAGAATACCGGTAATTATGTCATTGATAATATAAGGTTCTTGATAACTAGTATATATTCATCTTACATGCACTAAGTTAATCCATTGTCAGTCTTGTGTAGGCATTGCTCAGAATGGATAAACACGTTCCTAAAAAAAGGAGGCTGGAGAAAGTGGAGGAGGTCCTAAATGAGGTATGGAAGATGTTGTACAGAGGCCATATATATTACAGTGGAACCCCGATTTAACGAAGTGCCAGGGGACTGCAGAAGGGTTGGTAACGTTACCTGACGTATATTGGGACGCCTGACATATAGAGACGTTATATAGGAAAACGGTTATGGGTTAGGGTTATATGTCAGGCGTCAATGCTAGACAGTGTTTAACACCGTCAATAGCGCTGCACTCCCCAACACTTCCGCGTCTGGACGTTATACATAACGGGGTTTCTGGAAAACCCGAATAGTAAATATAAGTTAAATGTTAATACTTACAGAACATAAGTCCTTCAACAAGTACGAACCTAGACGAACTTGACGAGAGAAACGTGCACTGTCAACACTCACCATTTTGTTTTCCTCGTGTATAAACTCATAAGTTCCATGGATGGGTTGTCTGTGGCACTCGAAAGCGAGGCTGATTACAAATGGCACAACCGAGAAAGTCATGCATGCTATGGCACAACCGAGAAAGTCACGGCACAACCACAAATCTCACGACACGCCACCAAGATTCCCACGGCATGGCACAACCGCCAATTCCACGGACAGTCATCCTGTGGTTCCCAGTGCCAGCGTTACTTTGGGGTCAGCGGTTTAAAAGAAAATTCAAAATGACAGACGAGGCAGAGTTGGAATGGTCGAGTTGAGGGTACTTCAGATCCTTTAAAGGCAACTTTTTGAGAAATTTGAAGCAACTTTTGAAAGGAATTTCGAGCAACTTTAAGCAACTTTCTAAATAAAAAGCAACTTTTTTTAATTTTTTGAGGAACTTTTGAGCAACTTTTTGAGAAATCTCGAGCAACTTTTTAAGAAATTTCCAGCAACTCTGTGGACAGCCTAGCCTGATTATCAGACTCTATCTGGATTTATCCAGAAAAAAAAATCAACTACGACGTGAACTCTGTCAGGCAAGCCATTCAAGACCTGTACTGTTAGATGGACCAGATGCGAGTGTTGGTTATCGGTCTATTTTGCATACGCTTCGACTGAGAGGTATGATTGTGCACCGGATTGTCGTTCAAGAAATTATGCGAGAACTGGATCCAGAAGGTGTTCAGCCGTCCAGGAGAGCGCATAGTCGTGGAGCAGAGCCCAGAAAATAGGGGTTACGCCCAACCCTCACTACAGAAAAGGTTTGATACCTGATTTTGGTAGAATAAGTCCTCCTGAACAATGTCAGGTAGTTCGTAGAGTTGAATTGTGGTATACGTTTCGAGTTATGGCCATGTTTTTGTTGAGGAACATACGGTTTAGCATGAAAACGAGGCTACAAGATCTTTCTGCATTTTACTTGCTTAAAGGGCTGGGTCACCTGGTGCCCGTGCGCAGTAAGTATGCTCTTGAGGTAATTAGCATATCATAAATATTCAAACCGTTCAAAATTCTTCTGCGATCGCAATGGTTTCTTTCGCAAGTAACAGTAGCATTGTGTCTGATTGGTCAGTTCAATGTGAGGTCATTTCCGATTGGCTGAGGGTAAGATTGAAACCCTTTCAATGTTAGCGGGTAGATTTTGTGTAAGAAAATAAAATTCAGTTACGGAATTGGAAGTTCACCTCGATTTATCCGAAAAAACAGCAATGAAATTCCGGCTAAATGCGTACAAAAACTCTTCAACTCGTCAAATGTAATACTAGGGATTGCTTACTTGTCATCGTCATCGCTTTGGACAATCTGGCGCCATTTCTTGTAAAAATCGTCAACATTTTGCGAAACATGGTTTTGGTCCCGTGTTGCGGACTTGAACGCTGAACGGACGGTTTTCAAATTTAGTCGTCGTTCCTTGCCTTGCTGAACGGAAAACTCCCATCGTTTGGAGTTCTAAAGACTTGTAAAGAGAGGTGGAATTCGCCTCCTTTCATGATAATTGTTGTGAAGCCTTGGTTCGTTCGTGAAGTGTTTATAAATGCTTTGCTGGAATAAAGTCAGTGAGATAGCTTGGCTCGAACTTCGCCGTTTCCTAAATAATTATTTTTGAAGAGCCGACAAAGTAGCAGGTTCAGCTAAATTTCAGGTATGTTTTATTACCTTGTTTTGATTCTGGAAAACGTTTTCAGGTGAGTTCGGGTTGTCCTTTGTCTTGGCTTTGGTGTGTTTTGGCTGGTGAGTTTGTCTTGGCTTTGGTGTGTTTTGGCTTGTGCTCAGAAAAGTCGCAAAATAAACTCTTTCTTTTCTTTCATTTTGCCCGTTTTATAAAACATTGCTTTTTAGCAAAAGGTTTTCGGCAATGTTATTTATCTTCTGGCGTTACTTTTTGTTATACCTTGAGTCAAACACTAGACGTTTCGTGTGGAAACAATCTCAATCAACTACTCTTGAAGTGACTCGGCCGCGAAGGCCGAGGCACTACCAAAAGTTCCTTGGCCTTTAAGCTCCCGCCAGGTTTTGAATATTTGTTTGCTTAACTATATAGCAGCATGTTGGCTTTTCCAGTGTCGGTCATTTATTTTTTTCGTCAATTGCCTCAAGGCAGGCGTTTTCTTTCTTCCTGTCCCGACTCGTTTACCTCCCCTTCCTCCAGAGCCTTCATTCATCACAATTTCGAACAAAAAATGAAAAAATGAAATACTCTACATTTAGAATGAATGCTAAACAAAACTTTCCTGCAAAAAATGTGTTTTAGAGGTTCGAAATAAGAGCGATGGAAATGGATTTCTGAAAGGTTCCTTCGGAGGGAGGTTTGATTTCGTACCGCCAGAATTCTGCCTTTGGCCGTGCGATAGCCTGGTAACGAATGAGCGCTGACCCAGCCCCTTTAATTCTTGACGAAATTGGACAAAATCTTCACAGAATGCTATATGTTAACAAGATCTTGAATAATTGCAAAGTTTGGTTGCATAAAATTAAAAACGTCACGTGACTTATCACGTGACCCAAGGGGGTGAAAAATTATGAAAAATAAATAAAATGCGTGTGTTAATACCGACTTTAACTTTTTACGTTTTCATTTTAAAATTTCTTCATCTTAATTTTTTGTAACGTCTAAAACGTTATCGTAAAGCTTTTATGCGTGTAAGAAAACGTTATTGTAAAGAGTTTTAAAAAGATAAACGATCAGCATCAAATCGAGGTTGTCTGAATTACTGCACTAAACATTTAGAAAGGAAGTAAAAATGCGTATACGTCGCCTTGAAACTGTCACGATAGATATCTCTTTATATTTTTGTCACAAATTCGAATAAAACGGCAAGTGGTATTGCCAGCCTCACTTCCATGTTGATCCATCCCAACCTCGTGACCAGGGTCTTCTCGGTCAGATCCAAGATGGCGGCTACTCCGAGAGAAGACCCTGGTAAACGCTGAACTGTCTCGTATTCTGATTGGCTCTACGATTATGACACAAGGGTTGTTATAACAATCCTTTTTATTGGCCTAACGGACTGTCCTGAGAGATGAACTTGTATAAAGATTCGATTACTCAAATTTTATCAATAAAACGATTTTAAATGACCTTAAAACACGTTGTGTATATAGGTAGAGCAATAGATGAAGTGCATTACTGGGAAGTTTTCTGGTAAGTTTCATCAGTGCGAAAGCCAGGAGAAGCCGTTAAACCTGAACATGTGCTATCGATCGCTTCATTTCAGCGCTAACGGAAAATGAAAGGCTTTTTAGGATTCTCTTCTAGCTTAGATACATCCTGGTAGCATTGCGACACCCTTCCACTGTTTCTTTAACCAAGTAAACTCCATGCACGTGTTAAACATTTCCATATTTAGCTTGGCCGCCATATTGGATGCCCACATCACGTGATTAAAATCTCCAGGATTTCTGGAGATTTTTGGTCACGTGATTCAGCCTTTACCAGGGTCTTCTCTCGGAGTAGCCGCCATCTTGGAGCTGACCGAGAAGACCCTGGTCACGAGGTTGGATCCATCCAACATGCTACTCGCTCTGAAAGTATCACATTCTCGGTTTCTATGTGTGATTTTTGTTTATGATGCATAATTATCGAGAAAAAGTACTTTAAGATTCTAATAAATTGGAACCAAGTTAAATACTGTTTAAACGATTCTATAGTGGCAGGTGTGAGAATATTGTACGTACGACTACGTGATAAATTACCGTAAACATCAATTGCAATTGCTTGAATGAGTTGTTTACAGCCTAGCTACCACATTTGAATTGCAATAAATCTATACATACAGACTATAACCTATTTTGATTATTCTTAACGCCTTCCTAGCTATCTTGATGGTGTCATATATATTTCTTGTTTGTTTCTTGCTTTATTTTACTTTACTCAACTCGTATAAAGTGTTCGATGGTGGTTACAATGTATTTTAGAATCTAAAGCGGCATTCGTATTATTTTCAGTAAAAAAAAATTGTGTTTTGTGTTTTGTGTTAGTTTCACTGGCTAGTCAAGGAAAGGCCGAAACCTCTGATACCTTCAGCGTCCCCCCCCCCCCCCCCCCCCCCCGACTCCCTCCCCCCTCGACCCAAGAAAAGGAGACTTACGACATTTACGAAGTGCATCATTTGCCAGGCGGATCATAGTAATGAAAATCTCTGGAAAGCTAAGGAATCATCAGTCTCGACTTTTATTGATAATCTAACCCTTCGCCAGGACGAGGTTATACCAGGCTTCGTGACGAAATAGATCAGCTTAACAGTTGTGATATATTGTGGCACTCGTCCTGTTATTCCACGTACACTAGTGTCCAATGAGAACTGCTGCCGATGGAGCAAGCAGAACTGATTTCACGGTCTATCTTTAAGCCTATGGATTGGTCAAAGTGTTTCATTTCCCACAATAAAACCTATAAACAGGCCAAAAACATGCATAATGTGTGCACGTTTGAAGCTTCTGAAACAATCACGCAGGCTGCTGAGAGTAAAGGTGACGAAGAAATGTTACATATTATCCGTAGTTTAAATAATGATCAGGGCCGGGTTGTTCAAAGCCCGATTAGTGTTAATGCAGGGTTAATTTCCATGACAACCAATTGGTTCTGTGCAGAGTTAATCCAGGATTAACACTAATCGGGCTTTGAACAACCCGGCCCAGGAGTCCATGATGGATAATGGGCTCCTGTAATGGTCTAATAGCAGCAGAAGCCAAGTACCATAAGAACTGTTTTGCCTCATACACTGGTAGATCCTATCTATAGCATCCGGGCCTCAGAGAAAGTAAGGCGGAGAATCATTATACGACACGGCATTTAAAAAATCCCGCATAGATTAGTGAAGGTATTCACTCTTTTTACCTGGTGGCCATCTTGGATTCAAAGCGAGGCAATCCTTTGTTTTTTTCCAGGTTAGCCTCGTAGTGAGGGATAGTCGAAACGAGATCTAACCTGGCAAAATCAAAGGATTGTCTCGCTTTAAATCCAAGATGGCCAGCAGGTGAAAAGAGCGGCAGCAAGGCTCGTTACACGCACTAGATAGAGGG
Organism: Actinernus sp. WN-2022; assembly: GCA_030867875.1. Classification (NCBI taxonomy): domain Eukaryota; kingdom Metazoa; phylum Cnidaria; class Anthozoa; order Actiniaria; family Actinernidae; genus Actinernus; species Actinernus sp. WN-2022. Next base: position 20,332,425 of record JAOWCC010000064.1, on the reverse strand, counting down.
AGCACATTACACCGATTTTGCGCCAGTTACATTGGTTACCTATTAGAGAGCGAATTATTTTTAAAATTTGTTTAATAATTTTTAAGTCTATCCATTTGTGCGCGCCATCTTATATTAATGATCTAATTAAGCCTTATGTTCCTGGCCGTAGTTTGCGCTCCTCCAACCTGGGTCTTTTAACCGTCCCCAAATCTTTCTCTGCCACGCATGGGGACCGCGCCTTTTCGATCGCAGGACCCAGGCTCTGGAATGCACTACCAGCTAGGATACGAAGTGCAAATTCAATAATTAATTTTAAGTCGTGTCTTAAGACACACCTTTTCAATTATAATTTAGAATAGTGTGTTTATTTCTTGCTTCGTGGAACAATTTATTCATTATTATATATTTTAAGAAAAATGTAAATCTCGAATCTTTTTTAACTAAGTACTGTTAAATTTATATTCATATTGTAAACGCATTGAGGCTTGCATAATGCGTTCTAAGAACGGTTATTATTATTATTATTATTAATTGAACAGGGCAAGGCTTACGACATGGTGTCCCTTCTCTTAAACTATCGTGTCTATTTGGAAAACAAAGGAGTAAATGCAGTGGGCTACACTAGACAGCGACTGAAACTACGCTTTCAGAAATATTTTGAGGATATAATCGTATTTCATCAACCACCCAGCAAAAGCAAGCCAGAGCTAATTTACTCAAGCAGAATATCAGTTCAAGATGTCTAATAAATGCTGCTGCAGCAAAATTACAAACGATAGCATCATGTGACAGTAGCGACCGTACAATCAGTCCGTAGCAGATTTTTGATGTGGCACGTTGGATAAGGGCCGAAGTAAAAATAAATAAATGGTTTATTTGACGTCGAAGATACAGGAAGCCGTTACTGCATGGATGTCCCAAGCCAGTGGCTTAGATTAAAGTATTCCGACGAAAACCGGAGAACCCAGAGTAAAGCCCCCGGAGCAAGCGCGAGATACCAACAAACTCAACTCGCATATTGCGCCGAGTCTGGCAATCGAACCTGGGCTACAGAGACAAGAGGCGCAGCGCTTAAACCACTGCGCCATCCCTGCGCCATCACGGAAAATGTGATGGCATGAGCGTGCGAGGAGAGGATCAACAAGTGTTCAAGTTGAAGTCCAAATTAACGGCCCATCTACACCAGTACCTAAACAATGGGTGAAATACATTGCAAATCCACAGAACAAGGTCAATCTGTATGACTTCCTGACGGAATCATTCTGCAAGCTAGGTCGATAAAAGTTGGTGGCAAACAAGAAACTGGTAATCGGTGGAGGATCCATTGATGGTAAACGAGCTGTGTGTGTCACGAACGATCACTATGAAGACGTAGCAGCACTGAGCTCGGACCACGAAGAAGCAGACACGAGATTACTTCTACATGCCAAGTATGCTGCACACCCTGTTTCTATAATTGTTATTCAGTCACCGGATACCGATGTGCTTGCGCTAAACACAACTCACTTTGATGACCTAAACTGTGAATAACTGTGGTTTAGAACTGGCGTCAAAGATCGGCTTCGGTATATTCCAGGTCACGACGTAGCCCGCACATTAGGTGAAAAAATGTGCAAAGCTCTCATTTGTTTTCACTATAAATCCCATTGAATCGAACATCTAAACAATTATAAAGTTTTGGTGGCCATGTTGGTGGTTCACGGCTATATCCACCAGGATGGCCGCCCCAATTATACCTCTTACACGGACAATTTCACATATTCGTTCGCCCATAACCCTGTAACGAAATGCTTTTCTGCTTCAAAATTTGGCCCAGATGTGTAATTTTGATCCCTCTTCAAGATTATAAACATTATTTTATTTAGCAATTTTTTTTTTGTGACATCGATGCGACCCAATAGCACGTGGTTGCAAACGAAGAATTCGCGACTATTCGCGCTATTCGCTATTTGGGCTTTCCAGAAATTGTACTTGTAGCACCCGTGATTTACTAATATCTGTACGTATGTAGTTATACTGTACAACACAGAAAAAAGACACATTTCGCCGTACAGAACATACTGTAAATATCTACTGTATCAATGATAGTTCAGTTATTCTCAGTACACATCTTCTGTGGCGTGATGACATTTATTCATTATATCGAGGTAGATTTTACATTCGGGCTTCTAGATTGTGTTAGTTATATTGGGTATTTCGTTAAATCGGGGTTCATTAAATCAGGGTTGTTTTCCATACATTTTACTGTAACTCTGGCCGGGCTGAATAAATTTGTGCGTTAAATCAGGGACTTCGTTAAATCGGGGTTTGTTAAATTGGGGTTCCACTGTAACATAAACATTTAAACTAATCTTTGGCTTTGGTTATGTGCACCATGAGTTATAGTAATACGATTATTCACTTCGGTTTTCTTTGTTCCATGCAGTTTAATTTAAGGACAATTATAATCTCTAAATTTAATTCCCTCATCAGTATGCATGCTGATCGACCCCTAGCATACTATTGCACAATGCCTATTAACCTGTTTACTGGCTCAACAAAGCTCTTCTCTTAAATTCTTAATCACGGCGGCTTCTTCCATGTTTGCAAGATTGTCATTGACCTTTCTGCAGTAACAACGGTTAGTAGATGGGATACATGTATATGGTTCCAAAACAATCTGTTTGGGGCTGTTCCAAAGATCTGTATTGTAATTTCAAAGCGGCGACGTAAACATTTCTGTATATTACATTGTTTGTAAATGGCTTCTTGCAAGGACTTCAGAGTTAATTGATTCTCGGTGAACTTTCAAAGGTATGAAAAAATATAATAGGCAACTAGTTCCTGTAAAAACTAGTATGAAAACTATATAAATAGTTTAGCGTGAACCTTATTTGTGTGCCTGTACATGTAGGTTTTGTAGTTCTGTTATAGTTTTCTGAGCACTAACTTTCACACAAATTCATAGTTTTGGACAACGTGTACTGGTAAAAAAATATTTTCTCAGATCTTGGTAAATAGTCGGCAGTCTATAACAGAACAATATTCTCAACGTATAGATACCAGAGCTGTTGTGTGAATACCAGCTTGAAAAGAAATTATGTCATGTACGTGTATGTCTAATTTCCAGTCATTCAAAAAATAGTTTTGCTCCAGGACAATGTAAGGAGCCAGGTCGGGGTTCCCAAGTGACAAACCTGCACATTATTGTAGAGAGGATTAGGATGATAGTATGCTAGGACAATAAGCATATTTTTTACTGGTTTGAACACTTGAAGAGAATTAGCCAATTGAAAGAAAATACACTTTTAATGATTTCAAAATTCCAATTTCCCAATTTCAAACAAATGTCACCACAAGTACATGTAGTTTCACCTGAAGGACTATAACTGCACACAGAATATGAAGGGATTTGAGTTTTGTTGGACCATTTCCAATTTTGCTAAATCCTTACACTCATGACATCTGCTCTTAAAATATACTGTATCATTATTCATATTAAAAGGTGATGTTACAATACAACGACCCGTTTTGTAATGATTTTTACACGAGACACCTTTTAGGGCAACATCGATATGGTAACAGGTACATGTATGTTGCAACGTCTGCATTGTAGCTAGTACTTCCGCCACCCTCGTTAACAAAAATGAAGGGATGTGTCCAATAAGGCCGTTAACAAAAATGAAGGGATGTGTCCAATAAGGCCGTTAACAAAAATGAAGGGATGTGTCCAATAAGGCCGTTAACAAAAATGAAGGGATGTGTCCAATAAGGCCGTTAACAAAAATGAAGGGATGTGTCCAATAAGGCCGTTAACAAAAATGAAGGGATGTGTCCAATAAGGCCGTTAACAAAAATGAAGGGATGTGTCCAATAAGGCCGTTAACAAAAATGAAGGGATGTGTCCAATAAGGCCGTTAACAAAAATGAAGGGATGTGTCCAATAAGGCCGTTAACAAAAATGAAGGGATGTGTCCAATAAGGCCGTTAACAAAAATGAAGGGATGTGTCCAATAAGGCCGTTAACAAAAATGAAGGGATGTGTCCAATAAGGCCGTTAACAAAAATGAAGGGATGTGTCCAATAAGGCCGTAAATGATCCTGATCCCATTCTATATTCTATAATGTTATATTGATGCCAATAAAACATACTGTTTTGTATTCCTTGATGTTAATGTGGTCTTGGGAGGGTAGGACATCAAATGTACAAATAGTACATCATAATAAGAGCTATTTCTTAAATTCAGCTTGGCCTAATGAAGTGTGCTGATACGCTGATAGGAATCCCCGGACGCTTGCAAGGCATCTCGGGAGGTGAAAAGAAAAGGCTATCATTTGCATCTGAGGTACATTTCATTCTTATCCTGACTGTATAGGTTCTGTTTGCCTGATAAATATTTGGTGTGAAAGTGTTCTAACTCAAGTCTGTCTTCCACCATGGACTTATAATTTATTAATAAATAAATGGTTTATTTTACGTCGAAGATACAGGAAGCCTTTACTGGGTCTCCCAAGCCAGAGGCTTATATTTAAGTATTCCGACGAAGTCGAATTGGAATTTAGGTTGGTTTTTGAGGAGGGAGGAAAACCGGAGAACCCGGAGAAAAACCCTCGGAGCAAGGGCGAGATACCAACAAACTCAACTCACATAATTATTGTGGTGCGTCCAGGAATCTAACCTGGGCCACAGAGGTGAGAGGCAACGCGCTTAACCACGTGCCACCCTGGCTAACTACTGAAGCTCAATTTAATAATTGGTACATGTAGGTATTGACAGATCCACCCATCCTGTTTGCTGACGAGCCTACCTCAGGCCTTGATGCCTTTATGGCTCAGAGTGTTGTGGCCACTCTGCAAAAACTCGCCTCGCAGGGACGAACAGTCGTGTGCACCATCCATCAACCCTCATCTGAAGTCTATGCCATGTTTTCAAGGTCTGTATGTCAAGTCACTTTATTGATGCTGTTAGGAATAATGTCTTGTTTGGTTTTATTTTCGGTATGCACGTTATTCACACGCGATGATTTTTGAGATCAGCAAACTAGGATTTTTAACATGAAAATAACCACTGTCATCTCCAAGAGCACCCATTTTTGGAACGTTTTAATACTACAGCATGAAATCCCGAAAATATATTGAGGATGGAATTTACAGATTTTTTGTTAGAGATCCCAGCCTTTTTGCTGATCTAAAAAATCAGCACGTGTGAATATAACATGCATAGAGCAGATTCCGTGACGTTGAAATGGTTTCCCATTGTTTTTATCCTACTGATCCAATCAAATCACAGAGTTTCAGCACAGCACGGCTACAGCATGGTTACGGACATGCCGTAGTTTGTCCACTCATACGAAATCTGCTCTAGAGCGGATTTCGTATGAGTGGGACAAAAATACTGCATGTCCGTAGCCTTACCGTAACCGTACAGTAACGTACCGTACCGTAACTCTGTAATTTGATTGGATCAGAAAGACAAAAACAATGCCTCAGGGAAACCATTTCAGCATCACAGCATGTCGTACAGTGACCGTGCATACGAAATCGTTGAACAGAAGTCCAATCAAAAATCACCCGCTCTATTTGTACATGCATAATATTTTTTTTGTTCTTTTTTTTTCCATTGTCGTTTTCTTTATTTTATTTTTAGCATCCTGTTGATGGCTGAGGGACGTGTAGCATATCTTGGGCCTTCCCAGAAAGCTATTCCATACTTTGCTGAGTAAGTTCCACCGAACTAATTATTATGGTATTCGTTCAGTTGTTGCAGAACAGCTTCAGATTCTCAATCCTAGCCTAGCCTTCATGTAGGACGACAATATTTTCTACCAAATTGTATTGTGTTCTATTGTATAGTGTATTTCGTTTTATTGTTTGGTACTGTGTTAATGCTATTGTATTGTGATAGTAATTGATGTCGTCCTCATGAAGGGCGTGTCCCTAGCCCTCACTAGAGACATAAGCATAAGCGCAAGCATACGCAGATGCAGTAATCACATCTGTGAGAAGAACAAGTACTGCTAATGATCAATGCATTACTGTATCTGCGTATGTTGCTTGTGCTTATCTAGGCTTTATTACCGTTTTCGTTGAAGTGCGACCCTGAATGTTTCAAGCCTCGTTTGGAAAATTGCATTTAACCGACCGTCAATCAAAATTTAACTAAGTCTAGGCAGTAAAATATTTGTATGAGACTAGACAGACTAGACAGACTAGACAGACTAGACAGACTAGACAGACTAGACAGACTAGACAGACTAGACAGACTAGACAGACTAGACAGACTGGACAGACTGGACAGACTGGACAGACTGGACAGACTGGACAGACTGGACAGACTGGACAGACTGGACAGACTGGACAGACTGGACAGACTGGACAGACTGGACAGACTGGACAGACTGGACAGACTGGACAGACTGGACAGACTGGACAGACTGGACAGACTGGACAGACTGGACAGACTGGACAGACTGGACAGACTGGACAGACTGGACAGACTGGACAGACTGGACAGACTGGACAGACTGGACAGACTGGACAGACTGGACAGACTGGACAGACTGGACAGACTGGACAGACTGGACAGACTGGACAGACTGGACAGACTGGACAGACTGGACAGACTGGACAGACTGGACAGACTGGACAGACTGGACAGACTGGACAGACTGGACAGACTGGACAGACTGGACAGACTGGACAGACTGGACAGACTGGACAGACTGGACAGACTGGACAGACTGGACAGACTGGACAGACTGGACAGACTGGACAGACTGGACAGACTGGACAGACTAGACAGACTAGACAGACTAGACTCCGCGTTTGATTGATGGGCGGTCGGCTGAATGCAGTTTTCCTAACGAGGGTCGCACTTCAACGAAAACAGTAATAATGACGTTGGATTTCAAAAGGCAAGCATTTCAGCTTCGGAAGCGATTTAAATATAGTGATGACGAGATATTGATTACCTCAGTCTTTCCTCGTGCCTTTTCTACCATCTTTTCAATGAAGAAACTTATTACCGGTACACAAATAGTGTCCGTCGAGGAAATATCGGCTGATAGTTGCCCGCGGAAATTTGAGGTTCTTAAAACAAATATAAGCCCGAGAACGCAGTTCTTATATGCTAGTTTTAAGAAATCAAATTATTTTGGTGAACTATAACTCTCTTCACCACAATTTTGGCGCGCGCTCATTGGCTAAAATCGATCACGTGACGTGATAGTTGTCGTCCGCGGAGGCAAACTATCAGGCGTTATAGTTCACCACAAAATTTTGGCGCGCGCTCATTGGCCAAGAGCGATCACGTGACGTGATAGTTGTCGTCCGCGGATTTATTTATTTATTTATTTATTTACTTACTTCGGCCATAATAGAAGATACAAAATAGAATAAAGTAAAATATACAACAAACAGAACATAGAGGCCAGGAGAACCAACACAGCGTTAGCCAATTACGTTGCTTTCCTATGAAAAATATAATTACAATAAATGATCTAATTACAATACTTATTTCAACCTAAAAGCAGCATTTGAGAGGTGCGGTTAACTGTCTTGCCTGGTGACATTTCAGACATACAGACTTCCAAGACTTAGGGTTCTCGATGTCAAATACAGAAGTGATGGCAGACACGTAATATTTAAATAGTAATGATCTAAACTTAGGTAAAGAGATATCTGATTTACGCAGTTCGTGTGGAAGTGTATTCCAAGTTCGGGAAGCTCTTATAAAATAACTATTTTGGTAACACAGGGTCTTGACATTAGGAATCTGATAAGTAATAAGATTAAGTGAGTTATCCATCGAACGTAGAGAGATGCTTAAATTCACCCTGTTTACAAGCTTTGGCAAAACATCTGGAGCTAAGGTCACTAAACCGTGTTTTGCCTTATACAAGAATGCAAACTATCAGGCGATAGTGCCCGCTGAGAGCGGAAGACAATTTTGTGATGAACAATAACGACAAATAGACTGTGTTTGTCTCGGAACTATCGGCTGATAGTTTCCCTTGGAAATTTAATTTTCTTAAAACTAGCATGTAAGCCCTCGAACTTCGTTCTCGGGCTTATATTTGTTTTAAGAACATCAAATTTCCGCGGGCAACTATCAGCCGATAGTTCCTCGACGGACACAGTCTATTTGTATAATAGTGCCCGCTGAGAGCGGAATACAATTTTGTGATGAACAATAACGACAAATAGACCGTGTTTGTCTCGGAACTATCGGCTGATAGTTTCCCTTGGAAATTCGATGTTCTTAAAAAAACTAGCATATAAGCCCTCGCGTTATATTTGTTTTAAGAACATCAAATTTCCACGGGCAACTATCAGCCGATAGTTCCTCGACGGACACAGTATTTGTATAATAGTGCCCGCTGAGAGCGGAAGACAATTTTGTGATGAACAATAACGACAAGTAGTGTGTTTTTCTCAGAACTATCGGCTGATAGTTTCCCTTGGAAATTTGATGTTCTTAAAACTAGCATATAAGCCCTCGAACTGCGTTATCGGGCTTATATTTGTTTTAAGAACATCAAATTTCCGCGGGCAACTATCAAGGACTTTTCTTTAGTGTGTAACGATAACTTCACTGGACTGCAGTAGCTGAACTTATATTCGACAATGAAAGCACTTAGCTGGGTCATACGTTAAAGTTGGTTATGCTATTGAGACTGTAGCATCATGAGCGCTTTGAAACGTTTTACTTTGACGAAGAGATCATTAATGCTCGAAATGTCAGAAACAACACTTTTTATTCCTGTCTCCGACTCAGTCATTTTCACAGAACATTACTCCCTCTTTCCATCAAACAGAGGAGCCTGAATTGTTCCTTCCTTTCATCCGTTTTTTTTTCTTTGCCTAGTCTTGGATATTCATGTCCTGTAAACTTCAATCCGGCGGATTACTTCGTCCATACACTCGCTGTTATCCCTGGTCAGGAGGAGGAATGTCGTCAGCGAATCACGGTACAATATGAGCCGATAACTCCATCATTTGACTTTCAAGAAGTCACACCAGCCGTGACGCAAGCCCTGATTGGTTAAGACAATAGTCCCCTCACAGTTCCCTCCACCATTTTGAATATTTCATGTAAAGTGTTATGAAAACGAGGCGAACGGTGACTCGTCCGCGAATATGAATTATCTTTAAAAATCGAGAAATTCGATGTACAATCGTGTAATATTTCTATCTACAGTGCTTTCACTGTCGTAATGCCGCTCAAATCGCCGTTCTCCTCGTTTTCATGCAGTTTTATTACTTTACATGACAATGGCGGAAAAAACTGTGAGGGAGTATTATCCAAAGTTATGGAATGAACTATCGACAGAACTAAGAATAAGTGAGTCAGTTCAGTAAACTGAAGACACATCTTTTTAAATTAGCGTTTTATTAACTATTACTTTAAAGTATTTTGATGTAATTTATTTATTTTATTTAGTTAATGTAACTATAGTTAGTGTTTGATCATTTTATGGCGATGTTTTATTAGATGAATTTGTTACTGCTACTATTGTTTTTTAATGTTGTTGTAATTAGTTTTTATCTTATTAAGATTGTAAAGCGCATTCGGGCAGTTTCTGGATAATTGCACTATACAAGTGCTACGTTATTATGTTCACATAGCTTAATATAAAAGCGTGGAGACAAGAAACAGTTGCTGATTCCAGCTAGCAAATATTCGAGTTTCTTTGTTACTAAAAGTCAGAATTTATCTTAGGAAATTGTTTTACCAGATTACTTCTGTCAAACTTGATTGCTTATTTTGATTCTTATCGCCATTTCTTAGGAAATATGTTATGCTCATACGGTTCAAGAGAAAAGAACAGAAGACTTGGAGACCGATAGCAACAGACGGGTTCGTGGATCTCACATGTTGACTACTAATGTGACTATTCCTTATATTGTTTCATATTAAGGAACCAACGAACTCACTTTGTTCTGATTTTTAGGATTCATTCATGGATGAAGTGGTCGTATCACATTCACCGTGAGTTGATGTTCTTTCATGTTTAATACTGATACGATTCCACGGTGTGTTCAACATTTCGATAATTATCTACTTCAAATAGAAAACCATAGATACTGCTCAGTGAAAAGAGCACGATCAAATTAGTTAACATCGCAAATTTGAGAGTTATATCTTGCGTAGAAGGGCAGATACGTCAAGTGCGCATTTTTACAGACATTTGTACTTATGGGACTGCAAATTGATTGGTTGGTTTTCATCGTCATGACCTTAATTCGCTGCATGGGTAGGGGTTCGCATTGGTAAAGTCAAATAAAACATTTTGGTCCTTGTAGAACTACCAAAAATACACTTTTGAAACATTTCCTAACGGAGCTGTGGACAATTTTCAATGTACGACAATTTTATAGTACTTTGTATGTGGCCGCCATTTTGGTATCCCTGTCTGGGACATGCACCAACATGGAAGCCATAAAATAAAAGTTAAAATAAAGCTTACTTTCCCATAAAAATCATTGGGTTTCACTTCAAAACTCTTTGAATGCAACTTTTAATGATTTATCGAGTTTAAAATGAAATTGACACATGTACAAGTACTTGGATTGTTATGCCTACCGGAAAACACGAAGGGATGTTCTGTGATAAAATTCAGAATTTATTTACTCCGGAACAAAACACCTATCTACATAAAATATTCTGTGTAGACTTTTATTATCGGTCTAGAATATATACAAAGAACAGCTTTGTAGGACTTATAGTTCAAGTTTATTTTTTTTGACGATGTCACATGCAAACCAAGAATTGGAGCACCCCATCATATAAATATCTGTAACTGACATGTTCGTGCTTTGCGGGACAAGGTATAACTATCAAATCTGGGGTTTGGGCGAATTTTTGAGGTGCTAGCAGTCGGGCTAGCAGTATTGGTGGTTTTGCTGTTATAAGTAGATATTGAAATGTTTAAAAACCATGGCAGGAATTTACAAATTTCTGACATAGATACTAGGATAGATTGCCGTGTACAAAAGTGTATGTGTTGACAAGAGGGGTAAGTACGTCTGTTCGATATTCTTTCCATTTACCCAGCTCCCTGACAGAATAGATCGCTGTTTACAAATGTGTGTGTGTTGCGGGGAGGGTGACCTTCCGTACCTCTATTGATTTCCCCCCTTCCCTTCTCATATGCTGTTTTTCCTACAGGTACAAAGCTTCGTGGTGCAAACAATTCCATGCCGTTTTGTGGAGAAGTTGGATCAGTAATAAGCGAGAAGCCCTCGTGTTTCGTATCAGAATCTTCCAAAGTATTGTAAGTGTTGACACTCGATAACATATCCCTATTTTGCTCTCAAGGTTCTTCTCTTCTCAATTCTTCGACTGTAGATCCTTTTCTACCACATTCTCCTGTGTGCAGAAGAAGTTTAATTTCGCCAATTCACGGTGTTTAATGGATGCCTTGTCAATGTTATCGTCTTGAGAATTCACTACCCGGCCCATTCCCAAAACCTGCGGCTCAAATACGTGATCTCCAAGGAAAAGGCCAATGAACAATTTTCAATTTCAATTCAATTTTTTTATTTCCACACTGTTTACATAAATCAGGTAAGCAAAATCTAAAGTATTTTAAGATAAGTAAATATAAAAATAAAGAATTAAAAGAGAGCTATGATAGGAATATGTGTGCAGTAGTCAAAGTAGCTGAGGCTTTCGAGTTGACTATTGTCTATGTGTAACTATTATGAATAACTGAGCTCCGTATATACAATATAGCAGAAAAGGAGAAAAAGGAAAGAAAAGAAAGCATAAACATATTTGTGCGATAGCTAGATAATAATTATATAACAATTAATCACTAAAATAATACTACAAGTAAATAAACAGAAATAAATATTTATATATACCGTGATTGAACAGACATTAAAGGTGATTATAATACTGAAAATATAGCTGAAAATATTAAGAAAAGGAATATCAGATTGCTATAGTATTGACACAAGTGGAGAGACATAATAAATATTGACTATAAAAGAGCATTGATAGTATGAACATTTAATATCAGGCAGACTGACAACTTAGAAGGTATGCTTTGTATTTTTGTTTAAATAATTTGCTGGGTAGGGTTTTTAAGTCTAAGAGGGACAGTTTCCCATAATTTCGAAGCAGAGTATTTAAAGGTGAATTTACCATAATTTGTTCTGACTTTTGGTATGTAAAAATTGTTTTTAGCAGTATATCTGGTGTTATAATTGTGAACGGCTGAAATAACTGACTCAAGTTCACCTGGACTATTGCTTGCAAAAAAATATATTAGTATCATCAGCAAAAATTCTAAAAGAAAGTTAGGTTGATGAATTTGAAATGCCATTTATATAGAGAAGAAAAAGAAGGGGACCGAGTGTAGAACTGTGGGACACCACATACAACCTTTTTGGGGCTGGATTCAGTATCACCTACTTTAACATATTGGTGTCTATTCTCTAAATAGCTGGTAAACCAATTAAATGGAATTCCCCGGATGCCATATTTATAGAGTTTCTTCAATAGAATATTGTGGTTAACAGTATCAAAGGCCTTTGAAAAATCTAAAAATAATCCACATGTAATAAGTTTATCGTCGATTGATGTTTGCAATTTATCAGTTAATTCAAGGATTGCGTGCTCGGTGGAATGTCCTTTTCGGCAAGGCAGCCAGTTATATATATATATACGAGATGCATATACTCGTTTATACAATAACCAGTGCGAGACGTGCACGCTCTGATTGGTCAATAGCCATGTGTTATTAGAGTACAGATGTAATGATGTCAAAAGGTCACGTGCATGCTATATTTTGTTGGGAAAATTCGCTAATTATCTGTGCATCTATTTAATAATTAGACTACTAGCTCAAAGTTTCTATCGGTTGATAGTTGACGAGAAGCGTAGCTCTTGTATTCGATATGCACAAATCAAATATTACTTTGATGTTTCGAATACATGTTTTTACCTTGTTGCTTGAAAAACCTATCCTCTTGTACTGTAGTCCGACCACATGGTAAACAATCATTAACAGAAAATGAGATTGAAAAGTTTATGTGCTCCATACGGGTATAAGCGAAAACATTTTCTGTATTGAAAACGTCAATCTAAAGCATTCTCCTGGGATAAATTCTTACATCCGCCATGTTGGATTTTAGTAACCTCGTTCCCATGTAACCTCGCTTCTGCGCAGGATGAATCTATCGTGGCTTCTGATTGGTGGAAATCGGAGAATTGCAGATATAACAAGAATTGTCATTGGACATTTGCTTCTCGCTATCTATCACAGAATAGACAATGAGCAGGGGACCAATCAGATTGCTGGATTTGCAACAGAATAAAAGAGGATAGACGCATGGCAACTATTTGTTAAATAATGATGTAGTAGAATTCACATATTTATGTATTTGTAGTGATGTTCTTATATGAATACAATTGTATGTACATGTACTTGTCAGGTGATTGGGCTGATTGCTGGTTTGATTTATTACCAAACACCTATCAACACCACTGGACTACAGAACATCTCAGGAGCTTTGTTCTTTCTTGTCACTTCAGTTTCCTTCTCCAGCCTTCAAACTGTCATCTTTGTGAGTACTTCGGATACAGCTATTTCAAAAATCTTGTCCACAAAAAGCACTTCATTTGTAAGTCTGCGTGACAAGACCGAAGGGAGTAAGGGTATCGATCACTAAATATTTACAACAGATATGCTTCGACCTCCATATGGATGGTAGTCTCCTCGGAATCAACAGTAGTGGCTCAGTTGTGTTGTACCGTCAAGGTATGGCTGTTTTAGATATTTAGTGATCGCTATCTGTGTTTCCTTTCAGTCTTGTCGCGTAAGGGTTTTTATCCGACAACGTTTTGAACCAGCTCTATACAAAACGAGTAGATAAAACTACTAGAAATATTATTATAGCTCCGGTCCGTCGAGCGGGAGGTCGCGGGTTCAAACTCCGGCCGGACCAACACTCAGGGTCTTAAAATAACTGAGTAGAAGGTGCTGCCTTTACATAATACAGTAAACGGTTAGACCTTCACGTCTTCTCGGATAAGGACGTAAAATCGTAGGACTAGTGTCCCCAATTAGCTGCAAAGCTAAATACATTGACACTTAAATAAAGTCACTTACTTACTTTCCAGCTATACGGCTACTGTGTTTTGTATGACATGACCTCGTCTTTGTTTGACAAAGTTCGTGCAATTGAGTGTAACGTTTGCGCAAGGACAAAATGAACCAAAGGAATCGAAGGAACCGGTGATTCAACTGGATTTTCTTATATGTTTAATTAATGTTTGATCATACGTATGCTAAAAGTCCCGCCTGGCGAATTCGACGACGTCATATAATCAATACTTCCTTAGGCGTTCATGTGCAGATTTCATATGAAGGGGGAAATACGGCAAACCCGTAGCTGTACCGTAACCGTATTGTAACTTTGCCGTACCATAACTCTGTAATTTGATTGGATCAGAAGGACAAAAACAATATAGGGAAGCCATTTCAATGTCACGGCATGCCATACAGTAACCGATTTCCGATTTCTCGAACCTCCAAGGGAAACGAAAATTGGTTCGAGAAATCGGGAGTTTCGAGAAATCGGGGGTAAAATTACAGTGTCAGAGTGAAGCAAATCAAAGGGAAAGACTTTTGGTTCAAGAAATCGGGAGGTTCGAGAAATCGAGGGTTCGAGAAATCGGTATTCGACTGTACTTACAAATGTCACGTGATGGGGGCCGTACTTGTTTGACGTGAGTGGGCCGGAAAAAGCCGTCCAATCCTACTCGATGTTTTGCTTGTTGTTTTGCCATTTGAAAATGGGCATATGGTAATTTAAAAAAAAAATTTGGCTCTCGGTCAGTTGGTATTCTGCACTCGGTGCGTACCGGCCCTCCCTTAGTCAATAAGTACCTATCCCTAACCTGCCCACTCATACGAAATCCGCTCTACATGCAACAGATACAGAATTCGTGTCCGCGCTTTATGGGATTTAGAAACTCGAGCTGAAAGAGAGTAAATCCCATAAAGCACTGACACGAATTCTGTATGGGAGTTATCAAACGTTTAGATGTAGAGTCATGTTTTCGGTTGTTTTGGCAATACGACTTATTTACAGATCACTTATCGCTCAGTGATTTTTCTTTTTTTCCCTTCATGAATTATGAATGAGCTTGATAATGATCAGGCTGTGTTGATGAATTAATTCCTGCACCAAAGATTGTTGTTTCATATATTTCCAGGTCTTTCCTGCAGAGTTACCTGTCTTTATAAGAGAACATAAAAATGGCATGTACAGAACGGACGTTTACTTTCTTTGTAAGACTATAGCAGAGGTAACATTTGCGTTGTGTTGTGAGGCGTTGTAAAGGATAGGTGTTCCCAGTTATATCGCTCTTATTAGCCATTTCGTAAACTGATAAAGGGCTGGAACCGAGTGGTTTTTAATTGGAATAAATTTGTCTCAGTCCTTTATTCGTTTACGAAATTGCTAACATTCACACCGCGGCAAAATCTCACGCGGTCGCACGCGCGTCTTGGTCCCCAGTTTCCCGCCGAAACTAAAAGAAAACAGGGGCAATCATCCCTGTTTCGAATTTTAACTATAGTTACGCGTATTTACATGAAATGTTTCGCGAAAAACAAGAAAACTATTAAAAGCTAAACCTAAGACGTTTTAACAGGTTGAAGTTTTCTTAATTTGTAATTCACTGTGAGTAAAGTTATAAAATTATTTATTAAAAAGTTTAAGACCTCGGAAACTTGAACTCCAGAGCCTTCGTTCTTTTGGCCAGCGGAGCATAACGTTTTTCCGGTTCGTACTTCATATATGGTCTATTATTATTATATGTCCTCTATATAGTATTAATATTATACGTCCGAAATCAATATTAAAACGAGTCTGAATACACCTGAAAGAAAATTGAGAATTTAGCACAGTTTTTAAGTGATATTTTGTAGGGAGGGAGTATTTGCGGGGTATTCTGCAGTTTAGCCTAAACCATATATAACTTTACCATAATAATAATATATTAAAGCTTAAATAGCGCTTATAACAAACATATCTAAGCGCTTTACATTGGTCAGAAAATTTACGGACCGTTTTGCTGCGGTGTAATATTAGTGTGTGTTGTAAGTGAAACAGTTTATCTCAGGAGAAAATAGGTGTCCGGTAGAGGAACGTATGCCGGCTGTATCGTTTACACCATCTTAACACCTACTATATTTACTCTAATTTGTCTCCCCGGCTGTGTTCTGATGTTCCATCAAAGGTTCTATCGATGATGTGTGAGGGATAGTGTTATGTACGTATTAGACAAAAACGCACGCGAAATCGACGTTGTCCATTTCTATACAATGTCATTTGTTCTTCAGTTTCCCGTGTTCATTGTATCGCCACTACTACTAGCAGCAATAGCATACTGGATGATAGGTACGTTAAATACTCGACCTGTTATCGTGTTATCGTCGATTGTATAATTACATATCAAAGTTACAATTATAGTAAAGCATTAAGTAAATTGAATAATAGCTAGGACTAAGACACTCAACTATAATAATGTTAAAAACTATACTTACACAAATACCTTAAAATACTAAAAACCTTAATAATATACCTAAGTTAAAACCTTATTAATATACAGCTTTTCAAGCTTTCCATTAAATAGTTTACCCAACTATCTTAGTCTCTCCGTAGAGAGAGTCCAAAAGAGAGCTATATGTGTATCATGGTTATGAATTATCTTTCCTTGCCTGGCCTGAATACTCTATCACAACGCAGAGAACATATGTGCCATACCTTTTTTAATATGATCATATATAAAGATAATGATAACTTACATAGCTTACTGCCTTTTGATGTTTGCTGTCCGACTGTTGCCTTGCGTAAACAAAGCCGGACTATTCGCATTACAGGTTCCGAGACACATTTATAAATGCAAGCGTGCGTCATTACAACTCATTGTAGGATGTGTCATAATTTTATTATTTTGGAGTTATATGATTAGCATGCAATTATAAGCCTTGTAATTAGTTTACAATTATTGTAATTTTGATATTTTCTATTACAGTTAATATATTTACATATTATGTAAACCTTAGCAATTCAGTGTGTGTACTATTATTATGGTCTAAATAAATCTGTCTATCTATCTATCTTGCATCCCTTACAAGTAGAAGACAAATGCACAGTGTTCACCTAGTGATGAAATGTACTGAAGGGGTAGTGCCTAAATATTTTAAGAATTATTTTATTACCCGTAAAGAGATCCATAGTGTAAATACGCGACGCTCAAACACTGATCTTGAACTGCCTAAAGTGAGGCTGGAAGTAGCAAGGAGAGCTTTTTATTATCAAGGGGCACACATATACAATGCGCTGCCTGTACATCTTAAGTCAATTCTGACCCCTAAGGAAAGATATAACGCAATCTGCCATCATTTTAATTCTTGTTAGCGATTTTTAAGGTTTTTAATTAAGATTTTTTATATATTGTTACTAACTTTTTAGCTTTTTTGTATTTAAGTTATACAGGGCTGCCATTGATAGCAGTATTTATTACTGAAGGCACTACCCTGTCTAAATATTTGTATTATTATTATTATTATTATCTGTCTGTCTGTCTGTCTGTCTATATCTGTCTGTCTGTCTATATCTGTCTGTCTGTCTATATCTGTCTGTCTGTCTATATCTGTCTGTCTGTCTATATCTGTCTGTCTGTCTATATCTGTCTGTCTGTCTATATCTGTCTGTCTATATCTGTCTGTCTATCAATCTATCTATCTATCTGACTGACTGACTGACTGACTGTCTGTCTGTCTGACTGTCTGTTTGTCCGTCCGTCCGTCCGTCCTTCCGTCCATCCATCCATCCAACCGCCCTAACAACAGTAGTGTTAGACTCTCACTTGTCGCCGTTTTTAGGTCTCCGTGAAGATATCGTCCGATTCGTCATTTGTTACGCCGTCCTCGTGCTTTTGACAAACGTAGCAGTCTCGTATGGTAAGTATTCGGCTCCATTGTCGTCATTATTTTGCGCGTTTGTGTGTGTATGCTGATGTTAGATGGTGCGGAGTGTGTCAGTGAAAGTCAGAAGACGGCTGTCATCGTTCTCGGTGAATCGTTTGTGTATCTGTATGCATGTTATTGGCTTGTCAGCTTAGAAATCACGTGCGTTAATTTGTAAAACACGGGAGTCATGATAACATCATTACAAAATATTCCTGAAGTCTCATTGACGCTCTGATCAGTAAAGGGCTTACGCTAAACATCAGCTGCTTATTACTCGCTACTCACGGCGGTTAGCATACCTACTCGGGCCAGGCCTTTGGCCGCCCGAGTCAAGTTTCCGCCGTGTTTATTTTTCCGTGTTGCGAATTCGCCCAATCAGACAATCTCTTTTAACATTACCATTGTTACATCAACTGCCCAACGACGCGAGACATTTTTTGGCCAAATGGGATTTTGCCGAGGCCTCATGAGAAACAATGATGAGTTGTTGTTCTTGCCGGGTAAACCGCCAACTAGCCAAAGATTTGTACTCGATCAAGTGAGTTTCAAACTAGCGGGAATCCAGTCAAGGAAGGACAGAGAGATTTCATTTCCCGTAAAGGGAGAACTCAGAAACACTTTTCTAAGGTATGCTGGAGCTTTCTATTGGGATATTGACGGATGAAATGATTAAATTCCAGTTTCAAAGCACCTCATACAAGTTCGATAATTACATTTCTCATCCATGGATATTTATAATTCGTTAAAAGATCAACTTCTGGTACACGCGGCTAAAGTATCTACATTTTCTGTTGGAATGCCATATATATTCTCCAAGGGAAACGAAAATTGGTTCGAGAAATCGGGAGTTTCGAGAAATCGGGGGTAAAATTACAGTGTCAGAGTGAAGCAAATCAAAGGGAAAGACTTTTGGTTCAAGAAATCGGGAGGTTCGAGAAATCGAGGGTTCGAGAAATCGGTATTCGACTGTACTTACAAATGTCACGTGATGGGGGCCGTACTTGTTTGACGTGAGTGGGCCGGAAAAAGCCGTCCAATCCTACTCGATGTTTTGCTTGTTGTTTTGCCATTTGAAAATGGGCATATGGTAATTTAAAAAAAAAAATTGGCTCTCGGTCAGTTGGTATTCTGCACTCGGTGCGTATACCGGCCCTCCCTTAGTCAATAAGTACCTATCCCTAACCTGCCCACTCATACGAAATCCGCTCTACATGCAACAGATACAGAATTCGTGTCCGCGCTTTATGGGATTTAGAAACTCGAGCTGAAAGAGAGTAAATCCCATAAAGCACTGACACGAATTCTGTATGGGAGTTATCAAACGTTTAGATGTAGAGTCATGTTTTCGGTTGTTTTGGCAATACGACTTATTTACAGATCACTTATCGCTCAGTGATTTTTCTTTTTTTCCCTTCATGAATTATGAATGAGCTTGATAATGATCAGGCTGTGTTGATGAATTAATTCCTGCACCAAAGATTGTTGTTTCATATATTTCCAGGTCTTTCCTGCAGAGTTACCTGTCTTTATAAGAGAACATAAAAATGGCATGTACAGAACGGACGTTTACTTTCTTTGTAAGACTATAGCAGAGGTAACATTTGCGTTGTGTTGTGAGGCGTTGTAAAGGATAGGTGTTCCCAGTTATATCGCTCTTATTAGCCATTTCGTAAACTGATAAAGGGCTGGAACCGAGTGGTTTTTAATTGGAATAAATTTGTCTCAGTCCTTTATTCGTTTACGAAATTGCTAACATTCACACCGCGGCAAAATCTCACGCGGTCGCACGCGCGTCTTGGTCCCCAGTTTCCCGCCGAAACTAAAAGAAAACAGGGGCAATCATCCCTGTTTCGAATTTTAACTATAGTTACGCGTATTTACATGAAATGTTTCGCGAAAAACAAGAAAACTATTAAAAGCTAAACCTAAGACGTTTTAACAGGTTGAAGTTTTCTTAATTTGTAATTCACTGTGAGTAAAGTTATAAAATTATTTATTAAAAAGTTTAAGACCTCGGAAACTTGAACTCCAGAGCCTTCGTTCTTTTGGCCAGCGGAGCATAACGTTTTTCCGGTTCGTACTTCATATATGGTCTATTATTATTATATGTCCTCTATATAGTATTAATATTATACGTCCGAAATCAATATTAAAACGAGTCTGAATACACCTGAAAGAAAATTGAGAATTTAGCACAGTTTTTAAGTGATATTTTGTAGGGAGGGAGTATTTGCGGGGTATTCTGCAGTTTAGCCTAAACCATATATAACTTTACCATAATAATAATATATTAAAGCTTAAATAGCGCTTATAACAAACATATCTAAGCGCTTTACATTGGTCAGAAAATTTACGGACCGTTTTGCTGCGGTGTAATATTAGTGTGTGTTGTAAGTGAAACAGTTTATCTCAGGAGAAAATAGGTGTCCGGTAGAGGAACGTATGCCGGCTGTATCGTTTACACCATCTTAACACCTACTATATTTACTCTAATTTGTCTCCCCGGCTGTGTTCTGATGTTCCATCAAAGGTTCTATCGATGATGTGTGAGGGATAGTGTTATGTACGTATTAGACAAAAACGCACGCGAAATCGACGTTGTCCATTTCTATACAATGTCATTTGTTCTTCAGTTTCCCGTGTTCATTGTATCGCCACTACTACTAGCAGCAATAGCATACTGGATGATAGGTACGTTAAATACTCGACCTGTTATCGTGTTATCGTCGATTGTATAATTACATATCAAAGTTACAATTATAGTAAAGCATTAAGTAAATTGAATAATAGCTAGGACTAAGACACTCAACTATAATAATGTTAAAAACTATACTTACACAAATACCTTAAAATACTAAAAACCTTAATAATATACCTAAGTTAAAACCTTATTAATATACAGCTTTTCAAGCTTTCCATTAAATAGTTTACCCAACTATCTTAGTCTCTCCGTAGAGAGAGTCCAAAAGAGAGCTATATGTGTATCATGGTTATGAATTATCTTTCCTTGCCTGGCCTGAATACTCTATCACAACTCAGAGAACATATGTGCCATACCTTTTTTAATATGATCATATATAAAGATAATGATAACTTACATAGCTTACTGCCTTTTGATGTTTGCTGTCCGACTGTTGCCTTGCGTAAACAAAGCCGGACTATTCGCATTACAGGTTCCGAGACACATTTATAAATGCAAGCGTGCGTCATTACAACTCATTGTAGGATGTGTCATAATTTTATTATTTTGGAGTTATATGATTAGCATGCAATTATAAGCCTTGTAATTAGTTTACAATTATTGTAATTTTGATATTTTCTATTACAGTTAATATATTTACATATTATGTAAACCTTAGCAATTCAGTGTGTGTACTATTATTATGGTCTAAATAAATCTGTCTATCTATCTATCTTGCATCCCTTACAAGTAGAAGACAAATGCACAGTGTTCACCTAGTGATGAAATGTACTGAAGGGGTAGTGCCTAAATATTTTAAGAATTATTTTATTACCCGTAAAGAGATCCATAGTGTAAATACGCGACGCTCAAACACTGATCTTGAACTGCCTAAAGTGAGGCTGGAAGTAGCAAGGAGAGCTTTTTATTATCAAGGGGCACACATATACAATGCGCTGCCTGTACATCTTAAGTCAATTCTGACCCCTAAGGAAAGATATAACGCAATCTGCCATCATTTTAATTCTTGTTAGCGATTTTTAAGGTTTTTAATTAAGATTTTTTATATATTGTTACTAACTTTTTAGCTTTTTTGTATTTAAGTTATACAGGGCTGCCATTGATAGCAGTATTTATTACTGAAGGCACTACCCTGTCTAAATATTTGTATTATTATTATTATTATTATCTGTCTGTCTGTCTGTCTGTCTATATCTGTCTGTCTGTCTATATCTGTCTGTCTGTCTATATCTGTCTGTCTGTCTATATCTGTCTGTCTGTCTATATCTGTCTGTCTGTCTATATCTGTCTGTCTGTCTATATCTGTCTGTCTGTCTATATCTGTCTGTCTGTCTATATCTGTCTGTCTATATCTGTCTGTCTATCAATCTATCTATCTATCTATCTGACTGACTGACTGACTGACTGACTGTCTGTCTGTCTGACTGTCTGTTTGTCCGTCCGTCCGTCCGTCCTTCCGTCCATCCATCCATCCAACCGCCCTAACAACAGTAGTGTTAGACTCTCACTTGTCGCCGTTTTTAGGTCTCCGTGAAGATATCGTCCGATTCGTCATTTGTTACGCCGTCCTCGTGCTTTTGACAAACGTAGCAGTCTCGTATGGTAAGTATTCGGCTCCATTGTCGTCATTATTTTGCGCGTTTGTGTGTGTATGCTGATGTTAGATGGTGCGGAGTGTGTCAGTGAAAGTCAGAAGACGGCTGTCATCGTTCTCGGTGAATCGTTTGTGTATCTGTATGCATGTTATTGGCTTGTCAGCTTAGAAATCACGTGCGTTAATTTGTAAAACACGGGAGTCATGATAACATCATTACAAAATATTCCTGAAGTCTCATTGACGCTCTGATCAGTAAAGGGCTTACGCTAAACATCAGCTGCTTATTACTCGCTACTCACGGCGGTTAGCATACCTACTCGGGCCAGGCCTTTGGCCGCCCGAGTCAAGTTTCCGCCGTGTTTATTTTTCCGTGTTGCGAATTCGCCCAATCAGACAATCTCTTTTAACATTACCATTGTTACATCAACTGCCCAACGACGCGAGACATTTTTTGGCCAAATGGGATTTTGCCGAGGCCTCATGAGAAACAATGATGAGTTGTTGTTCTTGCCGGGTAAACCGCCAACTAGCCAAAGATTTGTACTCGATCAAGTGAGTTTCAAACTAGCGGGAATCCAGTCAAGGAAGGACAGAGAGATTTCATTTCCCGTAAAGGGAGAACTCAGAAACACTTTTCTAAGGTATGCTGGAGCTTTCTATTGGGATATTGACGGATGAAATGATTAAATTCCAGTTTCAAAGCACCTCATACAAGTTCGATAATTACATTTCTCATCCATGGATATTTATAATTCGTTAAAAGATCAACTTCTGGTACACGCGGCTAAAGTATCTACATTTTCTGTTGGAATGCCATATATATTCTCGTACCCAGACCCCATTTGTTTCTTACTGCGCATGTTCGACGAAAAAATAGGGCTCTGGAATAATCCGATTCCGGAAGTCCGCGAATCACGGACTTCCGGCAACTCTGCGCATGCTTATCATTGCGTCACCTGATAAGTCGTTTCTTCGGGCTCGATTCTCGCTCAGCGCCTCAGACCTATGTTTTGGTTTAGATGGTATTTTGATAGTGATATTTTGCTTGCTAGTGTCAGGGCAAGCCTTAGGGAGTCTCTTTCATCTTCTGCCGTTTTTAGTTTGGAGTTTAAGGCTTTATTTTCATGCATCAGGCTCGTGTTTCGGTATCGGTGGATTCATCAGACATCACAGATTCCAGTACACGTGAAGAGGATTCATGGGGATCGAAAACTGATCGCTGAAATTGCCTTACCTGAGCCCGATGACCACACAAACAGCAACTGAATACACCATAGAAGCAAGTCAAGGCATTTTTACTTGAGATTTTCTCGTATTTAGCTCCTTGAAGGCTGGAGTTCGTTGCATTTTCATCAGTACAAACGCTTATATTTAAGCGATCAGTGCCAGTTCACAAGTTTAAGAGATTTCTACCTATAGAGCACTTACGAACATGTTGTTAATATGGGAATGCGTAGTATTACCTATCTGTTACGGTAAATCCCTCGGCTATATCAACTATGTGTTATTGCCGGTTGGGTTCGATTTTCGAATTCATGTACTGTATGCGATTTGAATTGGCCGCTGAAGTGATTTGAACTCCCGATAGGATGCAAGCAAATATCTAAGCATCCCTGAAGAGATCGACAACCATTTAGGTAAAATCCAACGGTTTTTAGCGTTTAGATACCCCCAATTTTCAATGCATTTGTCCAAATAAATTACTTTATGTTTGACTTTCGGTGAAATTGCATTGTTCTGAACAGCTAATCAGAATACACAAAAATCGGATTATTCCAGAGCCCTATTTTTTCGTCGAGCATGCGCAGTAAGAAACAAATGGGGTCTGGGTACGAGATTGCCCAAGTACAGGCTGCGCACAGCCTCTTGTTAATTTGTAAAACTAAAGCTAGAGTTATGATAACATCATTAAAAAATATTCCTGAAGTGTCATTAACGCTCTGATTGGTGAAAGGCTAAAGGTCGAAACATCAGCTGCTTACTCGCTTCTCACAGCGGTTTATAGCATACCTTAATAATCTTCCCTGCCGACGCAGATAAACACTAGTTTTTACAGAAACTACACTTCCATTTGATTATTTGATGATGCCTTGAGCTTTTGAAAACAGTTCTTTGACAAATATATAGTGACTGTGCTTAGAGCTTCAACAGGAATCATCCTTTTCTTCCTGTTTGTAATACCAGTGTAGCAATGTTGGTCCAATGTTGCAGGTTATATCATATCAACCATGGTGACTACAGTCGAGGCCACTGCTCTTGGGCCACCATTAAATGTTACCGTCCCTACTGTTCCTGTTTGTATTACCAGTGCAATAATGTTAGACCAATGTTGCAGGTTATATCATATCAACCATGGTGACTACAGTAGAGGGAACCACTGCTCTTGGGCCACCATTAAATATTACCGTTCCTACTGTTCCTGTTTGTAATACCAGTGCAATAATGTTGGTCCAATGTTGCAGGTTATATCATATCAACCATGGTGACTACAGTAGAGGGAACCACTGCTCTTGGGCCACCGTTAATGTTACCGTTCCTACTGTTCCTGTTTGTAATACCAGTGCAATAATGTTGGTCCAATGTTGCAGGTTATATCATATCAACCATGCTGACTACAGTAGAGGGAGCCACTGCTCTTGGGCCATCATTAATGTTACCGTTGCTAAAGTTCCTGTTTGTAATACCAGTGCAATAATGTTGATCCAATGTTGCAGGTTATATCGTATCAACCTTGGTGACTACAATAGAGGGAGCCACTGCTCTTGGGCCACCGTTAATGTTACCGTTGATACTGTTTGGAGGATTTTTCCTTAAAGACACGTGAGTTGTTCTTGGACTAAGCCAGGCTACTCGAAGGCACACTTTTTAACAATACGACACATGTCACCTTCATGTATGTTCATTACTGTGCGACTACTGTAACCAGGGCAACTTAGACAATGAGAACCAATCGCATTGCAGAACTAAAACAAAGCATTCGGTTATTTGATCCAATCAATGTTTAGTAAAAGACAATAGCATTTCAACTTGCTCGAGTTTCAATTTGGTAAAAGACAAAGTTGGTGGACTAATTTTCAAGTCGAAATCTTTTCAAAGAAGAAAATCGCATGGATATGTTAAAATTCGTAAGTCGTCAAAGTGGCCCCGGTTACAGTAGTCGCATAGTCTGTCTGTCTGTCAGTAACTGACGCTGATGAGAAGATCTGGACTGCCATTGATTTTGTAGACTAGCTAATTGAGATAGCTAATGTTTATACTCGAGACTATTGTGTATAGTAATCCCGCTCATGGATTCTTCCGGTTCAGTAGTATAGTTGATAAGGTAGTAGGCTAGAACTCTATGGGTTCTGAGAAAGTTTGTTCCAATTCCGTTGGAGGCAGATTTTTTCCTTTCTATGTCACTTCACTTCTTTACCAGTAATTATGGACAGGACAGTGGCGTGGGGTGGGGTTAAGGTAAGATAAGGTAAGATAACTTTATTTATACACGGTGGTCCTTCAAATTACATCCAGTTCAATCGATCACTACTTTATAAATAGACTAATAAAACTATTACTACTAACATATATATCAGGACTTAGACATTTCAAAGTCTCTGGTAGTTTGAATATCAGTCTTTGGACTTTGAAGTACTATTTCAAACACGGAGTCAAGTGTTTTATCAGGGGTTCCAAATACTGATAAAACTAATGAAACCCGAGGGGCGATCAAGCTTTAGAGAACACGTACTAATCACAGTACCATTGTATCTTTGTTAGCAGGACTATAGTACGTGTTCTCCCTAAATCCTGATCGGACGTCTGCTCATGTCGTAATCACAGTACCATTGTATCTTTGTTAGCAGGACTATAGCACGTGTTCTCCCTAAATCCTGATCGGACGTCTGTTCATGTCGTAATCACAGTACCATTGTATCTTTGTTAGCAGGACTATAGTACGTGTTCTCCCTAAATCCTGATCGGACGTCTGCTCATGTCGTAATCACAGTACTAAATGGCCATTGTATCTTTGTTAGCAGGACTATAGTACGTGTTCTCCCTGAATCTTCATCGGACGTCTGCTCATGTCGTAATCACAGTACTAAATGACCATTGTATCTTTGTTAGCAGGACTATAGTACGTGTTCTCCCTGAATCTTCATCGGACGTCTGCTCATGTCGTAATCACAGTACTAAATGACCATTGTATCTTTGTTAGCAGGACTATAGTACGTGTTCTCCCTGAATCTTCATCGGACGTCTACTCATGTCGTAATCACAGTACCATTGTATCTTTCTTAACAGGACTGTACCTGTGTACTTCATATGGATCAAGTACATTTCTTGGTTTAAGTACGGCTTTGAGCTACTGAACCTCAATCAGTGGGATGGCTACGGACCAATCGGTGAGTAATACATTTGCGGTAACGAATTCGAAAGGCACCAGAAAAAAGTAACCTGTTGGTTATTCCTTCCTATAATTTCATTCCTATGGTTACAGATTTGTTCTGTTGCGGCACCAACCCTGTGGAATTCCTTAATATCAGTAACTGTCATTCTTTGGAGAAGACACATCTTTTTAGCAAGGCCTACCTTTAATTTCGCCGCTAATTATTACTCAGATATATTTTTTTACTCAGAGAAAAGAATAAATTTAATTTAGCACGGAGACTCGTATTGAAACCTTTGTGCTTGACAAGTAAAGCATATCGCGGAAGTGGGCTATTGATTGGTTATTATTTTTACTCTGTTGTAAAGACCTATTGAACAGTTTGGAAACAGCACTATATAAATGTTTATATGTAATATCTATTATTATCATTCATTATTATTATTTTTTAGTTATCATTTGTTATTATAAAGAATATTTGTTATTATAACGTATTATTATTGACATTATTTATTATTTATCATTATTATGTGTACGTGTCTTTAACATCTTTCCTGTTTTGTTCCGCTCAGATGGCTGCCCCTCGATGAACAATACACTCAATGCCAACCATACTACAGGAGGAGGGGGCACAATCTGTATTCCAAATGGAGATGCAGCTATCAAATTCCTTGGTCTCAATAAGGTATACAACAATCTTCTTTATTTTTCTTCTACGCTCAGCAAATACAAGCCTTCATTAGCCACAGTTTGATACTGCTGAGTATTGGTTAAGCCTACAACATGGAGGCGAAACCAACGTTATTTCGGGTTATCTTTGAAGTAACGGTAATAAAACATATTTTTTAAGCAAGGAAGCGTTCCAAAATACAAGGTTGAGCCCTGTTTATCTGCTCGTCTCATCTTTATGTTGTCCAAACTCTTAGACTATATGCATAGTCATGTGCATAACCAAATCCATGCCAAAGATGTCTTTATTCATTTTAATCATGAATGTCTTGGATTTTGTTTGCAGGATAACTTTATGGTTGATATCTACGCTCTCGTTGCTTTGTTTGTTGGTTTTCGCATTTTGGCTTTCTTGCTGCTCTTACGAAGGTCAAGCAAGAAGCAGTGATCACGTGTATATCGCGTGGAAGTACAACGTCATCTATTGATAACAATGCTTCGTCCCAGGGTCGCCTTCCCATAACACAAGAACAGCAACATATTGAAAATTGTAGAACAGTCGACGTTGTTGTGCAAGGTTTTTCTCGTATTTGAGCCTAATTATGTGTATATTTTAAAAGTTGTGATATTATAATAATATAATATAATAATAATATTGTTTCAGAAGAAATTGCCAAAAATATACACACGCCGAAAAGTATCATATTTTCACCCGAACGATTATTTGAAAAAAAATTTTTTAATGAAACGTTACTGTTCACTTAAAATTGATATAATTATTGTAAAGGATTATTGTCAAATAACTATTTATTAAGATTATGATTTTCTAATACAGACCCAAGCAAATAAAAACTTGAAGAATGACGTTTATATTATTCGTCTTCAACACTGGGATAATGAATTAAAAGTCGATTAAGGTATGCTAACCACCGTGGAAAGCGAGTAGCAGCTGACGTTCAGTTTTCCAATAAACATATCTTCTTGCTGGACATATGCCGAGATGGAATTAATGTCCAGTCCAAGTGACCTGCCGTTTACCATCACCGTGCCTGTAAACTGTACGCTAGCAATATTGCGATGAGCTAGCACATTCATTAGGGTTGACTTTCCAGAACCACTAAAAAGAAGATATCAAGAAGAGGTTGTTTGTGTTGCTCCTACATTAGCTTTGTGCCTGTAGTAACATGCAGAAGAGCAGCACACGTTTTGGTGTTATAACATTTATCTTATTATGAACTGAATAATTAACAATTACGTGCTTGAGTCGATAGAAAACAAGAGCGAAAAGTCTAATTGTTTTAATTTAGCATAAACAAGCTACGTTCTCTCCAACTTAGTTGTAGATTAATGTACTGAGAACATTTAAACCTGTGTAAAATGTTGGAAAATAAGCAATTTTCTTATGGTGATTTTTGTGTCTGTGCGCTCGGCGTTCTTCGAAATTGCCGTCTGTCGATCAGGTCGTCGCGTTATTCAACACATGGTAACTTTGCCTAAATAGAGCAGTTTTCAGTTGAGTGTAGTGAAACCAAACGCAAATTACCCACAGCCAGCCAATCATAGGAGCGAGTAATCACAAGTAACTCATAAATGGCTTCCCTGTGAGCCAATGACAAACCAAAGCAAAACCAAAATCAATTTGCGTTTGGTTTTACTTTGGATTCTGATTGGTTGGTTTACTTTCTCAGCCAATAGGAGAGCTTAATAAACGCAAAACCAAAACACTTCCGACACTCAATTGAAATCCGCTCTATCTATTTAAAGGCACTTATAGGAGATCGGTAGTGTTGTGAGCAAAACCTGTTTGTAAAATAATTGATTGCCGATCTTTCTAAAAACAGCGTTTGAAAGTTTGTTTGTCGTCCAGTAATGCCTTTCCCATGGGATCACGAGCTCAAATCATTCGTTATTGAAGTGATATATTAGCACTCGTTATTGAAGTGATATATTAGCACTCGTTATTGAAGTGATATATTAGCACGTGAGTGTTTCCTGCAAAACGTACATAGCTGTCACCTACACATGAAATATATCCTGCGATAGCTGTTATCTGAACGAATTAATGGTTGTATTTTCTTTTTACGAAATGTTCAAACACGTAGAAAAGAATGAGGTTCCAAGAAAGACATCGACTAACTGATCAATAGTGATGTTCACGTAGAACATAACGACAGAAGGCAAACAAATTGAATATTGAAGATGTTCAATATACATTTGATGGTAAATTCACTCACAACTGCTCAAACCAGATTCCATACTCATTGCTTAATTCTGCTGAAATACATTTATCACATGAAGAAAACAACTAACAAATTACCTCGTTTGTAGTTAACTTGTTCAGGATCTTTGAAATATTCAGAAATGCTATTCATTACTCATCTGAACCCCAAAGTCAATTGTTTGCAACCTCAACCTCGAAAAGTTGAAACGAATTTGCGAATCGGAGAAATTCAGTACTGAAATATTGACTCACCGTCCGTGACCATCGCAAAATAGTTCCATCAAAATGTCCAACATGTTTTCGTCGTTTGTTGAAGGCAAATCAACAAATTCTGCTCAACTTTGTAAATCAAGTTCAACTTCAAGCGCTAGCGGCACAATCTTACTAATAACACCGAGCCACTTTGAGGTTCCCTTTTTCCTTGTTTAAATACCAGAACCAGTGAAGTTCCCAGTTTAACATTAATTACCTCGAAGGAGAACTGAAGCCTAAAATCAATTTATCTCAGTGAGAAGATCTAAACATGAAAAGACTCATACCAAAATTTATTTTACTGTGTTTTGCGTCAAAGGAAATAAAAACCTGCAAATATTCCTCCCAATCGCCGCTAAGTACGTACAGACGGCTCAATTCCTTTAATCTGACGTACGATACTGGGAATAAATTAGTTTTGCCATGTTGTTCTCGACTTTGAATAGATGGACTAACGACTCATAATTGCGCACTATTGTGCTTTCTTCCGCGCCATCTTGCAGGATAATTGTTAAATAGCTGTCATCCGAACGAAATGCTAGAGTGTTAAAAACGTAGTTAAAAGCAATAGAGTTTTTCCGCGCTAGACGCTTTCGATACCGTGGAGATTCAAATTTGCAATATGTTAACCTTCGAAAAAAAAACAATTAAGCTGAGAAAGGCTTTTCAGACCGGCTTTTGCGCGCTTCTAATCAACTGGTAAAGTTGTGAATCAGAAGAAACACGTTTAGAGTTGTAAAATAGTTCATAGAGTGGATGGTTATGAAACCTGGCAAACTTCAAAGGGGCTAACAAAGGCGCTGCAATTTATGTTGGAAGGGGGTAAGACAAAAGATTGTGCACGGTCATAGTTCATTAGCGTCCCCTAAACAACTGAACTCACGTTTCTATTGGTTGATTGATTAACACATTGGAATTTCTATCAGTTGTATTTTGTGCACGGTAGTGGTTGAAACAAGCTAACAAAGACTATAACAAAGAAGGTCGCTGGGTTTCATAACCATTCCACTACTATGGTTGTACGAATTGCTTTTTTCAGGTTAAGCGCAGGTTTGATCAAAGAAAACAATGTGATTGTACGCCTACATGAGCGCGAGTTAAATGCCAACAAGAAACTAGCCACAAAACGTACTGATATTTATTAAACTTTCTCCATTAAAATTCATCTAACTTTCTGTCCAGTTTCTTTAACAAGTCAGTCATTAGTCCCATACTTGCGCCGGCCTGCTGGCACATTTTAGAGTGCGCCTTCTGCGCCTCGTATGTAGCTTCGCGCACCGTTTGCTTCTTCTTCGCTGGCTTGGGCTGGTCTCCTGCGTCCTCGTCAGAGTCAGAGTCCACGAAAGTACGCAGTCTATCTTCCCTCCTTTCTGCGGGTGTCCTCTTTTTTGCGTACCGCATCTGTTCTTTAACAACGCCAACGGCTTCCGCCTGCTTCACTTTACCGCCCTGTCCCTGGCGATACAATTCGGCCTGTTCCTTCTGCTGCTCTCTAACAGTTCTTTTAATCCGTCTTGTAGATACAGCTTCTTCTGTCAGCTTCAATGTAATAATCAACCAGCCTGGAGTTGAGTGGAACCGCTTCTATATTCGCTTTGACTGTGTCAAGGACGGCTCCCCAGCCGCTGTCACCCTTCTGTAGATACGCCTCCATGACTATTTTTGCCTCCTGCTCACCAACTTTAACTTCATGCGATCTTTCTTTTCTCCTGTCTTACTGCTTTCTGCGCTGCCGTCAATTACAAATGGCCTCCAGATAGACATGGCGACAAGTGAGAAAAGGTTGGGCCGTAAAACTTGATCTTTTATAGCTGAATTCTTGCACCATTTTGCTCGGCGATAATACCACACATAGTCAAAGAGCACGCCCTTCCCCTAACGATAATTATTTACAATAAACAGCGAGATACCATTAATTAATGGTTGTTAGTGCAAAATGTCACGAACAAGAAAACAATTCAGCAATTGTTAAACGGCGCCTTTCAATTAAAGCAAACTAACGCAAGTAATTTTTAGATTGCACCGTGTCCATATTTTGCGCTGTGGTCTCTTTCACAAACTGGACAACCGAATTCAGGCAAATAAACAAACCCCGACAAAGACTTGCTGGTTTGTGTTATGTGTTAAACTCCATTGACTTGTGAACACCCCGCCCGGCCGAAACGTTGTTAATTGTACCTTTCATGATATATCCCTTTTTACAATGGCCTGTAATTATTTCGATTCAAACATAATTACCAGACTAGCTGTCCTTTATAAAATCAAATAAAAGCCACAAGCTTTAGATTTTTTTTCTGGAAGACAATCGTGCGAGCCATAGATAACAGACGACTGCGTCTAATTTATTACACTGTCGTCTTGGCCGCGCAAGCAACATCTCGCTTTATATCACTTATACCTGCACCGGTATTTTGCATAGAACAGGAAGAACAGCTTCTCGTCAATTTACCACTGAACGTTTTGCCGCAGTTTTTACTTGTAATTACATCCATACCACCTCCGCTCTACAGTATAATGACACTAAGAGACCGATTGCTCCCTAATTTCCATGGACACAACTTTGGAGGGCGTGATGTGTTTGCCATGATGTGCGAGCAACGCTATCTGTTCTGGCTCAATACGGGTGAAACCCCAGAATTACTTCAGTCTTAACATTGTTTATCAGGTTGCTCCGCACCTGTCAATCTTAAATATTGTAAATCGGGTATTGCTTGTATTCGTCTGGGTTCGAAAATATCCGCATCTAGACACTCTTGCCCTATTGTTTGATATCAGCCCTCAGACTGCATCAGCGTTACTGTTTCAAGGCATTCTTGTTTTGTGGCGGCATTTTCAGCAAGCAGTGATATGGCCCAGTAACTTTCGCGAAGGGAGACAGTAGAACCTCTGGTACCCAGGGTAAGTGTGACCAGTCACAAAGTGAAATTTCCATATATCAATTCTTGTAATATACAGATCGTATAAAGCTTGGGCGCGGTTTGACTATTTTACTCTCTTGTCGTGGTGAGGTATCAGATGAACGTTTCCTCTTATAAAGGTTTTTAGCCTTTGTTTTGCTTCCATCATCAAGATATATTTATGAAAGGGAATGGCAACTCGGAAATGGTTAGGGCCCACTGAGCCAAAAATAGATTGGCAAACTGACGCCGATCTTGCTTCCTTCAATGTTCGAGTTCTGCAATTTACGTACCTACCCCTCTTGGGATACAGAACTCTGCAAGCACTGACAAAAACATTACTCAAGGGTAGTCTCAATAGACCAGTTCGCGGTAAATTCCGACATTTTGAAAGGGGTGCAAACATGGCGCGAAATACAGTGTTTGTATCAAGGGCACCCAACGAAGTTTTCGGTTAAAAAGCTGTTCGGGAGAGTAAGTTAGGCCAAAATTTTCGGATTTTAAATAATTGTCCTAGGAAATTGTTTTCTGAAATACTGGCTAGAAAATTTGTTTTCAATCCATAGAAAATTATAGAAGAAAAGGGAGCCTAAGAGGTTTCCCCTAAAATTTTCGTAGGTATTCGTCTGATCAATAGAGTCAGAACGATCCGGAAAAAACATTGGTTAGATTGAAAAAAACAAAAACATTATCACAAATCATTTAGTGAAGCGGCCACCTAAAGTTTTCGAGAACACATTTTCATTCCCTAAGAAATTCTGACGTCTAAAAATCGAAAGAATAAACCTTTAGCAAATGGAGGTCACCGAAAAGAATTGCCTAAAGGAAAAAAACACCTAAAAAATTCGTCCCTCCACAAAACTTTGCAACATAAAGTTACTTCGGCTAGAAAATTATTGTTTACGTTCTAGACTACTAACAAATTCGTAGGCCGGGAATATTTTGCCATAGTATTTTCGGTTGACGCGATTTCCACCTAGAAAATCTGAACAGCTAATAGCTTTCTAGAATACGTCAAAAGACATAGTAGGCGCCTTAAAATGGCTGGATAAGCTGCAGACAACTGGTTTCAAACGAATTTCAAGAAGTACTCGTTGGGTGCCCTTGTTGTATGGGAATCGATGGGAACCCGGAATTTGACTCGTTTTTACAAACAATGTCAAGTGGAAAACTGAAAACACGATTGCACGCTTCCCAGCACAGCTACATCCCTCAAATTTCGATATGTTAATCTTTTACCTGGTATCTTAAGTTTGTATTTGAAGAATATTTAATAAATTCGATTTTACGGATTTTATTTGGCATCAGATTCTCATCGATTCCCATACAAACACTGTATTTCGCGCCATGTTTGCACCCCTTTCAAAATGTCGGAATTTACCGCGAATTGGTCTATTGAGTTGGGACAATAAAGAGGCAAGTTAAATCGCTCTTAGGCTGCCATCACGTAAGAGAACCGATTTCTGTGCTTGCAGTCTCTTCGGTGTCTTTTTTCGGTCGTTTTTTTTCCCGGGTTCCCTACTTTAAAACAATACCACAGGAAGCCCAACCCTAAAAGATCCTAACAAAAGCGAAAACACGAGAGAGAAAAAACACGAGTTGCCTGCGGAGGAGGCTAGGGTTACCCGTGGAGCACGGTCAAGGGCGGCGAGGACAAAAATGACGCCACGGGTATAACCTAATCCGAAAAAAACGACCGGTACTGCCGGACTGGCTTCACTGATTGTCATATGTGTGTGTTGTGCACTTGAGTACACAAATCATATAAATAGTTTGGCCCATGTCACTTTACCGTACAATGTTAACATTTGGGAGAAATTAAAACATAAATTCATGGCAAATAAAGTAATGGCCCTTTTTCTCGGAAGGCTACCACTGAAAATCGGATTGTCAACAACTTATATTACGTACAAAAAATGTTACAAACGTATTCTCAAATAATAACATACCGTTCATCAGTCATGTTATTCGATCAGTACTAAATCTAACCTTATGCAGTGTCACCAGGAGCCCATTACCAGGAGCGTCCCTCTGTTATGGGTTGGGTCCCCAGCACAGGAGTAGATGAGGCTATTTTTAGATTCGAAATTCCCGCGAAAAGAGGTTGCCGCCATGTTGGTGCCCTTAAACAATAGATTCCTCGTTAGCTTCTTTTGTTGGGGCACCAACATTTGAATTTCTGGGGATTGAGTGAAAACCAGCAATTCGAATTCCCGCGTTGAAAGTGAGAAGAATGATAATGAATGATAATGAGAAGTGACGTTAGCTATCTGATTGGCTAAGAATAGCCTACCTTTGTTCTTTTTCGCGCGAAACGCAATGCTAAAAATAGCCTCATCTACCTCTGTGCTGGGGTACAGACACAGTGGGGACGATGGACGCTCCTGGTAATGGGCTCCTGGTGTCACTCAGTTTTTCCTTTCTATTTTTCAATCGGCTGCCTGAATGTTCCTCACTAGATCGCCCTTAGTTTTTTTTAGGTCCATCTCTCTCTATTTCTCTTATTTAGACTGAACGGTGTAAATTATATATAAAGCCGACTACCATGAAAGAGTAAATGAAAAGATGTTGTTGTTGTAACTTGTTCATCAGGGGGACTGGCGAGAAATTGGAAGGGGGGTGGGGTGGAGGATGAAATCAAGAAGTCTAAAAATACGTAGCCCTCTCCCGGACAATAAGCCGATGAAATATTATGACCCCTCCACCTTTTTGCCCTTTCCCCTATAACCCACTCCCTTTTCAGTTGCCTATTTTTTTATGACCCTCCATTTTTGGGGATCCAAAAAATCATGGCCCTCCCCTTTTCTCCACCCTCCCACCCTCGTTAATTTCGGACCAGTCCCTTATTAACGGCTATCAAGAGACCATCACCTATTTAAAACCCTGGGCACGGTTGTTCGAAGCAAGTTTAAGCGCTACCCTGGGGTTCAATCGCTAACACGAGGGTAAACTGAGTACATTACAACATTGTTACAATTACCGGCAGATTTAATGTTATCCTAGGGATAAAGTTACCCTTGCTTCGAATAACTGGACACTGAATATTTTTTATGTAAAACTCTTGAGATGTCAACAGTTCAATTTTAAAACAGAGGAAAATAAACCTGGTTGAAGACTAAACTAACGAACACGCGTTTGTTTGACAGCCAAAATCTGTGATTTTACGGGCTTGTTTTGAAACTTGAAAGATTTGGATTGCCTTTGAGTTTTTTACTTTAGTTTTTTTCTCGAGGGAGACATGTATACGAGCAATGTAACGCGACTGAATGGTTTTCGGATCACATTTATGTAGATTTTTTTGAAGGATTGGGAAAATTAAAAGAACTGGGAATCCATGAGCTGATTCCATGTGTTTGGGTTAGAATTCAAATTAGCTCGCTTCCCTATAGTGACGTCACTGTAGCAGCTGACCCACATGCTGATTAATATTTCAGAAAATCGAGGAATTTCCTCAAAACTTATACACACCATTAGTACTAGAGTAAGATGCTACTCGGCTATCATTATGTGGACATTTTGAAAGTGTGTTTTGAAGCACAGAATTGCGAGGCAAGCTTTTGCGAGAAGCCCGTGATTCTAACTCACTCTACCGACTCACCTGTAGGGAGTGATGATTCATAACTGAACGAGTTGCTGTTTTAAAACTGGCTTGGTTACTGATAATTTAGACCGGTTATACATCGTGACAACTCAAACTAGAGAGAACGATGAAATTGTTTGTCACAGCAGCTGTGATATGCTGTGTGATCATAGCTGAGAAGAGTAAAAATGTGGTAGGGGCAGGGGTACAAGAAAGACACCGGGACAGACAAGTGCTTTTCGCTCATAAAATTGACAGTATAAACCTGCTAATTTCCATCGCACTTCTCTGTCTGACTATTATAACAAGATGGCTGTTCCTGCATCATCGGTTCTGGTATATTCACCATACTGGACTTGCACTTATCTACGGTAAGTTGTTGATTTTAATCACCGTAATTCAAGGCAAACCCAATTTTATTTAATGTAATTTCAGTGTATCGGCGTATAGCTATAGCGGCATAACCATATTATATTTTTTCAAGGCAGACAGTAGTAATGATTCTTGTTCCACCTGCAGGACCCAACGGCAATTTCGGAGCCAACTGAACCCGTTTTAATCAGACGGCGAAAATTCGGCGCATGAATAGTTCACAGGCCGTCTGAAACGCGCTACTGTACTACTAGTCAGTTGTATTTCTTTCAGGGAGGGAAAAACTGAGGGAAGTCCTGACCTGGCCTCTCTACAGAGCGGTCGAAAGAGAGGCCAGGTTTTGGGCTCTGATGGGGAGAAACGGAAACGATGAAATCGCCGATTTGGGAAAACATACTTATTTAGTCGTTTTTTTTTCGTATCCGTTTTCAAATTTTCCGTATCCGATTTTTCCGCTTCCGGTTTTTATCCACAACCAGTTCACCATCTGATATTTATCAGAACATTGCTGACGGGAAAATTCTGCTATGTAAAACAGTCCATAATAAGTTAACATCACGCGTTTCTGTC
This sequence comes from Actinernus sp. WN-2022, assembly GCA_030867875.1. Lineage (NCBI taxonomy): Eukaryota > Metazoa > Cnidaria > Anthozoa > Actiniaria > Actinernidae > Actinernus > Actinernus sp. WN-2022. The sequence continues at coordinate 20,295,240 of JAOWCC010000064.1, read as the reverse complement.
ACGGCCGAGCGAGCCTAGCACTAGAGCGGTCTTCCCAACAAAACATGGCCGTCATTTCTCCGGTGTCTCGAGTTCTCGCAGTTCTCTTGATCTTGCTATGGGTCGACGACTCTCACAGCAAGGAAGACCTCCAGAGAAAACTGGAGGAAGAAGCTTCCCAGAAGGAGAGCAAGTACAACAAACTGGACACTGGCCTTTTGCTTTTGATGATGGTACTCTTGATAGTGACTGTTCTAACCATATGGTTGTTCAAAGTGAAAAGGTTCCGTTTTCTCCACGAAACAGGCGTTTGCATGATTTATGGTAAGCCAGCATGTATTTTAACGCAATTGCAGCTAGATTGACGACGTTCAAAACCCTTAGGTCGTGGATTTCAAATTTAGTTTGTAATTTCATTCTCGATCCCGCGTTGCGCTCGCATTCTCTTTCTGCGGCTGTCAAGTGTCATCGTTAAGACGTTATCACGTGGGGCAGCTTCAACCCGCACACTCCTCAAAAGTAAACAAATCTAGACTCTCTAAATTGTCTTTACCATCTGCTAAGATGTGGATGATCTAAGGTTTCTTTTAGCCACGGAGGGTTTCGGTATTGTGGGAGGTTGTACCGAGGCGTGATGTCTCGCGGAAGTGTAATATTGTGATTTGTTATCCATTGCCATTGATTGATGTCAATTGGTTTATCTTTTTAAAATGATAAAATATCGATGTGATATATAGTTGGAAAATGTAATAAATATGCGATGTACAGTTTGGTAAACATGTATTGTACACCCTGTGGAAACCCTGGGGGGATTTTGACATCTGGCCAGGGGGACATGGGGAGGGGTACTCACATATATTTTAACAATCAGACCCACAGCCCGAATGGGGTACTTAACAATTTTTAGTATAAACCAACTAGTGGACTATTACAAATCCTGTGTTCTGATTGGCTACGCTACTATAGGTCTATTAGTGATAGCCCATGGTAGAGAAAAACCGCATGCATTTTCACGAAATAATAAAACAAATTCAACTTCAATTTGTTTCTTTCTATTATTTTCTACTGTCTCACTAGTTAGTTTATACTAAAACAATTAGACCTCTCACCCTCATGGGCTACGAGTTAAATAGCCCATTTGGCTGCGCCTCATGGGCTATTGACTCGTAGCCCATTCGGGCTGCGGGTCTAATTGTTAAATAGACCCACAGCTCGAATGGGCTACGAGTCAATAGCCCATGAGGCGCAGCCGAATGGGCTATTTAACTTGCATCGTATGAGAGCTACAAGTTTTAGTATAAACTAACTAGTCGGACAGTAGTAAATAATAGAAAGAAACAAATTGAAGTTGAAAAAATGTTATTATTTTGTGAAAATGCATGTGGTTTTTCTCTACCATGGGCTATCACAAATAGACCTATAGCAGGGTAGCCAATCAGAATGCAGGATTTGTAATAGTCCACTAGTTGGTTTATACTAAAAACTATCAGACATTTCTTAAAACAAAAAAAGGACTGGGACAGAGTATGTAAATGTTTTTGAATAAAAAAAAAATGAACCTCACCACAAACAAGATCACATAAAAATTAGCATCTTGATTAAGTTTGGGGGCATTTGGATCAATATTAACAAGGTGGTGAGCTTTCAAACACCACAAAATAACCAGTAAGAGAGCTCAGACTGTATGGTTTGGGTTAGCCTGCTTGCCGGCTCTCCTGTAATTTTTTTCGGTCGTTTCTTTTCGGATTGGGTCCGCGTGCCACAGGTGACCCAATCCGAAAAGAAACGACCAAAAAACATTTCAGGAGAGCCGGCAAGCAGGCTAGGTTTGGGTGGATGGTCGTCTCCCCAATCAATACTGAACTCTATTTTTTTGATTTTCAAAAGCTTGCTATTCAGTTCTTATTTACTCAAGCATCTTCAAACTCAGTAAACATACTAATGTTGATGTGATCTTTCATGTGGCAGGGTTTATTAATTTAAGAAAATAGCTTTGAATTAAATTAATTACATACTTAGTCGAGTCCCTAATCAGTTTACGGAATGGCTTATATGGGTATGTGCTGCCTGGCCTTTAACCATATTATCTAATCCAACAACAAAAGGGTACTGTCAGTTTTGGTGGGGCAGTCTTATTCTGATCAAAATAAGATTATGGATGAATTTTGCCTATCTGGGTATGATTTTGACATATGAGAACCACATACATATATTGACATTGGTCTTCAAAATAAATTGAGAAAGATAAACTAACGTACATATGTATGTACATGTTCAGTGAAAAATTCGCTTTGGTGGTGCATTTAATAAATAGGGTACACATTTTGGGGTGAGGTAAAATATACATTTTGTACCCCCAAATCATTCATAGAATGAGTCTATAAAATAATAACACCTGAACTAAAATGAAGAATTTATAAAGTTGTAGATAAGAGCCAGCAAACTGTCTTTGCCTGCTAAATGTACTCTACCAAGATTCACAGAATTCTTTTTTTTATGAGACGTACAGAAAAAAAAAAGGCTTCACAGATTCTAAATTGCACGCTTCACAAAAAGAATAGGGACTTGTGTTTGCACTAACTTCAGTAGCAACAAATTCATTCACAGTCCCTACTCAGTAATAATTGGCAGTGCAGTACTAAGACTAGCAAGCGTGTGGGGTGTCACAGGAAGTTATGCACAGGATCATGGGAAGGGTAGAAAAAGTGAAGCTAGCGTCGTTACTTTAATTTCCCTCGCACCAAGCCATTTTCTACAGAAGCACTTCACCACAAGCTAAGTTCAACCACTCTGACAGCAAAGCATCCTGGGAAACTCAACCAATGCGTGGCATGACTCTTGGTCCCCTCTTCATTTCTTAACATTAAATAAAAATAATCTTAAGCCATTTCAACCTACATGTCATATAGCATGATATTGGAACATAACAAGCAATATTATTGTTGTCCAATATTCCCAAAAAGCTACAATTATGTTTTGTAGGTTCTGATGTCCAAATATAAAGCTCATGATACACGTCAGTGGAAGAATTCTTGCACATGTTTATAAGTTACACATGAAGCTACATGTACATTTGTGTTTCTCAGCGAAATATCTTAGACAATGACTGCTTTGCAAAGCTTACAATGTGCATGTGTATGTGCATCGATCTGTTGGTAAATGATTTTGCAATACAATCTCTTCCATAGGTATGATAACTGGGTGCATTATCAAGTATGCTGGTGGTATTCACAAGGTTGGCTATCCCATCAATTGCACCATCCCATCAGCTAAGGACACTATATGGGTTCAGGTAGAGAATGGTACACAGTACTCCTACACTCTAAGTGGACCAGTCTTTAAGGCAAAGGGTGGTGGAGAACTAGAGCAAAAGGTGAGATATAGAGGATATTACCTGTGTGGAGATCAAATATGATGGAACTTATAATCTTTGAATGTTTGACTTGATAACTCCTGAATGAGTGCAGTGAATGAGTGAGTTTTCAAGTTAAACACAAAGATAAATTCTGTATCTCCAAGCAGCCATGTAATTTACATTTTATTACATGGAAACCTACTCGAAGTTCAGCAAAATCACCAAATTAAATTTCTTTATACATTGTAGATTAAAAGATTGCCAATTTAACCAAGTCAGAAGCAAACAAATTTCACATTTTAGGGACATAATTTTAGTTTTTAAAATCAGACAAAATAAGTTTTGGTCTGTGATTAAGTGATATTCCACATGACTTGTATTCATGATAACATTATTATATGTATATCCCCTAATTATTTAAAACAGACATTAATTACCATTGACCCTTAAAATAATGGCTGCAGCTGTTTTCCATAATTTCGATGTTCCCAGATATTTTCTGAAGATTAAACAGTTTTATGTGAAAGATGATGCTCATAATAGTAGGATTTGAGAATAAAAGGATAAATTATTGAGAAGTTATCAACATTTGAAAATAAGAAACATGAAAATGACGGTAGTCAGTCCTGACTTCCTGAATATCTGCTGAATGATAAGATAGTTATTGCCTTATTATTAATATAGTTAGTAACTGAATTTATAAGAAGTGTGAAGCTTAAAGTCAATAGAACAGTTAAGCGATTGATACGCTTGGCTGAGAACAACTTAAACCTCGGTGTTCAATGGTAATATTGACTGAGTGAGAGGGCGGGATGGAAAAATATTTGGCTTGAGATCATGATCTCATATACATTGTACAGCGTGTCCTGACTCTGCGACACTCAGTCCTGCTAGTCAATATTAATCTTTTATCATGTGATTATTTTCAAATGGCACAACAGCAAGGAAAGAATTGAGTGCTCACATCATGATCAAACATGTACATGTACATTGTACGCCTCACATTGCATGACTTTTGTAAATTGAAAGGAATTAATTAAAGCACATGTGGGCCTGCATACAGGTCATATACATATGACGAAAACCGGCTCGTTCTAGGTGTATCAATGTCCTCAATTGTATAATTATGTATGTACAGTACATGTATATGTTGTGGTTTCATTTTTAACTTGGTTTCATTTTTTTAACTGGTTTCATTTTTTAAACTGGTTTCATTTTTTTAAACTGGTTTAATGATCAAGATTCTAAACATAGGGCCCCTAAGGGCAACTCACAGATGATCAGTGAGCTATTTTGGCATGTACTTAAAACCATGTGACCGATGATGTCATTGTTACATCATTCTCACTAAGTGATTGATAGGGACCCACTACCATGTCTGTCCAGGTTTGAGCCACCTGCCAGTAATATTAAGCGAGTATTATTAATATCAGTTCAGAAAATCACATATCCCATTCACAGCTAGCTATCACAAATGTCCATCAATATAATAATCTTCGGAAAATCGAACGTCATTTGGAAAAGTCAACACCGCGCTTGATCCACATATTGTGCCGTGCTCGGAAATGAAAACCACCTAACCCCAATAACTCGTTACTGCACAACTGTGCATCCCCGAGTTAAAAAGGGAGTTTTCAATCTTTTGAGATTCATACAAAAATGGGGTTTAGTTTTTTTTGGGGAGATTTAAAAAGAAAAAAATAACCTGCAAAATATGTGACGACTCTACCCTCCCACTCTATGATGCTCACCATTCCCCCTAACCCCTTTTCCCTATTTTTTTTGTAATAAATTTGTAACAACCTGCTGTTATTTTCTTTCAGGCTGTATTTAATCCAGAGATCTTCTTCTATGTACTTCTTCCACCAATTATCTTCTATGCCGGTTATGATATGAAGAAGGTACAATGTACACACTGCACAGCATGTTTATTGTCCAGGGTTGTCAGTAGAAGCCAGCAACCACTGGATTTCCTCTGGCTATCAGTTTAAAAGTGGCTGCCTGTTTTAGCCAAATTTCCCTTCATTTATAATATTTAGATCTAGTAATGTAGATCTAGTCATTTAGATATAGTAATGTATTCCCCCCCCCCCCCCCCACTCCCCTCCATGTTGTACCCACAGAATTTTCGAAGTCTTATTTTCACAGGGTTTTCTCCATCTGATTCTCCAGTTTCCTTTTATTTATTTTATTTTCTCTTTAATTTAGGGGCATTTATTGTGCCAAAATAGCCTGTGATTTTGCAATTTGTTCACACTTGTCTGCCATTGTTTATAAACCTCAAGAATAAGATAATTTTTAAGGGGTACAATAAATACCATTTGCTGAATCCCTACTGGGGCCCAGGCCTCCAAGAGCTGTGAGCTAAATGGCGGACATCACGAAATTGAATCGTGCCTGTATTTTGGTGAGCTTTCAATGCTAGTAAACGGGAAAAGAAGTATGTAAGGTTACTGGATACCTTCAAAAGTGATTTGCGCAAAAATGCGTTTACGTGGGCATATATCAATGGAAAGGTTGATAACTGAAGAATGCCAGTAACAAGGTTATTTTCTACGGAATAAATAATTGCTCTAAATTTAAAACTACAGTCACTTTTACCCGATGTTGAAGATGTTTATAAATGTGAATTACCAGTGCCAGGTTTTTTACTTACGAAGTAATTACACTCATGTCAAGTTAAGCGGTCATTGATCTCCAAAAGCATGTGTGCAATTTTTGATATCTATTTTCTATGCGAAATTATTGCAGCTTAAAGTCGAGTCATTGATTATTTTTGCCAAGCCATCACGCTTGGACCGATATCAATTGGTTGGTTTGACCGGGTCAAATTGAACTACATTGTACATGTAGTTGAATATGACCAATGGTCAAATTGAACTAGTTTGTTTTGACTCATGGTCAAATTGAACTGAATGATCAATTTCAACTACAACATATACATACAGACAAAAAATACCATAAGGTTGAATAGTTGTAACATTTGTGTATTAAGTTACATTTATGTATTAAGCCATTCACTTAATGCTTCCCATTTCTCTTGGTATATTTTTATGACCTTTCTCTGTGATGGCACATTCTTTTTCGATTTTATGTTTTTCTTTCAAGAGGATAAGAAAACTTTGAAAATTAAAGGATGTTTCTCTAATAAATGAAGTGTACATGTGATATTTAACAATTATCAGTGCATGATTTAAAAGTTTAGCAGTTTTTGTTTTCTTTATTTTCCCATTCATAATGCAAGCTCTATCAGTTTCCATCGTTTCCGAGGTTTGAGTTTGCCAGAAGGTTTTGAAACGATGCCAGAAACGTTGAGCTTCTGCACATTCAAAGAAGTGAGCCTCTCTTTACAAAAGGGGCACTCATTACTTTTCTTATTTTTTACTTTAAATTTAAATAAAAGTCGTTTGTGGGAAGAATATTGTGATTGATCTTAATATGGAATAAGCTCAGTTTGATACATTTCTGTGCGGGAAAAATTTTACCATCTTTTTCGTTTTGAAGGTATCCATTCAGTAACCTTAACATGAAGATAGGAGTTAATAAAAAACTGTTTTTCTTTTCTTTTGGGAGCAAAGTAGGTAGGTTTTAATATTTTTTTTACTCTCTTTTACTCTCCAAGGGACAAGTAAAAAAATCACCAGTCCTGGACAAGTGGACACCGTGTGTTTGTCGCACCCTGAAAATGTCCCAGAATCATCGTATTGAGCCCTCCTCCCCCCATTTTCAGGACCTCCCTATGCCCCTACTGTAGAGCACTGTATCCTCCAGAGTTTTCAATAGAAGCCGGCAGCCGGCGAATCTCACCGGGTATTTTACATGAAATCGCCGCCTACTTTGATTGAAAAATTCCCCAAAAATTAGATATTTGCGCCAATGGCGCTCGATGCTCGCCGCCTACTCTTCAAGTTTTGCCACTTACTTGAAATTGAAAACCCTGATCCTCTTCTTTCAATTTTTACTGACAACCCTTATTGTCCTCAGTTGTTTTCCAAACGTTGCAGGACTCGAAATAGAAAAATGGTTATGGCCTAACCTGACATTTTATTATTTTGTTGGCAGGCCAGATACGCTAGTACATGTATGTGTACTGTATGGGACCTGCAATTTTTGTCTAAATAGCATATGAGCCAATTCTACATCTTCAATTACATACTTATTGAATGGTAAAATATTTCTTAATTTGAGTGTTGCGTCTATGGGTTATAAAGGTTTATAATGTATTTCAAATATATATGCTAATGATGTGACGTCAAACAGGCTGTTATAAACATCTTCATGTAGATGTATGTTATATTTGATGTTTATATCAGTGATATTGATTTTACTACCCTGCGAGCTGAGCCTCCTTCAACACCATGAAACAAGAAGAAAACAAGGCTCAGACTGCAGTATTCGGGTTGTTTTCATATTGAGCATTACACCAACAGTTTGTGTTGATTGTATTGTGATGAACACTTTGGTTTACAGGCCACCATGTGCTCTGCCACGCCCACTTTTAAACCATGCCTGCAGTTTGCGTTGAAACCATATTATCAATAATTGTAAAAAAAAAACTCTTTTCCAGAATACAGTACGTGTCACACTGCATTAAAATTGCACACTCCATGGAAACATTCTGTGATAAAGTTTCCAGCGCAAATGGCAAAGGTCACATGATATGCCTACGGTGGTATTAAGGAGAGGATCAGCAGATGAAGGAATGTGATAAGAAAATAAAATGAAACAGACTTGCACTAACAATATCTCCTGCCTATCGTTTGCTCTTAACCTAGCTGAGTCCAACGTTATTTTCACCTGCCATTCATAAGATTTGGCCTGCGTTTTGGCCATTGTCATGTCGCTATTTCGAGCCTTGTATTCCATGTTTTTTCTAGCAATTTAAATGTAACAGTACACTATATTTTGTTTTATATCTTTCAGAGATTCTTTTTTAGAAATATTGGAGCCATACTTGCCTTTGCTTTTGCTGGCACAACGATTTCTTGTTTAGTATTTGGGTAAGTCAAATGTTGGCTAAGAGATCAGTATGATGCATGCATTGCTTGTATTAATACCGTAATCATATTGAAACTGAAATAATCATAAAAAGTGTTTGTTAACAGCCGTGAAAAGTCTATCAGTTCTCCTGGACATGTACATGTATATTAAGTAATAAAATAAAAGTGTGGCTTTGAAAAGTACAAATTATGCCTAATATAAACATATTGTGTAACTGGAGTTCATACCATCCTTCAGTTCATGGGACAACAAAGACAAAGCTACAGTGTATGCAATCCATGCAGACACATGTTAATCTGTGCTGTCTCATACATGTTGATACAAATTATTTGTAAATACAATGTACATGTGTTTTAGTCCAAATTCTGTTATGTGCTAGATTCTTGAAGTGATATTTCTCTTAGGACGATAGGAAAAGAGAAATGAGTTCCTTATCTGAAAGACTACATGTACATGTACACTGTATATACACATGTATGTTGCAGGTCAAAATAAATTTCAGGTCAAATTTTTTTCAACCTAGTCATGTAGCTTAATTTTTTTAACCTAGGTTGAATTTTTTTAACCTACCGTAAACACCCGTGTATAAGCCGCACCCGTAGATAAGCCGCACCCCAAGTTTTGAAGCTTGAATTTAGGAAAATAACTTTTTTTGAAAAATAATTAGAAAATCTTTTGTCCGAGTTCATAAACGGTTGTACTTGATGGCAAACTTCTTCAAAGAAAAGAATAATCTTTTGTTGGAGTTCATAAATGCTCGTACTTAAAGCAAAACTTCATCAGATTGTCATAAATACATAATCGCAACTTTAATTCGATTGAATATGGTTCAACTTGCCTTGTCATTTCTTGTGTATATTTTAACCTGCAGTCTTTAAATCACTCCCGAATTCTTCCGCTTTTATTCCCCCATTAACTAACAACAATTCCAAGGAACCGCTTTCCTTTAATAGCTAAGGCAAGAAAGGTTTTCTGGCGAAACTATACTTGCACGAGTAGGTCTGAGGTCCGCCATCTTGGATTTTCATTAACTAGTGCTAATCTCCCACGTGTAAAATTGTGAAGAATGTCTGGTTGTTTAGATGCCTGCTTTGACAAGCGCTGCGAATCAGCGTGTTTTGGAAGGTAAATAAGCTTAATCACGTTTAAATATTCATGAAATTCTAATATATTAGGTCTAAGGTAGGTCTTAGAAGAGTTTTTGTTTTAATTCTTTCAAATTGCGTGTTTTTCCAATGATTATGCTTATTTGCTATTATTATACGATCGGATGCGATTTGAACCTGATTGTAATATATACGCACCGTCGCATGATAAAAGCTTCATTAAAGTTCATGATAGTTCCCGTAGATAAGCCGCACCCCTGATTTTGAACGAAAATTTTGGGTAAAAAGGTGCGGATTATCTACTGGTGTTTACGGTTGGTTGAATTTTTTTAACCTAGGTTGAAATTTTTCAAGATTTTAAAAAGGGATTTTCCAATTTTTGGGGATTCATAAAAAAAATATTCACCCACCCCTCCCCTGAGAAAAAAAATTTCGTCCACTCTCCCCTCCCTCTCTACGGTACTCACCGTTCCCCCTCTCTAACTCCTTTTCCCTTCTCTATCCCCCACAACCAACTTCGTAATTCACTCATTAATTACACATCATTACTACTTACTTTTTTTTCTTTTTCGTTCACCGCCGGTAGTGGGACTTGAACCTGCAACCCTTCGCTTGGAAGAATGCCTTGGAAGACCAGAGCTTTCAACCTCGTTCCCAGGGTCTTCTCGGTCAGATCGAAGATGGCGGCCACTCGGAGAGAAGACCCTGGTAAACGCTGAATCACGTGACCAAAAATCTCCAGAAATCCTGGAGATTTTAATCACGTGATGTGGGCGGCCAAGCTAAATATGGAAATGTTAACACGTGCCTACAAACCATAGGTATCCCAATCCGGAGTGAGCGAGATGCGATTAACGGTATTTCCACGCGGCGAACGACGAAGTGAAAACAGGTCTACTAAATGGCTCGAAATGGAGTTTACTTGGATAAAGAACCAGTGGAAAGGTATCACAAAGCTACCAGGATGTATATAAGCTAGAAGAGAATCCTAAAAAGCCGTTCATTTTCCGTTAGCGTTGAAGCGAAGCGATCGATAGCACATGTTCAGGTTTAACGGCTTTCCCACTGATGAACCTTACCAGAAAACTACCCAGTAATGCACTTCATCTATTGCTCTATCTACACAACGTGTTTTAAGGTTATTTAAAATCGTTTTATTTATAACATTTGAGCAATCTAAACTATATACAAGTTCATCTCTCTGGACTCAGTCCGTTTGGCCAATAAAAAGCATTGTTAGAACAACCCTTGCGTCATAATCGAAGAGCCAATCAGAATACGTGACAGTTCGGCGTTTACCAGGGTCTTCTCTCTGAGTAGCCGCCATCTTGGATCTGACCGAGAAGACCCTGGGAACGAGGTTGCAGAGCTTTACCAACTGTGCCACAGATACTTGCGTTGGAATTCCAGTCACGTTTTTGGAATAATATAGCTTTTCTTAACCGAGAGGGGACTAGCAACTAATTTCCATATTTAATTTTATTCACGCATGCGCACTACTAACAAAGTCGGACTTGGAAAACTTCGCTGAGTTGCACGATTAGAAGCGGAGAAACTCTGAACCAAAACGAGTTTTAGAGAGTTAAAACCAAACTAAAAGAAAATCAGATAATAGGATTTCAACTGAGTCTCACTTTATATTTAGAAGAACATTTCTATGGAAGAGTGAAGCGATATCTGTCAAAAGCGATGAAAGAGAATCTCTGACTTGACAAGAAAATTATGGAAGTAAGTTTATAAATCAGCTTCTATAAATAACCTGACAGCAAAGAAGTTGTGTAGGAAGGATTGCTTTAGATATAAAGCGAGGACAAGAAAAACTGCCAAAAATGGCCGTGAATAAAATCATTCTCGGGCAGGTATTACATGTATAAAACTCAAAAAGTTATCAGCTGTCAGTGTCAGTTTTGTTACATAATTTGTACCATTCTCATGTTCAACAATATCCGATTAAAAGCATAGTAAAATCAGTTCACGGGCAAGCACCTGATAACAACTTGTGGATCTTACGGATTTTTGCAAATGTCTGTATAATTAGGTGAACAAAACATGAGTGAACTGTACACCTGACTACACGATTATTCACCTGCACAATACTTATTTTTCATTAAGTCTTAAGTACGATAAAGTCAAAGAGTAACAAAAGCCTTATTAATGGCAACTGCAGAATACCCTACCCAAGCACTGTATGTGCTTCTTCAATGGTCCTGTGAACTAATACAAATCCTACCCCTACATTTAAAAACACCCTTACCATCAACAAAGGGTGCTGACACTAAGTTAGGGTTTTTAGAGCTATAGTCACTAAATTTAGATCACTGAACAACACAGAAAAATAATGCTTCTTTGATGGTCCTGTGAACTAATACAAACCCTACCCCTACGTTTAAAAACACCCTAACCGTCAACAAAGGGTGCTGACACTAAGTTAGGGTTTTTAGAGCTATAGTCACTAAATTTAGATCACTGAACAACACGAAAAATAATGCTTCTTTGATGGTCCTGTGAACTAATACAAACCCTACCCCTACATTTAAAAACACCCTAACCGTCAACAAAGACACTAAGTTAGGGTTTTTAGAGCTATAGTCACTAAATTTAGATCACTGAACAACACAGACAAATAATGCTAGTCACTAAATTTAGATCACTGAACAACACAGAAAAATAATGCTTCTTTGATGGCCCTGTGAACTAATACAAACCCTACCCCTACATTTGAAAACACCCTAACCGTCCACAACGGGTGCTCACTAATTTGGGTGATTACCGGTAGAGCTACAAAATGTAGTCACTAAAACTCATACATAGTTAGTAGAACAACTAGTTTGAAAAAATAACCTAGGTTAAAAAAATTCAACCTGTAGTTTAAAAATTATAACCTAGTTTAAAAATTATAACCTAGGTTAAAAAAATTTAACCTAGTTTAAAAATTTCAACCTAGGTTGAAAAAATTTCAACCTGAAATAAAATTTACCTGCAACATATACACTGTATATATGTGAACAGTAGAGTTTTGGTGGGAACTGGTACATTGTATAGTATACTGTAAGGATCAACATAGATCTCAGTTGTAATTACATGTACTGTACATACTCTATAGGTTATATAGGTATTTGAGGTCCTGGCTATAGCCACAGTTAGAGCCATTTCTTTTAACCATTAACCTTTTCTATTTTAAATTATATTGTACCTTGCATCTCTGGATATCTGTCAGGACCACCTCCCACATGTACATCTATGTGACTGTCTGTTGTCAGTTAATCGAGGAGAAGCTATGTACAGTAGAAGTCCAGACTGTTCTTTACCATATTCTCATTCATTGTACATACATGTAATATCATTGTATATATCAAGTGTTTATGGGTTACTGCAACACAGCTCAAACTACATGTAGGCAAAATATCAAAAAATATAATCCTTGTATCAAAGTAACAAATGTTGTTCTCTTGTGTATGACAGGGCAACTATTTATGCGTATACAAAATTTGCAACAGTCCACCCTGACTTTGACTTCTTGGAATGCTTGCTATTTGGTGCATTGATATCAGCTACAGATCCAGGTAAAGGAAAAAACATTAAAGTTGCAATGAAGTGAAAATGACAATACATGTACATGTATGTACTTTCAGAAACATTTTAAATTGCAATGTCTTTGCATTATAGCCTGAAAAAGTTCAATAATGTTGTATGATGTGTTCGTCCATATGTTTTTAACAGCCTAGCAGGTAAAAGTGCCATTTTACCATTTACCAAAAAGGCCTTCCAGATCACAATATTCTTCAAGTTGGTTCCCTTTATTCTTACTAGTTGGATATTTTTTTTAAAGTATGTTTTCAGTTAAAAAGTTGAAAATTGTAACAAATTAAATGATTATTGGATTTACCTATTACTGAGGAAGGCATAAATTTATGGATTCCCACACTGATGAAGGAAAGCATAAAGTTATGGATTCCCAGACGGCAAAGGAAAGCATAAATGTATGTGCCTCCCTGAAGAAAGACCCAAATTATTTAGTTTTTGTTGAAAAAGTCTGCATTTTTCTTCAATTTCTTTATTCAAAAGTAGCCAAAATATAAGGCTGGTATTTTCAAAAATGCCACTTGTCAACCTTTTTCCCTAAAACGGCAAAACAGCATTTTCTCCTGCTAGCCTGTTTTTGTTTTATGGCTGCCTCGTCCACATACCTGGGACAAGCACGGAGCACAGGGAATTATGGGGAAGTGACAGGTTTTATGGGTGGACTCGGACTAAAATATCATTCGAAGTCTTTAAAATTCAAACAGCATGCAAGAAAATGGGATACTGTGAAGAATGCCCGGCCCAACTTCATTTTACTTGATGAGGGCACATTATTCACAAGACAATTTAAGGACATCAACAGTCTGCCCCCATTTTTTTTCTCAATAAAACTATCAACCAAAGTTATTGTAATTATTAAGCCATAATTTAATTGTCATAAACTGTGAACCGAAGTTATGTTTTCGACACAGTGCAGAAATTTTATGAAAATGACTGTAATAATGAACATGATAACCACTCTGAAGCTCCACTGTTTGGTCAGCGATGAAATGTCATTTCTCTTTGAATGAGTATTAAAGCAAGCATAGCGAAGTGCACGAAGGAATTGTTTCCAATTACAGACCAATATCACTATTATCAACCTTTTCAAAATTGTTTGAGAAAATTGTTTGTGAAGACCTAGTTAATCATCTGGAGAATAATCACCTACTTTACTGTTATCAGTTTGGATTTCGTAAAAAGAGAAGTACATCTTTGGCTATTGTTGATTTTATTACTAGAATTAATGAAGCAATTGATAATGGAGATATTTCTATTGGTGTTTTTTTGGACCTGTCAAAAGCCTTCGATACAGTTAACCATGAAATTTTACTTGAAAAACTGCTCTATTATGGCATTGAGGGGTCTGAACATGAATGGTTTCATAGCTACTTAAACGATAGAAAACAATTTGTTAGTATAGATGGAATGAATTCTGATCTTCTGCCTGTTACCTGTGGTGTTCCTCAGGCTCGACTCTAGGTCCCATATTATTTCTATTATATGTTAATAATGCACAGTTTATAATGAAATCAATACATCTTCTATTTTATGCTGACGATATGAATATTCTTCATCATCATAAAATATGAATTCATTATTATCTGAACTTATTTCTGATCTTAAGCACCTTTATGAATGGCTACTTGCAAACAGACTGGGCATTAATTTAGATTTAAAAAATATTTGATTTTCACCTCAAAACAAAAATCAAGACATCTACACAATGTGCCCCATCAATTATTATTTTCAAACAACATTATTAACAAATCGACTAGTACTAAATTTCTGGGTATAAAAATAGATGAGCACTTGATGTGGGATTTACATATTGATGATATTTCGAGAAAATGGAGTACTCTATAAAGCAAGACACTATTTAGACATCAATTCCTTGAGAGATCTTTATTACAGCCTAATTTATCCTTATATTCGTACTGTACATTGACATGGGGTAGTAACTACCAATCAAAACTGAAACCTATTCATATTCTCCAAAAGCGTGCAATTAGAGCCATTTCATTTGCTGATCCAAGAACACCAAGTAAGCCTTTATTCGATAGATTGGGTGTATTAAATGTTTATGAGGTTGTACATTTTCAGTTAGGTGAATTAGTCTACAAACATGTTAATCATCTAATCCCTGATATATTTATTAGATATTTTCTTCCAATCACTCATAGATATGATACCCGTTCAAAAACTAATAACAATCTGTCCCTCCCAAAACCAAAATTGAACTATGGTAAATTTAATGGTAAATTTAATGGTAAATTTAATGTTAAATTCGCTTCTGTAAAAGTTTGGAATGATCTCCCACAAGATATAAAGAATAGTGCATCACTTCCTACATGTATTTTTAAATCAAAATTTTAGAAATTACATACGTAATTTGTTTTTTCTTTATTTTTAATTAGGTATCCTTTTCTTACACATATCAATGATAGGAAAAATGCAAAAAATATGTTAAATACACTTTAAATAAATGAAGTCAGATTTTTATGCCATCCAGTACAACCACGTGATTTCCTACAGTACCGTGCAAAAAGATTTCAACGCTAATTGGGGATATATCCCTGGGGATATATCCTTTAAAAGGGATATATCCCTTTTTCGTGAAGTGAAATAACCCCTTTTGAATAGGATATATCCCCTGAAACTTCCCCCAAAAGGGAAATATCCTTTTTTCAGGGGATATATCTCTTTTTCAGAGGATATATCACTTCCCCCGTTGAAATCTTTTTGCACGGTACTGTAACTGCAAAAGGCTCATCATTTGTTTTTGGGGTCTTAACTTTAAGACGAATATTAAAGTGCCCCTAAACCCTGTTGCAATTTTTATATATATGAAACTTTGAAAGGTTTTGAGTACTTCTGCGAAGAAATGTTTTGCTTACAGAGAATACACTATGTTCTAGGCTTGTTTGAAATGGTACCCGTTCAAAAACTAATAACAATCTGTCCCTTCCAAAACCAAAATTGAACTATGGTAAATTTAATATTAAATTCGCTTCTGTAAAAGTTTGGAATTATCTCCCACAAGATATAAAGAATAGTGCATCACTTCCTATTTTTAAATCAAAATTTAAGAAATATCTGTTTTCCTCCTAAGAATAGCTCTTTTTCTCTACTCACCATAGTGCCTGATATTTTTTATTCTTCAATTATAATTAAATTAATTAAATATTAACTCTTTATCTTCTGCTATCTTTGATATAAAATCTTTTTCCCCTTCTTTTTTACATAGGGGTGCAAGGGGCATTTGTTAACCGCTTTAGAGGTTGTTAGCCCTTGCATCCACCACCTATTTAAATTAAAGTATTGTACATTGTGCTGTGTGTGTGTGGAAAAAATAAAACCTGGCCTCGCGCACAAAGTTGGTGTACACGACGAAAATGTAGAAAATTTAGACAAAATTTATTTTTGAATTGTTGTAACTTTGTCCACTCTGACCTTAGTTTGATGTAGTTTCTAGAATGTGAATCTTTATCTTCGAAAGAGGGAAGAACGTGGCACTGAGAATAAAAATATCAACCGTTCTCAACAGAAAAAACGTGAAAGGTGAATTTTCATCGTGCAAATCGCGCCAATCGTGCCTTCCGGCACGCACAATTTCTATTTTGCAAATCGCGCACTTTTTGCATTTTTTGCAATTTTTGCATCGCGCACTTTGGGCCTTTTTTGCTCTTTTTGCTATCACTTTGCCAATAAATATATTTACATCAATGAGAAACTATTCATTTTATCACTTAAATTTGAGTGTTAACGTTGAATGACAAGATTATGACTTAAATGTATATTCAACAAATGAATGTTTTTTAATGGCTTGTCTCTTTCGGCTTTGTCAGAAATTGTATTATTGCTTTATGCAAATTTTGCTATCTTTGTGATCCGATGGAAATCAGCCATAAAATGTGCACAGATCGACCGTCTTAATTCACAATGCGATGAAGTTCATTCAAGTTAAACTCCAGCACACTAGAATCCAAGAAATATTGTGTGGTAACTCCAAGAAACACTGAAGAAAGACCTTTCACTTTCAGTGAGTTGATCTTTTGCACGTGCCAATCTAAATTGGTATACATATGCTGCCCGTTTTAGGATTGTTGTCTTCGGATTTTTTCCTTATTCCCACGGAAGAACGGAACAACATGTCTTCGGATATTTTCCTTATTCCCGCGGAACAACGGAACAACAGGATTAGTTTTATGGTTACTATTGCATTCGACCATCTTGATTCAACCATTTTGTATTACATCGTGAATTTCAGACGAACACCGGCAGAATAAGAGGAATTGGCATACTAAGCATTCGAACATCGTGAATTTCAGACAAACACCGGCTGAATAAGAGGAATAGACGTACTAAGCATTCGAACACCGTGAATTTCAGACAGACACCGGCGGAATAAGAGGAATACTGGCGTACTAAGCTTTCGAACATCGTGAATTTCAGACAAACACCGTCGGAATAAGAGGAATAGGCGTACTAACTACTGTAGTTGCGTCTGGGGTAACTTAAACAAAGGGTTGGCAGACAAACTTCAGAAACTACAAAATCGTGCAGCCCGCATACTGACAAATCTCCCATTCCAAACTCATATCGATGATCTCTTGGAAACCCTCAGTTGGAAAAGGCTCGACAGTCGGAGAGCCACCCAAAAGGCTATCCTAATGTACAAAGCCCTGCACGGTCTGGCTCCCACATATCTAACTAAAAAGTTTGAAAGACGAAACTCGGCCCTAAAATATGATCTGAGAGGTGCGAGTTCCAAAATATCTATGCCACAACCCGGACTAACTTTGGCAAAAAACGAATTTGCTACAACGGGGCTGAACTTTGGAATTCATTGCCTGAGGATATCAGATTATCTGATACAATTAATATTTTTAGAACTAATTAAACTACGTAAACATACACTATTGTAATCACAATCTTATAAGACACGTCAAACATGTAAAGCAGTAGGCATTCTTTTTACGATTTTAAAATTTTACTTTTAATGTTATGCTATTACTGATGGTTTCTTACGTGTATAAATAAAGTATGTATGTATGTATGTATGTATGTACTAAGCATTCGAACATCGTGAATTTCAGACAAACACCGTCGGAATAAGAGGAATAGGCGTACTAAGCATTCGAACATCGTGAATTTCAGACAAACACCGTCAGAATAAGAGGAATAGGCGTACTAAGCATTCGAACATCGTGAATTTCAGACAAACACCGTCAGAATAAGAGGAATAGGCGTACTAAGCATTCGCACATCGTGAATTTCAGACAAACACCGTCGGAATAAGAGGAATAGGCGTACTAAGCATTCGCACATCGTGAATTTCAGACAAACACCGTCAGAATAAGAGGAATAGGCGTACTAAGCATTCGAACACCGTGAATTTCAGACAAACACCGTCAGAATAAGAGGAATAGGCGTACTAAGCATTCGAACATCGTGAATTTCAGACAAACACCGGCTGAATAAGAGGAATAGACGTACTAAGCTTTCGAACATCGTGAATTTCAGACAAACACCGTCGGAATAAGAGGAATAGGCGTACTAAGCATTCGAACATCGTGAATTTCAGACAAACACCGTCAGAATAAGAGGAATAGGCGTACTAAGCATTCGAACACTGTGAATTTCAGACAAACACTAAACAGGCTAAACAGAGGAAGTGTGTTTTTCTTTGGAAACAAAGACGTTAAGTTTTGGAAGTATCATGCAACACCACAAATGAGAAATCTTTGATACAAAACGAGGGTTGATTTCACCCGCTTTATTTTGCAAGAGCTGTACTTGGGAGTTTATAAAATAAAAGCAAAAAAGCCGCTATGTTTTAAGGTGAACATTTTGTATTTACTGTTTGTATTTTACAGACATGTCAGCCTACGATTACAATCTACACATGTACTAACTCGGGCGCGATTTGCACGATTTGCGCGATGGAAAAGTGCGCGATTGGCGCGATAGAAAAAGGGCGCGATTGGCGCGATGCAAAAAGGGCGCGATTGGCACGAAATGCGTGATTTGCGTGATCGAAGGCAAAAAAGGCACGATGAAAGCTTGGAACGAGTGTTTTTTTCCGACGCTAGTTTTTGACTGATATTTCTTTTGAAGAAAGCATAAAATACAAGAAAACCACAACGTTTTGTGGCGAATTTCAAGTGCACTTCACCTCAAAGTACATAAATTATGCAATATTTCTTAAACAATAAAAATTCATTGCGATGTGGAGTAAAAATCGGGTGGAAAATGACGAACCTTTTCAGACAGAATTCAAGCAAATTCGTTTGTTTTTTCAAATAAAACCATTTTCGAAAGTATTTTGCTCGTTTTTCTGTGCACCTATACTGAAGTTTTATTTTCTGAAGTCCTACGGTTATAGGATGTTTAGATTTTGAGAAAAATAATAAAATGTAGCATTATAATTTTATGTTACGCTCGTGAACACCAACTCCGTGCACAAGGCCACCTTTGAAACCTTTGAGGAATTAGGTTCTAATTGATAGGAAACACTGTCTATTGTTTGTGCTGTCATTAGTGCCAGCCAATCAGATCTCACTAGATTAGTTGAATATGTAATGAGCATTTTATTTATAAGTGAAAGTGTTAGGATTATTCAGTAATTCTGTTAGTGTGGTTCTGATCTCGCTCAAAATAATGTCTAATTTTAGGTAAGCTGGATGTAATGTAAATAAAGTAGACTGAGACTAGCTGATTAGAACCATTCCAACACATACATGTATGTACTTGTGTGTTGATCTTAAGATTAGTAATGAGTGTATTTCGATCCACTGCCATTTGAGCTGTTATTTATCACACATTTGAAGAATTTGAAAGTTTGATAAAAGTTAAATAATACATTATACATGTACGTTCAACAAAAGTTACATTTCATTTCCCACCTAAAATTCAATCTTCTAAACTCATGAATGTTAACAGAGGAGTATTTTAATAAACATGGGGGGGGGGGAGCGTATAGTACATGACTGCCCGCTCTGGGCCAGGTTAATATTATGTGCCCCCTATCGAGTAAAATGAAGTTAGGGGATGCATTCTTCACAATATTCGGAAAATGTGTGACTGCATGAGACCTTCTTTCTGGGTAGATAATAGTGAATTGGATCAACATATCTTTAAAATTGAGCATATACATGTACATGTAGAAATCCCTCCCCCCCAAAAAAAGACATATATATTTCAATCTTCTAATAGCCTAACATGTACTAGGTTGTTTTAAAGTCCACCTTGTAATGCCATCAGTTGTGAATTGTTTAATTTGCATTTTCAGGCTATAATGTTTTTGACCATTATCTTTTTTTTTCATTTCTAAAAACTGACAGCATGCCTACTATCCTTTGTTTAATATGACGTAGGACTACTCTTTGTATTTTGTGTGTATGAGGGGGTCAAATTTTCAAGAATACCCTAAATATTATGTGTAATTTCTCACAAAATCAACAGTAACTTTTTGTCTACATTCAGAGATTCCACTAAATAAGTTGTACTTCTGTTAGCCTGTGTACCAGCATGAACATTTTTACCTGTACAATAATATCCCTATGTATATAATATATGTACAATCGGTACATCACATCCATGCATTAAGTAACGGGAAAACAATATTGACTATAACATTTTCAAAATTTATCAAATATTGCTTTTGAAAACATGATGGGCATGCTGGAAGATGTTTGTAAAAATGTCCAAGCTAATCTAGACAGATGTAGACAAAAGGTTTAGCTATAATCTGGTCAAGACAAAGTTGAGAAAGTGCAAAAATAAATAAAAAGAATGCATTTGCTAATGGTTGCCAATCATTAATATTATCGCTGTAAAAAAAACTGGCAGCCTTTTTTCTGATAGAGTTTGATTTTCATCAGTAAAAATGGCAATACTTATTGCCAGTCTAGCAGAATCTCTGATTCATGGCAGTGCAATTGAAGAGCTGTGTGGAGAATGGGTGTCAGTGACTCCTGATCAAGTTCTAAATTCTCCCTTAGAAAACAAAGAATTTGAAGGAGAATTTAGAATGTGATTAGAAGTCACTTACACCCTTGTGGCACACAGCCCTGCAATTGGTTTCGACGGGTATGAAATCGCTTGACAGGTTATTAGAATAAGCACTATTTGTTTCTAAGGGTAACCTTTTTAAAACATCTGGTAACACATGTTCTGTTTCACTGCTGCAGTGACCATTCTGGCAATCTTCCATGATTTACATGTTGACGTTGATCTGTATGCCTTGATATTTGGTGAGAGTGTGATGAATGATGCAGTTGCTATTGTGTTATTCAGGTAATACACAGGTCATTTAATCTGTCATCTCCAGGTCTCAAAATTAATTCTTGCAAACTCCCAAAATTCTAGTATAATCATGTAGATTTATTATTATTCTTTTTTATTTTATTTAACCTAATTTACAGCTCATAATGGGGGGCTTTATATGTAAATTACAATTTTTTTAAACCACGTAGAAGCAGACTAAGGAGATAAGCAAAGACATTTGGCAACAGCAACAAGGGCAATTATGTGAAAAATAAAAGATTGCTAAATTAATTAAAATGACCAGATTGTATTATATAGGCTTGAACAGCAACAAAAACTGTGGTGTTGGCTTCAAAATTTAAAGTTGATAAACCATTTAATAAATTAACATTCTACTTGTTTTGATAAATTCAATGTCACCCTTACATGTATATGGCCTGCATTTTGCATAACAGAGGCAAGCATTACATCGTATAGAGCAGCAAAACGGGGACAACTAATTAAGTAGTGTGAGTTCTTAATTTGTGAGTGTAAAAAAATCTACCAGCAAATTTCTGCAAGTCAATCTTCCTTTAAGGTCTTGAAGGTACAAATGTACATCTTGGAGTCTGAAAAGCTTGAACAAACATGGCATATTTAGAAGAGTTTATATGCATAATTCTTACCTCTGTGATGCAGAATCTAATGTAGTAATGTATGAAATGTAAATTATATAAAACACTCTGACTTGTATTCAATAAATGTACTTCTAATTAATTACTGTGACCTAAATTGATGCTGTGAACGTACATGACTTTGTGTTAAGTCTCCTAGAGCAGATTTCATATGAATGGGACAAACCACAGCACTGACTACAGCACGGTTACCGTACAGCATGCCGTGATGTTGAAATGGTTTACCATTGTTTTCATCCTGCTGATCCAATCAAATCACAGAGTTACAGTACAGCACAGTAACAGCATAGTTACGGACATGCTGCATTTTGTCCCACTCATACGAAATTTGCTCTATAAATTATGTGCCATTTCATTTTGCCTGTTACCCTGGCTCCTGATTTTTGCTATTGAAAAAAATCATAAGTATAGACATTTGCTAGTGGATTTAGAAGTTAAGTTTGAGCCCACAATCTCATCTTAACAATTATTTAGCTGTGGAAAAAAGTAACACTACTGAATTTAAAAGATGATAGCTGATATCAAAATTATGTTTCTGTTAAAATTTCAATCAACTCATGCATGTACATCTCGATGTAAATTAAAATACAGTACATTAAATTTCATCTTCTCTTTCCCATCATTGTCAATTTTGTGAAATCAACTGTTATTGCCAGCAGCAGCAAGTTGTGGTGCTTGTTATACTGATTCTAATGGTACCTTTGGCTTTAAATTGAACAATAACTTCAAAAGATCAGATATTTACATTCTACATGTACATGCATACAATGTATGCCACCAGAGCTTACTAATCGCCTCCTGGTTAACTCCGGGTCTGTTGTGTGGGAAGTTGTGGATTGAAACCCCAGCCAGACCACCACTTAGGGTCTTAAAATAACTGGGAGAAGGTGTTGCCTTTGCTGTGACATCTGCAAATGGTTCGACATTTGCATCGTCTTGGATCAGGATGTTAAATCATAGGCCCCCTGCATTGAGAATGCAAACAAAACTTTAGCAGTGACTAGCCTCAGTGGATATAGCCATACTATAATATAGAGTTTATTAAAAAAAACTGTGTCCCCAATTAGCAATACCATGCTAAATACATTGACACTCAAATAAAGACAGGCTATTATTATTATAATTGTTGTTGTTATGCCCTCCAGGACCTTTGTGACTCCTACATTGTATTGTAAACTAATATAGATAAGTCTGCATGCAGTAAGCCAACCACTGTGTAGCTCAATCAGTCGATGCATTTTCTCTTTCAGGTCCATAGAATCCTATCTTCTTGATGGCTCTGGAGGGGCTTTTCAGATCGATAAAGTCTTTCGTTCAGTTGGGGTATTCTTTGGAGTATTTTCAGGTTCATTTTTCCTGGGATTTGCTATGGGGCTTCTCACGGCACTGGTATCCTTTATTGTTAGCTGCATATTTCCTTTAATTTCAACCATCCCACACTGTCATGTGCTGGGGTTGTTAGCTGCTGTACATGTATAAATGTGAAAATGACTGAAAATAATTGTGTTCCAGCCCAGAGCAAAAATACAGTCCTCTCACCATGATACAGCTCCTTTAAATATTTTCTAAATTTGGTGAGGATTTATAAATCCTACAATGTATATTAAAGGGGCCGTCTCACCCACAGTGCTTAGCGCGCTCACATAGCATAGCGGCCATTTTCGATGCCATCGAAATCCAGAGTTTTATGGTAGTGCTCTTAATCTTCTCTACATCTCTGCCATCCTTCCAGCTATCGTCAAAAAATCATACTAGGTTGAACCTTTTTTATTGCTCTTCCTATTGAGCCTCTTATTTAAGTGTTATAAATTATTTGGTCATGCAAATTCTAGTTTTATTTCAGGTGGCCGGTAGTTCTCTGATGGATGCCAGTCTTGTTCGTCCTCAACGAAAGGAAACAATTGTCCGTTTGTGTCCACGATTTCCACCTACAATATGGAGAAGCTATTCTGACCATTAATATTTATATGGAAAGATATATTAGCGCTTTGTTCGAGTACCTGCCTGATAGCAGATGATCTCTCTCTCTGCAGGGAAAAATAAAACCGAGGGGAGAAACCTCTCTTTTCGTAATTATTAGTATTCTCTGTTTATAGTACTGATGACAGTTGTGATGACAGGATTCGGAAGCGACGGGTGAGCGGTAAATATTATAGTCAACAAAATATTATAGGCAACGAAACTCCGCTTGGTCGACCCGAAAAGAATTGAGCAATTTCCTAAAATCATTTTGAGGGCTTCAGTGTTTAACTCTGGTTTCGAAGGGCTTTCACACAGTGATTTCGCCAAGATTTTCGGATTCACCGGATCGATCAAAGTTTATACTCGCAGGAAAGTTGACAACAGAGCCACCGTGATAATAATTTCTCATTGAAACGAGCTGTAATTTGTTCACCGTTCTCTCTTGAACTGGTTCTCTGCTACTGCCAGCAACGAGACTGCCAGCAACGAGATTGCCTGCTAGCAGATCTCTCTCTCTCTCTGTCTGCAAGTAAAAATAAAACCGAGGAGAGAGACCCCAGAGAAACCTCTCGCTTTCAGTAATTATTTGTTACCCGGAGAGCCAGTGTTCTCTGTTTATAGCAGCGACGGGTGAGCGGTAAATGTTATAGTACAGCCAAATACTGCTGTATAACACTTTGTTGACTTCACATTCAACTTGTAAGGTACTATTAGTTTCATCAAGGTCATCCATGTTCAAATCAAAATTATCCGTGTCACCAACATAAAGAATACGCTTTAAGTTCGTGAGGTTCCCGCCGTGAACAAGGGGTCAAAGTCCTGAATATAAACAATAACAAAAGCATGCTAAGCACTGTGGGTGAGACGGCCCCTCTAAAATGTCTTATTATACAGAACAAATAATCCTCCAATCAATGAACACAATAGTGTGAACAGCCTGTGCAAACTGTCCAATACATTGTTGTAGCTGTCAAATATGTGTACATGTACATTGTACAAATGTATGTCCTACATGGGAAAATATTGAGCTGGAACGTGACCTTAATACACACATTTAATCGAAGGATGATTGTAAGGTACAATGTATAATAATTATAATATACATGACACTTACAATGTATGTACATGTATATTATGTTAAGTCAAAAATTATTAAGTTTTAATTAGTTCTATTTTGCATGCTTTCCATTTAATTTCTTTAACAGTTATAACAGATAACAAAGTTAACTAAAATTTCAGACTTTCCTCTACTAGAGACAGCTCTTTTCTTTTTATTGTCCTGGTCGACATTCCTAATGGCAGAAGCAGCAGGACTTACAGGTGTGTAGACATGTAGTGTTAAAGTGCATCTAACATATTTTTTTATCATAAATACCGAATCGACATCAAGTGAATACATCTACATGTACATGTACATTATTGTAGTTCGATAGTAGGATCTTTCTTGATTTGAGTGTATACAAGTTATACAGGTTTAATATCTCCATTACCCTAATGAAAATGATGTCTATAGTATATATACAATGTACAATGTAGGTACAAAATAATATTAATAATAATAATAATAATGTCTTTATTTCTCAACCGGTGAAATACGTACTGAGTCTTACAGTGATAATAATACAGGATTTTATAGCCATTTTAAGTCTGTTATATCTCTGACAACTCATCCTTTGTTTCTTCGCAGGCATCGTAGCAGTGTTGTTCTGTGGGATCTCGCAAGCTCATTACACATATAACAATTTGTCAGATGAATCAAAACATAATACAAAGCAAGTAAGACATACCTCTTGCATGTAGATGTCCATGTAAGATTGTGTAACTACATACATTGTAACTACTGTATTAATCTCATTGGCTTGTTACCCAGTTTATGGATTACTTTTGATAGGTTGAAGAATGACTGGTTAAGAAATAAACAACCCCTGACCCTACAAAACATAGTTCAAGCATTTGGTACCCAAGAGAAAAGTCAGTTAGCAGTAACCCCATCCTCCCTCCTCCCCATAAAATAAAACAAAGCACACTGAAATTCTTACAAATCATTCTGTCCTTTAAATTTCTTGCACATGGCCAAAGCAGATCTATAAATTTATGAATTTATACATGCAGCTGAAATCGTTCATCACAGTCATATTTTTAATCTTGCCAGACAGGATAGAATGCTAGACTAATTATAAATGTAGTCCTTGTCTCTATGAATACTTTATTGCATTCTAAACATTCCATCTGTGCCTTTCATGGGGGGCATTAACTACTTAATTTGGTGATGAGTCCAAGTTGAGGACCTGTCTTTTATCTTTTATTGAACTTAGAAAAGATTAATAATCTGTTGACATTTGATAATTTTATTTCTGAACAATAAGTAGGTAAGGTTAATATGATTGTAACGTTTGATACATCCTCGTTAACTTTCTTTCTTTTTTTAGATATTTAGTCTTCTTAACTTCTTGGCTGAGAATTTTATTTTCTCCTACATGGGACTTGCTGTGTTCACCTTTGAGAATCATCAGTGGAATGTTGGTTTCATTGCATGGTCTTTTGTATCCTTTGTGAAAGTTTAAGCAACATTAAATTTGTGTATTTGAGATTGGTTTAATTATCAGTAAGTTTATTCTTAATTAGAAATTATGCTGTTTAAATAATATTGATTCTATATAATTTTTTATATCGTTGAAATAAATAATTGGTCTATTCATAGCATTGAAACATAGTCTGGCTAAGGCTTTAGCACCAGCTAGAATCATGATAAGAAATCGGACATGTACATGTAGCACTTGAAGAATCATGATACAATTAAGTTGGACATTTAACACTTGAAGAATCATGATAATCATGAACCATAATAAGAACTCGTACATTTATCTTTTCAAGAATCATGATACAGACTCTGACATTTAGCACATTTAGCACTTGAAGAATCATGATAAGCATGAATCACAATAAGAATTCGGACATAAATTTGTCACATAAATTTCAGTTCTAAGGGACATAAAATACCTTAAACAAATTAAGTCCTTCACGTTTCCACTTCTGTCCCATGCTTTTAAATGCAACAGTACAAATCTGCTGTTTCACTGCCATTTTGAAAACACTATACTTACCCACAATTCCCTTCCAACTCACATTTGCTCCAGGCCACTCCGTGCATGTGCTTGTCTTTGAACGCCTGACAAAAATTGTTTGTTATCACCGTATATTCATTATTGAAAGTCTAAAGCACAGCTTTATAAAAGAGAAAGCAAAGATCTATATGCCTTGACACTTTGATATCAAGCATCTTCAGTGTTAATTCTAGGGCACAATTTTGCTATAATTTCTTTTCGCAATTGACTTACAACCTTCGCAGAAACTGTTTATATGGACACTTTTTTGCATCTGTACTCTATGTCCAGCATGTTCATTATAAATTATTTGTTGTACAAGGAATTTTGTTTCAGTACTGGGTAACCTGTGATTTCCAATTGTACAGCACATGACAATTTTCTAGAATGTGCACACTATTGTTGTGTTTATATCTTATTACACGTAGCTATTTCCTGCTCTGTTTCAATCAAGTTTGGGTGCCCCCAAATATAAAACACAAAGGGACACATGGAGGTCCCATTTTGTTTGATTTCAAATGTAGCATAATAATCACAATAATAATAATAATAACTTTATTTCAGTGTTATAAGTTCAAGTTCAAGTTTATTCTGCACTCTGTACTATTTACAATGACTACAGTTACAATTACATTAACAATACATTTAAATGAAAATAAAGAAATGTATATAATATTCGATATTGAGATCGTGCGCAGTGACCAAAGTAGCGTAGCTTCCGAGTTGGACACTGCCTACGATTAAAGATACTAGATTCATTTAGGCACAGCTGAATATTCATATATTCATATTATAATATTTGTTTTTTTAAAAGAGTAGTTGTATATTTGTTTTTAAATATACTAACAGAGCAAGCACGTTTCAATTCGAAGTCGATTGTTTCCCAGATTTTCGATGAGATGTACTTAAATGTATGCATTCCGTAGTTTGTTCGTGTTTTTGGTCTATTAAAATTTAGATTAGCGGCAAATCTTGTATTATATATAGGAGTGATTTTTTTGGGCAAGTATAATGTAATTAGAAAAGACAGATGGCATTTGTGTTTTCTCATTAATAATTTTGTAAGTGAATGCTGCAATTCTTAATTTGAAGATATTATCAAGTTTTAGAAGTCTAAGGATATTAAAATATGGCGTTGCATTTTCTCTGCTATGAGCAAAAAAGATGTTTCGTAAGCATTTATTTTGGCAGGTGCGTATTTTTGATAACTTGGTTGTATATGTGTTACCCCAGCTCATGAGGCCATAGTTTAAATATGGGTATGGGTATACGAGTGTATAGTAGAGTTGCTTCAATGTATTTAGATCAAGGTAATACCGGAGTTTATTTATAATTCCAGTATTTTTAGCGATTTTAGTATTTACATGTTTAATTTGTTGCTCCCAGTTAAGTTCAAGTTCAAGTTCAATTTTATTACACACTTGTTTATAGGTTTTACATTTTTGACAAAATAGATTTAAAACAAATTAATGATATACATACAGAATAAATAGAGAGATACTTGTAGAGGGTGTACGGTTGCCAAAGTAGCATTAAGCCTCCGAGTTGGCCACCGTTTACATTTGAGTAAATAAACTGAATAACTGAGCATGTTGTGTTATAAGTATTGTATATATAATGCGTACGTCGTCAATTAAAGTGCCTATCACCCTTTTGCAATTTTGATAGCTTATGAACCTCCGAAACGTTTTGAGTACTTTTGTGAAGAAAGTTTTGGTTTAAAGTGAATACTTTATGTTCTACGCTTGTTTGAAATCGTGTAAATGTGACCTTTCCTGACCCATGACCGCGTAAGTAAAAGCCTGGGTCGAAACCTGGGTAGACGTCATCTTGACGTCATATAATTAATTCGGCTTTGCAATCATGTGAAGAAATACTCAACGTGTTGACTAAAATGACTTTTTTCTTTACTAACAACTCAAAAACTGTGTATATTTTCTATGCATCGATGTTGTTGTGATAAAAAGGTGCCATGGAGAATAATGCATTAATGAGATGACGTCTACCCAGGTTTCGACCCAGGCTTTTACTTACGCGGTCATGGGTCAGGAAAGGTCACATTTACACGATTTCAAACAAGCGTAGAAAATAAAGTATTCACTTTAAACCAAAAATTTCTTCACAGAAGTACTCAAAACGCTTCGGAGGTTCATAGGCTATCAAAATTGCAAAAGGGTGATAGGCACTTTAAATGAACTTGGAAAGGGAAAAAAAGGGGGAGGGGGGAGGGGTTAATGTGTTCATCTATATAAATTCCTAAGTATTTTATATAGCTTTTTTGCTCAATATTAGTGATGTTAATTTTAGTGTTTTTTTTCTTTGTTGAGGCTATAATCATGAAGTTAGTTTTTTTCATATTAACAGATAGTTTATTTATTTCACAATAACGGAGAATTAATTTGAACTCTTGATTCATTACAGTTTCAAGGTCGTTTATATTATTACTTGAATAGAATACATTGGTGTCATCAGCAAATATACGAAAGGAAAGTTTGTTAGAGCAATTTGGCATATCATTTATATATAGTAAAAAAAGTAGTGGCCCAAGTGTTGAGCTGTGAGGTACTCCACAAGTCATCTGTAGCATACTGGATCTATTTTTACATACTGCTGTCGATTATTTAAATAATTGCTAAACCATGACAAGGGTAAGCCCCGAATTCCATATTTCTTTAGTTTAGAAAGCAGAATTTGATGATTGACTGTATCAAACGCTTTGGAGAAGTCTAAGAATAATCCACATGTTAATTGTTTATTGTCAATAGCAGTTTTTAACTGATCCGTTAATTCGAGTATTGCTTGTTCTGTGGAGTACCCTTTTCTAAAACCAAACTGATGATCAAATAGGATACATTTCTTTTCCAAAAATGATATTAACTGATCATATACAAGTCTCTCTAATATTTTTGCAAAAGGTGATAATGTTGATATCGGTCTATAGTTATAAGGATCAATAACTATATCACTTTTATAAATTGGAGTAACTGCAGATATTTTCAGTATATCAGGCACAACACCTGTTTTAATAGATTCATTGTAGATATAGGTAAAATGCGGTGAAATAGTTTTATTTATTATTTTAATTAATTTATTAGGAATACCTATAGTGGCCTTATCCTTTAAGCCTAGAAAAAGTTCACATACTTGTTGTTCAGTAACGGGAGACATAACGAAACTTGAAGTTGGTGAATTATGAATATAGTCAGTCGGATTCTCATTTGAGGGTTTAATTAAGTTAGCCAGACTGGGGCCAACATTAACAAAATGCTGGTTGAATTGATTCGCTACGTCTAATTTATTAGTATATATCTTGTTATTTCTTATAAGTCTAGTTGGGTATACATGTAGTTGACCTTTGGTTTTTCTTTTAATTAGTGTTCCAATCAATTTCCAGGTGGTTTTTAAGTTATTTTTGCATATCTCAAAATGTTTATAGTAGTACTGTGTTTTACTCTGTGTTTTTATTCGATTCAGTTTGTTGGAGAATTTCTTATATTTATTTACCTTTTCCAAATCATCCGAAAGAAAATGTGTGCGATACATTTTCTGCTTAGTCTTAATTGATTTTAAAATGCCGTTGGTTATCCAGGGTTTAGTTAATTGTTTTAACTTACTTCGTGGCACTACTTTGTATGGAGCATGCTTATTTGTTATTTCATTTATAGCATTAATTACATTTGAAGTTCCTTCATTAAGATCATTATTCTCGTATAAAAGCTTGCTCCAGTTTATAACATTTATGTCGTTTAAATAAGCTTCTTGATTGAATTTTTTTAAATTCCCTGTACAACCTTTTTTCTGTAGTTCTTTTTACAGTAGTATTGATTATGCAGAATACTGGTAGGTGATCAGAAATATCGTATAGCGCAATTCCAGATGTAGTTTGGGTTATAGGTGTATTTGTATATATGTGATCAATTAATGTCTTAGTATGATCAGTAATTCGTGTTGGTTTTGTTATAATTGGAATAAAGTTATTTGTGTATAGCATATCCAAATATTTTTCTGTCGGTTGATGGTTGACATATTTAAATAAATCAATATTTATGTCTCCTAGGATATAGACTTGGTATTTACATTGATTTAAATGTTTAAGCAACTCCTCTAACTGATCGTTGAATAGTTCGAGGTTCACTTTAGGGTGCCTATATATACAACCAATTATCAGATGATTTTTAGCATTGCCAGCAGTTACTCACCACTAAATGGGGACACTATAAAATTAATAAATAAATAAGTAGAAAAATTAAATAACTAAATAATTAAATAACTAAATAATTCTAATATAATTACATAATTTCACATATTCTACTGAATTTTACATACATGTATAATAATTATATACATGTATTTAACAAATAGAAGTTGGCTTTCTATGTTCTATACAAAAATGATGCACGCCTGAGCTCTTGAAATGCTAGCAAGTGGAGCTCAGAAGTGCATCATTTTTGTATAGAACATAGAAAGCCATCTTCTATTTATTTTATAATATAAAAAGTCGAAAAAACGTTATATGGTCAAGTGGGCAGCTGGGCCTTGAATATGAGGGAAATTCATGGAGTAAAAAAAGTCAACAAATGACGTCAGCCGAGTTTCATGGAAGCCATTTAATGCAAAATGACATGATTGACAGTTTTGACAGCTGATACTGCACTCTGATTGGACCAGCTTGAACCTAAGCTCACATTGAAGGATCCATTGAGCTTTTGGGAAAGAAATTCACAAGCTACAGCAAATCGAAGCTTGAATCTAAGTTTTAAACTGCTAAAATGTCAAAAATGTTCTGACAAGCAAAGACAAACCCTAGTTTAAGAGTTCTGTTCAGCACCAGAGAAGTTAATGTGCACGTTTTGGATAGTGAAAGTGTTGAAAATGCCAGAAGGGAAGGAATTCATAGATGGAGCTGCTGTTGAGTTGGACAAGTGCAGTGGAACTTCCAGGAAGCTTGAAGTTGGCATATTTTTGACGACTGGGAAGGCTTACTGACACTTCTTCCACTGGAGCCCTCTAAGAAGGAATATTTTCTTTCTGAAAGCTGCCAGACAAGACCATCGAACAGTGCTTGAGTTGGCTCTCGGAGGGTCGAGTGTCTTCGTTTACATGGCCGCTAATAGACATGATATGTCTCATTGGAACTTGAGCATCGCTCAGAGACGTAATGGCTGTCGCCCTGATACAGTGATTGGTGTAAACCTTTGACAGGCCAGCCTGTAGGGAGATTTTCTTCATCATTTTGGAGAACTGGTTAACTCCAAGCGGTCGATTTTGGTACCAAATCACGTCGTTTGATGAGAAGGGGTCTTTGGGCTTTTGGAAAAAGGCATCGCATTTTGGATTAAGTTTGGCTATGTAGAGCTTTATGGCCGCCAGAGCATCGTTATTGTCTCCAGTAGAGTACAGGCGAGTCTGTCTCTCTTCAGATGGCTTGCTGTCGAGTCCTCCGGGGTGATGTTTAGAAGACTCCTCGTGCGTGATGTAGCATTGTAGGCATATTCAAGCCCGTCGTCTATGGCGAAGGCGAAACTCTGCCGTGTCAGCTCCCGCTGCCCTTCTCTTCCACGTCTACACCAGTGAAGCATAACGTAAAACCACACAGCATTTAACAAGGTGGAAGGATGGCTGACTGAGAACGCTGGACTTTGTTTCAGTTTCATAGTAGTCGTCTTTGCTTATCACTGGTTTGTGCTCCACGCCTCGCTCCTTACCTTCCCGTTGGTTGGTTTTGAGCTTCGAGTTAGTGTTTGATTTCGTCGACTTCGCGTACGAATTTGATACAAGTTTGTTTAATTCTTGTTCGTCTAATTTCGCAAAACGGCTTTTTGCGGGTTCAACAACAGGACAGTCTGCATTTTCTTCCAAAACTTCAGTTTCTTTACAGGCTTCCATGACTTTTCGGTGCATATTTCAGCAGCACAAAATTTGGGTTTGTTTCGATTTTTCCAGCCGTGCACCATAACAAATTTGCAATTTGATTGGTTGCTACATGTAGGCGTGCACTATAAAAAATGGTGCACATCTAGCATCCAATGAAATCGTGTGTTCTTAGGATCTTCCCAGTGTTTATATTATAAATACAATTATATGATAGTTCTAGAGGTACTAGAGGTACTACTCTCCCTCTCTATAAGATATGACTTAACGAACTACATAAGTTACAGTCCTTGCACTCATTAATAACTACTTAACTAAGGTCTAACTTTTACATATATTAATTATCTAGTATATTATATATGATAATTCTAGAAGTACATGTACTATTATATAACTACTCTCCCCTCCCTGTTAGATATGTTTTAAAATATATTTATCTCTTGTTTTAACTTACAGTAAATTAAACTAAAATTTACTTAAGAACTGCATAAGTTGCAGTCCTTGCACTCATTGATAACTAATTGATTAACTTTTGACTTTCTAATTATTCTTTTAAAATAAGCCTTTAGGGTTGGCAGGTCTCTTATACTAGATTTTTATTTATTACTATTAATGTTTCTATAGAAAATAATATACTTGGCCTCACGGAGATATGCAATGTGTTCAACTCTATAAAATTATCAACAAATGAATGAGAGATATTAATTTGAGCATGACAAGATGAATTTCATATCTCCAAGCGTTCATGTATTATTCTGTTCATTTTATAAACAATACTAATAAGCACAATATTACTGAATCAATTTTATTGCCCCCGATAAGGCAATAAGATTAACTGAGAGGCATTTTACGTGTGTTCAGATATGATATTTCTCAGTGGTGGAAATCCTTGTAAACACTGTAGTTTATAGAATAAACACTCTTTAACACTGTCTTGTTCAGCTGGGAATAGCTTTGGGACGACTACTCAATGTGTATCCAATTGCCTTCCTGCTGAATCTCAGAAGACACAAAAAAATTTCGTACAAAATACAGCACATGATGTTTTTTGCAGGCAAGACTTTTCTCATTACTTTGGGAATGTTCATTGTTTATGGGTTTGGGGGGGGGGGGGGGGGTCACTTTGGTGGAAATATGGGAGAGGAGGGTAAATATTATCTAAATGTTTTTTTTATATTTTCAACCATCCATGTTTACATGCATTAATGAGACATTTTGACGTACATTATTGTAAACTAGCCCTTATACATGTACAAATGTAGATCATAGAATATTAATTATGACCCCCTCCCTCCAAAGATAAAAATAAAAATTGGTTTTAAAATATTGCGCACCCCCTAAATCTGCCAGACCACCAGCCCCCCTCCCCCCTCCCCCCTCCCCCTAACTCATAAATAATTAGCGTTCCTTTTTCGTGTCCAAAGGAGTATATGGAAATCATGTTGACAAAAAATGTTGCTAGCAATTTTAAATATCTGCCAATACATGCATCCAAACAATTACTAGGCATATAAGTAATTGAAGATGACATCTTTCCCATATTATCCTCCAGTGAATGTTGGAGGGAAAAACTTGATATATTTAGTTATAACTTGATATCTTTGTAGGTCTACGTGGTGCTGTAGCGTTTGCTTTGGCCATGCGTAACACACAGTCCATTCCCCGGCAGATGATGCTTACTACAGTCCTCATGATCGTACTCATTACTATCATCATTAATGGTGGCTCAACATTATCCATGCTGACCTTCCTCAAGATCAGGTAGGCCGTAGGGGTTGTCAGGGTTAGAAAAATATTCCAAGACTCACTTGCACCCTGGGCAAGAGATACGAAATTGTACTTGCCCGAATCCTCTTCTCACTTGCCCAAACTGTTTTCTCAGGATTCAAAAAGTATTGTCCCCTGTCATTAAAAAACATGTACATGTAGATTCCCCTCCCTGAAAATAATGATGCATAATTGGTAGGTACATGTATAATTCCAGCCATTTGCCACTGTGCTAGAGTAAGTTAAAGTTAATCTCCTATAAAGACAACATGAATTCAAAAACAAGCTACATTGTACAACTTACACAAAGCTTTGTAGCCTCCCGAGACAGCAAAATGGCAGATTTTTCTCCTCTTTCGTTTAAAAAGTTAAGCTGTCTAAAATTAAACACAAAGACAAAATTTTAATTTGGTTCAGCCGTATCGATCAGGAGAGGCGAAGTACGATTAAAGTCACTGTTTCAATATCCCTGTTCTGTAAATCAGAGAAGAACAGATTTATGCTGCAATTAACGATTGCGAATCCATGAAGTTAAGTTCATGCATCCGGTTCTTTGTAAATATTAACTAAAGGCAGCTGTTTGACAACTTGATTTTCTTTCCCTTCGCTGGAACCAATTCTTACCTGCTTAGTTTTTTTTTTACAATAAAATCCCATTTCAGCACATCTGGTACCGATCACTTATTCTCATTCATTTCGATAGAGAAGAAAACTTTCCCGCTAGGCTTCCCGCCATTGGAAAAGCATGATTAAGTACGTGGTGTGATTGTTTGTTTTAATTTTGTCTATACCAATCAGAGTCCTCGTCTGTGCTGTTCGACTCCAGGCTCCAGTGGCAAGATGGCGACCTCTTGTCATGAAACGAATTCAAGTTCTAGTTTCGATATAAATTGTCCAAATACATGACTGCATTTGCCCATTAGCGCTCGCCCGATGCCATTTAGCACTCATCCTTACGAGCGGACGAGTGCTTTCTTCAAACCCTGGTTGTGTTGTTTGGAAAATCTCAAAATCATATTTATATCATTCAAATTTTAAAACATACTCTAACAGTTTGGTTTTTAAAGCAGATTCAACAGTGCAGTAATACTATAAAGGATTGTCCTTCTATCTTTGGGTAAAAATAGATGACAATTACGAAAAACTTTACGAAGATGGGCTACACTTTTGTGGATGAATTTATTTCATTTTGAGATGTTTTATGTTAATAGAAACTACAGCATTAAAGTGCTTTTTTTTTATTCATCCAATAAGCAGCGAGAAGAAGAACCAGCAAGTCTATGTCTAAGTAATCAGCTGATTGCCATCGATTGTTATTGGCTGATCAATACGAACTAATTTTCATTAATTGATGCCAAAGTTCTCAGTGGTAATTGTCTTTTAAAAACTTAACCTTCCTACATATCCAGGTTCAATAAGTCAACCTGAAAATTCAGTTCCAGATTTCCCAACTGGTACATATTTGTTACTCTCCATCCATCGTATTTTCACACGAGTAGTTGCCTGTAGAGTAGCCTGCTTGCAGGCGGTGGAGGGTGCTTTTTCGCGCAGCAAACGGATCATCGAAGCGGCCGCCATATTGGCCGAGCGTGATTGAGACCTGGGATCGAATGACAAATGGAGGGGGGAGGGGGGTGGGGGAGAACAAGCTTGCCACAAGTCGACCACATTTTCTTTTCAGGTGAGAGAAGCAAGTTTTTTTTATCCTGCTGACAGGCGAGTGACTAGTGTTCAACTCGTTTCCCTTGCAGGGATTCAATTTGTGTTTCGTGCCAAAAAACGCTGAGATGATGTATCCGGTTTCTTGGAGGTGGGGCTAGACAGACTGGCGTAGTTTGGTATTCTTAGCGCGCGAATCTACTTGAGAATTAATGACTTGAGAATTGATGATTAACAGGTGTGCACTAGAGCTGTTTTGAGTGGCTACTCTTATAATTTCGTCACCGACCCAAAAATATGTCTGTAATTTTGGCACGAAAGAAGAATGAAAAGTCCCTTGACCAGCACCAACCCAAATCGCAAAAAAGCAGGCTGGAGACTTTGAGAAAGTGTACTTGTAGAGCTTCTTCCTATATTGCAGATCAATGCAAAAAAAACTTACCCGTTTCAAAAATATAGAATAGGAGAATCATTGATTGGTGGTTCCATGTGTTATGACTTTTCATGGGTGGTACTGAATAAGGATTCAATAGTATGCATGCAATGTACCAAAATAGGTTGACGGTTTGATTGGTTCACAGGTGTGGATCCCTGTTTATTGCAGGTTCCTATAGTCCCTAAAACACACAGCAACACTTTGCGGTGATGGGCCCAGGCCCACAGTATATTTATTATTCGTACTCATACAAGTATGGTCTAATGTTTAACATGTCTGAGATGAAACAATGTAAGGTGACAGGTTCAGGACTGCAAAGGGTGTTATTTGAGAAGTGCTATAAATTATGACACACTAACTTAAATGTACATTACAGGTATGTATCGTACAGTGGACATGATCTGATGTGTTACCGTGTCTGCATGGTATTCTAAAATATGATATATAAAATGTACTGGTGATGGGACCAGATCTACAGTAGAATCTTAGATGTCCCTTATTATTGATGTACATGACCAATATAATAATTATACAGTTTGTACTTGGGATGAATAAACATGCCTTAACTCTTGAACTAATGCTTATAGTTATTTAACAATCATGGAGCAATTTTTGCTCGGTTAAACATTAACGTAGTATACAAATCGTGAGCCAGAACCACAATGAACTGACTCTGTCTCTTGACAGTTGATATAACCCTAATTATCATAACAACAGCTCTCCAGGCCCTCTCGTCCACAAAGGAACTTAGTTCTCTTTGCACTACCCATTCATTACATCATTACAAGAGAACTACATTCCCTACCTGCACTGCAGTCACACCGCGGCAAAACGTCACGCGCATGCGTATTTGCTATTTCTTGTCCGCGCGCGGCCGCCCCCAGTTTCCCGCGAAAACTGAAATGAAACAACAGGCACATGCCGTGATTTTAACGTTTCTGCTTAAAAGTATTCATTTGTGAACTGTTTTGTCAAAAACTAAGAAAACTACTTAAAAGCTAAGCCTAAGACTTTAACAGGTTGAAGTTTTCTTAATTTGTAATTCATTGTGAGTTTACTAAGTTATAAAATTGTTTACTAAAAAAGTTGAAACCCTCGGTAATTTGTATTTGATAGCAGAGCCTTCGTTCTTTTGGCCAGCGGAGCATACCGTTTTGCCGCGGTGTGCACTGCAGTAATCCCAGCTTTTGTCAGAGTATTGATACATGTTAGTGGTAATCACCTTTTTTTCTGTTTTGTTTTAGGGTTGGAGTCAATCCGGACGAGGAAGAGCAGCCCAAGTTTATTTCGGTTGGCACTGTACGTTGTTTATTTGGGGGCTGTTTGCTTTGGGTTGCTCTGTAGCTGCTGATATAAACTGTTAAGGCCATTCACGAGTGTTACTAGATAAGGCAGTAGTATATAATGTGTTTTTGACGCTTCCAAACCTTTTTAAAATAGATTTGTA
Source organism: Actinernus sp. WN-2022 (assembly GCA_030867875.1). Taxonomy (NCBI): domain Eukaryota; kingdom Metazoa; phylum Cnidaria; class Anthozoa; order Actiniaria; family Actinernidae; genus Actinernus; species Actinernus sp. WN-2022. The sequence goes on along the minus strand of JAOWCC010000064.1, from coordinate 20,257,047 downwards.
ATTTAAATTAATTTGAAAAAGTAATGACTTCCCATTGTCATCCATCCCACACATGTGTCAGGATAGTCAGTTTATATGCAAAGTACTTACTTAAAGGCGTGTCCCCCACCGTGTCACAGCTTGTTTTAAAAAGTACATAAGAATCAATAAAGTACTGTGAAATAATTTGGGTAAAGTACAAATGTAAGTAAAAACGTTTGTCATTAAAGAAGTTAAAAAGTACATAAGAATACATTAAGTGAAAATATTCAGTAAAAAAAATGAGTTCAGTCAAAATAAAAAATTAAAAAAGCTTAAAATCCACTGTTAGTAGTTTCTGACGAAATAAAAACAAATCTACATGTATCATAAAAACTTGATTGAGTTCGAGTCCACAACACAAGACTCCTGAGATAAGAATATGGCTCGTAACCATAAATAGGTAGTGGTCATATAAACTTTTCATCAACCAACTGCCACAGGCTCCATAACTATGGATAGCTTTAGAAAAAAACAATCGTTTTTGGTTTTGTTATTTCAATGACTATTTCTTGTTCGTTTTGAGTTTTTTATTTTTTTATTTATGAAATATGAAATGGTAATACAAAATAGGTAAGTTGATTAAATATATATGTTTTAATGTATTTCAACATAAAAATTAAACATGGCAGCTGGGGTTACTCATGTGCAAACAGCCTCCACATCCACACCTATACGGTCACCTAATATCTTAATATTTAATACCGTGCTTAATACTCATAACTTTGTTATGCTGTGCCTTTTACAGTAACTCTATCAATTAACTCTATTATAAGAAAGGATTTCTGGGTCAATTCCGGTTTCTGGGAAACCCCCACCCCTCCCCCACACTTCACCCTGACCCACCCCTCCCCCACACTTCACCTAACCTTTAATGGTTAATCAGTAATAGAACGATGCATATCCAAGGGAGGGGTGGGTGGGTAGTTTCCCAGAAACCGGGATTTAGCCGGATTTCTTGTTACAGCAAGGCTGTAGCTGTATCGCAACCGAACCGTAACTTTGCCGTGCCATAACTCTGTAATTTGATTGGAGCAGAAGGACAAAAACAATGGGAAACCATTACAGTGTCACGGCATGCCGTACAGTAACCGTTGCCATAAGTTATTGGAGAGATTAAGCAACCACAACGGCATAACACAATGGTCTTAATTACAAAATACAACAACTGTTAAAATGCACACAGTTGCCTACTTTTCATACTTGTCCAATACTCTGACAAATTTATGCATAGCATTGTTTTGTATTTTATTGTATTGCTTCGTTCTACTATTGTATTGTATTGTTAAGCTATTGTTATGTCGATATAATACAATGCTATGAATAAATTTGTCAGAGTATTGGACAACCCTCCTACTTTTTGACCGTTCTATACAAAAACACATTTTGAAAACCCCGAATTTCACGTTTAAAAGAGAACGCGAACGTAAGAATGTTAAACACTCCGGTATTCGTTCGGCGTGAACATAACTATGCTTTTAATATGAAATCCATTCGAGTAATACAAGTATGTGCCAGTTTCAAAAAAGGTCCCTCAAAACGACAAGCGACATTCTCAGATCGATATAGATTATGGTTGTAACTGAACGATAGGCCTGTTGCAGCTAACAGCTGATATATCGATTCTATAACCAACGAATTGCGGTTGTGGTCCCATGGGAAAGGCTTTACTGGATGGCAAACAAACTTCAAAATGCTCTTTAAGAAAGATCGACAATCGATTGGAGGTGGAAAATAGCATTTATACCGATCTGTACAAGTGCCTTTAAAGTGTATATGACACGATTTGTTTTCCTTCTGATTTTGCTAGTTCGATATGTATAAAGAACGGTTTTAAAATTAAAATCTGATTAAAATCTTTCGGAAGCGTTTTTTTTTTCGTTCAAAGCACGCGCCCTTTGGCTTCAAAAGTGTCTAAAGGAGGGTGCGGTCAAAATGTCATGTGTGACGTCATGTGAGACGTCATGTGTGACGTCATGTCGTTTGCAGTATTGCCAATATGGCGGACAACAACAGAAAAGCAGTGCAAAGAGAAGGTAGATATTATCATTCGACATACTCGTTTCTGAATCGCTGGACATTTTTGGGTTCTTTATTCCTGGATTCAACCAAACGAAAGGAATCTACGAGCGAGTTGCAAACAACGTGACGTCACAACGCGAATTCTCAACCCAGTCTCCCGACCAATTCTTAGGCTGCAGTGCGGTGTATTTCGGGCGCTAAAAAACATACGTAATTTGTTTTTTCTTTACTTTTAATTAGGTATCTTTACTTATACATATCAATGATAGGAAAAATGCAAAAATATAAATCATGTTAAATACACTTTAAATAAATGAAGTCAGATTGTTATGCCCCCCAGTACAACCACGTGATTTCCTAACTGGGGTCTTAACTTTAAGACGAATATTAAAGTGCCCCTAAACCCTTTTGCAATTTTTATTTATGAAACTTTGAAAGGTTTTGAGTACTTCTGCGGAGAAATTTTTGGCTTACAGAGAATACTCTATGTTATAGGCTTGTTTGAAATGGTGAAAATGTGACCTTTCCTGACCCATTACCGTGTAAGAAAAAGTCTGGGTCGATTCCCTATCTTACGTCACCTCATTAATGCATTATTGTCCATGACGCCTTTCTATCACAACATCGATATATAGAGAATATACACAGTCTGTGAGATTTTAGTAAAGAAAACAGCTATTTTAGACAAAATGCTAAATATTTATTCGAGTTATTGCAAAGTCGAATGAATTGGATGACGTAAGATAGGGAATCGACCCAGTCTTTTTCTTACACGGTAATGGGTCAGGAGAGGTCACATTTTCACCATTTCAAACAAGCATAGAACATAGTGTATTCTCTGTAAGCCACAAATTTCTTCCTTCGCAGAAGTATTCAAAGCCTTTCAAAGTTTCATATATATAAATATTGCAAAAGGGTTTAGGGGCACTTTAAGGTACCAGCACCGGCTAATATCATAACTTTCTGAATATTTTGTAAATCTTTTTGGTCAAGCACAATTTTATTGGTTTTAACTAGAGGAATAGAAGTGTATTTTTCAATCTGCGAATTTGCATAAGGTACAAGAGAAAAAGTGATATTTCTTTTTTTGGATACCAAGAGGCGATAATTGATTTAACACCTTGGAGAGAAATAAATACCAAAAAAATATTCTATGCGGACCAAACTTTATCGAGGAGCCGTTTATTTTGAGATAACTTGGTTGGGAATGTCGTTTATCATTTGACCGGGACAACCTATTTTGAAATAGCTGTATACGTAGGCCCGTTACAAGCGTCACGCCACTGCTGTGCCGAACCTGATTGAAACAAAAGACAATTATGCGGCTTCTTTTGATCTAATTTAGTTTGGCACGGCAGTGGTGCGATGTTTGAAATAGGTCTTTTTAACAGAGGAAGGAATGGACTTTTACGTTTTCGTAAGGATACTAAGAAAAAGGAACAAGCGTCGTGTTTTGATGGGCTTATTTATGGAATACATGTAAAATTGCCAAGCTCGGCACACTGATCAGTAATCAACTAAACCATCGCATCGGGCTCTGTTAATAGACCCTTTGCATGTGACATCATAGCGGCCATGTTGGTGTACAGTTAACAGATTCTTCGTTAGCTTCTTTTGTTCTGTACACCAACATTGTCATTTGAATCTCTGGTGATTGAGTGCAAATCATCTATTCAGTGAACGTATCACGATCGTAATACTAACTCTCCCTGCATAATTCACTAGCAATTTCACCAATCATTTCGATTCTCCTCTTATCTTTCAGAGCCTCGCAGACATATATCAGCTCAGTTATACCTGGGGAGATTTATTTTGATTTTTCAGCAGAATGTTGAAACAGTATTATCAACAACAGTAACGTTACTCATGGAAAGAAACGATGAACGATTTCTGAAAAAAAATATAAATAAATACTCTCCAGGGTAGCCAGTTTTCTTTTGCTGACAATCATTCTCACTTCATTGCACTTCTGCAATGGCACCGATCCTCATTTGTTCACGGCATGGAACTTAAAGCGGAAGCATGCTGATCACCCAACGTGTCTGGAGACTAGTTAAAACAACTCGATTCAATGCTGTGTGGGAAGTAGGCATTTGGCGAATGGTTGAAGCAGAAGTTTTAGGATTAACATTTTATTGGGTGATGTTCAGTAACATGCTTTTGTTTGGTTCAGTGGCCAACAGAAATCTTCTCTGACCTGAAAACCTTATTAATAACTGCTAAATGTTGTTAATTTCGCTACCGAACAGGACGAGGGTGGTAACCTGAGAGCTCACACATCACATTACGAGAGGGCCTGGATATTTAGACTATGGTACGACTTCGACATCAAATATCCTTTAAGTCAAATTAGTTATTGTCATCATTCATTGTCCTTACATCTGTTCTTGCCCATGCCTGTGCCCTTACTCTTGTTTGCTTGTAGCCTTGATTTTGTCCTTTGCTTGTGCCCATATTCTTTCCCTTGTCTATGCCCGTACTCTTACCCTTTCTTCTTGCCCTTGCCTGTACCCTTACTCTTGCCCTTGCATGTTCCCTTATTCTTGCCCTTGCCTGTACCCTTATTCTTACTCTTGCCCTTGCCTGTACCCTTACTCTTGCCCTTGCCTGTACCCTTACTCTTGCCTTTGCGTGTACCCTTACTCTTGCCCTTGCCTGTACCCTTACTCTTGCCCTTGCCTGTACCCTGACTCTTGCCCTTGCCTGTACCCTGACTCTTGCCCTTGCCTGTACCCTTACTCCTGCCCTTGCCTGTACCCTTACTCCTGCCCTTGCCTGTACCCTTACTCTTGCCCTTGCCTGTACCCTTACTCTTGCCCTTGCCTGTACCCTTACTCTTGCCTGTGCCCTTACCTGTGCCCTTACCCCCTTGCCTGTACCCTTACTCATGCCCTTGTTCTTGCCTGTGCCTTTACTCTTGAATTTACCCTTACCCTTGCCTGTACCCTTACTCGTGTCCTTGCCTGTATCCTTACAAGCAAGGTCTTGCGCATACTTGGCGAATGGACATGGCAGCTTTTCTTAAGCTATCTTAACTTTAAAAATAATTCACATAAAGTGAAATATAGGAATGCTTACTGTAACAGTTTGATAACAACTATATAATCAATAATGGAGCAACAGTTAGCGAAAATTGAGGAACAACTGAAGGATTTAAACCGAAACTTTGCAGCGCAACTCGATGAAATTAACTCTTAAGTTGGCCTCGACGATATCTTTACTAGAATCGAAAGTGACTAAGGTGGAAATAAGCCAAAATTTCATCTCTAAGCAGTATGAAGACTTTAAAAAGATCAACGACAATCTAATGAAAGAAAACGTTGAGCTCAGGAACCTGTCCACCAAGTTACGAGAACAGATTGACAGGAATACACATCAGATAGAGAAGATGGATTCGGCCTTGAACGAACTCAGTCGAACAATATGGTAGACGAGACATGCTCGAAGTAGCAGGAATTCCATCGTATAGATGAAGAAGATACGACACAAATGGTATAGCAACTGTAATAAAATCGACAATTCCATACAGAAGTTGGATATAGAAATAGCCCACCGTCTATCAAGTAAAGATACTGCAAATGGTATTGTTAAATTTTCAAGCAGGAAATCAAGAGATTTAATCTTCGCTAAGAGATCTAACTCACTAAGGAATACAACCATGCACGCGCGACTTTGGCTTGGCCCCAACTCTTACTCATGTTCTCGCCTGTGCTCTTACAATTTCACTTGCCTGTGCTCTTGCCCTTGTTCTTCTCTTTGTTCGTGGCATCGAGTACTTGCCAAGTGCTTGGCTCAAAAATAACGACGGGAAGAACTGAAATGAGGGTAATGCGTCCAAAAAGGACGAAAACAATTTAACATGCTTGATTGGCAGATTGATTCATACAGATTACCAACAACCAACTCAAACGTCAAAAATCTGGTTCTGTATAAAAAACGTCGAAACAAATCCTTGACTGATAGCTACGTATATGAAGCCACTGTTTACAGGAATTGGGCCACCGTTAAAAGACATGCTCCCAGCGTGTTGTCAACCATTAGCAAAGTGTCTGGACAACAGGGAAAGCCAACTACAGGTTAGTTCATGCTGTACGGGAAGTCTGTCGAGTATTGAATTACGAGACAGTTGTGAATTTAAATATTGCATATTTAAATGAATTTAGTTTTTTGGGGTACCATATTCACCTGCCCACCTTGCCGTACAAACAGATGAATTATATTGAAGGAGTAGTTTTTTCGTTGCACAATTGTGCTCATAAGAACATGTAGCTTCAACTAAGGTTGCGTAAGAATAAGAACACAGAGTGACCGCTTATACCGGGATTTTTAGCCACTGTAATCACTAAACGTATCCTAAATATCATAATTATGTCAGTAAGCGTTTGTAGCTTAAAGTGCAACATGTGCCTGAACCAGCGATTTCCAGTGACTATTCCCTCTGGAATACCGAAAGCACCCTAAATATTCAGCCAAAAACTACACCTTATCGTTCACGACACAACTGTTCTTCACCCTACAGGAGAACAGAGTCGAATTAAGCAGCGATGAAGACTTGGTGAACATTGATGGTGGACTATCGTTCCGTCGTAACGAAGAAATAATGATCAGGCCGTCCAGTGAAAGTTTCATAGTAACCAACGAGTCGATGGATATGAGAGAAGGCGATCTAGGATTGGGTGCTGTAGGGCCGGCTAGAATATGAAGTTTATAATAGTGAGGTTTGAATTCGTAGTTTTGAAATGTAGAATCCAACGTACGGGAAAAGATGGCGGCCGTACATTTGACCACAATGCCTTGCGAACCTAACACAGTAAAACACACACGTATCAGTAAATCCTCTGTTCTGTTCTGTTCGATGACAGTGCATTGGAAACGTCACTTGTACTGGCCTGCAGTTTTTTAGATTAAACCTCTCTTCCGCGATTTTATGTGTTAGATAAAGAATGAGCGGCCGATCTTTATCCGATTTACAAACTCGAGCTGAAAGCGAGAGTTTGTAAATCGGATAAAGATCGGACGCGAATTCTTTATCTTGCTTATCAAACGTCTAGATGTAGAGAGTCATGTTTTCAGTTATTTTGGCGATACGACGTATTTTGGCCGAGAAAATCGAAGCCAAAGTTTATGTAAATCAGGACGAAATCTGTATCAGATTTACAGATCCCCCTCCACGCTCATTGATTTCCTTTGTTTTTGCTTCATGAATTATTAATGAGTTTGATAAGACGGATTTAAAGATTTTAGCGCGCAAAGAACTGTGGGTAAATGCACAAGCCGCCATTGTTTGCTATCGAACACGAAAACAGCAGCTCAGTGTCGGAGGGCAGGTATTTGTTTGTTAATTTTTAGTGTATTTATAAGAAAAAACAAATATATTTTCCATTTCGGGTTGTGCTTAACTTAGGAAAAGCACACTACATACAAAGTATGGCGTGTATTGATGCATGTAACTAAATCTTATAACTCATTCCTCTTATACCTTATACCACTGAGCTAACAATTGATTGAACAAAGATCATTAGGTAAGAAATAAATATATTCCAAAACGTTATAATTCCAAACTCAGCTGGTGTTTTCCTGTTGTGTCCTTCTCCTGGCTCGACACGGACATAAGTTGTTGGTCCTCGAACATAAAATATTAAAATTCTTACTTAACAGTAATAAGGTCGTAATGAGGACGGAAGCCTTCCTAAGGATAAGATGCATCTTTGTATTGTTGGAATACAAAAAAACTATTGTTATAAAACAATAATAGGAATCTTTACTTTTGGGTAGCTTCATGAATCTCATCCCCTAATTATCAAATCATTTCAGATCTGGAAGTACATTTTCAAGGGATCTCCTTAAAGGGCATACACGACTTTCATAATGGCCGCCTCCTAATTTACATATGTGATTTCCCGTTTCGGTAGTTTATCTACATGTATAGAAAATATGAACATTGCCATGTGAAAGAGCATGTCGACATTAGTGAACTTGTGAAAGTTGTGTGCTGTAGCTTAAAAAACAATGAAGTTACAGCCAGTTGAAATTAGAGAGATTTGTATGAGAAAAACAACGGAAGCCTTTCTAGCCTCGCTTTCATGTTTTTCTGCATTAGAAATGCTCGTAGCTCAAAAGCAATTTTCCACATTGCTCTAAAACTCAAAACAATTACTAGTTTTAATGTGATCTTTCATGTGGTAGGATTAGTTTTCCTCTACAGATTGGTCTTCCAAATTATGCAAATTAGGAGGCGGCCATTATGAAAGTCGTGTATTGTCAAACCCAAAAGTATCAACTTTCTCATGAGTAAAGACAGAATTAACTACTCAGATTAGCGATGTATTCTTCCCATAAATATTTGAGAAAATTTTAAACTATTTGGTTGAAGGATGACAAAGATTCGAGTGGATACAATTCATACTTTAGTGGTAAATAGTGAGCACTCCATGGCCCTTTAAACCGGAACATCCCGTTTAAAAGCATCGAGTTCTCAGGTTCACGCCGAACGAATACCAGAGATATTTAACTTCTTACATTTATCGCGTGTTTTTGCAGAGAACGGTCAAAGTGTAGGCGTACGTTTTCACGTGAAGGTATTGTATTTCGATGAGGATTTATGAGTGGGGGAGTTGAGGTGATTTGGTACACATTTAGCCGGATAAATGGAGGAGAACTCCCGTATCTTAATTTCACTTTTTTGCACCAAATCAACCTAACATTGACAGGGTTTCAAACCTACTCTCAGCCAATCGGAAATGACATCTCATTGAGCTGACCAATCCGGCAGACACAAGGCTACTGTAACTTGCGAAAGAAATCATTGCATTGGAGCATGTATAATTGTTGGGGGAAAAAGTTAAGAAAGCATAGCTTTGAATCGCTTGTTCAGAAAAAGCCATATAATATAACATTTCTTGACCAAGCTTGGTCAGCGGTCCGGATGAGAGGATGGTAGGTACTTCATATATCGTTAAATAAAAACCAATAGAACGAATACAAACCAATAATATAAGATATTAGTGCTTGGGACATTTCAGTTAACGATATACTTCATATATCGTTAAATAAAATCTAATAGAACGAATACAAACCAAGAATATAAGATATTAGTGCTTGGGACATTTCATTTAACGATATATGAAGTACCTAGGGAGAGGATATTGGTCGAGTTCAAATACACACACAAAAAATAACTCGAACCAATTTCCTCCCATCCGGACCTCACGCTTGGTCAATAGCCTCTATTTTTCCCAGTCGGGATCCACTGAAATCGCGCGCTCAGATTGGCTGGCGATCCAATTCCAAAGTTTTTCAAAATCAAAGTTTTTGACGTGATTCTTTCGTAAATGTACATTTAAATTGAACACGTTGTATTGAAAGCCTTTCTAAAAAGGTACAACTGTAGAAATTTGGGTCAAACAAAGCTCGCACACTCAGAATTGACAAATGTATCGCTTCTTGGCGAACGTGCAACTGAATTAACGAAAGCAAGTACAATAGACTGAATTGATAAGGAGGAAATTAAAACGTTATTTACCGGCCGGGAGATCTGTATGGAGAAAAACGTCCTTGGTCTTGAAAATGACTCTCGGCATCGACCTCTGGCAAAGTGTTCTCCATACCGCAGGCATCCCAGACCTCCTATATTTCCTATATATCCTATAATTTGTATAGGATCCTATAAAGAGCCTATATTTCAAGAAATCCTCCTATATTTCCTATAAATAGGATGTATGCTAAGTGATACATTTATATTTTGCACTTTTTAGCATTTTTGTTGTGAATTAACAAAAGCAAAATTCTTTCCTATAAAAAAAAAACAGGTTTGAGCAAACACATTAAAAGTTCACGTTTTAAAAATTGTGTGTTTATTGTTTACTATTTATTGTTTGAAAGCTATTTTAGCTCCTATAAAGTGCCTATATTTTGGAAAAAAATCCTATATTTTCCTATATTTAGAACTTGCACAGCCTAGATTTCCTATCAAATTTGTCCAAAAAGTGGCTGGGATGCCTGCATACCGCCTTCCCTGTAAATAACATATAGTAGATATGCAATACCGGTATGGGTCTTGGGGTCGAATCATGAAAGCGAAGTCGGTCGGCCTAGCTGTCATAATCTTCGCTCAAATTTAAATCATTCTGGCTTTTATATAAGTGCCCCTTATCACTGTTTTAAGAAATGTTCCTCAACTTTGAAATGTTTGGAATAGCAGTTATTAGCATTAAAACCTTTGGAAAAACTTGAAAGCTAGGCTAGTAGGGCAATGGCTGACTGATGTCATACAAAATTTTCTTATTTCAGTGAAATTGAAATCCTGATTACTCTGTAGCAGTGAACGCTATGGCACTCAAATTTGACATAATTACTTATTTTTGCATGCTGTTTTATCGGACAAGGTTTATTTTCTCATGTGCTGACCAGTGCTCATTGCTGACCACTGTAAATATAAAACAGCAATATTAGATGCCGTATTGCCTCGAAAGGGTGGGCGCTTATTCGAGCGAGGCGCTTATTTCAAATTTCATTCAACTGGCTTTATTGCTAAAACCAAAACAAACCAGAAGCAACAGTAACATTCATATTGTTCTCGTAGTTCTCCTTGAGAATCGCGTAGTTTAGGTTAAACATTGCTTGTAAAAAGTTTAAAAAAAACGAGACAAACACTGATGTTGGTAGGCTTGAATTGTCGTGTAAAATCTTTACTGTATTAGCCCCGGCTTTAATCCCCTTAATAGCCCGACTGGAAAAGTGACGGGGAGGGGGGCGCTTATTTCAAATTTTGGCTAAAAGGGTGGGCCTTTATTCGAGGGGGGCGCTTATTAGAGGAAATACGGTATATGAGGTTTCAAAGTGGTCCTGTTGTAGTTCTTATTGCTATACTTAGTGACTTTCTTTGAATGAGAAGATAGAAACTGTATCATTCTACTAACTTGTACGTATTTCAAGATGTCCAGCTGGAAATCGTCTCGTTTGTTACTTTGCGATATCTCGGAACAAACCAACGACGGTGGTAATCTAAACCTTGCGTTCCAAAACTTTGTCTCTATAGGCGAATCCTTGCTGACGTCATTGTTTACATTTTTGCCTCATTAGCATAAATTAAACTTCAAGCTACAAACAAACCGACTATATCAGTTGAAAGATAATTTTAAACTGAGTAACCACCGAAAATTTGAGATTGATATGTTAAATATTTACGGAGAAATTTACTTTTCAAAACTATAAAATGGGCTGGGGGGCAAGAGTTGCTGACAGCCATACATTCATTGTAAATTTTGAGCTTTTTAAACGCTCATTCCTTAAAATATATTTATCATATCACTCTCAAATTTTCGGTGATTATCAAGTGTGACAATCTCTTTCGATTTACGTACTCTGTTTGTTTGTATGTACGTCGCTTGAAGTTTGATGTATGCTAATGAGGAAAAAACGTAAACAAGGATTCGCCTATAGGATAACTACAATCTAGCGCTGGGACCCTGTAGATCTCCAAGGAAGTTTCTTTTTCGAATCACAACAATCTTTGCAGTTTGTCGTGATAAAAAACTCCACGCCCAAAACACGCGGATGCAAACTGTCGGGCGTTATAGATCCGACTCAACCTCGTTCCCAGGGTCTTCTCGGTCAGATCCAAGATGGCGGCTACTCAGAGAGAAGACCCTGGTAAAGGCTGGATCACGTGATCAAATACTCCCAGATTTTGGGAGTATTTTGTCACGTGATTTGACGATCTAAGATGGCGGCCAAGCTAAATATGGGAATAGTCCATGACGTGTACAAACCATAGGTATCCCAATCCGGAGTGGGCGAGATGCGATTAACGGCAGTTTCCACGCGGCGAACGACGTAGTGAAAACAGGTCTGCTAAACGGTTCGAAATGAAGTTTACTTGGATAAAGAAACAGTGGAAGGGTATCACAAAGCTACCAGGATGTATCTAAGCTAGAAGAGAATCCTAAAAAGCCGTTAATTTTCCGTTAGCGTCGAAGCGAAGCGATCGATAGCACATGTTCAAGTTTAACGGCTTTTCCTGGCTTTCCCACTGATGAAACTTACCAGAAAACTCCCCAGCAATGCACTTCATCTATTGCTCTACCTACATAACGGGTTTTAAGGTTATTTAAAATCATTTTATTGATAAAATTTGAGCAATCGAATCTATATACAAGGTCATCTCTCTGGACTCAGTCGGTTTGGTCAATAGAAAGCATTGTTAGGACAACCCTTGCGTCATAATCGAAGAGCCAATCAGAATACGTGACAGTTCAGCGTTTACCAGGGTCTTCTCTCTGAGTAGCCGCCATCTTGGATCTGACCGAGAAAACCCTGCTGTTGTGACCTTCAGAAACGAGCAGGGGCTGGGGCGAGTTCGGTTTCGCAAAGGCGCTTGGGATCGTTACTAGGGACAGTTAATTGCAGAATAAAAAGAAACGTGGCAAATATCGCAATAGGCATTTTGCAGGAAACCGTCGCGTGCTGATATAATACATCGTTAACGAATGAATTGAGCTCGTGATCCCCATGGGAAAGCCGTTGCCATGGATGCTGGGTGGCAAGCTATCTTTAAAAATGCTGTTTTAGAAAGATCGACAATCGATTGGAGGTGGAAAACCGGTTTTGTTAATAACACTACCGATCTCGTACAGGTACCTTTAAATTTATGAATTAAGTTTGCTTTGCCACCCAATATGCATTCCTGCAAAAGGTGACCGAAAGAACACGTGTTGTCAAATCGTGTGTTCTCGAAAGTTACCAAGGTAATCTGGGCAAACAAGGCTGTGTCAAATACTCGAAGGCTATGTCTTGAGTTTATTAAGTTTATTGTAGTTGGTACAATACAAATTAGACGCTTTGGAAGAAAGCGTAACGCGCAAGGAAGCTTGGGAAAGGCAAAGAAATCCAGAGCTCATTTCCGCGCTCACATTTCCCCCAAGCCCCCTCGTCATTTTTATTGTTATTTCACATTTTTAATAGTTTAACGTGGTATGTCCTTAGTTGCGTCATCACGTGGTCAATATAGTTGTGCATCAGTCCCGATGCGCTAGCCGAGAGAATACTCAACGTTTTGTTTTTACAACAAACCAAAAATAATCAAGCCTCGGAAGGGCCTTGAAGACGACGAATTGTGTGGAGCATCACGCAATCCATCTTGCGCAAGTGGTCACGCAATCTACCGTGGTATGTCGTCTTATTTCCAATGGTAATCAGCCAATCAGGACACAGCAGTATAACTGCCTGAGTACGAGTGGGAGAACGCAGAAAAACTTGAGAATCACGAGCCGCCAGGCGAGTGATTTTTAAGTTTTTCTGCGTTCTCCCATTGACTGAAACAATGTTTATACAAAGAGAAGATTTATCACGTGCGTGAAAATACAGAACAATGCCATGGCCAGCGAGTTTTAAATGCTACCCGCAGAATCTGCAGGAAACAGTCTCGTGCTGATATACACATTATAATAAGTCTGACTGTAAGTACAATCAATGACGTCAACCGCGTACTTCTCGTGTAATCAGGACTTGAATGCCTGTACCAGCGCCTCTACTGCATCTTGGAAAGTCTGAATTTTGTTCCCATCTTTTATCCAAGAAACATTAATTACACTTCCGCGATTTGTTCGCTTTTCCGCGATTGATTTCACTATAATTCATATCCAACCACTTATTAAAAGGGTGTATATCACTTCAATAACTAATTAATTGAGCTCGTGGCAAAGGCTTTTCTGGATGGCAAACTACCCTCAAAACGCTGAGGACTATTCTATTTGTTTGATGGCTTCACGCCGGTATTCATCTTGTTAAGCGTCCGTCAAACGGCTCTGCCTTTTCTGAACCACAGAAAGCACGATATTTTTCTGTAGCCAAAAGTGTAAACGGTACTGACGGCTGCTCTTGGGGAAGAGGTCAAAACAATGGTACTCTGGCGGAACCCAATTTTGATTTTTTAAAGATGTTAAATAAAGTTCATTAGCGGACCTATCTCTATATAAGTAACATAATTATTACTTTGGTACGAATTGTACGATTCGTACGGTGACGTCATATTCGTACAACGATAATACCTAACCCTGACTACAAACCTAACCCTAACCCTCCACCAGGGTTTAGGGTGTTTACAATATTTGTTAAGTGCATTGCAGTGAGTAATTTAGTGTTTGTTCTTAACAGAGCTCGACTGCTGAATATTTCACGAGAGGAAAGATATGTGAACATCAGTTCGCTTTTCTAGCATCTCTTTACCAAATTACTTTATACAAAGTAAAGGCTTCCACCGCGAATCTTTATTCTAGCTAGTGAAGTCTGTATAAAGACCCTCCCAGTCATTCCTTATAAAACAAAGGGCTTCACGTATCGCGGTGAATCTCTATAAAGACTTTCATCAGTGAACACCCGTATAGATAGAGGTCAATATATATATTTAGGCAAACGGAGCTCCCAGTTATCTGGACTCTGAGGTAAAGACTCCCAAAAAAAGATAAGTTATAGCGGTATAGGATGAGAGCAAAATTGTATAATTTATCAGTTTTTTTCGGGTCGTTACCTCGGGAGCTCCGCTTTTGGACTGGACTAAATATATATAGCATAAAGAAAACGAAGATAAAAGCACAAACATAACTGGTAGAATCAAGGGAAGCGGTGTTGAAAGTATTGACGATACAGTATTCCTCTGGGATCGTCTATTTTCTGAAGTTGCAAATCGACATGCTCCTTTGAAATTCAAGCGCACTATAAAAGGAGCAAAGAGCCCGTGGGTGACATCAAAGCTCGTCGACATACTATCATCACAAGAAAGCGCGTACTTCGAATAGTGCTTATCACTGGGGTATGTATAGAAAGCTGCAAAATCATTCTAACCACGAGGAGAGGAACCTCAAATCTAAGTAGGCGGTAGATGGTGTTTTTTTCGCGCAGCAAGCGGATCATCGAAGCGGCCGCCATATTGGCCGAGCGTGATTAAGACCTGCTTCTTCTCCCCACCCCTCCCCCCTCCATTTGTCATTCGATCCCAGATCGGCTGTATTCTCTGTTTTCGAAAAAGATAAACTACACACTGATGATCAATCTTTCGCAAAGATTATGAATGACTATTTTGTGTCTGTTGGTAAAAAGGTATCAAAGGCATTTCATTATAAGGGTTCGGTCCCTGGAGTTACTAGTACATTACACTCTGAATTCCTACTAAAGAATGTCTTCACTAACGTTGTTTCTGATGCCCTCGGAAAATTAAAAACAAACAAAGCGGTTGGTCTTGATAAACTTAGCGCTCGTTCGTTGAAGGATGCCTCTGATATTATCTCTCCAGTCCTAGCTGAGCTGATCTGATCAACAAGTCATTTAAGGATGGGGTATTTCCTAAAATATGGAAATCTGCGAAGGTCTCGGCACTATTAAAGGAGGAGACAGGACACAAAAGAACAACTATCGGCCCATATCGGGTATATACTTCATGGTAGTGTATCGATATTACCAACTGTAAGTAAGATTGTGGAGAGGGCTGCGCATGTGCAACTGTGTGCTCATCTTGAACAGAACAAATTGTTATCGCACTCCCAGTTTGGCTTCCGCCAAGGGCGCTCGACATCAACAGCCCTGATCAACTTCACGGACCAAATCCTAGAGAATATATATATATATATATTCAGAATAAAGGTGAAAGAAAAATATGTGCCCTGAGTGGGATTTGAACCCACGGCCTCGGCATACTAGTCCGCTGTGTTACCACTACACCATCAGCACCAACCACGCTGGCAACGTAGTCAGTTGATGGTGTCATTGTGGAACGTAACCGTGGGTACTCCCGGCATTTTCTCTTTCTGGGTCGAGATGGGAAAGGCTATAACTTTAAACTAGCTTTCAACCTAAGGATCATACTGACCTAGGCCAACTTAGGAATCACTAGGTTTAAAGGATCCCGAAGGATTCAGGCTTATTTAATAAACACACACACTTTCTCTTTTCTTTCTTTATGATGTATTTATGATATTTTCTTCGTGAACAGAGCCCTACTGAAAATCATGGCCGTCTGGGTAAAGGAAATTATTATTATTAAATCAGTACAAAATGTTTAGAAGAAAAAAGAAGATAACGGAAAATAATAAAAAGTATCACTAGCTACTGGTTTCGTTTCGTCGAGCATGCGCAGTAAGAAATAAGAAGGGTCTGTCGAGCTGCCTAGTTTCAACAGTGCGCATGCGCATACAGCACTTTTTCAGGCACGTCGCTCGCCGTGAGTCCGTGTGCGAGGGAAACCTCTAAGCAGTTTGGATTCCGGCCTAGACTCTACAGGTATCGCTTTGGCCCATTTTACTGATACTATCCGGATCAATCACGGTTTCTTTGAAACCCCCACCCCTCCCCCACACTTCACCCTAACCTTTAATGGTTAATCATTAATAGAACGATGCATAGCCAAGGGAGGGGTGGGTTGGTAGTTTCCCAGAAACCGGGATTGAGGCCATTATCCTTGATAACATGGACAATGGTTTGATTACTGGAGCCGTCTTCTTGGACCTGTCGAAGGTGTTTGATACTGCAGTCACCATCTTCTGTTGAACAAGCTAATGTCTATTGGTCTTTCATAAGCTACAGTCAAATGGTTTAGGTCCTACCTTACAAGTCACTTCGAATGGACTTACGCAATCATCTCCTAAACCAGTACCCGTCGGTGTTTATATACTGTACTATACTGGGACCTCTTCTCTTCCTCATTTATGTGAACGATGCTCCCCCAAAAGTACACAAGTGTAATATTGCCCTCTGCTCATCGAGAACGCCCGACTTAGAGGATCAACTTAACTGTGACCTTACCAGCATATCAACATGGTTTTCTGATAACCTATTAACGTTAAATGCAGCTAAGTGCAAATGTGTCATCTTTGAAAGCAAGGCTAAACTTAAGGGGGATTACAGTTGAATTTGAAGGGAAAGGGTTGAGAATGGAGGATGAAATAAAAAGAGGAAATATTAGTACACACCTAATTACTTGACTATTGGTTTAAAGTCGACATCAACAACATTGTTCAGACATTTATGGATCGACAGAAGAGTTGTCTAACGGCTAGAGGTTGCCAGTTTAGGGACATGAGAGCTTGAGATGCCGAAGAGCGAGGGTGTAAGTCAAGAATAGCTTTCGCTGCCTTGTTTTGGAGTATTTGAAGTTGATTCACGAGAGTGGAGTTGATTTTGTCTCGCCATATAAAGTCAGCATAATCGAAGAGATGAAGCACAAGGCTGTTAAACAAAGTCAGTCGGCCATCAAGTAGCCTCCTAAACAGCCGTGTCCAGTGTTCAGGTGGGGACTGAACACTGGACACGGCTGTTTAGGAGGCTAGCCATCAAGCGGCAACATATTTTTAACTCGCTGAATGACACCGAGACGTCGATTCACTTTCTTTACAAGGAATTCAACATGATCCATCCAGGTCGAAGACTGGTTGACAGTAACACCAAGATATTTTCCGAAAGAATGAACAAGTTCTAACGGGGAACCGTTGGAGAAACAGTTGAATGCGCTTTTTTGCCACGTTTGCGTAGTTTTTACGCTATTTCTCAATGGGATTGTATGTTATTTTAAATTCGCTTCACTTGGGCGAGTCCAGTGATCGCTTACCCAGTGACTCAGTGAGTTATCCAGTGACTCAGTGAGTTCGACTTGGAGCAAGTCTAAAGGAAACATTGGGTTGGCGATTTGATTTGTTTTGAGTAAATAGGAAAAAAGAAGGTTTTATGAAGAATTAAAATTGAGGGTTTTGGTTAATAATTAATAGATTGGCACCAAATTTGCCTGTTATCAATCCGATGTGCTCTGAGTGGATAGTGTCGATATCCTTAAGGTCTCGATAACGGTTCGAGGTGTCATTTCGGAAAAACGTTCTTGCAGTGTCGCAATTAAAGCCGCGACATAGACATACTACATGTATATACCGTTTTAATGGTCTTGCATTGAAGAAAGTATATGTTTAATCCGTTTTGAATTAAAAGTTAAAAGCGTGGATATTGTATATTTTTCAACGCGAAATTACTCCGACCGCCAGAAGGAGTTCATCGCTTCAGGCTTTGAATGTTTTTTTAATTATCTCTTTCGAATCTCAACTAAATTGTCTCAAGTCAGTACTCTGTCGGGGATTTTTGATATGTTGCGTATTACAGATTTTATCCCTTTTCAAATTCGAAAAAGTAGATTTTCATCCTATTTTGATACAAACCAGGTCATAAAACCTGAACGAAAAAGAATTTAAAATTCCCCGATACAGTATTTGATTGAGAATTCATGTTGTGTTCAGTATTTGACCGATTCATGTTGTGTTCAGTGTCAAGTTCCGACGAGCTGACCTGAGTATCGGGCCCAGTGGGCGAAGGGGTCTTGAGCCTTATACTCAGGTAAAGACGAGCTGGCTCAGAACACAGGCTTGACTGAGAAGAGAGAAAGCTATTCAGTTTACCAATGCCCGATAATACGACACTAGTGTCGATTCCAGTTTAATTTCAAAAACACTCTTTTAGGAGTACAGAAAAATGGCACTAGAGTATAATTCAGTCAGTATCAGAGCAGGGAAAAGCAATTGAGGCGCTGCTCCGTAGACTGTTTATTTCATCGCGCTGAAGCAATACCGGAAAACCTTAGCTAGCTTCCTACATTTAATTAATTATCTGAAAATCTTTGGTCGATTGAATATAACAACTCTTCTGTTCTATATTGTTGGTATTAATCTGAACCTTTTTCCTTGGGGATTTTATCAGCATAAAGTTTTTTTTTTTTAATTTATTGATAATTTGTTAATAGAACAATACGATAAGACATTACAAATTTAGCTAGCTTCCTACATTTAATTAATTATCTTAAAATCGTTGGTCGATTGAATATAACAACTCTTCTGTTCTATATTGTTAGTATTAATCTGAACCTTTTTCCTTGGGGATTTTATCAGCATAAAGTTTTTTTTTTTAATTTATTGATAATTGTTAATACAACAATACGATAACACATTACAAATTTCTATATTCATTACTGATTCAAGATCTTTTGCGTTATCACTGGTAATAAATATGTTAGTATCATCAGCAAATATTCTAAAAGAAAGCTTTTCTGAACAGTTAGGAAGATCATCAATGTATAACAAGAATAAAAGTGGTCCTAGTGTAGAAACTGAGGGACCCCACAATGAATAGTTTGCAAACTTGATTCAATGTTGGAAATGTTTGCATATTGTTGTCTGTTCTGCAAATAACTTTCAAACCATTGTAAAGGAAGTCCTCTAATACCATAAGCATTTAATTTGGCAAGGAGTATGTTGTGGTTGACTGTATCAAATGCTTTAGAGAAATCCAGAAATAATCCACAAGTAATTTGGCCATTGTCAATTGCTGTTTTTAAGTTATCAGTTACTTCAAGATTTGCCTGCTCAGTGGAGTATCCCTTTCGAAATCCAAATTAGTATTCGAATAATCATAATTACATACTTGAAATTCTGACATCAATATAGTTCCACCCAAACCTTCGACAATTTTTCTTCAATCTAGTTTTTCATATAACGGAGCAGTCCTTTGGAACTCTCTCCCCAGAGAGAGTCGATGTTCTTCCTCTATAACTCAATTTCGTCGAAAGCTGGATGATTATATATTTAAATTTTTAGTCTTTCATTATCTAACAATCACTAATTGTTAGTATTTTATAGTTCTTAAATTAGGCTATAAACTAGGTTAGACAATTTTTAGCCCCCCCCCCCTCCCCCCTGTAATTATGGCGTGATATTCCGTAAATCTGACTACCTGTCCCTCAATAAACTATCCAATATGAACGTCTCGGTATGGTGTAGTCAGAATACGATAAATTCGATGTCCTGTCACTGAAATTGAAACTCTCCAGAATTTCTTCCTCTTCAGCCTGAATCTCCGAGACAACAATACATATATACATACATCTCAGAGACAACAATACATACAGACGACCCATGCAATGGAGCTGAGGAGCTATCGTCGGTGTCGTTAACCCAGTTGCTGATTGAACCATTTGTGAATTCGCTAAGGGAAAATTAGAACAGTGTGGATCTACAAATGTTTGGTCCATGAGCCAACTTGCATATCCACGGTGCGAACTGGGACGAGTGTGTTTTCGCGAGATAACAAGGCTCATGCGGAGGTATTCGAAGCATTTATGAAAAGGGGCGACTAGTACTTGATCACTAATCGTAATACAAAATCAAACCCCATAATTAAAACCAAAAAAGTGGGAAACGGAAAAGACAAACGCAGAGGTAGGAATAAAACAACCAAATGAATCAGCAATTTGTCAGTCTACAATCCCTGTTCAGTTCTTGACGTACTATATGGCTTCACTTTATACAGTGGTAAAATATCTGAAATGCTATCTGCGTGGAAACCTGACGAGGGATTTGTTTTTCAAGGAAACCTAAAGGTGAACTTGTACGTAGAACTAGCCCAAATGGCCTACGAATTAGGCCGAGAAGCACTCAGTAGAAGGTAAGGAAACACCGAGTGAGTTTTGTTCCGTGGGAAGGGGGGAAATTACACCCACCCCCTCCCACCCCCTCAAAGTTAATAATGAACGGTCCCCTATTGGCTCCACTTTATACCATGGTAAAATATCTGAACCTGACGAGGGATTTGTTTTTCAAAGAAACCTAAAGTTGAACTCGTACGTAGAACTAGCCCAAATGGCCTACGAATTAGGCCGAGAAGCACTCAGTAGAAGGCAAGGAAACACCATCGGATAAAACTGAGTGAGTTTTGTTTTATACCTGGAGCCTTTGTCATACATGTCAATTCCAGTTTAGTCTCTGCCGGTGAGTCTGTAGCATTCTAATTATTTGTTCGCTTTCAAGGTTCATAAGATGTTATAGGGATGAACCATTTTTTGGAGGGGGGTGGGGGGGGGGGGGGGGGGGGGGGGATGAGAAATACAGCCATGCAAACATTTTGTTTTACTGCCCTACATGTGCAAACAATTTTGTTTTAACTCTTGCCCTGCAAACATTTTTTTTCCTCTTGTACAAATATTTGAGTTCCATTGCATATCACATACTCGTTTCCAACAAATACATAAGTTATACAACATCATCAAAACGTCTCCTCCAGCACTTAATTCGTGCAAAACGTTGTTAGTAATGCGATTTGTTAGGCTGTAAAATATGCTTTTTAACATATTGCTATCGGTACATATATACAATGTGTACTACTAAAGACAACGTTTCAGCAAACAAGTGTATACTCGATTTAAGATTAACCAAAAAAAGTAAAACTACTATTGAAAATTGCCCACTTCTGATTGATTCAGCTTACTACAAGTTGGATTTCTTCATTTTATTCTGTAACATTGTTTTCTTTGAGTGACTTCAGACAGTAGCCATAATGTAATATATTTGTTTGAATTTTATGATTTCCTGATGTTGACATTTAAAGGTGGTGGTGATTTTGATGATAAAATCATAAGACCATCCTTTAATACATGATGTACACTCTGATAACAAGCTCACATTCATGAGAGCTTGGTACCGAAGTAAAATTTAAAAGTTAGATCCATCACAGTACCCCATTAACTTTCTGTAGGAATTATTATATTATAGTCTTTTATAATGAGATGTTTCAATAGAGGACCACTGATCATTGTTGTATTTCACACAAATTAAAACATTTTGCTTATTTTTAAGTTTTAACTCTTTAGAGTTTATAATTAACATTGATATATATTAATGTTGCCAATATATACTCTTTGCAAACAATTTATTTTCTGTGTTCAGGCTCTGCAAACAATTTTTTTCACTTTTAAACTCCCCCCCCCCCCCCCCCCCCCCCCAAAAAAAAAAAAATGGTTCGTCCTTTACTGAGCAGATTTGCCCTTTATCTATGTAAATTGATTTTTCGTACTTATTATGAACGTTTACTATGTAGTCAGTCTTTCAGGAGCCCATTTTTTTAAATAAAAAGAACTACTGATTAAAAATCAAAAGGAAGTGTCGATATCCTAAAAAATATGTGAATCTAAAACGAGTTACAATCCATTGCCGTGTATCAGTCTATCATTAAGTTCGTGGTTTAATTTCTTTAATTGGTAAGATTTGTATGTTTTGTCGTATCCGGTCGGAGACCGAATTCTTGTAACAGAACTGACACCAATGGATCAAACAATAGCAGTACCCCGAAGGGGGGGGGGGGGGGGGGGGGGGGGGGGGGGGGGTTGGGTAGGGCCGTGTAAAAAATACCAAACCGTGAAACATTTCCCACCCTATAATGTACCTCATGGTCTAAAAATCACCCTGAAAATGGATTTCACTTGGACAACCCCTAAAAATACTACATCGCCTATTTCAAACCCTAAAAAATACGACGATCACCCCTACCAGCCGAATATAGGAAGAACCCCCCCCGGCAAGTACCACATAAAAACAACTCAGCAGCAACAAAATAAAATTCCCATGCTCATATTTTTATTCACTGCATTTCCAGTTACAAAGCATTTTAAAGCAAACCCCCTTTACATCCGTACTACTGCAAAACTATATAATTGTGCAAGTGTCTTAATTATCCCGAGAAAGGGAGGGAAATGAGAGGAATCGGAACGGGAATATAGAAAGCAATCCAACCCATAGTACTCACGGGGAAACGGCTGTTGTAAAGTACAGGTACGTAGAGTTGTAATAAGTGGTTTAATGTTTCTATGTAAAATAGTTTTCTTGAAACTTTTTTTGGAAAACAGAAACTTGATGTAGATTTAGATTTTGATATATATTTTTGGGAATGATCAGACCAAATGATCAGAATCAACTCCCCTCCTCGAGCATTGACAACATGCATTTCTCCTTGGATTGCCCTTCATTTGTTTTTAGTGGTACAATTAAGCTAGTCAGTTTTCTGTCCTTTCGTCTTCTCCTAGCCACCCTCCGTGTCCCCAATAGCCCACTTCCGCGATATGCTTTACTTGTCACGCACAAAGGTTTCAATACGAGCTAGCCCCGTGCTAAATAAAATTTATTCTTTTCACAGAGAAAAGAATAAATTTAATTTAGCACGGAGCCTCTTGTCAGTGAAACCTTTGTGTATGACAAGTAAAGCACAAGTGGGCTATTAGAGCGGATTTCGTATGAGTGGACAAATTAAAAACGGCAGACTTACTGTACGGCATACCGTAACATTCAAATGGTTTCCTATTGTTTTTGTCTTTCTGATCCAATCAAATTACAGAATTACTGTACAGTACGGCCATGGCCATGCCGTAGATTGTCCCACTCATAACCGGAAATGTGCTCTAATACCCGTAAATAAAATTATTACTCGGGCCAGGCCTTCGGCCGAGGCACGAGTCAGAATCCTTTATTTTTTCATTTTTATTTTTTCAATTTTTATTTTTTTGTGTCGAGATTTTGCGGCGTCAACCAATCAGATTGCACCTTCTTTGGAAGTTCTTTTTGCCACCGTACCAATCAGATTGCACTGTGCTGGTCACGTGAACCGGTGGACAACATTTCCAGGTTTTTCAAGATGGCGGCGAGTGGGAGTTTTGACTTAGCAAAACGTTTAATATCAGCTGTTTTTTTGTGTAAACCAAAGGTTCCTTCAAGTGCAATACCAAGATTTATGCCTTTTCTAAAGCTGAGAGGTGTTTCACGGGCTTTGGACGGGAATTTATCACATTTTACCAGTGTGAATAACACGCCACATATAAATATGCGATTTCCACATCAGAGTCATTTATCGTTCGTTTGAAAAAATCTTCATTTCGGATTACAGTTACTAAGTTTATACTCACTGCATGCTAGATTTTCGTTCCCGAATTTATAAACATTTAAACATATGTGCATATAATGGGGTCAGTCAGAGAACTGAGAAATTGGGTCATTTCTACTATACTTTCGAGAGGTTAATAACAATAAATAACAACACAACGACAGTCAATTGGTATAAAGGTTATCATGTTCAGATTAGCGGCTACTTACATTGATCGCAGAGCGGACTGTCACGTATCTTAGATTAAAGCATGTCGCATAATAACCAATATTTCCTAAACACAAGACCAAGGGACAGTTACCACCTAACACAATTATGGACTTTTTATTTTGTTCTATTTCCCGGGTCTATTTACATCTGGCCTGTACCACTTTGTATTTGATTATTATCTCTTGGTTCAGGCATTCTACAGTGTATTTAATGTTTTTTTTTAGAACTGACATAATGATATTATGCATAGAGTAGTGTATTTATCATTATTGCAAGTTTATAAAATAATCCAAATTTGGTCCAGAACTGAGAGAGTATACTTAAAGTGTTTTCCATCTGAGGTCAGGTCCTGGCTTAAGATAACCCTAAGGTTACCTTGAGGACCTACCTTCTCATCATTGTATTTCTTATTATGCCTTATTACTGGTATACATTTCCATCATCTTATGAGAAAATAAATGTAATTGTTGTTGTTGTTCTTCAATTCTTGCCATCACCATCGCCACTTTCACTTGGTCATGATCAGGAGTACAAGTACTTTTAAGAATTATTTGGGAATGAAAATTAATCTTACTGCGACCCCAATGATAGAAAAAAATGAGTGGACATTTCTTGTTTCTTTGTGGCCTGCCATTATAAGTTTCAGTCTCCTTCAAGATGTAGAAAATGAGCACTAGCACAGTGGCAGCTCACTAATACTAGAAAATGGTGGTCTGTAGTTTACAACCTCAATCCAAAATATTGTATTGAGGATTTAGCCTGAATTTCAGCCGTCTCCACTGGTTTGTTATTGAGAATTACAAATAGATGGCTTTATTTCACATGTAGAACGACATTACCTAACTATTCACAATCAATAGCAACATTGTGGAATTTGTTGTTCTAAATTGCTTGATTTTTCATAGTCGTACTGCACCTGATATAATGCATCAAATTTGAGTGACTCGATATCGTGCAGACTACTCAAATAACCATTGCACTTCAATCAACAACACCCATACCAAGTTTTTTTTAAATTCTAACGACCCTCAAGGAACAATAATATTGAGAATAAAGTAATATTAAACTACAGAATTGAAGGAAATTGTGGCTGAAATGTACATGCACAGCATGTATATGTGTGTGTGTTGTGTGTGTATTATGGCTCTATCATTTCCAACCAACCCCCCCCCCCCCTCCCACCCTCTCCCCGGCATACCATAACCCTAACCTAACCCCCTCCCCTCCCCCGGAATACGTGGGGCATTTGCATATTGACATTTGACAGACAAGAGCATCAGTCAAGAGCATCAGTAGAGAACCAATTCTCTGGCTACTCTAGCACAAACCATGTTGATACAAAATTATGCTAGAACTCCATGCAGTACATGCTTTTGATGGCCCTAGTTAAGGCCACTCAGGGCCTCTTGTTTTTTTATGTTTTTAACACTGCGACGAGCCGTGACTACCACCACCGTGACCACCACCACGACGTCGCTTTTCAGTCTCAGTGTCATCTGGCATTACATGTCTGTTGAAGAAGCAAAACAGCCAAAAAAGTAAGTAAACGTAAATTATCTAATTATGATATAGGCAGTACTCGATAAACACACACACAGCAAAAAATCTCTCAATTCAATTGTAGTTCTGTCCCGACAAACTTGAATTGCGAAATTATGCTAAGCATGCAAGCGCTTTTTTTTCACATCAGTAAAAATATAGCTTTAATTCTTACATGTGTTCAACCAAAAAATGTTCAACCAAAAAAATTATTCATCAGCTAGGACGTCAGACTTGATGTCAAATTTGTATTACCGACGACTGATCGTGAATGTTAAAGTGCCTATGAACAATAAATTTATATTTTAGATATCAATTCTAAATCAAGTGAATTGTAGAATGGTAAATGGGCGTTTCTACTGATATAGGAAAACAAATTTCTTACATCATTTTATTGATAATTTAAAAAAAATTGTTTAATTGTAACAAAACAAATTGTATAATAATTGATGCCTCCCCTGACGTCATGTAATTAGCATTTTGGATATGGAAACCTCCTTAACTCAGCGGCACAGCATTCAAAGCAAGATATATTGTACCATTCTACTATTCACTTTATGTAGAATTGATATCTAAAAATAAATAAATAAATAAGGTTCACAGGCACTTTAAAGTGCCACTACGATCAAATGTTGACATATCAATGTTTTTGCATACTCATAAAGTAGAGTTGATATATTATTACCATGCAGTTCAAATCGTTTTTCGATACAACGACAGGAAGTCTAATATTTTGAACTCCAAATATTGAATCTAAACGTCCTCCATTACTGGAGGCCGTCTTTATACAAAGGGTTATAATTATTCAGCGGAAGTGATGTTATACACTCAACGCTCGCCTGCACAATACAACGCCTTGGAGGCATATTTCTACTAAAAACGTCTTCACGTACACAAGAAGAACGTTGCGAGGTTGGCTACTTTTTATGCACGCTATTTCGCGCGACGTGGTTGTCGTGTTAAGTGCATGACATCACTTCCACTAAATAATGGAAACGGCTTCAAGTAATGGCGGACAGGATTTTACCGGTAAACTCTCCTAATATTTTGTGGTTTAACTTGCCCATTTGGGAATATTTTTTTACTATTTCGGATATTTCTAACACTGATAGACCTATTGACACTGAAAAAGTGACAAATCGAAATGGTAAATTTTCGTCGTAGTGCATGGCACTTTAAGTTTTAAGTGTTAACTTAAAAAGTTGGCTTAACTTTACAATAGACCTTTCCGCATTCCGCTCCAATTCCCACGAACAATGGCACCAAGTCGAGATTGGAGTAGACATTGTCATACATTTACTGTATTTTGCACTGTTATTTCCAAGGAGTTATTTTAACTCCAAAAGAGTTATTCTGTATCATTTGTTTAGTACAGAATAACTCTTTTGGAGTTAAAATAACTCCTTGAAAATAACAGTGTGTCTACCCCAATCTCGACTTGGTGCCACTGTTCGATGGAATGCGGAAAAGGTATGTTGAAGTTAGGTTAACGGTCTGGGGTAAAGTTATCTTATGTAAGTAATTTTTTGCAATTGGGTATATATGTCTTTCAGTTGAAAAACGTTATTGTTAAAGGGGCTGTGTCACGGTAATAGACTTTACATTCGCGCTCCGGGCCGGAAACACCTCTCGGCTATGACATGTGGGATGCTTAAAATCAAAGCAAATATGCAAAAATGACTAACAAACAATGCATATAAATAGTCTCCAGGGAAAATATTGAAAATTATTTCAATCAAGCATTGAGGGAGGGAAGTTTAACTGTTTGTCTCCAATTAACACCCGCCAACCGAGCGATTACTCGATACATGCGCAGTACCATGACATAGCCCCTTTATTGATTCGGGTTTTCTTTCTTTCAAGAGTGTATAGTAAAATTATGTTCCTATTCTAAACTAAAACTACAACATCACGTGGTTGTACTGGAGAGCAAAAAATATCTCACTTCATTTATTTAAATGCCTTGTACAAGATCGGTATTGATATTAGCAAAACCTATTTGTAAATGCTATTTTCCACCTCCAATCGATTTTCGATCTTTCAAAAACAGCGATTTTAAAGATAGCTTGCTCTCCAGCATCCATGGCAACGTCTTTCCCATGGGGATCACGAGCTCAATTCATTCGTTAATGAAGTATTATATCAGCACGTGACTGTTAGCTGCAAAGGACCTATTGAAGCGTATTTTTATGCCGGTTTGTGATGAGGGGAAAATGCGTGCTTACCTTAGAAGAATTTTCAGAGATTCAGGGTTTCTCTTGTTCTCGGGCGCAGCCAAGTTATTCTCTTGGCTTTTACCTTCTATCCAATTTGAGTTCTTCTTCTTGCCAGAGACTTGAGGACACCAAACCACGATTAGCAGTCCCCCCAAAAGGGCCAACAAGATTAGAGTCCTCATGATTATAGGATTGTCAGAATGTCTTTACTCTGCCGGACATAAATAGATATATATTAATTGTACAGGAATATTGCATTTCAGCAAACAACATTGCACATCAATTTATGCCGGGGCATAATTTCGAGTTTGAACGTGTGGCCTGTCTCTATAGGTTTCAGCGAAGATATGTTTGATGGAATATAATACAACAAACACGATTTTCCACAAATGTTTGGTCTAACATTGATTCTCTGAATACTATTAGGTCGGGAAATGGGATGTATATCATTACTACATTACCGTATCTTTAAAAGGTTAGGGGCGTAACCAGCCATTTTCCCCTTTAATATTAATCCCCAAAGGTACAAGTGAAACGAGCGCTGAAGGCGCGCGCTCCTAGGAAGGACTGGCATCTGAAACGCTATTTCCAGCGTTTTCGATGCAATTTTTTCTCGACAATCAACCTAAATCTCCGTGCTCACTCAAGGGTTAGAGTTGACGTTCTAATAAAAGTTATACGAAACAGGAAATAAATCACTGCTACAGGAACAAAAATCACCAAAATACCTGACTGCCCGGTCTTGATGGCTTAAAGGCAGCTACGCCCCTGAAGGTGTTTGTCAGGCTATAATGATTGTCACAGAAAGAAATTGCAAGTGTCCCTTCAACAAACTGGCTTCACTTTCGATAAAAAAATAACATGAAAGTTCACACGAAAATAAACTGGCTCAAAGTTGCACGAAATATCTTACCAGCGAGTTTCTTCCTTGATCTGTACTCTTTGGAGTTCCAGCCGCTTGTGAGGAAAAATCTCTCTCGCACACTTATCTATGTAGTATACTTGCTATTCTTGTAAACACAGCTCACAGCCACGTACTAGCATTAAAATGAAGTAAACAACACTTCCGTTAAAAGACATTACAAAACCATCTCCTTTTAATATCACTGTTGACAATCATTAAATAGCTGCGAAATGACTGCGAAGGGGCCAGTGTTTACAGTTTATTAAATATTGAAAGAACTCTAAATAGCTTGTTTCTATAACTTTATGGAAAAATGGGAGAAAATGTTTTCTATTTCCTTTGTAAAATAAACGAGAAAAACGACGGAAAACACTCGTTTTATTTGATCATCAAAACGTAAATTCTCCCAACTAGCTCAAGCGCGCGCTCAACTTTCTGTTTCCATACAGTTATTTAGAAACACGATCTAGTATCGAATTCACATTTGAAGTATTTTATTTGTTACAACAAATAATGTAAAGTTTAAGTGTTTAACTGCAAGAAAATTCTCTCATGACCCCCAAAGGTCTTTCTGCCGACATTACACAATTTGTTTCGGAATAGGATGCTTGGCTTGCTGTCAATGGCAGTTGTAGTCCATTCTATTGAAAATTAAAGCGACTATCATATAATGAAACATTAAACCCCATGGTTGAATACTTAAACCCACAATCTGTTCTTAATGATTTTTAAATGATTCTTAACTTTGCACACTTTAAGATATTATTGGACTCCCTTTTTTTTAATTGTTAATATTCATTAGGAGATTTAACCAGAAGGAAACGGCTTCAGTTGTCGTAAACAATGTTACTATGGTTACAGTACTAGGATTGGCTGTAATTCTTATTGCAGAAACTGGTGAATAAGTGCAGCGTTGATATGCATATCTCATATTACAAATATGCCCTATCCCGCGGTACATACCCGTATAGCCCATGGTTTTTAGCTGCCGAGGCCTGGGATAGGGTATGGATTTTGATATACTTGTCTTTGACGCCATGCTTAGCGCTCTATCGACTACACTACGGCTTAAAATACCATATTAAAACAACACAACGGCTTTCGTAGTGTAATTGAGTCTATGGTTTGGGTCTGGGATAGGGTATAGATTTTTTGCTTCAAGTCTGGGATAGGGTATGGTAAACGGCATTTTTAGGTCTGGGATAGGGTCAGGGTTTTGAGGTCTCCGCACCACACCCCTACCCAAAAATCTTCTGAGTTCAATCCCATAAAGATCGGACGCGAATTCTTTACCGCACTTATAAAACGTCTAGATGTAGGGAGTCATGTTTTCAGTTATTTTGGAAATACGACATTTGTTTTGCTGTTAAGTTGCGCTGATTCGCATCATCGTTGTTCATACACACACCACTATAAATGGTACTCAAGCGATCTATAAAGAAAGTATAGCATCTGCTATCGAACAATAAACATTTGTTTTGCTGTTAAGTTAGCCGAGAAAATCGAAGCCAAAGTTTATGTAAATCAGGACGAAATCTCTAGTAGAATTTAAGACACTGATGTTTTATTAATTTCCTTTGTTCTTGCCTCATGCATTATTAATGAGTTTGATAATGTTCAATACTCGGAGGCCAAACTTTCTTTATAGATTGCTTGAGTGTCATTTATAGTGGTGTGTGTATGAACAGCGATGTAATGCGAGTCAACGCAACTTAACAGCAAAAATAAATTGAGAACAAACCACGACGAAAAGTGTCATTGAATTCAGATAACGAGATTCAGTGGTTCAATCAAGGGACCAGTTGATTTTGACCTATCGATTCGTGATTTTCCCCGTTTAGTAGCTATACAAAGCCTATATATACTGACAAATACACACAATTATAGCTTGGGTTGCCTGTGGTGCCATGAGAGAAATTATTTACACCGTGGATCATTCACTTCTACTAAATAAGCTCACTAGTTTGGGCTTTTCGAGTCCCAGGGTGGAGTGGTTTAAATCTTACTTGTCCCAGAGAATGCGAGTTACTTCAGTTAGTGGTGTCAGCTCATCAGCCAAACACGTATACCCGTTGGTGTCCCACAGGAAGGGCCCCTCCTCTTTATCATCTATATTAATGAACTGCCATCTTGTGCGAGGTGCTGCGATGTCTCTCTTTACGCAGATGACACAGTCACATATTACTCTTCCAACGATGTAAAGGACTTTACAGACAAATTGAACTCGGACCTGAAGGTTTTTAGCAAATGGTTCAATGATAATTTATTAACTCTTAACGTAGATAAATGTAAATTTGTAGTTTTTGGTAGTTCGCGTAAGTTAATAAGTTCCTTTAGTGGTTTATCGCTAGAGATAAACGGTTACATCCTAGAACGGAAGGAATCTTTTAAATACCTCGGTATACAAATACAACAGAATATGAGCTGGGCTGAACATATTGATGCCCTAAGCAAGAAAGTTTGTCTCAGCGATCTTCGAATTGAGGTCTAATGCGTTCCAGTCTTCGATTGCTTGGAACGCAAAGCGCTACCTTCCCCAATTTGTGCGGACGTATTGTAATTATGCTATGCATTATTCTTTTTAAGCTTAAAAATAGCAAAACAGCAATGGTTGTAACGGCGACGACTTAAATAAAATGGCTTCCATTTTAGTTGTTCTATAGCTTGTGTTCCTGAAGAGTATCTAGGTAGGTCTAAGATTGTTCTGGCAGCATTATTTTGTAAAATTTGTAAATGGCTCATGAGAACTACATTGTTTTTGTCGCCCCATACTAAATCGGCATAGTCAAATAACAGTGTGATACGGGCATCTAATGGAAGCAAGGTTTTCACACGGCTCTAAAAGTCGAACTCGCTGAGTCACTGGGTCAAAAATCGAGCGCGAGAATCGAAGCGAGAGGCGAGTTCGACTTGTTTCACTTGAAGGAAATCGAATCGGGGGATTATGTTTTGGCGCGAAAACACGTTTCAGTGGCGGAGCTTATATTTCGCGCCTTTGACAAACTCTTTCTGACTACAATCAAATTGTAAATACCACATCCACGGTCGACTGACTCGACACGTCAACATACAATGCCCGAAGAATTGACGCTTCGTGATTGGGAAAATCTTAGTACGTCATAAGCCACGCCTCCGGTCGAAAAATCAACCGGTGAATTTGGCGCGCTGCAAGTGGGAAAAGTCCTTCGTGCGGGGGGCTAAGAAGGACTTTGAGAAAGTCTAGGTGAAGTACTCCAAGCCTCTGACAAACTTTCTTGCTTAGGGCATCAATATGTTCAG
Source organism: Actinernus sp. WN-2022 (assembly GCA_030867875.1). Classification (NCBI taxonomy): domain Eukaryota; kingdom Metazoa; phylum Cnidaria; class Anthozoa; order Actiniaria; family Actinernidae; genus Actinernus; species Actinernus sp. WN-2022. Next base: position 20,225,133 of record JAOWCC010000064.1, on the reverse strand, counting down.
CCCAGCTCATATTCTGCCGTTGTATTTCTATACCGAGGTATTTAAAAGATTCTTTCCGTTCTAGGATGTAACCGTTTATCTCTAGCGATAAACCACTAAAGGAACTTAACTTACGCGAACTACCAAAAACTACAAATTTACATTTATCTACGTTAAGAGTTAATAAATTATCATTGAACCATTTGTGCTAAAAACCTTCAGGTCCGAGTTCAATTTGTCTGTAAGGTCCTTTACATCGTTTGAAGAGTAATATGTGACTGTGTCATCAGCGTAAAGAGAGACATCGCAGCACCTTGCACAAGATGGCAGTTCATTAATATAGATGATAAAGAGGAGGGGCCCTAATACGCTTCTGTGGGACACCAACGGGTACGTGCTTGGCTGATGAGCTGACACCACTAACTGAAGTAACTTGCATTCTCTGGGACAAGTAAGATTTAAACCACTCCACCCTGGGACTCGAAAAGCCCAAACTAGTGAGCTTATTTAATAGAAGTGAATGATCCACGGTGTAAATAATTCCTCTCATGGCACCACAGGCAACCCAAGCTCTAATTGTGTGTATTTGTCAGTATATATAGGCTTTGTATGTATAATAAACGGGGGAAATCACGAATTTTAACCACTGAATCTCGTTATCTGAATTCAATGACACTTTTCGTCGAGGTTTGTTCTCAATCTATTTTTGCTGTAAAGTTGCGTTGACTCGCATCACATCGCTGGTCATACACACACCACTATAAATGACACTCAAGCGCTCTATAAAGAAAGTTTGGCCTCTAAGTATCGAACATTATCAAACTCATTAATAATGCATGAAGCAAGAACAAAGGAAGTTAATAAAACATCAGTGTCTTTAATTCTACTAGAGATTTCGTCCTGATTTACATAAACTTTGGCTTCGATTTTCTCGGCCAACTTAACAGCAAAACAAATGTTTATTGTTCGATAGCAGATGCTATACTTTCTTTGTAGATCGCTTGAGTACCATTTATAGTGGTGTGTGTATATGAACACCGATGATGCGAATCAGCGCAACTTTACAGCAAAACAAATGTCGTATTGCCAAAATAACTGAAAACATGACTGCTACATCTAGACGTTTGATAAGTGCGGTAAAGAATTCGCGTCCGATCTTTATGGGATTGAACTCAGAAGATTTTTGGGTAGGTGTGTGCTGCGGAGACCTCAAAACCCTGACCCTATCCCAGACCTAAAAATGCCGTTTACCATACCCTATCCCAGACTTGAAGCAAAAAATATATACCCACCCTATCCCAGACCCAATCCATAGACTCAATTACACTACGAAAGCCGTTGTGTTGTTTTATTATGGTATTTTAAGCCGTAGTGTAGTCGATAGAGCGCTAAGCATGGCGTCAAAGACAACCTCGGCAGCTCAAAAACCATACCCTATCCCGCGGCACATACCCGTATAGCCCATATAAGGGAGTACCCCCCTCCCCCGGGCTCTCGCTTTCAGCTCGAGTTTGTAAATCCCATAAAGATCGTCCGCTCATTCTTTATCTAGTACATAAATATTTGTTTTGCTGTTAAGTTTCGCTGACTCATATCACATGGTTGCCCATACACACACCACTATAAATGACACTGAGTCAATCGATCTGTAAAGAAAGTTCGGGAATCGGGAGACACGGCCTCTGCCATACATAAAGCGATAAACGCTTGTATCACGCCAAAGCATGGTTAAACAGGGAATCAAAGTTAACACAGATTAAACCGGAGACAAAAGTTAAAGGCACAAATCGCCAGTAAATAGAGCTAACCGTTGGATCCTGAGAAATCCTGAGAAATACAGTTTACCAAATTTGTAATATGAGATATGCATATCAACGCTGCACTTATTCACCAGTTTCTGCAATAAGAATTACAGCCAACCCTAGTACTGTAACCATAGTAACATTGTTTACGACAATTGAAGCCGTTTCCTTCTGGTTAAATCTCCTAATGAATATTAACAATTAAAAAAAAGGGAGTCCAATAATATCTTAAAGTGTGCAAAGTTAAGAATCATTTAAAAATCATTAAGAACAGATTGTGGGTTTAAGTATTCAACCATGGGGTTTAATGTTTCATTATATGATAGTCGCTTTAATTTTCAATAGAATGGACTAGAACTGCCATTGACAGCAAGCCAAGCATCCTATTCCGAAACAAATTGTGTAATGTCGGCAGAAAAACCTTTGGGGGTCGTGAGAGAATTTTCTCGCAGTTAAACACTTAAACTTTACATTATTTGTTGTAACAAATAAAATACTTCAAATGTGAATTCGATACTAGATCGTGTTTCTAAATAACTGTATGGAAACAGAAAGTTGAGCGCGCGCTTGAGCTAGTTGGGAGAATTTACGTTTTGATGATCAAATAAAACGAGTGTTTTCCGTCGTTTTTCTCGTTTATTTTACAAAGGAAATAGAAAACATTTTCTCCCATTTTTCCATAAAGTTATAGAAACAAGCTATTTAGAGTTCTTTTAATATTTAATAAACTTTAAACACTCGCCCTTCGCAGTCATTTCGCAGCTATTTAATGATTGTCAACAGTGATATTAAAAGGAGATGGTTTTGTAATGTCTTAATTTTTAACGGAAGCCGGGTGTTGTTTACTTCATTTTAATGCTAGTACGTGGCTGTGAGCTGTGTTTACAAGAATAGCAAGTATACTACATAGATAACTGTGCGAGGGAGATTTTTCCTCACAAGCGGCTGGAACTCCAAAGAGTACGTACAGATCAAGGAAGAAACTCGCTGGTAAGATATTTCGTGCAACTTTGAGCCAGTTTATTTTCGTGTGAACTTTCATGTCATTTTTTTATCGAAAGTGAAGCCAGTTTGTTGAAGGGACACTTGCAATTTCTTTCCGTGACAATCATTATAGCCTGACAAACACCTTCAGGGGCGTAGCTGCCTTTAAGCCATTAAGACTGGGCTTAACAGGTATTTTGTTGATTTTTGTTCCTGTAGCAGTGATTTTTTGTTTGTTTTGTATAACCTTTATTAGAACGTCAACTCTAACCCTCGAGTGAGCACGGAGATTTAGGTTGATTGTCGAGGAAAAATTGCATCGAAAACGCTGGAAATAGCGTTTCAGAGCTTGTAAATTTCACACATTTTCCGGGTGGCATGCCAGTCCCTCCTATAGGAGCGCGCGCCTTCAGCGCTCGTTTTACTTGTACCTTTGGGGATTAATATTAAAGGGGAAAATGGCTGGTTACGCCCCTAACCTTTTAAAGATACGGTAATGCAGTAATGATATACATCCCATTTCCCGACCTAATAGTCTTTAGAGAATCAATGTCGGACCAAACATTAGTGGAAAATCGTGTTTGTTGTATTATATTCCACCAACCATATATTCGCTGAAGTATAGAGACACTGGCCACACGTTCAAACTCGAAATTGTGCCCCGGCATAAATTGATGTGCAATGTTGTTTGCTGAAATGCAATATTCCTGTACAATTAATATCTATCTATTTATGTCTGGCAGAGTAAAGACATTCTGACAATCCTATAATCATGAGGACTCTAATCTTGTTGGCCCTTTTTGGGGGACTGCTAATCGTGGTTTGGTGTCCTCAAGTCTCTGGCAAGAAGAAGAACTCAAATTGGATAGAAGGTGAAAGGCAAGAGAATGACTTGGCTGCGCCCGAGAAGAAGAGAAACCCTGAATCTCTGAAAAATCTGCTAAGGTAAGCACGCATTTTTCCTTCATCATAAACCGGCATAAAAATCCGCTTTAACTATTTCTTTGTAGTTTTTAGTTTAGAATAGGTACATAATTTTACAATACACTCTTGAAAGAAACAAAAACCGAATCCTTAAACATAACGTTTTTTAACTGAAAGAAACATATATTCCATTGCAAAAATTACTTACATAAGAGAACTTTACCCTAAACCCTTAACCTTAGCCTGCTTTCAGGCGGTAGATGGTATTTTTTTCGCGCAGCAAACGGATCATCGAAGCGGCCGCCATATTGGCCGAGCGTGATTGAGACTTGGGATCGAATGACAGCTTCTTCTCCCCCACCCCCTCCCTCCTCCATTTGTCATTCGATTCCAAGTAGGCCTGGATACAAATATCACGTAAAATCGCCTAAATATCATTCCGGAATATCACGTAAAAAGTTCTAAATATCAGGCAAAATTTTCTAAATTTCCCACTAACAAAGATAATGTTAATACAGTTTTAATAAATATTATAATATAACAACCTTTTTTATTATCGTACTCGCATTTTTCACAAAATAAGCTTACAACCATTGGTGGATCCACCATTTTGCTCTGAGTCTAACCTCTGTACTGACTGCACTAAGCATCATGGGACACATTACTAAGTGGGAAACCGCTGATCCAGATTACTGTTGCCACTGAATTGAGCTAACCAGTTTCAATCACCAAAAACTACGCTGAAAATGCCTAGACCCTCAACAAAATTCCTAAATATCCCAACAATATCCCATTTTTTTTTTAAATATCACATTGTTTTCTAAATATCATGGAAGGTTCTAAATATCTAAAATAATATCATGATATTTGTTTCCCAAGTCTCAATCACGCTCTGCCAATGTGGCCAACGCGTCATCTCTCTTAGATTGACTATTATCATCAATTGTCAAAATCGCTAGAATTGATTATAATCATCATTCTAAGACAAATCCTAACCCGAACTACAAACCAAACCCTAACCATCGGACGAGTTCACGGGTAAACGACGGGTTCTCACTCACCTAGAGCTAGGGTTCACAGGTAAACAAGAAAGGAAGGTAAACGAGAGAAAAAAGATTTTGGATCGAACTCGTAGCCGTTTGCGTGTAGTGCTTGGTAGTACAGGCGTCGTGACCACTACACTTATGCACCAGTCAATATAAACCCCCGCCCCCCCAACCCCGGGACTATGCCGGGATTAGCGAGGCATTTGGCACTTCATTTGTGCCCCGGTGAGCGGGGCATTAGCCTTGTTTAGAATATCGTGGCGATTTGAGCGGGGGATTGGGCGGGGTTTGGCCATGGAAGCCGCTGACCATTTTGGCTCATTTCACCTAGTGGTACGAAATGTGCGTATGTTTGCCATCGTTTATTGAATGAAAAAATAGCATTTTAGTTCAGCTGGAATGATTCATGGATGACTCATGGATTGACCATTTTAAAATCAATTTTGCTTATTTTTTAAGAATGTTTTCATATAAAGTAATATGGGAGAGAGTTGGCGCTTTAGACTTTAGTTATTTTTGCCACAAGTGTAACGAGGTACATTGTTAATTCGTGAATGCACGCATGTGGGTTAGGTAGATTTCGATTCCAAATGTGCCGTATCCGCGTATCCTATTCCGAATGCCGTATCCTTTTACGAAGATGGTCGATGTGACTGAGGAACAAACTTTTATCGGAAAAGACGCGTTGAAGCTTTCGAAAGGATTTGGTCAGTGCTGTAGATATGCCGCTTTCTAAGGTAATATTCCGAAATAACTTATAGTTTACTGCTGTGAAGTTTCTCTGTTGTCTCTGTGTCTATCTTGCTACACTAATTCAAACCACTCAACATTATAGAAGTTATGTTTTAGATAAGGATATACTTGTACGATGTTCGGGATAAGCAATAGTGAACTTTTGGTGGTAGCTCATATTTATTTTTACACGCTGGCGAAACAGTGATGTCTTCGGGTTCACAAAATAGTGAACATTTGGGATAATAAATTCTCTCACAGTCGACCTACATGTATTTGGATTCAATACAATCAATATATAGACCAGAGCTTTAGCCTCAACATTTCCATTTGTGAATTTATTTCGAAAATAAAGCACTGTTTTCAGATAATTTCGAATTCATATAATTATATGATGAAAATTGTTTTAGCGGCATGAAAAATAATCTTGCGTGACCCCCAGAACTAAACTGTGAAATGTGTTGTGTGACTGCTGCATCATTTATCCTTTGCGATGGTAGAAATAAGGCAATTACGATTTAGATTGTGTTATTTCAGTCTTCAGATGAATTGTTTTATTTCAATGTTCAGATGAATTCAAAAATCAGTCCCAAGAAAGCCGAACGGGGAATTTCTGTATCCTTTTCCGAAGATGTATGTTAACAAAATTCGTACCATGTTCGGAATATGTTCGTGATATGAGATTTTCATGGCTAACTCGCTTACTGGCAGGTGACTCAAACCTGGAGACATGGTAGTGGGTCCCTATCAATCACTTAGTGGTGATGACGTAACGATGAAGTCATCGGTCACGTGATTTTTAGTATATGCCAAAATAGCTCACTGACCATCTGCGAGTTGTCATTAGGGCCCCCATGTTTAACTTCATTATCTTATTATTAAATAATTTTGAGAAGAAGGCAACATACTTTATATTATTTAAAGTCTCATCCGAAAAGCGGGAAGTTGTATTGTATTTTGGACATTTTAAATCCGAGTTTTTTCAGGCAGCCAGCAAGACAGTGTATTAAAGGAACCTCGCTTACCTCGGCTGAAAAACAATATTTGCTCTCAAATGTTCCTTTTGGACGCCTAAGTTTGTCACTTCCAAATTGTACACTAGATATCATTTATGGGCCGATTTTCCATGTCCATAAAACTCATTTGAATTTCCTGCGTGCCGATTTTATAACGTCAAAGTGTTGCCCCTATTGTTAAACAACAAACGGGCTATATTGTTTTCTGACAATAGAGGCAACACTGCGACGTCATAAGATCCAATATGGCTGCGTGCAGGAAATTAAAATGAGTTTATGGACAGGAAAATCGTTGCATATATGACATCTCGTCTACAATTTAGAAGTGACAAACACAGCAACAGACTTAGACATCGATCAGGAACATTTGAGAGCAAACATTGTATTTTAGCCGAGGTTTCCTTTAAACGATATGAACTGTTTTTCTAATTATCTCTCAGATGTTGTTTGTATATATACACGTATATATTACATATCAAGAATGAGGCCATTTAAAATCTGGAACTGTTGTAGAACAGTAAGCTAAGGAAGACAGTTGTTGCATGCATGTATATATAAAATAATTTACATGTAATATAATTTCGATGTTTATCAACTTGACTTTCGATTTCTCCACAGCATCGATAACTAGGAAAAGAAAACGAAAAACAAAAACATAAAGGAAAGTTGAGTTGACGGAATTATGGTACACACGTCATTTTGAACAATGATCCAACCATTTAGGGCGGGGTATTTGACCAACCTAAATGCCCCGTATAGCGGGGCATTAGCTCTCATTAGAAACACAAATACCTAATCCCTGCCTAATCCCCGGGGTTGGGGGGGCGGGGGTTTACATTGACTGGTGCATTAGACTTTCTCAAAGTCCTTCTTAGCCCCCCGCACGAAGGACTTTTCCCACTTGCAGCGCGCCAAATTTACCGGTTGATTTTTCAACCGGAGGCGTGGCTTATGACGTCATAAGATTTGCCCAATCACAAAGCGTCAATTCTTCAGGCATTGTATGTTGACGTGTCAAGTCAGTCGACCGGATGTGGTATTTACAATTTGATTGTACTCAGAAAGAGTTTGTCAAAGGCGCGAAATGTAAGCTCCGTCCCTGAAACGTGTTTTTGCGCCAAAACATAACCCCCGATTCAATTTCCTGCAAGTGAAACAAGTCGAACTCGCCTCTCGCTTCGATTCTCTCGCTCGATTTTTGACCCAGTAATCGCTTACCCAGTGACTCAACGAGTTCGACTTGGAGCAAGTCTACACTACACTAAGCGCGTCTACCGCCGTTCGGAATTCGACAATTGTTTATCTTTATACTTGACTGGTTTTAACCTCGAGGTTAAATTGAGGAGAACGAACACTCAATGGAGGCTCGTGCGGGGGAATTCGCTAAAAACTATTTAGCATTAGAAAAGATTCCCCCGCATGAGCCTCCATTGAGTGCTCGTTCCAGCTCGTCCGTGAGAATACGAATATTGCCTATTGATGATAATAGTCAATCTAAGGGAGATACCGTGTTGATGTGGCGGCCGCTTCGATGATCCGTTTGCTGCGCGAAAAAAACACCCTCTACCGCCTGAAAGCAGGCTACCTTAACCTTACCTCGACAGACCTTTCCCGCATTCCATCGAACAATGGCACCAAGTCGAGGTTGGGGTAGACAAAATACAGTAAATGTATGAAAATGTCTACTCCAATCTCGACTTGGTGCCATTGTTCGTGAGAATTGGAGCGGAATGCGAGCTTTTTAATTTAACACTTAAAACTTAAAGTGTCACTACGACGAAAATTTCGATTAACCACTTTTTCAGTGTCAATAGGTCAATCAGTGTCAGAAATATCCGAAATAGTAAAAAATATTCCCAAATGGGCAAGTTAAACCACACAATTTTAGGAGAGTAAAATTTCTGTCCGCTATAAGCCGTACCAATATTCAGCGGAAGTGATCTCGTACACTCAACACGACCACCACGTCGCGGGAAATAGTGTGCATAAAAAAGTAGCCAACGTCGCAAAGATCAATATAAGTTTCTTCTTGCGTACGTGAAGATATTTTAGTAGAAATATGCCTCCAAGGCGTTGTGTTGTACAGGCGAGCATTGAGTGTATGAGTGTATCACTTCCACTGAAATAACCCTTTGTATAAAGCTGAACAGAGGGAACGACCTCCAACAAGAAGTTTAGATTAAATATTCGGAGTTCAAAATAGGACTGTCGTTTTATTGAAAAACGATTTCAACTGGTATATAATAATAAATCAACACAATTAACTTTATGAACATGCAAAAAAAGGATTGATATGTTAAGATTTTATTGTAGTGGCACTAGCATTCATGATCAGTCGTATTAAAAACTTGACATATCGATTATTTTTAAGCGCAAGAAAAGAGCATTTTTATTGAGCTCGGTCTGTTCGTCCTTGCTGATGAATAAATCAAAATAAGGTCGCTCGGGAAGCCATTTTAGTGCTGATATAGCTTTAATTCTTACATGTGTTCAACCACAGGCTAACCATCCTGACATTTTGTGTATTTGTCACTGATATCATGTCTTTCTGTTATTCCATTATTTCTTAGCAAATTGTGAAATAAAATACCTTATTTGACTTGATTGTGTTGATTTAGCGCGCGCTCATAATACAGCTCGGGCTTCCTGTGGCTCAGGTTTGTTTACATGTAGCTCGGGCTTCCTGTGGCTCATCTCGCTAACTACATAAAATACATACATACCATATCAAACAATTGTTGTCGTTCAGAGTAATATTTGGGCCTGACTATAGATGCTAGTGAGGCATACGCTCATCATTTTCAAATTTCGCTATCGAATCTTCAAAAAACGATTCGATTTTTTTAATCGCACTTCCTGTAGCCTACATACATACATACATAATCTTTATTTCAACACGGTGTCTCATCATACATATAATGCTCTTCCCGAGAGCCGTGCACACATTAACTAATAATAAAATGACAGAAATGGATCCCTAGTTAAAAATGTGTTGTAAAAAGTGTAAATCCCTAAAATATATTATCCTAATAATGATCAATTGTATAATTCTTGTATAATTCTTGTATCCGCCTCTCTTCAACCGGCTCGCTACACTTTCTGAACGTGTTCTACTATTCGACGAACCGTCCTGCTTTCCAAATATGGAATATATTGACCATATATGGAATATCACAGGGAGCTCTCAGGAACGACACTTTTCTCAATAAATTGTTTGATATGATACACACCTGACAATGACATACATACATACATACATACATACACGCACACATATCTCACAATGACGGTATTGATGCATGTCGTCACTTCCTTCAAACTCGTAACAACAAACACGTTCCCACTGAAACGCTTTGTGATTTAATACGCATGATCCTTACTATGAACAGGAGGAGCTCATGCTATGAATAACTTTTCATTTCATAATAAACACTATCCCCAGACCACGGCACAGCTATGGGAACCCGTATGGCCCTCTCTTTTGCTAATCTATTCCTTGGTAATTTTTAAACTAAAGCTCTTTCTAAAACCCCTTCACCAACCACACACTTGGTTGAGATATATCGACGATATTTTTATGATATGGACGGAGGCCAAGATTGTTCACTTCTTCCTACAGTTTCACAGACATTTCATTTCTCGACGTTACAGTCATCCTCAAGGACGGTGGCATCGAAACTGATCTCTACACCAAACCTAGCTACTGATAAACACCAACACCTACTCTGCTCTTCTTGCCATCCCTTACATACTAAAAAGGATATCCCTTTTAGTTTAGCACTCCGCATTCGTCGCATTTGTTCCACTGACGCCGAAACATTCAAGTTTCGAACTAATGAATTAAAATCTTACCTCTTAAAATGAGGTTATAAGCTTCCTTTCCTCGATTTACAAATACAACGTGCTGCTAATATTTCTCGTAACGATACTTTACAGACTAAAGTTGCACAAGATTCTAATCGTGTTCCTTTCGTCATCACATATAATCCAGCACTGCCAAACATTTCATCATTGATTCGTAAACATTCTCCCATACTATTTTCTTCTAATCGCTGTATCTGAGTACTGTTTAAAACACGAACGTGCTGTGAGCGGATGGTGTGATTTGCGGCTTGACGGCTCGACGGCTTGCATGACGGCTCGACGGCTTGGCGGCTCGACGGAACGGCGGAATAACACTTTTTGTATATACACAGTCAAGTAAAGTTAACTGGAACGGAGCTAAGTGAAATAAATACACGAAAACACAAATGAAAGCTAAGAACGTTTCGAAACGTTTCAAGGAAACAGAGACAATTGCCGAAAAGGCTAATTGATCTGTTACATAACTTTGATAGACCCAGCTACAATTGGAGGATTTGCAAGAGCTCCAAAGCCTTTCTCAAAGTTCTCACTCGATCAACAAAGCTAAGGGGAATTGTGCTGTTGAGTGCGCTGCAGAAGTTTCTTTTCCCTGAAGCTTTTCTCGGCTTTCTTTATTTCCCCGGGGCTCTTCCCTGTTTAACTTCCATTTAATACTGACTTTGGGTGAATGCAATAAAATTTTATTTGAGTTTTCAGTATTTTCCCGCCTCCTACACCGCGTTCACACGGTCGCATTTGAACGTTTGATAAATTCAATTAAATTCAACTAAAATGGAAGTAAATATCTAAGATATAATAGCTCCCTTTGTATGTGATTAAATAATTATAATTTTTTGGAAACCTGTCTCGAAATCCTGACTCCGATCCTGACTCGAAAAAGACGGACGAAATCCTGACTGGAGACTTAGGGGCCGTCGACATATTCGAAATGCCCCGCTTAACGCATTGTTTTTTTTTTTTTTTTTTTTTTTCAAGTTCAAGTTCAAGTTTTATTTCACACTATTTTTCTTTTTTTGAATTACAATAAGGGAAATATGATTAACTAAACGTATGCATAATAGATAAGATAAATTAAAGTATGAAATAAGAGTGACAGTGCACAGTGGACAAAGTAGCCTGGAGGCTTTCGAGTTATTCACTGTTTTAATTAAATTTAGGCTTATATGTTGTAGTATGGTGGATAGCTGATATTAGTGAGTAGAGATAATGTTGTACAATGGCGAGATTGAACTTAGGCTTGGTTAAAAAAGGGGGAAAAACACAAGTAAAGAAAACAAGAAAGACAAAAAAGACAAAAAAGAGAGAAAGAAAGGAAATATGATAAAGGAGAAATTTATATGGAAATAGCTTATATGATGTGTCATTGTTTTTAAAGATTAGGATTAGGAGGGACTCTGGAGTTTGAGAAGGTAGGATTTATATAGTTTCTTGAATTGTTTCGTGTTTGTTGTTTGCTTAAGCTCATAGGGGACGGATTAACCCACAACCCAGTTAAGGTCAGACCGCCTCCCCCCCTCCCCCTTAACGTCCACCCATTGTTTTATGCTTTTTTTAGGTCAGGAAAAACAGTAATGAAATACACGGCAGTTCACTTCTAAACAAAGTATAAAACAAGCTTAAAACTTTAATAGCTGCAACTGTACAGTCAGTCAGTACCTCAAATTCCCGTACGAGCTCATTTCGGATCTTGACTAAAATACTCATTCGGACACAACTATAAAACTGGGTTTCACTTACCTGGAGGTTTGAGGTATTTTATGATACTTCTAATCAAAAGACCTTGTTGAAATTTCCGGGAAATTCAACGGAAATTGCGCTCTAATGTAGAACTAGCTGCCGACTAGAAACATTTGCCGGATTAAAAAGTGTACGTCTATTGATGAAAAAGTGTTTATTCTAAATGCCCCACACTAACGTCCATGCCCTTACCCCCTCCCCCCCCCCCCCCCCCCTAAACGTCCGTTGTGCGTTAAGCGGGGCATTTCGAATATGTCGACGGCCCCTTCCTGCCGCCGTTGTCGGAGTTGAGTTTACTACAGTAAACCGGCATGTCACACTGAGGACACTATGAGGATGCCGTTAACTATAGTAAATCAGCTTTATTTACTAAAGTAAACTTCGTCCAGTGTGCCCTCATGCAAATTGATTAAGTATATAATGGTCCAGATAAGAACTGTAGTAGAATCCATTGTTCTGCGGCAATAAGCCTCCCCCACATACGATTTTGCTTGAATATGCCTTAAGTGCTTTAGGAGGTATCTACAGTCCAAACTACATCTCGAAAATAAAGTATTTTTTATGCTATTGGCTCTTTTTCTGTGAAAACACAGAGAAGCCACCATCCAGCCAATCGGATATAGAGAAAACAAAGGATTTTTCAATCGCAAATTTGAGAACTTTCCCCACACACGATATTCTTCGAAATTAAACCATATAGTGAGTTTGATCAAAAATAAATTCAAACCACAACAAAATATCGAATGAAAATGCATTATTTCGATGGGTTTCTATTGAATCTATAAGTATCAACCAATGAAATTACGAGATAGAAATTTAACACCTTTTAACATTCATTGCCGTAGAGCACTACAGTTCTTATCTTTATAATAATTATCATACATGTTGTCATTCCGCCGTTCCGTCAAAGCCGTCAAGCCGCGAAGCCGTCAAGCCGTCGAGCCGCCAAGCCGCAAATTACACCATCCGGTGCTGCGAGTGTTATAAACGGCATAAAAAAAAACACGGGGAAATGTAACAATATGAACACAATAAATCTGTGTTTCATGTTTAGCAAATTCCAAATAGGGATGCATTTAACAGAAACTTTTCAATAGCTGTGCTGAGAGGGATTTGAATTGCAAATTGATTTGTAATGAATAGCTTTTATTTCATCGTTGCTTTCATCGCCTTCGCTTTGTAACCATGCAGAATGCCACAGGAAAGGTTGTTCAGACGAGCGAAAACTATCGACGAAGAGGCGAAATTATTTAAAGAGTGTGTGCCAAAGTCCACTACACATGATTTGACGGCCAAGCCCAGAACAATGTTCATATGCATTTCAACCGGAAAACGTTCAAAGTTTAGACACCAATATCGTAAATATGTCTGCAGTGTCACTTGATTTGTGGCTAACTAAGTTTGTGCAGGAAGTTTGTAAGGCGGACGGGCAGAGGTATCCAGCGAGAACTCTCTACGGTATTATTTGTGGTCTTCAACTCAACGAGAATATTGTGAAAAAGGATGAGGACTTAGACTTGTTTGATTTTGATGTATCTGACGAATTGTTAAGCAGCATTTCTTTACCAAGTACTAGTGTTGCACCAGCTACTACTGCAGCAAATACTATGCTGTTAGGTCGTGTTTTCAATAACTGTACATTTAAGTTCATCATCATCATCTTTATTACACACAAACCACCATGTACACACATAAAAATACAAAAAAAAAAAAAATTACAGTGGAAGACAACCTAAATGGAAGCCAAAGACTTATTACTTTAGGTTGCCTTTTTAAGCGTGAGCTAATAATCTAACAATATTATACTGAATATTAATATTATGATAAGAGAAAGATGATTGGAAAGAAAAGGTTTTTGCGAGAAGGGAGCGAAGAAGAGCAGACATAGATCAGTTAATTAAGGAGATGACTGGTTAATTAAATAGGATTTCAGATTATATTTGAAGCTGGACGTGAGAGAAGTTCTATTTTTCATCTCGTCAGGGATAGAATTCCAAACTTTTGGTCCTTCATAGGCTATTGAAAATTTTCTTATATTTGTTCTTGAGAATGTTGGTCTATAATCATTAGCTATCCTGGTATTATACGAGTGAATACTGAGATTAGTAGAAAAGAAATCTTTGAAAAATTCTGGAAGGGTTTTCTTATCATAGGAAAACATAAAGAGACCCACCTGATGTTTATGTATATTAAATAAATTTAAAAGATTATGGTCCTTAAATAAGGGAGCCGTATGTGCATCATAATCTGATTTGGTGATGATTCTAATAGCTCTTTTCTGTAGCGTAACAATTTTTTTTAAAGTTGAGGTATAAGTGCCACCCCAAATTAAATTGCCATAGTATAGGTATGGGTAAATAAGAGCAAAATAAAGTTTGTGCAGTGATGCTTTGGATAGAAAAAATTTCGATTTAGAGATTATGCCAATGGATTTTGAAATTTTACTAGTTATAGTTGCAATGTGCTGCTTCCAGTTCAGATTCTCATCAACAAAAACTCCAAGAAACTTAGTAGAGTGTTTAAGTTCAATAGGTCCACCATTAACCTTGACTACAAGATTGTTAAGCAATACTTTCTTTTGTCTTGGTCTAAAAATGATGTAGTTTGTTTTTTTGATGTTTACTGAGAGTTTATTTGTGTTAAGCCAGTTAGATACCTTTTCTAGTTCACTGTTAAGCGTATAGTAAAGCTTATTAACATTTTTATCTGAGAGGAACACATTAGTATCATCTGCAAATAAAATTAATTTTAACAAAGTGGAGGAATGATGAATGTCGTTTATATATAAAATAAAAAGAAGGGGCCCAAGAATTGATCCTTGTGGAACACCACAACTTACTGTTCGATATTCAGAACACTCGCCTTTAAATTCAACAAATTGTTTACGGTTATACAAATAGTCATGAATCCAATTGAATGCAAGCCCTCTAATACCATAATGTTGCAGTTTGTCTAGTAAGAGTTTATGATTAACGGTATCAAAGGCTTTAGATAGATCTAAGAAAACTCCTGCATCTAAGAAAACTCCTAAGTTCTGAACCTACAGTACGTTTGTAAGTTCTAACATACGATTTTTGTTATCGATTAAACAGTACATGCAGTAGATGTGCTTTGTGTGGTATTTGTTGATAGTTTGACTTGCAGATTAGGATGAAAACTTTATATAAAGTCACATCTTCATCAGTATTCTTGATATAAAGTCTTCATCCTAATTTGTATTCTTTTGTAATACCTTTGTACCCCATATTCCCCTGGTACCGAAATCAAAGCCCTCCTCGGGCTTTTAGGAATGTTGAGTTTTACCAGGTTTAAAAGATAATGCATGTGACTGATTTCGTTCATTTTATTGGACATGGTGAACATTATCATCATTATTCATGAATTTTTGAAGACGTTTTTAGAAACCTACCTCTCATCGCTCACCGGGAATCACAACTACGTAACTATATCTAACAAACCTACGGTGGCCCATAAGTACGGTGGCCCATAAGGGACATCTAAAATATTATTTCTATTTTTCAAAACCCAAGTTTATTCTACAAAACCCCAGCTTTTTTACCAACGCCCAGGTTTTTTTTCTTCACAAACGCCCAGGTTTTTTTTTAAACGCCCAGGTTTTTTTTTAAACGCCCAGGTTTTGTTTACAAACGCCCAGGTTTTTTTTTAAACGCCCAAGTTTTATTTTTACAAACGCCCAGGTTTTGTTTTACAAACGCCCAGGTTTTTTTTTACAAACGCCCAGGTTTTTTTTTATCAAACGCCCAGGTTTTTTTCTTCAAATATTTCTGCTGTAATGACTATAAATGTATTGGAGGCTCGTGCACGTGTGTGCTGGTAGCAAACATGGATGCCGCCCTGTGTCCCATTATGATGTTCGTGTTCTTAACACTGCTTAAAGACGCAGCAGCGGTTGGGAGGTATCTTCCCGATACAAGTCAACTTGGTAATCCCCGCCAGTCCTTGATTGAAAATTATTTCAAACTTGGATTTCAATATTCGGAAATTTTGGCGTTTTTAGCTGCACTGCACGGCATTCAGCTTTCGCTGCGACAACTTAAAAGGATCCTGCGAATTATGGGTCTACGACGAAGGAGGGGTCATGCAAGTGTACACTATTGAGCAGGAACTAGCTGGGACCGGCTCTTGTCTTGGTTACAGACTAATGCATCAGAAGCTACAACTAGAGCATGGTTTGATAGTGGATCGTGAGACAGTGCGACTAATATTGAAACATCTAGATCCTGAAGGGGTAGAGCACAGGTCTAGACGAAGACTTAGGAGGAGACAATACTATGCAAAGGGTCCAAATTTTATATGGCACGTCGACGGATATGATAAACTGAAGCCCTTTGGTATTTGCATTCATGGGGCTATTGATGGATTTAGCCGCCATATAATGTGGCTCGAAGCTGGTCCCTCGAATAACGACCCAAAAATTACCGCGAAGTATTTCATAGATTGTGTTCGCGAGGTCAGAGGAGTACCTAAATTTATTAGAGCAGACCGTGGTACCGAAAACATTTACATTGCTGGCATCCAAAGATTCTTGAGAATGGATTGTACAGATGTAATCACCGGCGCACAGAGCTTTTTGTATGGGAAGTCCGTTTCCAATCAGCGTATCGAAGCGTGGTGGTCTTTCCTCAGGAGGTCCTATTCTAATTGGTGGATGAACTTTTTTAAAGACATGCGAGATTCGGGAATTTTCGATGACAGTGATCCACTACAAGTTGAGTGTCTACGTTATTGCTTTATGCATTTAATCCAAGATGAGCTGAACAACGTAGCGAAGCACTGGAATCTGCACAGAATACACCCATCAAACAACAGGGAGTCACCTCCAGGAAAACTCGATGTGTTGTACTTTCTACCTGAAAGGTTTGGTGCACGAGATTACATAACGAAAGTAGATGTTGATGATTTAGATGTTGCCGAGGAAAACTATGCTGAACCAAGACCCGTCATGGGATGTAACAATTCCTTTGCAGAACTGGCTAGCATGGTAATGGAAGACCATGATTACCACATGCCCCTCAATGCCACAGATGCATATTCTCTCTATATTGACTTGTTATACCAAATCAATGCAATCTAATTAAAGCAAACCAATGTTGGAAAGGAGATGCCGGTATGATAATTTAAAAACGTAGCCAAAAATATGATGCCTCAGACAGCAGCACGGAGAAGAAGTGGTTTGTATTTCGTTGATTTAAACAATAAAAGAAAGAATTTGACCAACATTGCTTTGGGGTGTATTGTAAATGATGGAACCCTTTTTAGACTTTTGGCTTATTGCCTTGTTTTGTTGCAAAGTGAAATAAAATGAATAGAACGTTTATAGTGCCAATACTCCTTTTATTTCATTACAATAAACAAAAGGACGTACATGCACAATAAGAAGCTATATATACAGCCGTGTTAACGAATCAGTTGGGTCACAACCACATAGGTTGCAATAACATTCGACATGCATGCACAAACACATGCACAGTCATATGGAACCTCTTGCATTGACGCACACTAGATCAGAGAATTCAAATACAGTAACTGCTATCCGTGAAATATTTCTTAACAAACTGTAGTAACAAACAGCAGTAATTAAACAATACAAAAGAACGCTATTTAGCACTATTTACTGCAAAACTATTGTACGAAATTGTGCAAAATATGTTAATGTTGTAGAGCATGCACTGTATAAAAGTCAACACTTCGAGGGAAATAAAGGATACTCGTCCAACGTAGTACTCATATACTATACATTGATTTAACAGGAAATAGTTTGAGGAGTGCTAACAGGTTAACCAAAGTCCTAAAAATGCCTTTTGTTTTTGATCTGCTGATTCAGTGACTATAAGTACATTATAATACCGATTATCCGTACAGCTGCAAAAAGCGATTAATATGACTACACGGTACTAATGATACCTTTCATAGTTTGAGAAAGCCGATTGTAATTTCAAGTAGGCATACTAATTAAACGTTTCAAACGTTAAAAACAGAATTACCAATAGCATTTAACAAGAAAGGACATTTGATTAATGTGGTTGCCTCATTGTTCCCAAACTGAGCTTAGAAAAGCACAACCAGTTCCTAAAAGTTGTGCGAGTGATTTTACTTTAAAAACCCGTGAAATAGATATTAGACCAGGCACAATTAGACCCTCATTCCATGCATCGTTTTCTTGTGTTTCTGCTTGACTATTAGCCATTTCTGAGTTGAGGAAGGGACCGTCAGTGTCAAAAAATTGAATGGGATTAAGAAATTAACTCCATCACAAGAAAGATCACACTAAATTTATTAGTACGTTTACCAAGTTTGAGAATGTTTGAACAAATACGAACTGAACAGCAAGCTTTCAAAAATCGCCGTCTCACAAAGCCATATAATCTCTTATTTTGTGATTTTGGAAAGCTCGTCATATTTTTATTCAGATCAAAACAATCTTCCTCAAACTCTACTGACTATTAATTTTTGTTTCACGGATTAAGTAAAACCACCGACTCTATCACAAAACGTAAGTAGCTATATATGGTTTAGTAACTAAACTGGCCTTGTTCATGTGCAGCACCAATTTCACCGTTTCAACTTTTGGGATTCAGTATCAACTGGGATATGTAGCGTTTGCTGTATCTTGCAAATTAAGCCCTACTGAGATAGCGCAATATCTTACAAAACAGCGTGAAATACATCAACGTAAAGGTAAAAAATTCAACGAATTCTTTGTTCTATAAATGGTGATATTCTATACTCCGATTCAGCATCTGACACAAAGTAGCCTGCACGCATTAATCAGTGTGCAATGCAAAACAGCTAATAGTAAACAACTAACAATGGTGTATTCTGATAGAAATCAAACAAATAGGCAGGTCTCGTATTCTCATGGACAAGGTGAAACGCGCACTTATTTAAGGCCCGTGTGGAGACTTTCTAAAAGCTATTTAGCGTGACAAAAGATGTCCCCATTTAGTCTCCATTTAGTGCTCGTTCCAGCTCGTCCGTGACATACGGCGAAACTTGCATATTAACAAACAACAAAGAATCGGAAGAAAATAATATATTCCAATTGCCTTTCCACTGCCATTATCTTTTGGAATAAAAGAAAACTGAGGTTATAGTGTTGTTCAGTTATGAAGTCAAGGCAGAGGAACAAAATAGGCGATCCTAGAATTAATTAGCTCCTGGGATGAACTATTAAAAACTAAAAAAAAAATATATAATAATTTTACTTTCTTTCAAACAAGGCAGGGGCGTAGCGTTCATATATACGCCTTAGATTTCAAAATTTCCCAGAGACCCCCAAGTGGCTCGCGCCTCCGGTGCTCGCGGAATCTCTCCTCGTGTGTACACCGCGAAAAATGCACGCTACGCCTCTGCAAGGTACACGAATCAATATAAGCAGAAACTTATAAGGGAGTCGAAACGTGTAACAGCGTCCCCATGCTCCGGATTATTCAGCGAATAAGAATACAGTCTAGTCTAGTACCATATTTGGATAAACAGTCTAGTCCAGCTGCCATTTTATTCCTTATGTGATCAATGTTATTCGCTAAATAATCTGGAGCATGGCACTAAAGCGAAGTATGGCCGTTACACGTTTCAACTGATATAAGTCAATGTTCATTTCATAGTGAAGGTAGCCCAGCGTTTAAACCTTTAGATTACAGTGTCATTTAGTTCCCACATATGGGGATTATGCATGTAAAAATCAATGTTTCCACTGAAATGGGCATACGAACGACAATTCTTGGGTACGGTTAAAATACCAAAACATATTTGCGCCTTTGGACGCATCGCCAAGTCTGACATGATTTCCATCTTAACCTTGATGCTCTTGTCATAGTGAACCAAATCACTGCCAGTACAAAAGCGCAGAAAACGAGATAAAATCTTGTGATCTTGACTCTTTAGATATCGCACAAGCCATCTTGAGACTTTCTCCTCCTGTGGAGTCGAAGTTGTGAAATTCAAACTGTTGACAACGTTCCTAGGAGTTGGAGTGCAGCAGCTGTATAGTGCATCAATTTCGTGAGCACTGACACCATCCCAAAACGATCCCATGCCTTCTTTCAGCTTGATAATGCATACGAATGGCTTTGAAATCAGTTCCGTGATAGACACTCATAAAAGTATCTGTCTGGTATTATGTGGCTTGGAAACAGTTCCTATATTGAAGTCGGATAAAATATCTATAAGTTCACTTGTTGGGAATGTTGTCTACCAAGAAGGGCTTTCTGTAGGACCTCCCTTTCCTTCTCGTGTAGTAGCATAAGAAACGACTGCAAGAAACATTCTTCGGAAACGCTTCCAACAACAGCCTGTTGGATTGTGGCTTCAGATAACTGTAGTGGTATAGTTCCTGTTTGGATAAACTGGAATACGCCCCAAAGCAACATAATCAGCCTGTATAATGATTGGTGAGACAATGAAGCCAAATTGTGTCACTCCCTCGCAGTAGTTAGTCACAAAGCTATCCCAAAAAACCGCATATACTTCCCTGCGTACCCCATCACCGACTGCATCTTCCCCTTTAAACACAAGAGGCAGTTTTGATTGCATAATGTTATCTTGCTTGTACAAAGCCAAGAGATCTTTAAAGCAATTGTGTCGACTGACTTCCGTCAATGCATGCTCTTGAAGCTGTCCCTCTATCTTTCGACGTTTGATTTGAAGGCGTTCTATAAGTTCAAGGGCATTTTGCTCTTCAGCTGAAAGGACAACGTCCTCTTCCATCAGCTGAGTTGGAGGGAAAGATGGTATCTGGATATCACCAATAAGATCAGGGGATTCCTGTGGCACATCGTTATCACCAATACTACTTCCCATTTGAACCTCCTGGATTGGTAATGTATTATCCCTGGGCGTTTGTAAAAAAAAACCTGGGCGTTTAAAAAAAAACTGGGCGTTCGTAAAAAAAAACTGGGCGTTTAAAAAAAACCTGGGCGTTTGTAAAAAAAAACTGGGCGTTTAAAAAAAAACTGGGCGTTTTAAAAAAAACCTGGGCGTTTGTAAAAAAAAACTGGGCGTTTAAAAATAACCTGGGCGTTTAAAAAAAACCTGGTCGTTTGTAAAAAAAAACCTGGGCGTTTGTAAATAAGCTGGGGTTTCGTAAAATAAACTTGGGTTTTGAAAAATAGAAATAATATTTTAGATGTCCCTTATGGGCCACCGTACAAACCTGCTCTTCCATCTGCCTTTTTTCATTGTGGTAAAAACTGTGCCACTTAATTGACCTTACATTCACCATGGCCTTACACGATACACATTTTCTTCCACCGGGGAAACCCGTTTCATTAAGCGTCTTCTTTCAAGTTTATTTCACTTTCTCTGCTTGTATTCGATGAGTTAATTGCGATATTCGCCATGTTTGTTTGTATTCTGAACGATGCGTGTCCTCTGTAACGATCCCAAGCACCTTTGCGAGACCACCCTCGCTCCAATCCCCTACTCTTTTCCAAAGTGGCCATGAACATGAAGATTGCTGTGCCCTAAATGAATAATGTCGTATACATGGGGCTTAAAATTAACCATTTCACTTAAGACTGTACCAATAGAAAGTCATTCAAGTCAACCCCTATCATTAATCGACAAATTCGTTTATTTTCTAAAATGGCTGAACAATATCGATTATTGAATCAGTCGACGAATATCAATGTCCCTCCATTCACCATGGCCTTACACGGTACACATTTTCTTCCACCGGGGAAACCCGTTTCATTAAGGCAACACATTACTTGTAACACCAGAAACGTCATTTACATGGTACAATGTAATCGCTGCCACTTACAATACATCGGAGAAACTAACCGACGATTTAAAGACCGATTTAATGGCACAGACGAGCAGTTGACAAACATATGTATATTTCTTTTACGCGGGTTGTTCTTATCCGTTAGTCTACTTACG
Organism: Actinernus sp. WN-2022; assembly: GCA_030867875.1. Taxonomy (NCBI): domain Eukaryota; kingdom Metazoa; phylum Cnidaria; class Anthozoa; order Actiniaria; family Actinernidae; genus Actinernus; species Actinernus sp. WN-2022. The sequence continues at coordinate 20,203,146 of JAOWCC010000064.1, read as the reverse complement.
TCATTTCCATTTTCCTCTCATATTGTGTAATCACTTTTTAACTCGTGGATGCGCGCAAGCGCAGTACAAGTTATTAGGGTTAGTGGAACGAGCTAATTTATTCATCGTTTTATGGTGTGTACTTCGTTTGTTTCTGTGTACATCGGGGACTCTCCGTTGGCTGTCCGAATAGGCCGAATAGTGTTCGATTGTCCGACGATATATTGACGGAGTTTTATGGTAATGCTGGAGAAGATGTATTGACGGTGCCCTTCTAATGCCAGACACTTCAAACATGGACAGACATGGTAGTGGGTCCCTATCAATCACTTAATGGTGATGACGTAACGATGACGTCATCGGTCACGTGAGTAAGTACATGCCCATATCTCCCTCATTTCTAATGCCAGACAGTTCAAATGTGGACAGGCATGGCATTGGGTCCCCACAAATCACTTAGTGGTGATGACGTAACGATGACGTAATCGGTCACGTGATTTTAAGTATATGCCCATATCTCCCTCATTTCTAATGTCAGCCGGCTCAAACCTGGACAGACATGGTAGTGGGTCCCTATCAAGTACCTAGTGGTGATGACGTAACGATGACGTCATCGGTCACGTGATTGTACATGCCCATGTCGTCCTCATTTCTAATGCCAGACAGCCGGTTCAAACTTGGACAGGCATGGTATTGGATCCCCACAAATCACTTAGTGGCGATGACGTAACGATGACGTCATCGGTCACGTGATTTTTAGTATATGCCAAAATAGCTCACTGACCTTCCATGAGTTGCCCTTAGGGGCCCTATGTTTATATTTTTAGTTACCACTGTGAAATATTATTCACTTGTAAGATCTACCTGAAGAAGGCTGGATTGACCAGCCGAAATATTGTTAACTTATCAATATATACGTTGTTTGATCAGCTTTTCTGTAGTCGTTGGACTTGTTGACTTATTACTGTTTTTGGCTGATCAGATCACTCTGTTAGATCCAACGTACCACCGACAGAATTGTCGTGAGGTTCCTACTCCCTCTCTAACCACAGGCAGCCCAAGCTCTGTATTTGCACTGTGTGACCACTTCTGTTTACATATCAAGCCATTATTTCATTTAATTCTCAGATAAAGAAAATAAACTTACCTTATGAGTTTGTCGTTTTCCTGTTGTTTCTCTGGGGTCTGGCGGTTATGGGGCATTTCTCTCACTTTGGATTTGTCTCTCTTCTCTCTATTTAAAAGAAACCAAAGTGAGAGAAATGCCCCATAACCGCCATTTCTAGACCCCAGAGAAACAACAGGACAACGACAAACTCTTAAGTAAGTCTATTTTCTTTATCTGATAATTAAGTGAAATATTGGCTTGATATATAAACAGAAGTGGTCACACAGTGCAAATACAGAGCTTGGGCTGCCTGTGGTGCAATTTGAGCTCTTTGAAAACTCACAAGTTCGAATTTATTCCGAATTGCACGAGAATACTATATGATTTCATTTTAAACATATACTCTACAACTTTACTTTAATCTTCGGACGATCTTTGGAAATATTGGAACAATTAAAGTTAATGTTTAGTACTGTCAAATGAATTTACATGGTTAGACATGTTTTTACCGTAACTACAGCGCGGCATGGTCAGTTTTAAGCATTCGGAAATCTTAGGAAACACTTCGGAAATTTTCGGAAAATTGTCCGAAAAAAGCCCTTTACCAAAACATGACTGTGAACAACTTTGCGTACTTTGATTTCATTCTGGTGCTTTTGTTTTCGATTTATAGATTGTCAAATTCCTTATTTGGAGTGCAATTTCAACCAAACAGTGCAATTTGGGATAAACTGCTCTCAACCAATCAGAATCGAGATATGTTGTGGATTAATGTACGATAGGCAACTAGTTCCTGTGAAAACTAGTGTTGGTCTGCGTCGGCGGGGAAGATAAACACTGGTATGTAATCAACTAAAGTCGATTGAGGTATGTATACCTCAATCGAATTTAGTTGATTACATACCTATCAATAATGTAGTTTGCGAGATGAGCCACAGGAAGCCCGAGCTATGTGTAAACAAACCTGAGCCACAGGAAGCCCGAGCTGTATTATGAGCGCGTGCTAAATCAACACATACACACAACTCCATACACAGAAGAATCAAGTCAAATAAAGGTATTTTATTTCACAATTTGCTAAGAAATAATGGATTAACAGAAAGACATGATATCAGTGACAAATACACAAAATGTGAGGATTATTAGCCTGTGGTTGAACACATGTAAGAATTAAAGCTATATTTTCACTGATATGAAAAAGACAAAGCCCGAATTTGATTGGGCTTGAATGCGTAACTTAATTTGGCAAATTCAAGTTTGTCGGGACAGAACTACAATTGAATACAAATGTGAGAGCCTTTTTGATGTGTGTGTGTATCGAGTACCGCCTATATCATGATTAGATATATAATTTACATTTACTTACTTTTTTGGCTGTTTTGCTACTTCAACAGACACGTAATGCAAGATCACACTGAGACTGAAAAGCAACATCATGGTGGTGGTGGTGGTCATCCTGGTGATCGTCCTAGTGGTCGTCCTAGTGGTCGTCCTAGTGGTCGTCCTGGTGGTGCGAGTGGTGGTGTTGGTAATGGTCCTGTGATTCCTTGCTGTGGCTGATACTACTGGTGGTGGTGGTAGTTTTGGTTGCGGTGGATTTCATGGTCATCATGGTGGTGATGGTAGTTTTGGTTGCGGTAGTTTTCATGGTCATCATGGTGGTGGTGGTAGTTTTGGTTGCGGTGGTTTTCATGGTCATCATGGTGGTGGTGGTAGTTTTGGTTGCGGTGGTTTTCATGGTCATCATGGTGGTGGTGGTAGTGTTGGTTGCGGTGGTTTTCATGGTCATCATGGTGGTGGTGGTAGTTTTGGTTGCGGTGGTTTTCATGGTCATCATGGTGGTGCTAGTAGTTTTGGTGGTGTTGGTGTTCATTATGGTGGTCATCATCATCAGTGACATCATCATCAGGCTCGCGGCAGTGATAAAAACATAAACAATAATTTTATTTTCGTGTCTAGTCTTCTATCTGACAAGGAGTATATTACACAGGAGTGTTCCTGTGCCCTTGTGTTGGCCCCTAACACAGTAGATGGTGTCTATTTATAGCCGCGAAGTTCTGGTATGCGATTACGTTGTCTTTTGTTCTCTTGTGCTTTAGTATTTTTTAGCAGTTTGAACCGTGTTAATTTCAATTTTTCAGTGGATCCTGATTGGTTAAAAGTGACGGCTTTTGTTTCTTCTCACGGGAAACTCTATGCTAAAAATAACTCTATCGTCTAGTGTTGTGTGACAATATAATGTGGGAAGAGGAACACTCCTCTGTAATATACTCCTCATCTGACCCTACTAGTGATCTATTAGAGCAGATTTCGCATGAGTGGGACAAACTACGGCATGGCCATACTACCGTACTGTACAGTAATTCTGTAATTTGATTGGATCAGAAAGTCAAAAACAATAGGAAACCATTTGAATTTCATGGAATGTCGTGCAGTAAGCCATTGCCGTATAAATTTGCCCACTCATGCGAAACCCGCTCTAATCCGGCTGGGACACGGAGGGTGGCTAGGAGAAGACGAAAGGACAGAAAACCGACTAGCTTAATTTGTACCACTAACAACAAATGAAGAACAATCCAACGGGAGAAATGCATGTTGTCAATGCTCGAGGAGGGGAGGTGATTCTGATCATTTGGTTTTATAATTAGACATGTTTCCTTTTACGTCGTGGAATTCCCAAAAATATATATCTAAATCTACATCAAGTTTCTGTCTACCTATAAAAGTTTCAAGAAAACTATTTCACTAGAAACATAAACCACTTATTACAACTCTACGTACCTGTACTTTACAACAGCAGTTTCCCCTTGAGTACTATGGTGTGGATTGTTTTCTATATTCCCGTTCAAATTCCTAGCTCTTATTTCCCTCCATTTCTCGGGATAAGACACTTGTACAATTATATAGTCTTGCAGTAGTACGGGTGTAAAGGGGGTTTGCTTTAAAATGCTTTGCAACTGGAAATGCAGTGAATAAAAATATGAGCATGGGAATTTTGTTTTGTTGCTGCTGAGTTGTTTTTATGTGCTACTGACTGCTACTATTTGATCGATTGGTGTCAGTTATGTTACTAGAATTCGGTCTCCCGACCTGATACGACAAAACGTACAAATCTTACCAATTAAAGAAATTAAACCACAAACTTATAAAGGACGAAACAGAGCTGATAGACTGATACACGGCAATTGATTGTAGCCGTTTTATATTCGCATAATTTTTAGGATATCGACACTTCCTTTCGACTTTCAATTAACAATTATTCACCGAAGTGGAGGTGAATAGTGGTGAATATTTACCGAGCCGCTTTGTTTTAGTATATACCACACTGCAGGTGAATAGCCAGCACCAAATTGTTATTTTATTTTCTGTGAAATGGACAACAAATCTCGCGGGTGTGGTATATACTTAGTCTTTCTATTAAAAAATGGGGTCCTGAAAGACTGATTATATAAATAGTAAAAAACAACGTTCATAATACCTACGAAAAAACAATTTACATATATAGATAAAGGGCAAAGCTATGGCGTTATATCCCCGCCAAAATTCGACTTTCGCTTGCGATGTTCGGTTTACATTTTATCCTTGTTGTCCACGATTCGACATTAAAGTTTCACAGTGCGAGATTGGATTTTTACGATGCAACATTGAAGTTTCACAGTGCGACATTCATTTTCCACACGCGATTCAAAGGCTGTCATATTAGATATGTCAAGTTTGACAGCGTCAAGAAAAGTGTTAAGAGATAGTTCTCTGTCGGTCGGGGGAGTCCAGGTACTTTTGTTGCGAAAACGAAGGTGATCGTCATTAGTCTTGTCTTTGTTAAAGTCATAAAAGCCAGTCAGTCGCATACGTCTGGAAAAGTCATATAAGTCAGCTGAAATCTCAGTCCAGTTAATTTGTCGAGGTGTGGGACAGAAAGTGAGTCCACGAGAAAGAATATAAATTTCGTCAGTGGTTAAAGGAGTGTCAGAAAGATTAATAACAGAATTAGCATCGGGGACAAAAGAGAAAGGTTTAGTTTTACGGCGTGTGCGTTTCTTATTGATCTTATTAGCAGAAGACAAAGTGTTAATTGAGTTGATGTTAGGCGTGTCACTGGCAATGTTATCTATGTTAACATTAGTGTTGCGGTGAAAGGCAGAAACGGAAACGTGATTAGAGCCATTGCGCAAGCAAGAAGATATAGAAGCACGTCGGTTAGCAAGAACATTATCAAGCGATGAGGTCATGGAATTAAGCCTAGATTGGTAAAATAAAAAACTGTTGGGAACGGGTTGCCTCCGTTTACTTAATATCACTCACTTGTTGGTTTTTCTTAGTTTGAAGATTTCACTTGCCACGATCACCGCAGCCTTCACAATCACGTTTTGTCACAGTTTAGAACTCTCTCTTCATCTCTCGCTTCGCTATATATATCTACCGATTTTAGATCATATGACATGGCGCGTCGCCACAATTATTTAAATGTCAGTCAACGTAATAACAAACATGATAACTACCAATCTCCGACACTCTCCCCCCATACAGCTCCCCTTGGAGGTGTATGATGTGTTTCACTTATCCTTGGAGACTGCTGGTAAAACAAATGAGATAAATGGATAAAATATGTGTACATATCGTATATAAGTGTTCAGGCAGTGTTCTCAGCAAGTTGCTGAATGCGCTGCGCTGCCGCGGCGGCTGCATCTCTCTTTGGTCTGTACACGAGTGCATTTGCGTTAAGGGCTTGAGGCTGCTGAACCTCCCTTGCGTCACATGCCAATTCCATGGGATATAGGTGCTGTACTGGTCGTTCCAGGTAGCTTCTACCTGCACGGAGTCTCGCAGCCCTCACAATGCCATCTCGTCCTTCGTACAACTCGCAGGTCCCTGTCTTCGATTCGATGAGGTGTCATCTCAGGGAGAGTAGTGGAGGACGTGAACATGAGCGCATTCGGAGTGAGGGTCGGGAGCTGCAGGTCTTCCTCGACGTAACTCAGGGGACGATTGTTGAGAGTCACTTCCACGTCCAAGAGGACTTCCTGCAGCTCATCCCAGGTCAAGCAGCCCTTGCCGATAGTCTTATACAAGGATGTTTTCACTAACCCTACCATACGCTCAAACTGGCGACCCCACCACGGGGCGCGGCTCAGGTTGAACTGCCATGTGATTTCGTTAGAAATCAGGAAGTCTTGTATTTTCTCGTCCGCCATTACACTTCGGATCCATCGCGCTGCTCCCACAAATGTACGTCCATTATCCGAATAAATCTTACTCGGTCTTCCTCTCCGCGCTATGAACCGTTTGAGTGTTCCTAAGAACTCTTTGGTTTCCATGGTTGATGTCAGCTCCAAATGAAGTGCCCTCGTCAGACTGCATGTGTACATGGCTATGTATGCCTTTGCTGCCCTGCCTCTCCTGGTGCGATAGGTTAATGGACCAGCATAGTCCACTCCGATCACCTGGAATGCATGGTCGCCCTCTGCTCTGTCTCGGGGTAGGTTTCCCGGAAGTGGTTGGGCTACAGCAACTGCCTGGAATCTGCGGCAGCCATAACACGATTTGATAACTCGCTTAGCCAAACGCCGCAACCTGGGAACCCAGTATTTCTCCCGTACGCGTGCCATAGTCAGCCCGACTCCGCCATGGAGAGTACGCCAGTGTGCCTCTTGCACGACCTTCTCGGTGAACGGGTGCGCGTCTGGTAGGTACACTGGGTACTCACCCTGTATTCGGCCCCGGCACACAAGCACGTCATCATCATTCTCTTTGAGGTTGAGTTGTAGTCGATCCGTCTCACTCTCATAGTTCCGCTGAACACGTTGGATCCACCACGTTCGGGCAGTGATCACCTCTTCCGTAGTAAGTAGCCCGTAGCGCCTTTCCCGATTTCTACAGTTATGCGCGAACCTAGCAATCCACGCGGTGATGCGCAGGGTGCGGTGTAGGTCGTGTTTATCTAACACCCGATCAAAGGCGTCAGGTATGCTCTCGGTGTGTGCTGCGCATAGCACCTCTCGTATTACCTTTTCTTCTGCTTCCGATGCTGAGGAGGTCTGAGTCACAAGGTTTTCCGGCCATTGGTCAGGATACTGGAGCCACTCTGGTCCGTTCCACCACAGCGCTATCTCAGACACGGGTCCTCCACGGCTGGCCAAGTCAGCTGGGTTATCATGTGTTGGAACATGTCTCCATGTTATTTCTGGATGCTGTTTAATCTTAGACACCCGGTTCGTTACAAACTGTTTGTATTGTCCATTTCCCTCGATCCAGTGCAGCGTAACTGTACTGTCCAGCCAACCATAAATGGTTGGTTCAGGGACCCCCTGAAGAGAATTACGTACATTCGTCACCAGATTAGTTGCCATGTGAGCGGACACCAGCTCAAGGCGGGGAACTATCAGACCTTGCTTCACTAGTCTTCTTTGGCTGCTATAAGGCGTTGAGTGGTCCCCCCTTGTTGTCGGACCACTGAGTAGACTGCAGCTCCCACTCCCTGTGTCGATGCGTCACCAAATGCATGTAGCTCTACGTCTATTACAGGTTCTCGGTATTGTACTATTGGGCGTGGCACGGTCTCCACCGTGGGAAGTGCCTGCTCCCATTTCACCCAACGGCGTCTTAGTGGACCATTGATGTCTGCGTCCCATGGTGTCTTGGAATTGCACACGTCGCGAAAGATTAACTTCCCTTCTAGGGTCAGCGGTGAAACTAGCCCCAGGGGGTCGTATATCTTTGCTAGTTTGCTTAAGATCCCGCGTTTGGTCACTGGGCTGCTAGCGTTGGGAAAGGGGATCGTTAGTGTATCTCCCCCCTTGTCCCATTTCAACCCCAGCAACTTCGTATCACTAGATTTCCCTCCAAATTGCTGCTTTGCATATGTTTGCTCCTCATGATCCCCAGATGGGTCACTGTTCAATTCCAACTCCTGTGCGTTGGAGTTCCACTTATGCAATTTGAATGCTGCATCCTCAAATATCTCGATAGCCCTGTCCTTTCGCAGTTGTGCTTGTTGGACAGTCAGTCCTCCAGTGAGTAGATCATCCACGTAGAGATTTCTGCGTAGCTTCGTGACGGTGTCAGGATACTTCTTCTCCCACATGTTCAAATGGCAGTCAATCACTCCCCCGAGAAGGAATGGTGAGGGAGCTAGTCCGAAGAGCACCCTCGTAAATCGCAATGTCTCCAACTCTGAATGTTCGCCATTTCGCCAATGGAACCGGAGAGCGTCGCGCTCATTCTCCTTTATTCTTATTTGAAGAAATGCTTTCTGAATATCCCCAGCTACCAGTACTGGATACCCGCGTTGTTGAATCAGAACATCCCATAATTTGTTTTGAAGCGGCGGACCAGTGTACAGACAGTCGTTTAGTGAGGGGGCGTCAGGGGTTGCTCTCGCTGAGGCGTCGTACACGATTCGCATTTTTGTGCTCACTGCCGTTTCAAGTATCACTGCCTTATGGGGAATATAAAATTCCACCCCTTTCGCTGGTCCGTCAGCTGCTTCTATCACCCCGCTCTCTTGTTGTTCTCGGATTATGGCGTCGTATTCGGCGTTGATACCATCTCGCTGTAATTTTCTTGTGAGCTTGTTTAGACGACATATACTTCCTCACTCGTTCGTGGGAAGAGATGGGAGGTTTCCCTTCCAGGGTAAGCCTGTCTCGTACCAGCCCTCTGGATCTCTTCTCAGCTGCTCTTTGAACTCTTCATGAACCGCTCGCTGGTCGTGCTCGACCGAGTCTTCTAGTCCCAGTACGTCGAGACGACACAAATCTTCGTAGTCCGATTGACTAACTTGAGTTAACATCATTGTATTTCTGTCGAACTCCTGCCCTGGGGACATAATAAACCACCCCAGTTTGGTTAGTTCTGCGATTGGTTCACAGTCCTTTCCAATTCGCGGTGCAGTTTCCGTTTTTATCCTCGCATATTCTCCGCTTCCGAGCACTACATGAACTGGAAGTTGTGGTTTGACGTCACGATCTGTTATCGTGACCCCTTTCAAGTGAGAGTACTTTATATCAATCAGTTCTTCATAACGAGGGTTGTCAAGAGACAACAGTTCTGGTTTGTTGACCTTAAAGGAGCTCATTCAACCAAGATGCATTGCGAGCTCAAATTTCTCGAACCGCCATTTTCGGGGGCCCCGATAATGGCTCTGGAGAGCTTCTTGAAACAAATCCTATTCCATCGGTCTCACAGGGGCATACCAGTTGATTACTTATAGGGGAAAATGTTCCTTATGTATTAGCTTTTGTGTTCAGTCATATATTTCCGAATTTTCACCTGCCAGGGGAAGTATTGAACGTACCGGCTCTGGACTCGCCTTATTACTAGAGCATGTACTGGAGTTAGCCGACTGTTTGATCGTAATTCCTACAGTTTATCCAAATCAGGGCCTTTCTACATTGGCTTGATCGGCCCGCAGACCTAAATGACAAGAAATTTAAAGGTCAGAAGAGCTGAGCCTTTTGCTTATCATTATCGGACACTTACAACATTTAAAGCAAATTGCTTTGACTGAAGACTCGAGTACGCGGTACACGCGCGGTACATGCAAGATTACAAATCTCGCAGTTTCTCTCTTAGTCTTATAGTCTTGGTTTTCGCTAAATGTACATGGACAACGCTGAGACAATAAAGTAAGTAAAAGTGAAATGTTGTGTTGATATCTGCATCAGCGGCTGTAAAGTGGAAACCTATTTTATAAATGTTTCTCTGCTGATGAATGAACTTCAAGTTCAATCAAGTGCCGCTGGGCGCTCAGAAAACTGATCGATCGATATTTTTTTACCCAGCATATCCAATGTACGATTAACGGAAGTCAAGGGGCTTTTAAAATGACACAAACTGGCTGAAATTCAGGCTAACAAACAATAACATTATACGGATTCGATTCCTCAAATTTGATTTCAAATTTGCATATCGCATTGGCGAGTCAAAATGTGGTATGGAGAACGCACGAACCTTTGAACACAAATAAAATGTGGTAAACAGTACTTCAACATTTCAAACCAGCATTTTGGCAGGGACAACCTGGCTCCTTTCTTTCGACTACACGTTCTTGCATGCACAAGCCTAGAAAGGAAAGAACTCTAAATGTATAACGCTATCGTAGAATTGATTAATTTCCTTGCCACACGATCTTGGTCCAGAAGTTGGACAAGTTGGTTCGCTAGATCGAGCATGAGATCGATTGCTAGCATCACGTCGAGGAATTTTTATCGGAGAACCGTAGTAATTCCGCTCATTCTATTATATTTCTTCAAGTATAAAGGCAACCGATCTCCCCGCCGATCTCGGCCATTCAGTTCAACTCGTAAACTCTATTTATAAAAAGCCCGATATCACATTTTCTGATTGGCAGCTGTCCGATTTCAAGTAGTTTCCCGTATGAAAACAATAACAGTGACTCGCAATGCATCTTGGTTGAATGAGCTCCTTTAATCACGTTGGTCTGAATTTCGTAGTCACGGTTTATTGACTTTACATGATAAGATTCCATACCAACTTGGCTTGTGCTCATTAGCGACGCGTATGAACTTCCTGCGCCAGAATATATTAGCGCTCTGCAGATAACCCCGTTGACCCGCACAGCCACCACAGGAAATACGCCTTCGCCGTTCGTGTTTGTAGTTAGAAGAACTTCACTATCAGACTTCGCTTTCTTTGCTTTCTCTGCTTTCTCTGCTTTCTCTGCTTGTTCACAAATGGAAGAATGATGTCGACGATCGCAGTGTTGACAGCTCCTTTTACTCGGGCACTCAGCCGCTCGATGCTTATCTCCAGTACAATTAAAGCACAAATGACGTGGGTCGCACTAGGCGAGATCGTGTTTACATAAGTCGCGATTCTGTCATCACTCGACGTAAACTAGTGCGACCCCTAGTTGCCAAAATTTGGCAGATTTAAGTATTGCCAAATACTTCAAAGAAGCCGAAGTGCTGCCTCGGAGCCGGCTAAGATTTGGCAGAACATACAATCCTGTTGTTTTAGCCATTAAGCTGTCAAATTAATGGAGTAGTCAAAGGTATTCATGTCTTGTTGCACAATTCAGTACGGCGGGAAACGACGGGTCATACACCGCTCTGAAAGCAGCAAGCTTCAAACATGGATAGACAAAGTTCTTTTCCCGGAGCTCCGTTCTACTATAATAATCAGTTCAACCCGCAAAGTTCAGCTCTCGGTTACGGCATGCATCAGATGAATCCATACCCTGCGTATCATGGAGCAGACATGCATTTTAACCGGCAGACACCTATGCAACAACAAAATCAAACCGAACAGCAACAGCAACAGCAAAATCGACCTGACTCCCTTGCTTCAAGCGCATCAAACCAAAATGAAGCTGGGAAGTGAATATATTCATTTTTTATTTCAAATAGAGCTCCCACGACATCTTGGACAGCTTCGATAGTCATGCAGTACCTTTTCTGGTGGAATACATTGCCTGAATCGTGTGTCTTCTCAAGTGATGCGGTATCCGAGAAATCGTACAAGGGCCTGCAAAGTATCCCTGTTCATGCGAAGTTGTCGTCTAAAGAAATCGCCCGAAATATTACGGTCATGGTAATGGATCTCAAACCATGATTCTATACAGGCCGTGGAAGGGTCCATGACCATGGCCGATTACGCAAACGGCGCAAATTTCGTACTCTGCGTTTCCTTAAGGCCATAGCCATCCTAAAACAGGTTTGCTGATATTGCATGACTATTATCAATATCGCATCAGCCTGTTGTTGAGCTTGGAATTGATAATTCAAGAGAAAACCCAACGCGGCAAAAATTATATGGTTGAGATTCATTTTCCCCAACTCGTCACTCATGAGAGCATGCATGAATTACTTTAGCGTGACCTTATGGCAAGGTCGCCACTCGAGAACTCATGAGATTGACAACCTGTCATCAGAAGGTATTTTGGAAGTCTAAATGCGACCTTCAAGAAAAATTTGACTGTCACAAAAAAAACTCGCTATTTTTGGGGTATATAAACAACAAAATTTACTACCAGGGTCCCCACGAAGTGCATGTACAGAGCGAATCAAGAAAAGCGACCAATCAAATCTCAGAGGATCATGTTTTGAATACATATCGATGCATACTGTTGCAAAAGGAAAAACGATTGCTGTTCATAATTGCATTTTTTTCAATGCTCTCTAAAAAAATTGTTGTTGTCAACAATCGCCGGTCAGGTACCCCGCGCGGCTTAATTTTAGGTTGAAGGCTTGGTTACCACATGAGCGTTTCGACGGTTACCCAGCAGCCTTTGACGGCCGGGCAGTCGACCCCAGCTGGTTCAAGGCTCTCTACCAATTTATAAGCATCACTTTGGAGAAACAAAATGCTTCGTTGTGCTCGTCGCAAGGCTGGAATTGCGTGGCAATCGCATTCAAAAGAAAGAACAACCTTTCTGCTGGGATTCTATGGAGGAATTGTGGCGGCCACAATATTTTGAACTGAAATATTTCGGTTGAAATGCTGGGCCCTCGCGAAACTAGTGTGCTGCCTTGTCTTTTTCTTAGCAGAGGGGAGCAGAGGAAATGAAAACTCGCTAAAATCGCTTCATATCGGCACCCCTGTTACCACACAGACAGCAAGTAATACACTATGGAGGCAAGGTAAGGCATTTTATTCATTAATTCTTTCGTATTTCTAGCTCGTTGAAATCCCCATACCAACGCTGTAAGTATTAGCTAGATATTTAGAGCTTGGGCTGCCTGTGGTCGGATGACAGCCTTTGAATCGCGTGTGGAAAATGAATGTCACATTGTGAAACTTCAATGTTGCATCGTAAAAATCCAATCTCGCACTGTGAAACTTTAATGTCGAATCGTGGACAAGAAGGATAAAATGTAAACCGAACATCGCAAGCGAAAGTCGAATTTTCGCGGGGATCAGTAACGCCATACAAAGCTGCTCAGTAATATCTTATGAACCTTGAAACCTTGAAAGAGAACAAATATTTAGAATGCTACATGCAGATTCACCGACAGACTATACTGGAATGAACATGTATACAAAGGCTCCAGGTATAAAACAAAACTCACTCAGTTTTATCCGATGGTGTTTCCTTGCCTTCTACTGAGTGCTTCTCATTTAGCATATCTTGAACAGTTGTAATGTCTGAAGCTGCAGCTGTAATTTGTGTATCATCAGCATATAGGTCTGGGGTGGAGTATTTAAGAATATTTGGTAGATCATTAATATATATTAAGAATAACAGAGGCCCAAGTATGGACGGTGTGGACCTCCACACTTGACTCACTATATCAGACAATACATCATTGACTCTACATCTTTGTGACTTGCCCTTTAGGTAACTTTCGAACCAGGTAAAAGAAATCACCTTGATTCCAAATAAATATCGTCTCTTTAAAAGAATATTATGATCAATGGAATCAAAGGCTTTTCTTAGGTCCAGAAATACTATGGCATTAATAAGACTATTATGTGTCTGCATGGAGGGCCGTTCCTCGTCGATACTTCCCCTAACCACTGGAGTCCAATCTATAAATCGAAAACAAAAGCTCCAGAATGAAATCGAAGTACACAAAGTTGTTGACAGTCATGTTTTGGTAAAGGAATTTGTTCCGATGATTTTCCGAAAATTTCCGAATGCTTAAAACTGACTATGCCGCGCTGTGGTTACGACAAAAACACGTCTAACCATGTAAATTCATTTGACAGTACTTAACATTAACATTTCAAATGCTGTAGCATTACTTCATAAACGGTGCTTTAATTGTTCCAATATTTCCGAAGATCGTCCGAAAATTCAAGTAAATATGTAGAGTATATGAATATGAAATCATATGGTATTCTCGTGCAATTCGGGATAAATTCGAACTTGTGAGTTTTCAAAGAGCTCAAATTGCACCACAGGCAGCCCACCCTCTGTATTTGCACTGTGTGACCACTTCTGTTTATATATCAAGCCATTATTTCACTTAATGCTCAGATAAAGAAAATAAACTTACCTTAAGAGTTTGTCGTTGTCCCGTTGTTTCTCTGGGGTCTAGAAATGGCGGTTATGGGGCATTTCTTTCACTTTGGGTTTGTCTCTCTTCTCTTTTAGACAGAACAACAACAAACTCTTAAGGTAAGTTTATTTTCTTTATCTGAGAATTAAGTGAAATAATGGCTTGATATATAAACAGAAGTGGTCACACAGTGCAAATACAGAGCTTGGGCTGCCTGTGGTTAGAGAGGGAGCAGGAATCTCGGAAGTTGTCGTTTTTCGGCAAAATTCTCGCGCGTCTCGCTTGGCGCCCATGAATTTAGTTGCCTACCTTGTGTATGTTTATGTAGTTAGCGAGATGAGCCACAGGAAGCCCGAGCTGCCGTATTATGAGCGCGCTCTAAACCAACACATACTTCATACTTCATACTTTATTCATCTTTCCTAAAAAAGGCTTTTCAAAGACAAAATACAAATACAATACAACTACAGTGTACATGATAATTTGAATTACATCTATTAATTTAACCTATTTTGAGTTTGATATAATTTGCCCTTCAGCTTTCGCTTGAAACATACACAGCATAATCAAGTCAAATAAAGGTATTTTATTTCACAATTTGCTAACAAATAATGGATTAACAGAAAGACATGATATCAGTGACAAATACACAAAATGTGAGGATGCTTAGCCTGTGGTTCAACCAAAACATTATGTTTTTTATCACTGCCGCGAGCCTGATGAGGATATCACTGATGATGATGACCAACATAATAGAGAGCTTAAGCATCAGCGACGGCGACGGCGACGGCAGCGACGACGGCGACGGCGACGGCAGCGACGACGGCACCTAGAAAAATCAGTGGTACGGTTTCTCCCGAAATATGATGTTTACGATTTCCTTCGTTCGCCTTTAATTACTTTTCACATTCATATCTTCGAAAATTATGATAAGCATAGAGTTCCGTTCACGCAGAACGAAAAACGGAGTGATTTACTTTCTTACGTTGGCGTTCTCTTCTAAACGTGAAATGTGAGGTTTTCAAGTTCTATTTTTCCAGACAACGGTTGAATTGTAGGTGACTGCGTGCATTTTCACGTGCAGTTATTGTGTTTTGTAATTAATGCTATTGTTTTATGCCGTCGTCCTAGACGTCGCCGTCGTCCTAGGCGTCGCCGTCGTGGTTGCCTATGAACAATTTTTTATTTTATTTTAGATATCAATTCTAGATCAAGTGAATAGTAGAATGGTACAATATATCTTGCTTTGAATGCTGTGCCGCTGAGTTAAGGAGGTTTTAATATCCAAAATGCTAATTACATGACGTCAGGGGAGGGAGGTATCTGCAATCACTTCTTAGTGGTTGTGAATGGGCATTTCTAATGATATAGGAAAACAAATTTCTAACATCATTTTATTTCAACCCTGATAATTTGAAAAAAAATGTTTAATTGTAACAAAAAAAATTGTATAATAATTGATGTCTGCCCTGACGTAATGTAATTAGCATTTTGGATATTAAAACATCCTTAACTCAGCGGCGCAGCAATCAAAGCAAGATATATTGTACCATTCTGCTATTCACTTGATGTAGAATTGATATCTAAAATAGAAAAAAATACGGTTCATGGGCACTTTAAGCTCTCTATCGACCACGACCACGACCATCACCACGACCACCACCACCACGACCACCACCAAAACCACCACCACCACCACCACCACCACCACCATCACCACCACGACCCCCACCACCACCACCACCACCACCACCATCACCACCACGACCCCCACCACCACGACGTCGCTCTTCAGTCTCAGTGTCATCTTGCATTACATGTGGTCTGTTGAAGTAGCAAAACAACCAAAAAAGTAAGTAAATGTAAATTATCTAATTGTGATATAGGTGGTACTCGATACACACACAGCAAACAATCTCTCGCATTTGTATTCAATCGTAGTTCTGTCCCGAAAAACTTGCCAAATTAAGCTACGCATTCAAGCCCAATCAAATTCGCGCTTTGTTTTCACATCAGTGAAAATATAGCTCTAATTCTTACATGTGTTCAACCAAAACATTATGTCAGCACTAGATTGGCTTCCCGAGCGACCTTGTTTTGATTTATTTATCAGCAAGGACGAACAGACCGAGCTCAATAAAAATGCTCTTTTCTTGCGATTGAAAATAATCGATGTGTCAAGTTTTTAATACGACTGATCGTCAATGTTAGTGGCACTACGATAAAATTTAAACATATCAATGTTTTTTTTGCATGTTCATAAAGTTGTGTTGATATATTATTATATACCAGTTTTCGATACCACTCTTATTTTTTGAACTGCGAATATTTAATTTAAACGTCGGTCCGCATTACTGGAGGCCGTTCCCTTTGTTCAGCTTTATACAAAGGGTTATTTCAGCGGAAGTGATGTCATATACTCAACGCCTGCACAACACAACGCCTTGCAGGCATATTTCTACTAAAATATCTTCACGTACGCAAGAAGAAACTTATATTGATCTTTGCGAGGTTGGCTACTTTTTTATGCACAGTATTTCGCGCGACGTGGTGGTCGTGTTGAGTGTACGAGATCACTTCCGCTGAATAATGTACGGCTAATGGCGGATAGGAATTTTACCGGTAAACTCTCCTAAAATTGTGTGGTTTAACTTGCCCATTGGGGAAAACTTTTACTATTTCGGATATTTCTGACACTGAAAAAGTGGCAAATCGAAATGGGAAATTTTCGTCGTAGTGGAACTTTAAGTTTTAAGTGTTAAATTAAAAAGCTCGCATTCTGCTCCAATTCACTCTTCTCACGCGGCGGCCATGTTGAGTCCCAGGAGAATAAAAACCGCAGTAATCTATGTAGTATGCTTGCTATTCTTGTAAACACAGCTCACAGCCACGTACTAGCATTAAAATGGGAGAAAATGTTTTCTATTTCCTTTGTAAAATAAACGAGAAAAAACACGGAAAACGGTCGTTTTATTTGATCTCGACTAGCTAATTCTCCCAACTAGCTCAAGCGTGCGCTCAACTTTCTGTTTATAGAGAGTGATATAGAGTTATTTAGAAACAGAGGGGGACATTCCAGGGGGCTCTCAATACCGCAAAGCAAAACCGCAACAACAAAAATTCCGAAAACACCGCATCACCGCATGTAACGTTGACAAAATACCGACACCGCAATGACGCAATAATGTTTTTAAGAGTCCCGTGATTTACATGGATTTGACTTTGAAAATAGACGTTTCACAGAACACCGCAGGTTTGAAAACACAAACGACGCACACCGCAGGATTTGAGATCACCGCAATACCGCAATATAGGATTTAATTCACCGAAATACCGCACTAAAAACTGACCCACACCGCAAACCCCAATTATGCAATGTCCTCCTCGAAACACGATCTAGTATCGAATTCACATTTGAAGTATTTAATTTGTTACAACAAATAATGTAAAGTTAAAGTGTAATGACGTTTTGAGATTTCAACTTTTAGGTTTTTATATGGCAAAAGCCAGATGGGGCGATTCGTCTTTTCATTTCATTCCCAGCGTGTTTCCTTTCTCGCCCCCGCGTTCAGGTACTTTGAAGTACTTGCAGATTATTAATTCGAAACGGGATACCTACGAAGTCCACGAAGTTTGTTACAATGGATAACTAGTCAGTCCTGTATAAACTAGTGTACGCCTTCGTGGACAGGGAAGATAAACACCTGTTACAATGGATAACTAGTCAGTCCTGTATAAACTAGTGTACGTCTCCGTCAACAGGGAAGATAAACATTTGTTATAATGGATAACTAGTCAGTCCTGTAAAAATTAATGTACGTCTGCCTGGGCAGGGAAGATAAACTCTGGTATATATAATCAACTAAAAGTCGTTTAATTAAAGTATGTTAACTGGCATGAGAATTAAACAAAGAGAAAGCTAAATCGACACCGCAGAAGAAATCTATATTTAACTGCAAGAAAATTCTCTCATAACCCCCAAAGGTCTTTCTGCCGACATTACATGTACACAATTCGGTTTCGGAATAGGATGCTTGGATTGCTGTTAATGGCGGTTAGACTTCACTGTTCATTCTAATGGAAATTAAAGCGACTATCATATAATGAAATATTAAACCCCATGGTTGAATACTTAAACCACAATCTGTTCTTAATGATGTTTAAATGATTCATAAAGACTTACTTTGGTTTACGCTTGTACCAAAGGTAGCAGATCGTAGATAAAGTTGTAGATCCTATATGATCGTAGCGTGGTAGCGGAATAACTAACTGACTGAATTTGCTCGATAGAACAGTCGCTTTTATGACTCGGAAAACGTGCCTAAGGTAGTATGAGTCATGCCTCGCGGCATTTCCCTTACGGACATATACGCGGCCTAGACGGACAACCGCATTGCTTATCACAATAATCTCGTTTAAGATAATCACTTCATTAACTTTCGATAGCTATTAGCGAATTTAAGAACGACGACTACGGACTTCGACTACGGCTGAACGTGCCTAGCGGTCGTCTAGAGTACTGGGCCGAATACGCAACGAATGGCGCGAAAATTTCAATATTTTGGCGAAAATGAGCTGACGCCATCCCGTTGCCGAAAGAATTGACCAAAAATTTCCACATAAGGTTTGCCCAGAAACTCTCTAAACTGAGCCTGAGGCGAATAATTGTTTTAGTATATATACAACACGGGAACCTCAACACAAAATGAGAATTATAAGTGTTTTTTAGTTTTATTTCTTAAATAGAAGTGCTTTTGGGCACTGCATTTTATTGTATTGCGAAACGTGAATTTACGCCTGCCATTTTGTTTCAAAATTATCCCGAGTTTTGTAGGTGGCTATTGCTCATTATTCCGATTTAGCGAGGCAATCAAATTGCACGATCTATGTAGGTTCCCGTGATGTATATACTAATGTCCAATAGTGCTATTAATAGTAACTAAACTAATAATGTCCATACTATTGGTTTATCAATGTCCTTTGCTATCTGATCTACTTATCGTTGCTTGCTGTATAGTTGCAGTCTCCAGTAGGACGATCTTAGCACAAGCCCATCCCTGCGGTTGGTGTACGCCTCCAGAATGCGTCTCAGTGGCCATGAGCTGCGTGGTGTGTTGTCATCGAGAACTAGCACGATGTCGTTGGATGCGAAGTTCCTCTGCATCTTGTTCCATTTCTGCCGTTCTTGAAGTGACGGGAGATATTCGCGTATCCAGCGTCGCCAGAACACATCTGCGAGGTACTGAACCTGTCGCCATCGCCGTCGACTGTAGTTATCGTGCTTGGTAAATGTCCCGGAAGGGACTGTAGATCCTACATGTAGGAGCAGCAGGTGGTTGGGTGTCAGAGGCTCCAGATCACATGGGTCATCCGACAACTTAGTGATAGGTCGCCCGTTAACTATGGTCTCGACCTCGCACATCAGAGTGTTGAGTCCTTCGTCGTCCAACACTTCCTCTCTCATCAGCACCTTCATAACCTTCCTCATTGTTCGAACACATCTCTCCCACACTCCGCCGTGGTGAGTGCCAGCAGGTGGATTGAACGTCCACTTGATGCTGCGCTACAAGAGGTAGTGTGGATCTGCTATTGGTTCCATTCTCTCACCGCTTCTTTGAGCTCCCTTTCTCCCTTGACGAAGTTGCCTCCGTTGTCAGAGCGCATCTTCTCCGGTTGCCCTCTTCTAGCGATGAACCGTCGCAAGGCGTTGATGAAGGACTCTGTGTCCAGCGAGCTTGCGACCTCGATATGGACGGCGCGGAGGGTAAGACATGTGAATACTACGCCATATCTCTTTACGTTGGTCGTCCTGCATCGCACTTTAAACGGTCCGAAGCAGTCCAATCCAACGTATGTGAATGGCGGCTTCGATGGCGTTATTCGATCTTCCGGGAGGCTCGCCATTTTCTGTTGGGCTACTGGTCCCTACCGTTGTCTGCAGCTGAAGCACTCATTGAGAACGCTCCTTACCATAGCTCGTGCATTGATAAGCCAATACGACAGAAGTATAGATGGTTTGCACTCAATCCCCAGAGATTCAAATGACAAAGGGCATGGCGGCCATTGTTGGTGTACAGAACAAAAGAAGCTATACGAGGAATCTATTGTTAACTGTACACCAACATGGCGGCTATGAGGTAAAGTGCAAAGGGTCCATTAGCGACAGGGTATACTCTAGGCCTGAGTGCCCAGACACGTGATGATAATACCTGGTGATGAGCTTGACAACGTGGTGGTTCTTTGGTAGGATGATCGGGTGCCTTGCATCACTGTCGATTGGTGCTCGTTGCAGTCCGACCTCCGACTCGTATCAGGCCGTGGCGTAACACTGGATCGAGCTTGTAAATGCTACTGCATATTTGCTTTCTCGTGTCGCTATGTTGACCGACTGATTTAAGACGAACAAGTTCCTCTTTGAGGCATTGATTCTGCACATGCTGGAGGATTTCAATTTCGATGTTGTTTAGCTCTATCACGCTAACAGGGGTGATTGCGTTTGATGACTGAAATTTAACCGTAACTCCTGCCTGGCGCAACTAAGAAAGGGAGCAAAAGGAACCTCTGCTAGCAGGGAAAACATTTAAGTGTTGTACTATTAGATTTTGCAGATTCACATCATGCTGCCATCTTAACCAACCTGCTTTACCAAATACACTCAAAGCAGTCAAGCAATCTTAATAAAGAAAGTTTGGCCTCCGCTATCGAACAGTATATGATAATTATAAAAGTACATTTGTTTTACTGTTAAGTTCTGCTGACTCGCATCACATTGCTGTTCATACACACACCACTATCAAGCGATCTATAAAGAAAGTTTGGCCTCTGCTCAGTATCGAACAGTAAACATTTATTTTGCTGTTAAGTTGCGTTGTCTCGCATCACATCGCTGTTCATACACACGCCACTATAAATGACACTCAAGCGATCTATAAAGAAAGTTTAGCATCTGCTATCGAACAGTAAGGTACATTTGTTTTGCTGTTAAGTTGCGCTGACTCGCATCACATCGCTGTTCATACACACACCACTATAAATGACACTCAAGCGGCGATCTATAAAGAAAGTTTGGGCTCTGCTATCGAACAGTAAACATTTATTTTGCTGTTATGTTGCGTTGACTCGCATCACATCGCTGTTCATACACACACCACTATAAATGACACTCAAGCAATCTATAAAGAAAGTTTGGCCTCTGCTATCGAGAGTTCACCGGTTGACCGAGTCAAATCCGAGTCCGAGTCAAGTCCGAGTCCGAGTCAAATGACCGAGTCACTCATTTGTCTTTCTTTTTTCTTTGTTTTCTTTCGGCTACACTTCAGTTTGATATTCTTCTCGTGCATGGTCGTTTTCGTTTGCAAAAAGAATTCCAACAGCTGCCGCGTTCGGTGAAGAAAAAGTCTGAAATCTCGCCAAGCACGCGCAAAGTTCTATAAATACACTACACATAATATAGGTTGATTATATAAGTTGATTTCATATTTCTTTAGGCACAAAAAGAAATTTTAGTAGATCGAGAAAACTCCCTGCCCAAGGACAGGCCGAGATTCGAACGGCTCGAGCCGATGAACTGATTCGCATGGCCACGGTTTCCTTTACGTGCGAAAAAAGGCAAGTTTCGTATTCTCGCGCGAAACAGCGAGCGCATGGTTATACATCGCTCGTTCGGGATTTAGACATCTCATTGGGATCAATCTTACCTAATGCTAAATAGCTTTCAGCCAGGCTCGTTCCAGCTCGTCCGTGAGAACACGAAACTCGGTTATATATTACATCACAGACGAGGTCGCATATTATTGTACATAAAATTAACCGGAAATTTAAAGAAAAACTAACCGTCTCCGAGAGAAGATTAGTGTCAGTAAATGACCAGAGCTCGCTCACCTAGGGCTAGAGTTCACAAGTAAACAACTGCCTTACGTGTACGTGTAAACGACTGTGACTCGGTCATTTGACTCGGACTCGGATCTGACTCGGACTCGGACTTGACTCGGTCTACGGATTTACTCCTGCTATCGAACAGTAAACATTTATTTTGCTGTAAGTTGCGTTGACTCGTATGGAAGAATGCATGGTTCAAGAGAAATTTCAACAGTATCATTATAGAAACTACGATAAAAATCTATGATAATAATCCTAAGATAATATATTGTTACGCGACAATAATCACGCAACTTATATTTTTATTATTTCTATCATTGAAGCCATATCCTAAATTTAATCTATGTATATCATGTTAATTTATTGCAGACAATCTTCAAGTGCTAGTGTCTCAAAATGAGCAACCTTTGGAACTAGCAAGAAAACTTGCTGATTATGCTTAAGTAGTACTTAACTTACACTTTTGCATACGCAGTTGATTTTAGGCGTCGCAATGAGCTTTCGTGAGTCACGTTTGTGAATTAGTTGCCTATTCTCAGTTATATTTTTAGGTCTATCCAAAACAGAATGTTAAAAGGTTGGAAATGAATGATTGACGTTTAAGCTTGTAGCCTCGACATCAAGCTTGTAGCCTCGATGTCAGGATTGTACTCTTGGCCGTTTCAGGAACAGGCAGTATCACACCAGCGTGCGTACCTACATTAAATTGGCATCGTTGACAACTTTATCAAAACATCAAAACTATGCAACCTTATTTGGTAGAAATTATGAACAGAAAAGGAGATAGCTCCTCCAAATTTACCCACTCTAAGGTCTCCCGCGGTTATACTGTCTGGTCCGATAGCTTAAAAGAAAGCCAAGAATTGCTGTAAGGTAGAGTGTGCCTGAGAAGTTGCAGAAGCGAATGAATAATAAATTAAAGGAGATCTAGAAATGAAGTGAAGATCCCGGTCGTAAAGCCTCTCGTAACAATATATATGAATGTCATGAGCTGGCTAGCACAAGCTAGAGCACTGGATACAACGGCACTCGTCTTGGCCTAGTTTAAGTTTCTTAAGCTTTGCAGCAAAGTTATTAAGATTATTGAGGAGCCTCCCTGACATGAATAGTTAGTTTGTTCCAGAGTCGGCATGCAATATACGAAAAAGATATGTGTTTGAAACTAGTATTGGGGGCCGGCTGAGTAACATTGTTACGACAACTGAACTGAGCCGTTTCCTTCTAGTTAAATCTTCTAATATTAACAATTTTAAAAAAGGAGTCCAATAATATCTTAAGTGTGCAAAGTTAAGAATCATTTAAACATCATTAAGAACAGATTGTGGGTCTAAGTATTCAACCATGGGGTTTAATGTTTCATTATACGATAGTCGCTTTAATTTCCATTAGAATGGACTACAACTGCCATTGACCATTGACAGCAAGGGGTCATGAGAGAATTTTCTTGCAGTTAAATATTTTTTTTTTTCTGCGGTGTCGATGTTTAATTCTCACGGCAGTTAACATACTTTAATAAAACGACTTTTAGTTGATTATATATACCAGAGTTTATCTTCCCTGTCCACGCAGATGTACACTAGTTTTTACAGGACTGACTAGTTATCCATTATAACAGGTGTTTATCTTCCCTGTCCACGCAGACGTACACTAGTTTTTACAGGACTGACTAGTTATCCATTGTAACAGGTGTTTACTGATCTTCCCTGTCCACGCAGACGTACACTAGTTTTTACAGGACTGACTAGTTATCCATTGTAACAGGTGTTTATCTTCCCTGTCCACGCAGACGTACACTAGTTTTTACAGGACTGACTAGTTATCCATTGTAACAGGTGTTTATCTTCCCTGTCCACGCAGACGTACACTAGTTTATACAGGACTGACTAGTTATCCATTGTAACAAACTTCGTGGACTGGTGGCATCTAATGAGGTGGAAAGGAGGGGGTTAATTAGCTAATTATGTGACAGTTAAGTGGGTACTTCAAAGTACCTGAACGCGGGGGCGAGAAAGTAAACACGCCGGGAATGAAATGAAAAGACGGAGGCTAGTTTGTCCCATCCGGATTTTGCCATATAAAAAGCTACACTGAGTTGAAATCTCAAGAACTTTGTTCCATTTTACGTCATCAAATTTAAAGGGGCTATGTCATCGTACTGCGCATGCATTGAGTAATCGCTCGGTTGGAGGCTTTTAATTGGATACAAACAGTTAAACTCCCCTCCCTCAATGCTTCATTGAAAGGATTTTCAATATTTTCCCTGGAGACTCTTTATTTCCACTGTTTATTAGTCCTTTTTGCTTTGATTTAAGCATCCCACATGGCCGAGAGGTTCGTTAGTTCATATCAAAATCGGTGGAAATAGCTGTTTCCGGCACGGAACGCGAATGTAAATGTGACACAGCACCTTTAAACTTTACATTATTTGTTTTAACAAATAAAATACTTCTAATGTGAATTTGATAATAGATCGTGTTTCTACATAGAAAGTTGAGCACGCGCTTGAACTAGTTGGGAGAATTTACGTTTTGATCATAAAAATGCGCCATGGAGAAAAATGCATTAATGAGATGACGTCTACCCAGGTTTCGACCCAGGCTTTTACTTACGCGGTCATGGGTCAGGAAAGGTCACATTTACACGATTTCAAACAAGCGTAGAACATAAAGTATTCACTTTAAACCAAAACTTTCTTCACAGAAGTACTCAAAACTTTTCGGAGGTTCATAAGCTATCAAAATTGCAAAAGGGTGATAGACACTTTAACCACTGAGCTAACCAGGAAGCGGTCAAGCGAAGTTTGTTGAAGAGACATTTACTTACAATTTCTTTCCGTGACAATCATTATAGCCGGACAAACACCTTTTTAGCATACGATAATGCAGGAATGATGTACACCCGGCATTCCTGACCTAATGGTCATTAGAGAATAAATGCTGGGCCAAAACTGAATTAGTGGAAAATAGCGTTTGTTATATGTTCCATCAACCTAACTTTGCAGAAACCTCGAGACAGGCCACACGTTCAAACTCGAAATTAATTCAATGTTAATTGTGCCCCGGCATATGAAATGCAATTATCATATTTCTATTTATGTCCGGCAGAGTAAGGCCATTCTGACAATCCTATAAACATGAGGATTCTATACTCTTGTTGGCCCTTTTTGGGGGACTGCTAATCGTGGTTTGGTGTCCTCAAGAAGGAGAACTCAAACTGGATAGAAGGTGAAAGCCAAGAGAAAAACGAAAGCCAAGAGAATGACGAAGAGAATGATTTGGCTGAACTCGAGAACAAGAGAGACCCTGAAGTTCTGAAAAATCTTCCAAGCCAGCTATAGCTAGGTCAGTATTAAAGTGCCACTACGATCAAATTTTGACATATCAATGTTTTTGCATATTCATAAAGTAGAGTTCATATATTATTACCAGTTCAAATTGTTTTTCGATACAACGACAGGAAGTCTTATTTTTTTAGCTCCGAATATTGAATCTACACGTCCGCCATTACTGGAAGCCGTGCCCTTTGTTCAGCTTTAAACAAAGGTTTATTCACCGGAAATGATGTCATACACTTAACGCTCGCCTGCAGAACACAACGCCTGGAGGCATATTTCTACTAAAAACGTCTTCACGTACATAAGAAGAAAGTTATATTTATCTTTGCGAGGTTGGCTACTTTTTTATGCACGCTATTTCGCGCCACGAGGTTGTCGTGTTAAGTGTATGGCATCACTTCCGGTGAATAAACCTTTGTTTAAAGCTGAACAAAGGGCACGGCTTCCAGCAATGGCGGACAGGATTTTACCGGTAAACTCTCCTAAAATTTGTGGTTTAAGATGCCCATTTGGGAATATTTTTTACTATTTCGGATATTTCTAATACTGATTGACCTATAGACACTGAAAAAGTGGCAAATCGAAATGGTAAATTTTCGTCGTAGTGGCACTTTAAAGCACGCATTTTTCCTTCATCACAAACCGGCATAAAAATACGCTTGAACTAATTCTTTGTGGTTTCTATTTTAGAATAGGAACATAATTTTATAATACACTCTTGAAAGAAACAAAAAACGAATCCTTAAACATAATGTTTTTTTAACCGAAATATCACATTGCAAAAATTACTTAGCTGATATAAAAAACCTAATTTAGCCTAAACCCTTAACCTAACATTATCTCAAATGTAAAACTTTTAAGTTAACTTCTCACACTGCTTCAATGCCCGCCCCCCAGGATCTGGTCGCGTTATTTGATTGGCTAGTATGCCTAATTATAATATATGAGCCAATCAAATAACGCGACCAGATCCTGGCCGCATGACGTCATCCGTATGGAATTTTCCGTCTCAAGACGCAGACGTCTCTTTCCGGGGGGGCATGCTTTGATTTCTGGATAACAAAGTAAAACTATATCGGTTTTGTTCTGACTTCATAACGGACCGGATAATTCCTTTTGGTGAAAATTAATATATAAACATGTTTGAAACATATTACGTCATCAGAATGTATTCATTTGGCGAAAATTTGAACTTTCTACAATAAATATAATTCAAAATTATGGACGATTCACTGTTTATGGCATCATTAGTGACGTCATGCTTCAAGAATAAATCAGATTGTCAACTATAAAAATATTGTTAACGAGAATACTATGACTTGTGAGCGTTAGCCAATGCATTTTATCCGGACTATTTTCTGAGGGCACGCAAACATACTTATGACGTCATAATGACGTATACAAAAAATTGAGCTTCAATTCGAAAAAGTAGCAAAAACCGTATACGCCAAATCTGTCGGTGGTACGTTGGATGTTGCGGAGAGATCTGATCAGCCAAGAATACTAATAAGTAAACAAGTCCAGTACAGAAAAGCTGATCGAACAACGCGGTATATATTGAGGATTCTGACTACACTGACAAGAGACTTCATAAGTATAGTTTATGTAATGTTTAAAGTCCGACAATGAGGACTGGACGGGGATTTCAAGTCCGCGCAATTTGTTCCAGTCCGAGGCGCAGCCGAGGACTGGAACTAATTGCAAGGACTTGAAATCCCCGTCCAGTCCGAAATTGGAGGACTTTGAACGACTTCAACTCCTCATTAATTATTCGGGAGGAATCAAAGACAAATAAAAGTTGCTGGTAGTTTAGTATTTTGCAAGGAAAACTAAAAAATATCGAGAAAATAATGCACTTGGATGATAATCTAACTTAGTAAAAGAGGTGTATCCACCTCATAATGATAATGAATGGAATTTGAAAGGAAATTGTTTAATCTGATCAATAAAAGAGTAATTATGCATGCCATGATGTTTTTCAATAATTTATTCGTAGTAACTGGAAAAATTTCCAGTTACTGGAACAACTTGTTCCAGTAACTAGAAACTTTTCCAGTTACTGCTAGGAGGACTAGACCAGGTATCCAGTGTCCTCAAGGGATTAAAATCAGACCATTGGATTGGCTGAATACCTCGTGAATAATTAATGAGGACTTGAATGTGGGATAGTCGCCACGGAGAACTTCTTACTACATAATACAATTAACTAATATAAATTGTATTCCTAACTAATGGAAAAATGCCAGATACGAAAAACCGCTTAAACCACGATTAAACCACCCTGGGGTTGTGGCCAAAAAACGTGGGGAAATGCGGAAACGCATACCTCGACCTAATGCAGCAACCCGGGTTCTCCGAGGATTAGACTGACCTAGAATGAATATCTTTCCCGCTCGAAGCATTATATACGCTAGAAGCATTACCCATAATGCTATAGACTCGTAGCCATACCTCTCTACCGTGCCGGCAGAATATCAATTTCTGAGTTTTTTCTTATTGTGTGCATGAGTACAATCCCATAGGAAGGGATTGCTTTTCAGGGCCTGAACTAACAGAATGGCCATTGGTGGGTTAGGTGTTGGGTTCCGCCCTCAAATATCGCATAACCGTAAATATTCAAACATTTATATACTCAAGTTCAGAACCGTCCAGAGAAGTTTGAATAAATTACTTCTTCAGTGAAAATCATGTAACAACGTTCTAACATACTACGATCTCCTTTAAGTACCTTCGATCATAGTTTTTTTTTATGTTATTCTCAGTATTAATTACTTGTTTAAAATGTTTAATAATGCTGCAGTATGAGGTGAATGCTTTTGTTATTGTCGTCAGTTTATATTTTTGATGGGGGTTTAGCCTTATGCAGTATCAAGCAGTAATTGGGCAATTTAACAACCGTAAAATTTCGATTAATAGGTTTATTTTTAGTATAGGCACTATAGTTTTGTCATGTACTCTGCTTCTTTCACTGGTAATGCTTTTGCTGCTTATGATAATTTTATCAAATGACGTTCAGCTAAATCCCGGCCCAGTTTTACCGGGGGCCAGAGAGTTCTCTTACTATCGGTCATTTAAATGCACGTAGTATGATATCATAAAATATATTTGATGAGATTTACTCTCTTATTTTGAACCATAACTTTGATCATAGTTAATAGAGTGGAATGGTTAGGAAACTCAGGGACCTTCTTTGTTATAGGTCTTTGTTAGCTTTTTTCGACCACTACCGTGCACAAAACACAATAGAAATTTCAACATGTTAGTCAATCAGCCAATAGAAACGTGTGAGTTCAGTCGTTCAGGGAACGCTAATGAACTATGATCGTGCACAATCTTTTGTCTTACCGCTTCCAACCTAAATCGCAGCGCCTTTGTTAGCCCTTTTGAAGTTTGCCGGGTTTTCTAACCATTCCACTCTATTAACTATGCTTTGATCTATTCGCTATTACTGAAACTTGCTTGAATGATACTGACACCTGTTATGATCTTTTAACATTCCTGGTTAGTATCCATTGTTCTTTAAAAACCGAACTGACAAACCAGGAGGTGGAGTTGGCTTATACGTTTCAAATTCCTTCAGTTCGTTGTCAAAACAAGGTTAGATATTCAGTGTGATAACATTGAACTACTCTGGATTGAGCTGTCATTATCAAAATATCACATACTTTGTGCGGTATGTTATAGGCCGCCTAATAATGTTTTTTTCTTTTTTTAATAATTATATTTTCTTTGATGCCTTTGACAATAGCTTGTATAATTACGTTCATCTTTAAAACACAATAGTATTATTTTTATACAGGGTGATTTCAATGCGCATTTCAATAAAGTCTGTCCTCAAGAGAGTACAGAAGTGGGCAATAGATTATATAGCCTTCTGAATGCTAATAACCTAACTCAAATGGTCAAAGAGCCAACAAGAATTACAGAGACGAGTGCAACGCTGCTTGACTTGATAATTACTAATTCCCCTGAGTACTTTGTTTATACATCTACCTTAAGCCCTCCTTCCAATTGTGATCACTTACCGAAATCTTTTACTCGTAAAGTTTGGAATTTCAATAATATAAACATGACGAATTAGTAAATGCTTTAATAAATATACATTGGAATGATGTTTTTATTAATAATAATGATATTGATTCATTAATATATTTCGATTGGTTTAAGGTTTTTCACCAAACACTTGAACGATATATTTCTCACAAAGAAGTTAGAATCCGACCAAGAGATAAACCTTGGATGATAACAGAAGTCCGAAGGGCTATAAGAAAGCGCGATAGACTCTTTAAAAAATACAGTAAATCTAGAACACCAGAAAGTTGGGAAAACTATCGTTGTCATAGAAATCTTACAACGTCACTAATTCGCAAAGTCAACGAAAAGTTAGTAGATCCTCTGCTCGGTCCGAAAAAATGGTGGAATATTGCAAAGTCTGTGAGAGGTGCAAGAACTGAATCTTCTATTCGGACCACTCTTTATGAAAACGATGTTCCAGTTTCTGAACCGCGAGACAAAGCAAGAATATTTAATGAATATTTTGTTCTTCAAACAATATTGGACGATAGTACAACTGACACTCCTGTTATGCAATATTTTCAAACTTTTAAGTTCCTTTCAATAATAACAGCTTCTGAGTCCGAAATATTGACATTAATGCAATCTCTTGATATATCGAAAGCCTGTGGTTATGATGGTATCGGAAATAAAATGCTTAGGATTTGTGCTGGGATTAGCCAATCATTTACTCGATTTATTAATCGTTCTTTTATTTACAGTCAATATCCAAGTCAATAGAAAATGCTAACGTTACACAGCTTTTCAAGAAAGAAAACCGCGAAGTTAAATCTAATTATAGACCAGTTTCATTGCTGCCCAGTCTTTCAAAACTTTCTGAGAGAATCGGTTTTTTTTTCGTCTTTATAATTTCCTTCTGGACATTGGCTATACTTGTATATGTTCCAAGCTGGTTTTCGACCTGGTGAATCGACAATTAATCAGTTGATATATATAGTTCATACAACTTATGCAGCTCTGGAGAATGGTGATGAAGTAAGAATGGTTTCCTTGATGTAAACAAGGCTTTTGACAGGGTCTGGCACAAGGGCTTGCTCTACAAGCTAGAATCTGCCGGTGTTCGCGATCCCTTACTTGAATGGTTTAGAAGCTATTTATCCAATAGACAACAACGTGTCGTGATTGAAGGGCACTGTTCCGATTAGCAAAATGTTGATGCTGGAGTGCTTCAGATTCTGTCCTAGGCCCATTATTTTTTTTAATATACATTAATGATATAACTTCTAACCTGACCTCACAAGCCTTCTTATATGCCGACGATACCTCTCAACTTGAGGTAGTTGATTCGCCCCATTCTTCTGCGACAAAACTAAATAATGATTTACAAAGTATTTCTACATGGGCTAGCCAATGGCTAGTATCAATGAATGCTTCAAAGTCGAGATGTATTACTTTCTCATGTAAACAGTACAAGCCATTGCACCAGCCTCTGTATTTCAATGGTAACATTATTAATGAAGCAGATAGCCATACGCATTTAGTATTAACTTTATCCAATGATCTATCGTGTAAGAAACACATTTTAGATACCCATCTAAAAACAACAAAGAAATAAAATCTGTTAAGGACGGTGCCTACTAATAACAAACCAATTTGTTTTGTAAAAGTCTATGTGGATTGTTTGAACCCCCTAAGGAGCTTTTGAAATCAGAAAAAAAAAATTGGGGTACCCATACGTTTAAGAGAGATATTTAAGGATGAAAATCGAAAAAAGTACCGACTCCGCATTTTGCTTTGTCCGAGAAACAATTTTTTAATTCGATTAATATTTTGGGTTATCTGGCAAAATATTAGGGCAAAAAACGTTAGACATGGCGTTCTTCACAAAGGATGCCAATCAAACCATTTATCTTGCTTTGTAAGCCTCATTAGTGACCATGAACAGACATATTTTTTTTGCTAAAATGGACATCAAGTTTCAATTTTATAAAGACAAAAAATATATTTCAAAAACTCATGAATAATTAATGAGCATTTTGTCCAATCAGATGAAGCAAATCAGTCACGTGCATGCTCCTTTATACCTGATAAAATCTCATCATTCTAAAAGGCCCGCGGAGGGATTTGAATTCTGTCCCAGAGGGAAACAGGGTTAATGATTGAGACAATGGAATTGTCTCAATCATTACATATTTTGTGCCGGAGTCAAAAATTTAGAGTCTGCAGTCATGTCAGTCACATCGCTTTCCAAGTCTTGAACTTTATCGAGGTAAACCACGACACCAAATCCTTCAAGTGCAGGTTCTTCTTGCATTGCGAAACGCCGTTTCAAACAACATAGTATGGTAATTTCTTCATGTCATTCCCTTGAGATGCTCGTAATTGCAGGCGGTGATTACTCGAATATTTTGCATGGCGTTGTGAATACAAAAGTTCAATGGTTCATTAAACCATTCCCTTGAGATGTGCGTCTTTCTTTCATTGTTTTTGAAGCCGTTGAAAACACTCACAGCACGTGTTTTATCAAGTCTAAAAATTATCGGGCTTCGCCCTAGAATTTTTAAACTTGATAAAACACTGCTGTTCGTGTTTTAAACAGTACGTAAACGTTGTTTAGCTTCTATATTATAGATTACAAAAAGAAAAAATGGGGGTATCCACGCGTTTTAAAAAGTTATGTGGATGGTAGGCCTCTTTATCGCTAATTTTATTTTCAAAAATTGACATTTTTTACCAAGCCCTCCCTAGTAAGTCTGAAAATTGGTTTCTTTTATTGCATTCGGGGAGATTTTCAATATGGCAGCGGGGAAAAGAGTCAGTCCCGTCTTTCGGCAACAGGTTTGATTTTCAATGAAGAAAGTCGCTTCCTTTGTGTTCAAACCCCATACAGTCCTTCCTTCTTCATTCTTCTTTGGATTTCCAAGAGGTTTACCCGTTTTCACAAAGCTTATTTGACCGTATTCACACATTGTTTATACTGCCGAGTCCATGTTTGGAGAAACTGACGAAACTCGAAAGCATCAACAGGCCTAAAGCACAAGGCGCTGGGCGAAAAGACAACAGCGATTCATGGCAGTCCAAACAACCTTAATTCAATTGGTCGGGTAAATCTCCTAAATCTACGAATCTTCGACCATCTCCCCACGATAAACCATCACATCAGAGTTAAGATGGTCGGCTCTTTTAATACCATTTCAGCTGAAAAATGTCTTTCGTGGCCGTGTAGTGGAATTTAAAGATTTCCCAAATCGTTCATTTCTCAAGCATATCTTTCGACCGTATTTTAAAACCTTCATCTTTCTGTCTGTCAAATTACACAATTAACACAGCTTTTTCAAAATAGTTCTGCAAATGGCCTGTCTCGCGGGATGACCCGCGGGACGCAAGATGCGCAGAACCGCGTGCGCGCGGACATTAGTAGGCACCGTCCTTAAAGTCGCAGTGTCACGGTACTGCGCATGTCTGAAAATCTGATGATTTTTGAATTACGTTCCGGCCCGGAACGAAGTTCTCAGAGCGGTGCATGTAATATCGATTTTTAAATCGACTTCCATCAGCCGGTGTTCTTTTTGAACTCATCCTTGCCTCCTTTGGTCATTTATGGAAATGTAAGATGTGCTTAAATAAGTTTTAGTTATTTGTTTATTCAAAATTAGTCGTTGCAGACTGCAACAAAGCAACCTCCACTGAGTACCCTGAATACAGCAGCCGAAAAACGCAAGAAATTGGAAACTTTTTGGCATTCCAACCAGAAGCGAAGAGGGTTTAGATGTCCAGTAGAGTTCACGAAACACATGGCAACTTTTCAAGTCGTATTATAAATGATATGGCAATTTTCAACAGCGATACAAAGAAATAGAAACGAGGCTGAAATTATATGAACCGACCGGAGTGCATAGACTGTACGCAAAGTTAGATAAAACCTTTATTTGCTGGCAAAAAAACCTCATGAACTCAAACACGATAGCCTTGTGAGCAATCGACATACATATGAAGCTGTAGAAGTTATGATCGACTACGTGAGAGTCTGCAAACATCGATCTGCTATGAAACCGCTTGTCAGTATTCGCACTTTCGTGACAAGCGAACTTTTCTACTTTCGACACACGGTCGCTAAACTGTACGAAATCTCCAAGAATAAATTACTAATGTCCAAACTAACGGGGAAAACTGAAAGAGGAAATCCTTGTGAGCAATCGACATACATATGAAGCTATATAAGTTATCATCGACTACATGAGAGTCAAACATCGAACTGTGCGCTATGAAACTGCTTGTGACAGTTTACGCACTTTCGTGACAAGCGAACTTTTCTACTTTCGACACACGGTCACTAAACTGTACGAAATCTCCAAGAATAAATTACTAATGTCCAAACTAACGCGGAAAACTGAAAGAGGAAATCCTTGTGAGCAATCGACATACATATGAAGCTATATAAGTTATCATCGACTACATGAGAGTCAAACATCGAACTGCTATGAAACCGCTTGTGACAGTTTACGCACTTTCGTGACAAGCGAACTTTTCTACTTTCGACACATGGTCACTAAACTGTACGAAATCTCCAAGAATAAATTCCTCAGTAATGTCCAAACTAACGGGGAATACTGAAAGAGGAAATCCTTGTGACCAATCGACATACATATGAAGCTTCAGTCATGTCAAAAGTGCACAACGAAGAAATATATATCTACGGACGCGAGCAGCTTGTTTCACTTTGGTCAAATTCGGACTGTTTACGACTGGAAACAGCAAAAAATACAAGCAAGTAATGAAATATAGATACCATTCTTTACTCAATGCTGTTTACCTTGGATGTAGGAAGAATAAAATCCTTGTAAATCTCGCCATGTACTGTGCATAACTACAATCTGTGAATACGTCTAACACCCGAACAGTGTGGCGTTTCCTGCAAATTGTTTTGATTGATTCTCATTGGATATTACACAGTACAGCTGTCAATTCAATGTCTGGAGACTGTGACATGCGCAGTACCGTGACACTGCTCCTTTAAAAGAGGGTTACATTCAAGTTAAACAGGAATACTTTAAATATTCTTTATAAATCCTTAGTGAGATCAAAAATGGAATACGCAGATGTTATTTGGGATAAATGTACTGATCTTGAGTGTAAGATCCTTGAAAATATTCAGTATCAAGCAGCAAGAGTAGTTACTGGTGCAATGAAGGGCTCAAGTTACGCAAAACTGTTAACGGAACTTGGTTGGGAAAACCTCCTCGAAGATCATATTATAAATTAATTATATTTATAAAATTACACATGGCCATTCCCCTTTTTATTTGTCTAAGTTACTTCCCCCTTTAGTCAGAGAACTCACTCATTTTTCCTTAAGATAAGGCCACAATATTAGCCTAATTCCTACTAGGACTAACAGGTTTCAAAAATCTTTTCTTCCTTCATCTATTAACCTATGGAATTCTTTGGAATTCTAGTTCGCAATGCCATCTTGGATGAGTAACATTACACCAAAAAAGACAAAAATAATTAGCCATATGTATGTTCAAAACCATGAATGGCCTCAGTCCGAAATATCTTGAGGAGTTGTTTTCTAAAACATCAAATTATCATTAATTATACATACTTGAAATTCTGACATCAATATTGTTACACCCAATTAAACCTTCGACAAATTGATCTACAAGTACAGTTCTTACTGATAATTGTATGTAAACCTCTGTTCTATTACCTGGTTCACTTTGTGTAGCCCTTTCCACTATACCTTAACCAATTACTCTGTTATACTGACTATTAACTATTACTGATGAACAAAAGGGAGTCCAGCAATACCTTTGAGCAAGTGTGAATTATATTTCTATGAGATATAAGGGCATGAAGTCCTTGTCATGTACCTACAACCTTCGCCATTTAAGTACGGACCGCCCGACAAAATAAGGCTATTCAGAACACTGAACGAACTCCTCTGACACATCGCGGGCATTTTTTATGACTTCGCTTTTCCCCCCTCCCCCTTCACAATGTTGGGATAGAAAGGCAACATTTCAGTCTGCTCGAAAACCAACATTGAAATGGGGGAGGGAGGTTGTGTTAAAAATAGCCGGAAATTGCTGAAGCGGTCCGACTTAAATGGCGAGGGTTGTAGATTTTAAAATCCAAAATCACCTGTAAGTCACAAGAGAGGACTACTGCAGCACAAGGTTAGGGCCATGATAGTGTTTCTTGAAAGATGAAAAGAATATTTTGCAATGAAGGGAAAAAATTACAACCCCCTTCATACATTTAAAAAAAACGTTACGTCCCCCCAATTTGCTGGGGGGGGGGGGACATTACGCCCACCCCCAATTTCCAACCATTTTCCCTACTTGTTTTTCAAAGAAACCTAAAGGTAAACTCGTACGTAGAACTAGCCCAAATGGCCTACGAATTAGGCCGAGAAGCACTCAGTAGAAGGCAAGGAAACACGATCGGATAAAACTGAGTGAGTTTTGTTTTATACCTGGAGCCTTTGTATACATGTCCATTCCAGTATAGTCTGCTGGTGAGTCTGTAGCATTCTAAAGATTTGTTCGCTTTCAAGGTTCATAAGATATTACTGAGCAGCTTTGCCCTTTATCTATATATGTAAATTGTTTTTTCGTACGTATTATGAACATTGTTTTTTACTATTTGGTCAGTCTTTTAGGAGCCCATTTTTTTAATACAAAGACTAAGTATATACCACACCAGTGACTATCACTTTTCGAGCGCTCTGATTGGCTACTCAAACAGTGAATATTATTTCATATTTACCTCCGAGCGAAGCAGCGATCACCTCGCGCGAGTTTTTGTCCATTTGACAGAAAATAAAATAACTATTTGGTGCTGGCTATTCACCTGCAGTGTGGTATATACTAAAACAAAGCGGCTCGGTAAATATCCACCACTATTCACCTCCACTCCGGTGAATAATTGTTAATTGAAAGTCAAAAGGAAGTGTCGATATCCTATAGCTAAAAATTATGCCAATCTAAAACGGCTACAATCAATTGCCGTGTATCAGCTCTGTTTCGTCCTTAAGTTGGTAGTTTAATTTCTTTAATTGGTAAGATTTGTACGTTTTATCGTAAAAGGCAGGTCTTGTAACATAACTGACACCAATGGATCAAACAGTAGCAGTCAGTACCACATAAAAACAACTCAGCAGCAACAAAACAAAATTCCCATGCTCATATGTTTATTCACTGCATTTCCAGTTGCAAAGCATTTTAAAGCAAACCCCCTTTACACCCGTACTACTGCAAGACTAGTATAATTGTGCAAGTGTCTGATCCCGAGAAAGGGAGGAAAATAAGAGCTAGGAATCGGAACGGGAATATAGAGAACAATCCACACCATAGTACTCACGGGGAAACGGCTGTTGTAAAGTACAGGAACGTGGTTTATGTTTCTAGTAATTATAAAATAGTTTCCTTGAAACTTTTAAAGGAAGACGGAAACTTGATGTAGATTTAGATTTGTTTTGGGAATGCCACGAAGTAAAAGAAAACATGTCTAATTATAAGACCAAATGATCAGAATCACCTCCCCTCCTCGAGCATCGACAACATGCATTTCTCCTTGGATTTTCCCTTCATTTGTTGTTAGTGTTACAAATTAAGCTAGTCGGTTTTCTGTCCTTTCGTCTTCTCCTAGTAGCCACCCTCCGAGTCGTTTCGTACGAGTGGGCAAATTACGGCAATGTTTTGCTTTGATTGCTGTGCCGCTGAGTTAAGGAGGTTTAAATATCCAAAATGCTAATAACATGACGTCAGGGGAGGTATCTGCAATCCGACTTCTTAGTGGTTGTGAATGGGCATTTCTAATGATATAGGAAAACAAATTTCTAACATCATTTTATTTCAACCATGGGTATAACACTGATAATTTAAAAAAAATGTTTAATTCAATGTAACAAAACATTTTGTATAATAATTGATGTCTCCCCTGACGTAATGTAACTTGATTAGCATTTTGGATATTAAAACCTCCTTAACTGAGCGGCACAGCATTCAAAGCAAGATATATTGTACCATTCAACTATTCACTTGATGTAGAATTGATATCTAAAATAACAAAAATACGGTTCATGGGCACTTTAAGCTCTCTATCGACCAGGACCACGACCACGACCATGACCACCACCACCACCACCACCACCACCACCACCACCACCACCACCACGACCACCACCACCACCACCACCACCACGACCACCACGACCACCACGACTACCACGACGACCACCACCACCACCACCACCACCAGGACGACGACCACCAGGACGACGACGACCACCACGACCACCACGACTACCACGACCACCACCACCACCACCAAAACCACCACCACCACCACCACCATCACCACCACGACCCCCACCACCACGACGTCGCTCTTCAGTCTCAGTGTCATCTTGCATTACATGTGGTCTGTTGAAGTAGCAAAACATCAAAAACAGTACGTAAATGTAAATTATCTAATTATGATATAGGCGGTACTCGATACACACACAGCAAAAATCTCACATTTGTATTCAATTGTAGTTCTGTCCCGAAAAACTTGAATTTGCCAAATTAAGCTACGCATTCAAGCCCAATCAAATTCGCGCTTTGTTTTTTCACATCAGTGAAAATATAGCTTTAATTCTTACATGTGTTCAACCAAAAAAATATGTCAGCACTAGAATGGCTTTCCGAGCGACCTTATTTTGATTTATTTATCAGCAAGGACGAACAGACCGAGCTCAATAAAAATGCTCTTTTCTTGCGCTTGAAAATAATCGATATGTCAAGTTTTTAATACGACTGATCGTGAATGTTAGTGCCACTACGATTAAATTTAAACATATCAATGTTTTTTTTGCATGTTCATAAAGTTGTGTTGATATATTATTATATACCAGTTTTCGATACCAATCTTATTTTTTGAACTCCGAATATTTAATTTAAACGTCGGTCCGCATTACTGGAGGCCGTTCCCTTTGTTCAGCTTTATACAAAGGGTTATTTCAGCGGAAGTGATGTCATATACTCAACGCCTGCACAACACAACGCCTTGCAGGCATATTTCTACTAAAATATCTTCACGTACGCAAGAAGAAACTTATATTTATCTTTGCGAGGTTGGCTACTTTTTTATGCACAGTATTTCGCGCGACGTGGTGGTCGTGTTGAGTGTACGAGATCACTTCCGCTGAATAATGTACGGCTAATGGCGGACAGGAATTTTACTGGTAAACTCTCCTAAAATTGTGTGGTTTAACTTGCCTATTGGTAATATTTTTTACTATTTCGGATATTTCTGACACTGATTGACCTATTGACACTGAAAAAGTGGCAAATCGAAATGGCAAATTTTCGTCGTAGTAGCACTTTAAGTGTTAACTTAAAAAGCTCGCATTCCGCTCCAATCCACCCTTCTCACGCGGCGGCCAAGTTGAGTCCCAGGAGAATAAAAACCTTTGTTTTTGCGGGCTAAACTCGTTCTGAATCTGCTCAGTGCGAGGCTAGCCACGCAAAATCTATTGTTTCTATCCAACATAGCCGCTGTATAAGAAGGGTGAATTCTCACGAACAATGGCACCATGGCCAAGTCGAAATTGGAGTAGACATTTTCATACATTTACTGTATTTTTGTCTACCCCAATCTCGACTTGGTGCCACTGTTTGATGGAATGCGGTTAAGGTCTGTTGAGGTTAGGTTAAGGGTTTAGGGTAAAGTTCTCTTATGTAAGTATTTTTTGCAATGGGATATATATTTCTTTCAGTTAAAAAACGTTATGTTTAAGGTTCGGTTTTTGTTTCTTTCAAGAGTGTTTTGTAAAATTATGTTCCTATTCTAAACTAAAAACTACAAAGAAATAGTTGAAGAGTATGTTTATGCCGGTTTGTGATGAAGGCAAAATGCTTACCCAAGACGGTTTTTCAGAGATTCAGGGTTTCTCTTGTTCTCGAGCGCAGCCAAGTCATTCTCTTTGTCATTCTCTTGGCTTTCACCTTCTATCCAGTTTGACTGCTTCTTCTTGCCAAAGACTTGAGGACACCAAACCACGATTAGCAGTACCCCCAAAAGGGGCAACAAGAGTAGAGTCCTCATGTTTATAGGATTTTCAGAATGGCTTTACTCTGCCGGACATAAATAGAATAGTCAGGGAACTATTCCTGAGCTGTGGGATTCTTCGCAGAGCTTGTAGACGACAACAACCAAGGTTGGATCTTACGTACTTTATTACTGGTCTCAATGACTGGCAACTTACAAGAGTATTCGTTCTGTATTTATGTAATTTACAAACAATGGTCTCTGTGGTGAACAGATGTCTTTGACCAGAATAATTCTTCAACAACGCAGGTGTCTTTACATGGACCCTTATTGTAAGTAAGGTCGTTGTTCAAACAAAGGAAAACTGACCTTGAAAGAAAAGTACTTCAACCGATCGACAACATAAATAAGATATGTCAAAGGTGAAACTAGAAATCAAATATCATAGCTTGAGCGTAAAACATTATACGAGTCTTTAGATATGTTCCATAGAAATCCAACTAGAAGTTGGTAACTAATCTGCATTGACGGAAAGTTCAATGGATTTGGTACCTGTCAAGGTACGGAACTGTAATTAGGAATACTCAATTCTTATTGGCTTGTTGTCGGGATCGCTTGGTACCGATAGCTTAAGATAATCAATACTTAATTAGTTTCCTGTAACAAACAGGTTGTTATGGTTGCCGGATTGTTGCAATATTCAGTAAACCTATTTTACATTCAGTAAAACCAATTTTATATTCAATAAACAGGTTTTATATTCAGTAAACCGATTTTATATTCAATAAACCCGATTTTATATTCAATAAACAAGTTTTATATTCAGTAAACCATTTGATATTCAGTAAAACCGATTTTATATTCAATAAACAGGTTTTATATTCAGTAAACCGATTTTATATTCAATAAACCCGATTTTATATTCAATAAACAAGTTTTATATTCAGTAAACCGGATTTATATTCAATAGAAACGATTTACGTTCAACGTTTTAGTTCAATAAATTATTGCTTAATATGTTCAATCCTCAACCATTATTTATTCAGTAAACGCCATTTATATTCAATACCTATTATTTTATTCAGTAAGCACCATTTATATTCAATAATTTCTGCAGTCCAACATGGTCAGCGGAAGACGAAATTCGTGGGTAGCTACTTCGTGTAACGTACACAAAGAGTATTGTGGGAGGTCACTAAACAACAAATATATAAATATATAACTATAATAAATATAATGCTTCTTTAATGCTCCTTTAGACTAATACAAACCCTACCCCTACATTTAAAAAAAACCTAACCGTCAACTACGGGTTCAATACTCTTTGTGTACGTTACACGAAGTACCTGGAAGTACCTAGGAATTCGTGGGTCACTTTTCGGAACAAGATGGCGGGTGATCACCCAGCTTGCACGAGATCGAAGACTGAGTGGCGAAGAGAGGGGTTAGTAGAGCAGTAGCTCCGGGAGTAGCTGCAGTCAGAAGTGTTTCTACTAATGATCTAACTCAGGATTCCTCGAGAAGCTTAGTTTCAGGTACTATGATGGTTCACTTCTATTTATGATATAGACCGACTTGGCTATCGACACTATCCTCTGTAGGTTTGGCAGTCCATGTCCCTTTTTCAAGAAACATAGCTGGAACATGGTAGGTCGTTCCCGTGATCTGCTCCGTGCACATGTGGTAGACATGGCCGGAACGCTGTGTCTGGTTTGTTGTCGCAGGGTCCAAAGCGTCGAAGACTTGGTCACCAATACGTACACTGCGTACAAATCAAAGGTGAAACATCCTGAACTGAGAAAAAGACACTTGAAGTAGCCTGTGCCGACTAGGTGGATCCATCAGAATTTTCTGACTATGATAGGAACAGCCCTTGGATGTGAAATCCCCTTGGGTGTGAAAGCCTTGTAGGGGACTTTGTGTCCTAGTGTTTTCCCACCTGCCTTTTTGGCGAATCTTGAAATAAATAAATAAAGCTCTCGGGTAATTCAAGATTATCCTTTTGGGGGAAATGACATCTTGTTTTCCGGAACAGTGATACTATTGTCATGACGCTTTGGACCCTGCGACAACGAACCAGACACTGCGTTCCCGGCCATGGCTATACCTACCATTCCAGCTATATTTCTTGATGAAGGGATAGTGCAGTGATAGCGAAATCGGTCTATATCATATATATTTGTAAGCTTAAGTGAACCATCATCAGTACCTGAAGATAAGCTTCTCGAGGAATCCTGAGTTATATCATTAGTGGGAACACTTCTGATAGCAGCTACTCCTCTCCTTATCCTTCTCTCCACCCCCTCCCCATCTTGTTCTCAATAAGCAAGTCACGTGATACAAATGGCGCGCGAATTTCGTCTTCCGCTGACCATATTGGACTGCAGAAATTATTGAATATAAATGAAATTTACTGAATAAAATAATAGGGATTGAATATAAATGGCGTTTACTGAATAAATAATGGTTGAGGATTGAACATATTAAGCAATAATTTATTGAACTAAAACGTTGAACGTAAATCGTTTCTATTGAATATAAATCCAGTTTACTGAATATAAAACTTGTTTATTGAATATAAAATCGGGTTTACTGAATATAAAATGGTTTACTGAATATAAAACTTGTTTATTGAATATAAAATCGGTTTACTGAATATAAAACCTGTTTATTGAATATAAAATCGGTTTTACTGAATATAAAATGGTTTACTGAATATAAAACCTGTTTATTGAATATAAAATCGGGTTTACTGAATGTAAAATAGGTTTACTGAATATTGCAACAATCCGGCAACCATAGTATGTTGGTAAATGAGTTCTATTCAATGTTGTCAATGAATCGAAAGCTACCTTAGTAAATACAGGCTCGTGACCAAACGAGTTTAACAAAAGAACGTTTTAATTAAAGTAACTCAACTTTGGATACGTCGAGCACGGTCTAAACTAGAACTTGTTAATTTATTATATGTTTCTCCTAAAGTAGAATTTTGTCTAAAATCGTAAGATCCTTTATCTTAACACTATTCTTGTAAACACAGCTCACAGCCACGTACTAGCATTAAAATGGGAGAAAATGTTTTCTATTTCCTTTGTAAAATAAAGAGAAAAAACACGGAAAACGGTCGTTTTATTTGATCTCAACTAGCTAATTCTCCCAACTAGCTCAAGCGCGCGCTCAACTTTCTGTTTCTATAGAGTTATTTAGAAACAGAGGGGGACATTCCAGCGGGCTCTCAATACCGCAAAACCGAAGAAAAAAAACACGTAAACACCACATCACCGTAGCCTCCTCCGCAAGCAACTCCTAAATAATAAGAAACAAGAAATTTGAATCACCGGGATTCCTGTGGTGGAAGGTCATCTGAGCGGGCTTCCTGTGGAAGGTTCGCAATGACGCAAGAGTCCCGTGATTTACATGGATTTGACTTTCAAAATAAACGTTTCACAGAACACCGCAGGTTTGAAAACACAAACAACGCACACCGCAGGATTTGAGATCACCGCAATACCGCAATATAGGATTTAATTCACCGAAATACCGCACTAAAAACTGACCCACACCGCAAACCCCAATGTCCCCCTCGAAACACGGTCTAGTATCGAATTCACATTTGAAGTATTTTATTTCGGTTTAAGTGTAATGACGTTCTTGAGATTTCAACTGTTAGGTTTTTATATGGCAAAAGCCAGATGGGGCGATTCGTCTTTTCATTTCATTCCCAGCGTGTTTACTTTCTCGCCCCCGCGTTCAGGTACTTTGAAGTACTTGCAGATTATTAATTCGAAACGGGATACCCACTTAACTGTCACATAATTAGCTAATTAACCCCCTCCTTTCCATCTCATTAGATGCTACCAGTCCACGAAGTTTGTTACAATGGATAACTAGTCAGTTCTGTAAAAACTAATGAATGTCTGCGTGGGCAGGGAAGATAAACTCTGGTATATATAATCAACTAAAAGTCGTTTTATTAAAGTATGTTAACTGCCGTGAGAATTAAACATCGACACCGCAGAAGAAATATATATTTAACTGCAAGAAAATTCTCTCATGACCCCCAAATGTTTTTCTGCCGACATTACACAATTTGTTTCGGAATAGGATGCTTGTAATTGGCTTGCTGTTAATGGCGGTTAGACTTCACTGTTCTGTAGGTCTTCACTGATAAAGAATCCCATTGTTTTAGGGTTAGGTTTGTATTGTTTTCGGGGGTAAGCTATTGTTTGGGTAACCAATAACATTTCAGGTTGCAAACGGTGAAGTCTGCCCCGTCAATGGCAGTTGTTGTCCATTCTAATGGCATCGTTTGGGTAACCAATAACATTTCAGGTTGCAAACGGTGAAGTCTGCCCCGTCAATGGCAGTCCATTCTAATGGTAATTAAGCGACTATCATATAATGAAACATTAAACCCCATGGTTGAATACTTAAACCACAATCTGTTCTTAATGATGTTTAAATGATTCTTAACTTTGCACACTTAAGATATTATTGGACTCCCTTTCAGTTTAAATTGTTAATATTAGGCGGAGATTTAACTAGAAGGAAACGGCTTCAGTTGTCGTAAACAATGTTACTATGGTTACAGTACTGGGATTGACTGTAATTTCTATTGCAGAAACTGGTGAATAAATGCAGCGTTGATGTGCATGTCTCGTATTACAAATTTGGTAAACTGTTACCTGTATCTAAAAAAAACATGTCTCGGGCCGGCTAACCGTTAGCTCTATTTACTGGCGATTTGTGCCGTTCACTTTTATCTCCAGTTTAATCTGTGTTAACTTTTATTTCCGGTATTTATTTCCTTAGCTTGAGTTTAATGTTTTATTTCAAAGTTTTCCATTTATAGTACGGTGCAAATCGTACTGTGCATCTTCCGAAGACAGTAGTACCAATGATTTTCCGCAAAATGTCACGTGTCTCCCGTTCCCGATATTTACTTTAGACTCCCGAACTTTCTTTATAGATCGCTTACAATACAATACAATAACCTTTATTTTGCTTCGAATTTAAGATAGCAAATACATGCTAATATCACCGAAAACAGAATAACAATTATAAGTAAAGACAAATTAAATAAGAAAACTAAATTAATATTAAAATATAAGCTAATTAATAAATTATGTACAATTGCTAGTATAATAGTGGTTGTGACGCTCGAGTGTCATTTATGAATTTAATAGCGATGTGATGCGAGTTAGCGCAACCTAACAGCAACATTTTTTTTACTGTTCGATAGCAGAGGCC
Organism: Actinernus sp. WN-2022; assembly: GCA_030867875.1. NCBI lineage: Eukaryota > Metazoa > Cnidaria > Anthozoa > Actiniaria > Actinernidae > Actinernus > Actinernus sp. WN-2022. Next base: position 20,158,583 of record JAOWCC010000064.1, on the reverse strand, counting down.
AAACTTTCTTTATAGATTGCTTGAGTCAAGGGCACCCAACGAGTACTTTTTGAAATTCGTTTGAAACCAGTTGTATGCAGCCCATCAAGCCATTTTAAGGCGCCTACTATGTCTTTTGACGTATTATAGAAAGCTATTAGCTGTTCGAATTTTCTAGGTGGAAATCGCGTCAACCGAAAATACTATGGCAAAATATTCCCGGCCTACGAATTTGTTAGTAGTTTAGAACAGAAACAAGAATTTTCTAGCCCAAGTAACTTCATGTTGCAAAGTTTTGTGGAGGTACGAATTTTTTAGGGGTTCTTTTTTCCTTTAAGCAATTCTTATAGGTGACCTCCATTTGCTAAAGGTTTATTCTTTCGGATTTTAGATGTCAGGCTAGATGCGAGTCACTGATGCAACTTAACAGCAAACACTTTTAGTTTCCATTAGAATGGAATACAACTGCCATTAACAGCAAGCCAAGCATCCTATTCCGAAACAAATTGTGGAATGTCGGCAGAAAAACCGCCAGGGCCATGCGGCGACATATTTTCTTGCCACATTTTCATTAAACGATCTTAAATTTTCAGCATATCAGACAAAATAACGCACACCAATTATTTTTATATCAACCCCCATTTCAGCTATATGCACGTAGTTGACCTGAATTCTGTTAAATTTGGATATCCACACTTGAGATCATATCGGACCGATAGCAAACAAAGTACTGACGCACTCAATTTCTTTGATATCCACTTGAAAGCATATGGGGTTGATAGGAAACAAATTCATACGCACTAAATTTCTTCGATATCCACATGAGAGCATATCGGGTTGATTAGCAAATAAATTGGATGTCCATCTATTACTTATTAACTTAAAACTCTGATATTAATTCTTCATTTCTTTGAGAGCACTATTAATTTGATAGCTGTAAAATCGCAGTTGAATGTGATAACATATCAGAACCTCATATGGGTGAACCGGTATGGATGCGACTCTGCAGAGACTCTGCTCAGAGTGGAGGAAGCAGAATCTATATGTTCTTCTATTTTTCAGTTCTTTAGACCGTCATCTCATTGTCATACGGGACGGTGCACTTAGTTCGGTTAAAGTATGTAATCATTTTCTATATTTCATTTCTTTAGACCATGATTTCACAGTTCTAAAGAGTGTCGGTGTAGTGCAGTAAAACAGGTACTGTTTTTCCATATTTCATTTCTTTAAATCATATTTTCACGGTATACTAGGTATAACTTTGCCTTCCAAACTGAAACTTCGGCATTTTAATTCTCGATGAAACAGGACAAAAATAGGAAGGGTACATTTTGGGCTTATATACATTCTAGATCTAGGAAAGTAGTCGCCATCTTAAGATGTTCCGTAAATTTGGTATTCTCAAGCAAGGACGTTTTGAAGCACCCAACCACAGGTTCCCTTTGAAATCGCTTTCAAAGCTAAACGTGTTCTAATTCGATAATCAGTTCACTTTAGTGATTCTAGTATTCCAACTCGTCGAGAAATGTTAACTAAATGAGGCTTCGTCCTTTCCACATGATGGCAAAAATCGTATACTTAGAAATGTCTATACAGTTTTTAAATTGATCAAGAGAGTGCGATTCTAGCGAACATTTTAGAGATATAGGTGTAACGTAGACAGAATATACGACGTCGTGGAAAATATAATATAACAATATCGGCCGTCTAGAAAACTTGTCTTATAGGAAAAACCACCAGTTCTTCGAATCCTATTTAACGATATACATGAATTTACTTCTGAAGTATTTGATGCAATAATTATTTTGAGTCAATTCACATTTAGCTTGTCGTTTTCTTAGTTATTCTTGAGAAGCTAAATTCTTGAAGTGAAATAAAAAGGCTTGAACTGTCCCTATTTATGCCCTTGATTTATTAATGACATTCCCTTACCATGGTTAGCCAATACCAATGCGTTGTCTGGAATGTCATTCAAGCGACTTGAACAAGCGAGGCCAGAGACACGAAAGCTTGTTCTAACACTTGCATGTATCATTTTCTCTCACGATGAATTTGATACAAGCAGAGTATCTTTAATCTGTATAAATATCGACCAGCTTTGAGGCAGACACTGTATATCTCGAAAAGATGTATCTCCTTCTGGCCAGCTGAAATTAAGTAAATTCAGTCGCAAAACATTAACAACTAAGAAAGGCTGATTTTACGGTAATGAGTAATTTATATGAAACAAGAGCCCATCTGGGCTTTCACTCGGGCCACATGAGATTGAAGATGAAATACACTTTCATTTGAAATCCTCTTAGTATCAAGTCGTGCTTTAATTCGCCAGTGAGAACGTCAAAAAAACAGACTGGTCTATTAATCGCTTTTATGGCATGACTATGATAACGCAGGATTCGAACAACAGAATACTGGCAATTCAAGTGTATAAATGCAATACAATGACATATTCAGACTTTGAATTTGATTGAAAATAGATCAAAAACTCGGGGAAATGTCCGGCTAAAACTGTAGGAATAAATGTGAAATGAAACATAAATTTCATAGCAAGAAAAACAATTGTAATTCCTATAAATGAGAAAGCTCTTCTATTAAGCCGCTTCTCATATACACAGACTGTTTCACAAAAAACATTTGCGCTTATCGACACAAGAATTCAGTTGACCTTTCAAATAATTTATTCTGAGGTACGCATACTCTAAATCACTGATGTTAAATAAAGCGATAATTAGAAGGAAAAGTACATTAACAGACAAACTGAGAGGAAATTTATTCAAATCAAAAAGAGTTTACTTACAGTACTTACGTAACTGAACTTTCGTTTTGGATCTTTTGGTAGTGTTTTTGACAGCACCCACCTTCGTGCACATATGCACTGAATCGGAATGAAAGTCGAAGCCTACCTCGAACTTAACTTTCAGCTAACCTGTTTCCTTTCATTCCACAATGAATAATAATCTCATAAAGTAAGCCCGTAGCTTTCAATAAATTTGCCAGTGTCTGAATGAAACAGCTAGATCTTTTCCAATTTCTCTCACGAGACACGGCAGAAGACAGTCTCAAGCTACAAAACTTGAATTTTGATCCTCTTCACAGTAATGTAATTTAACGTCTCGGATATTATATATATGCCCTATTTCAGCTAGCGCTGTGCATTTCAAATACTTTTTCCTCTCTCGTTGCTGGCAGTTCATGCTTCTTGTTCGTGTAGTTGCCGCATTTCAGTTACCCTGGTTCCAGAGGGGCTCAGGTACGAATATACTGTAATGTGCCGCGATCGAAAGAGTTTTTGGTCTTACTTCGCTCGCCCCGACGATTTCGGGTATAACTATCGAATACCCCGCATCTTTTCCCTTCTTGGTGTAGCCAGTGGCTACGGCTACACGATGCGACTTAGACACAGGCAACCCACTTCTTATTTTTGACGTGTAGCCACTCGTAGCCGCGTAGCCACTATCATAAGTATTGCTTCGTTCTTTAAAACTTTGATTTATACGATGCGACTTAGACACAGGCAACCACTTCTTATTTTTGACGTGTAGCCACTCGTAGCCGCGTAGCCACTACCATTAGTATTGCTTCGTTCTTTAAAACTTTGATTTATACGATGCGACTTAGACACAGGCAACCCACTTCTTATTTTTGACGCGTAGCCACTCGTAGCCGCGTAGCCACTACCATAAATATTGCTTCGTTCTTTAAAACTTTGATTTATACGATGCGACTTAGACATAGGCAAGCAACTCACTTCTTATTTTTGACGTATAGCCACTCGTAGCCGCGTAGCCACTACCATAAGTATTGCTTCGTTCTTTAAAACTTTGATTTATACGATGCGACTTAGACACAGGCAAGCAACCCACTTCTTATTTTTGACGTGTAGCCACTCGTAGCCGCGTAGCCACTACCATAAGTATTGCTTCGTTCTTTAAAACTTTGATTTATACGATGCGACTTATTTTTGACGTGTAGCCTGTATTTCCTCCCACCAAGGATGCCGTTTTTTGCGGGGTATTCTGTAGTTACTCCATCAATTTCAATGAGTCATTGTCGGAAATCTATTCCATCGTGGGCGGTCTTGTACAGCTAAGGCATGTTTTACGACAGAATAACCAGAGTCTTTCTACTGGATTGAGAGCTCGAGACATTATACATGTCGGCTAATATGGGGAAAACTGAAACAAAAAATGAACTTTGACGGCAGAAACCCTCAATTGAGCCAAGCGGAATATTTACATGATCCGCTAATATTCCGCTTGGCTCAATTGAGGGTTTCTGCCGTCAAAGTTCATTTTTTGTTTCAGTTTTCCCCATATTAGCCGACATGTATAATGTCTCGAGCTCTCAATCCAGTAGAAAGACTCTGGTTATTACTCGGGCTGCCTGTGGCAGCGCCGAGTCTTAAAATGCAAGTCGTTATTTTGTTTTGTTTTATTCAGTGTAGCACGCGATCTGCGCATGCGTTAAAGGTCAAATTCACACCAATCAGATTGCACTGTGCTGGTCACGCAACAATCGCCAGGTTAATGTATTTACATAAGTGAATACAGTAAATCAAAATGGTCGACCCGCGAGGGCGAAAGCCTTCCAACAGGCTCAGGATATTTCAACTGGCGCTCTTGTTGACCATAAAAATACATGAACAACCAGGAGCCGTAATACATTCGATCAGCGCTGTTTGGACAGATCCAATGTACATTTAGAAACGTAAGCGAAATACAATATCCAAACACGTTTGGATATCAACGGGTATCGAATTTATATCATCAAAGGTTAGATCTCGTCAGGCGCGCTCAGATAAGAAAGTTCAAAGCTCTCAGACAAGGCAAGACAAGGAGATATCACTTTCAATGAGTCATTGTCAGAAATCTATTCCATCGTGGGCGGTCTTGTACAGCTAAGGCATGTTTTACGACAGAATAACCAGAGTCTTTCTACTGGATTGAGAGCTCGAGACATTATACATGTCGGCTAATATGGGGAAAACTGAAACAAAAAATGAACTTTGACGGCAGAAACCCTCAATTGAGCCAAGCGGAATATTTACATGATCCGCTAAGATTTTTACAAATCTTAGTTAAGCAGATGTTTTCAGTGTATGCCAACTGAAATGCGGCAACTACGCGAACAAGAAGCATGAACTGCCAGCAAAGAGAGAGGAAAAAGTATTTGAAATGCACAGCGCTAGCTGAAATAGGGCATATATATAATATCTGAGACGTTAAATTACGTTACTGTGAAGAGGATCAAAATTCAAGTTTTGTAGCTTCAGACTGTCTTCTGCCGTGACTCGTGAGAGAAATTGGAAAAGATCTAGCTGTTTCATTCAGACACTGGCAAATTTATTGAAAGCTACGGGCTTACTTTATGAGATTATTATTCATTGTGGAATGAAAGGAAACAGGTTAGCTGAAAGTTAAGTTCGAGGTAGGCTTCGACTTTCATTCCGATTCAGTGCATATGTGCACGAAGGTGGGTGCTGTCAACATGCACAACACTACCAAAAGATCCAAAACGAAAGTTCAGTTACGTAAGTACTGTAAGTAAACTCTTTTTGATTTGAATAAATTTCCTCTCAGTTTGTCTGTTAATGTACTTTTTCTTCTAATTATCGCTTTATTTAACATCTGTGATTTAGAGTATGCGTACCTCAGAATAAATTATTTGAAAGGTCAACTGAATTCTTGTGTCGATAAGCGCAAATCTTTTTTTGGGAAACAGTCTGTGTATATGAGAAGCGGCTTAATCGGAAGAGCTTTCTCATTTATAGGAATTACAATTTTTTTTCTTGCTATGAAATTTATGTTTCATTTCACATTTATTCATACAGTTTTAGCCGGACATTTCCCCGAGTTTTTGATCTATTTTCAATCAAATTCAAAGTCTGAATATGTCATTGTATTGCATTTATACACTGGAATTGCCAGTATTCGAGGGTCTGAATGGGGGGTCTACATGTCAGTTGTCAGTTAAAATTTTGGCCATTTGTCAGTTGTCAGTTAGCCCTAGTTAATCATTACTAGAGAAAATTTACTATGTTTGACCCACAAAAACCAAATTTGTCAGTTGTCAGTTATTTTTCGGTTGTCAGTTGTCAGTAAAAAAATCGTCATTTGTCAGTTGTCAGTTATTTTGAAGGCCGTTTGTCAGTAGTCAGTTAACCTCATTCAGACCCTCGTATTCTGTTGTTCGAATCCTGCGTTATCATAGTCATGCCATAAAAGCGATTAATAGACCTGTCTGTTTTTTTGACGTTCTCACTGGCGAATTAAAGCACGACTTGATACTAAGAGGATTTCAAATGAAAGTGTATTTCATCTTCAATCTCATGTGGCCCGAGTGAAAGCCCAGATGGGCTCTTGTTCTGTCGTAAAACATGCCTTAGCTGTACAAGACCGCCCACGATGGAATAGATTTCCGACAATGACTCATTGAAATTGATATCTCCTTGTCTCGCCTAGTCTGAGAGCTTTGAACTTTCTTATCTGAGCGCGCCTGACGAGATCTAATCTTTGATTATAATTCGATACCCGTTGATATCCAAACGTGTTTGGATATTGTATTTCGCTTACGTTTCTAAATGTACATTGGATCTGTCCAAACAGCGCTGATCGAATGTATTACGGCTCCTGGTTGTTCATGTATTTTTATGGTCAACAAGAGCCCATCTGGGCTTTCACTCGGGCCACATGAGATTGAAGATGAAATACATTTTCATTTGAAATCCTTTTAGCAATAACCGAAGGGAAGAATTATTAGCTGAATTTAGCAGTCTTTAGGAGCTGTGGCCGGTAGCGCGGTGACATGCATTCTCTGCTCCCCTAGTATATATATTTCTCGTGTATGCAAATTAAAGAAGTTGACCTCTACTTATTCATGTACCGCACGCTTACAATTTAGTCTGCTGTTCTCCAGGTTCAGAGTACTAATAGATGAGTGTCTCAAATATATGTTTATATTTGTCCCATATTATAAGTTGTATCCTGTCCACCTATGATGGAGCTATCATATGATATATTTCTAGCTCTACTGTTCATTCTACCCTGCGGCTCTTTATCGCAGCTCGCGATTCTTGTTTAAGTTGACCTTGAGAGTCAGTTGAATATTGCTTCGCTCATCATAAATTATTCTGTGCGAGTACTGTTTATTTCTCCTGGGTATTTCAGACAGCCAAACACACGCTCAAAATTATTTTAGTGCATGTTGGCCTACAGATCACGGTGTTTGCGCTGGTATGTATTATGACCGAGAGGCATAAAACCTACGAAACGTATCTCAAACAAGAATACCGTCCGCGGATGGCAAAATCTATCAGCGCCACGACATTGTATAAACAGTAAACACGCAATGAATTCAACCTCACCGTACCTTAATTCATGACCTGACAAGACACTGTTCAGTTTCACTTTCACTCTCAGCTTTGCTCTTGAGTTTGAGTTCGGCTTTGTTAAAGACTTCTTTATATTCAGTTGTATGGTATTGTGCAGTAATAATATTTGAGTATACCAATCCACAGAGATTCAAATAACAAAGCCGTGGCGAAAGAGAAGCTTAAACGAGAAATATTTTGTCCTCCTAGAAAAACACAACATCTTGCCCTTTCTATCGAAGAAGCCTTGGTTTCAGCAGAAAGGAAAACGCTAAATTCCAATTCGATATGTGTGGATCTTTGAGTCCTTCACTCTTCAGGTCCGGCGTCGTGTCGTATATAAAATCACAGGCCATCTGGGTAAAAAACGCGGTCCTTCGGCTCCGACAAGAGCGCCAGTTGCAATATCCTGAGCCTGTTGGAAGGCTTTCGCACGAGTGAAGTTAAATAAAACATTTAAACTGCTTATATTTGAGAGATGGGGACTCCAAATTTGAGAGAGATTTGCTCGCGGATCGAATCCATCATTTTGATTTACTGTATTCAATTATGTAAATAAATTAACCTGGCGATTGTTGCGTGACCAGCACAGTGCAATCTGATTGGTTTGAATTTGACCTTTAACGCATGCGCAGAAGACTTGTTGCACAGAATAAAAAATAAAAAAACGACTTGCATTTTAAGACTCGGCGCTGCCACAGGCAGCCCGAGTAACAAGAGCCCATCTGGGCTTTCACTCGGGCCACATGAGATTGAAGATGTAATACACTTTCATTTGAAATCCTCTTAGTAATAACCAAAGGGAAGAATTATTAGCTGAATTTAGCAGTCTTTTGTGGCCGGTAGCGCGGTGACTTTCATTCTCTGCTCCTCTAGTATATATGTAATTTAATAGTTTTGTTTTTCTCGTATGTTGACCTTTTAATTTAAACACTACTTATTCGCTTAACACACTGCATTTTCATTGACTTGTGAACTTGCAGGCTCTGTAATTTGTTTTGTTTTCTTAGTATAATATAAAGTGTTGAACATGTTCATGTTCTCAAGCATGTCGCGCGTGACCTCTGTTTCTTCATTCATTAAGTTCTCTACTTTCATCTGTAATCTGGGAAACTCAATCTTTGCCCATGCCTTGGCACATAACTATTCTTGTTGTTAAGTAGACGTGGATGATTATAAGTAAAATCCTTCGACAGCTTGTACCGTTTCCGCTAGGTCAATATCCTCGCTGGAACGAAATAACTTGATCTCAATACTCTCTGATCCAACTTACGGTAAATTTAAATCTCTGACAGTTTTTAAGAGACTCGTAATATTGGGCTTGAAGTGCCTTCACCCAAAATAATATGTTTTCCTCGGATGTTTTAAATGCAGCACAGCGAGCCGATGGCTTATAGATTCCAATATCTATTTCTTCGAATTTTAGCTTTCCGGATCCTGGCCCCAGTTCACTGGCTTCAGGTCGTCGTACGTGTCGTATCACTGGCCATCTGGGTAAAAAACGCGGTCCTTCGGCTCCGTCAATAGCGCTAGTTGAAATATCCTAAGCCTGTTGGAAGGCTTTCGCACGAGTGAAGTTAAAGGGATACCCGAGTGAAAAACACATTGGAGCTCAAAAGAATCTTCAACATGTTCTTTGTTCAGAAAATGTATTAAAATTTGATCAAACGTTTTTAGTATTAAGAACGAGCACCTCAAAGTTGGCCCCGCGAAGACATGGGCGCCGCCATCTTTGTTTGCATTTACGGAAGTGACGTCACTTCGTCCCACCAGCGTTCTCACTCTCACTTATTAGGTGTTTTTAGGATGATAAACGCCTTAACTGTACCTCACATACATTGTAGTTCTTATACTTATTCAGAAGTCACTCGAGTCTTTTAAGCCATGTTGTTTTGCTGTTATTAAATGGCAGTTACGAGACCTTGTTGTTCGTCTGATAATTTCTCGCCTTCCCAATGCTTTTCTTCCTCCTCCCAGTCTTCTGAACTTTTCTCATAATGTCGTCTTCATCATAATTCCGGTTTCTGTAAGAATTCCTCTGCAATCTCGATGAAAATATATCCACTTTAATTCCGAGCGTGTGAAAATCATACAAAGACAAGTAGCCGCGATACGCTGGTGGGACGAAGTGACGTCACTTCCGTAAATGCAAACAAAGATGGCGGCGCCCATGTCTTCGCGGGGCCAACTTTGAGGTGCTCGTTCTTAATACTAAAAACGTTTGATCAAATTTTAATACATTTTCTGAACAAAGAACATGTTGAAGATTCTTTTGAGCCCCAATGTGTTTTTCACTCGGGTATCCCTTTAAATAAAACATTAAACTGGCTTACATTTGAGAGATGAGACTCCAAACTAGAGAGAAAGTTCCTCGCGGGTCTTCCGCCATCTTGCTTTACTGTATTAAATTATGTAAATAAATTAACCTGGCGATTGTTGCGTGACCAGCACAGTGCAATCTGATTGGTGTGAATTTGACCTTTAACGCATGCGCAGAAATTTTGCGACACCCAACAAAAAAAAACAACGACTTGCATTTTAAGACTCGGTGCTGCCACAGGCAGCCCGAGTAATTACCCATTACCGTACGATCAGCCTTTCTTCGTTGTTATTGTTTACACATTTTCGCTGATTAGATCTTTCCAAGGTGATCATGGCCGGTATTACACTTCGTCCGTTGGTCCCTGCAGTTTTACAATATTTCGCAAAACATTGGTTGCTTGGATATAGATCATGTTACCGTCTTGGAATCACAATATAATTTAGCCTGAAGAAGTATTTAGCTTCTGCACGCAAACGTATTATCAACACTGGCTTAGTAACAAGCATATATTTTTATTTTTATCTTATCATACTTCAAATCAATTTATGAAAAATATTAAAAGCAGCCCTGATCTCGCCCATCGGTTAGCATTTTTAACATGTGTCCACTTTTATCAGTTACCCGACGTAGCTAAGTGATACAATTGATAATTGTTTCAATTGATAATAATTTATATCAATTAGTTAATTTATTATCAATTGATATCAGCAATTGATGACAACTGATAGCCAAAACGTGAGTGACATTAATTGATAATAATTGATAAGCAATTGATAACAATTGATAATAATTGATAAGCAATTGATAATAATCAGAATCAGAATCCTGTTAAGTCCACAACCGGGCTACAAGCTAACCGGCTGTAGATGTCCAAGTTGACCTCTACTCTCTTTGATAGTCGAAAAGCTTAAGTTTACCTTTGGGACCATGCTTGTTTAAAGCCACAAATTCCTCTCCTACGTTCACATGAAATTGACTTCGTGGTATCCTTTGACAACACATTGAACGGTAAGGTCTACTATTGTTTCGTGTGGACAATCTCGGTTTGAGTCTGTGTTAGTTTCTAATCCCTTTACTGACATTGTCGTGGCTTGGACCCAAAAAATGTGAGGACACAAGAAGTATACGGCCTATTTCCCGCCAGTTGATGAGATAACGTACACGTGTTGACATTAACTGACTATTAACACATACGCCGTATATGCGCATGGCCGTATTACATGAACAAATGTAAAAAATATTTTACACCAGTTGCCGCAAAAGGGGGAAGTGTGCTGCTTGTGATGATATGGCGCTGAAGGCAATATTTTGTGTTAATATTATGGCCACAAAATATTCAGTGTTTGTTTTTCGTAAGATGGAGTCACGATTTAAAATATACTGATCTATGATGATCGGTTTTACATTTTGTGGTAATAACATCTCATCTCACATTTCAGAATAATTGATACAAATTGATACGTTAATTGCCAAAATCTGAGTGAAAATCTATTGTTATCAATTGCTGATACTATTGATATTCAATTAACTAATTGCTATCGATTGGTTTTTGATAATTTATTCAATTTGTATCAATTAGCTACGTCGGGATATTAACATGAACGCGAGAAAAGCAGAGTATCATCAAATTGAGAAATTAAACGACAGTGGTCGCTGTGAACTCTTCTCCCTTCTTGGGGGATTTCTCAGTATAACTTTTTTGTGATTTTGAGGAATCGTTCGTCCCTAGCGTGGACTCTCTTTGAGGAGTCGAGCGGACGTGCTTTCTAGCACGTGCTTTGGCAGTCGTTGACGTGGCTTTGCGTAACTCGGCATTCCAGTCGTCTAGCACGGTATTTGGTTCCATCTTATCACGAGAGGGGCTCGCTGCCTGTACTTGGAGGGACTACATGTCAGTTGACAGTTAAAAGTTTGGCCATTTGTCAGTTTTCAGTTAGCCCCAGCTAATCATTACTAGAGCAAATTTACAATGTTTGACCCACAAAAACCAAATTTGTCAGTTTTCAGTTATTTTTCGGTTGTCAGTTGTCAGTAAAAAAGCCGTCAGTTGTCAGTTATTTTTAAGGCCGTTTGTCAGTAGACAGTTAATAACTTGGTCAGTCATTGGCGAGGATTTTGTGTATTCAAAGCTTGAATTCGCTGTATTTTCTGTACTTTTGCGTGCACAAACGCAAATCTCTCTTTCCTGATCGGCTATCAAACGTTGCACTGATTGGCGCATGCGCTTGCTATCTCATGTGGTCAATCATGCAGCACGGTAACGAGGTAGAATCAATATGAACCAGCCTTCAGGTATATTGGTTATCTCGAAAAGATCTATCCATTGGTACTAAACACGACAAGCACAACATATTTTTTTCAAATTTTGGGTAAGATCTGCGAACCTTACAAAACTGAGGGGGGAGGGGTGGAAAAGCATATGCATTTCCTGTTAATAGTAGTACCCTCCACCATGGCCCATTAGAAAGGGATTGAATAAAGTTGCAGTATCAAAATCATAGTCTTGGTACTAAACATAACTAATACACCATATCGTTTGCGAATTTTGTGTAAGATCTGCGAAGCTTACAAAATATGGGGGGAAAGGTGGAAACCATTGTATGATTATCGTTAGCGGTACCCACTTCTGTAATATAGGAGAAATAATAAAATGAATAATAACAACAGATAAATAAACGCAATTGATGTTCTCTGAATTAGATTCTCCCGTAGAACTCGAATTTGTTTATTATTTTGGCGAAAGGTGAACTCTAGGGGGTGCAGCCGACATATTTTCTAGCCCTATTTTCATTAAATCGTGTAAAATTTTCAGTATCATTTGATTATCATTAGCGGTACCCAATTGTCTAATATAATAGAAAAAATATCCACATGAAAATTTAACTTGTGTTGGTGTCTTAAAAATTCAAGTGGCCACTGTATTTTGCGTGTTTGATTATCGTTAGCGGTTTCCACTTGTTCTTAACGATAATCATAGAAATAATACAATCATTAAATAAATAAATAATTAATTAATTAATGTTCGGTATCTAGCGCCTAGTTGATGACATAAAAACCAGCCTATCTTATGTATTTTCGGCCAACTAGATGAAATTTTGGGTGTGATATTCGCGCAAATGAAGTTCAGGGGGAGTTAAGCCGTTTTGAAATTTCGTTTTGCCTGTCATTCCCCCCCCCCCCCCTGAACTTTAATGTCAACCAAATGAAGAAGACCCCCTGCAGTTTTCCATGGGTAACATTTTGGTGAAAACCCCATGTCTCTACGATGTTCTTTTCTACCCGTAAAAATCCATCGCAAAGCATGCTGGAGAGTTTAGAAGCGAGAAGTCCAAGGACTATAGCAAAGCTGAAACAACGTGTATAGTTTTAAACGTACTATATTTCGGCTAGCCAAACTAGCCTTCTTCAGGTACTAGATGTTGTAGCCTCCTCCGCAGGCATCTCTAGTAGTAAGAAATAGTAAGGTTGGGAACCCTGTGGAACTGGGAACGAAAAGGAAGAAAACTGGGAACGATATATTTCATTTTTCACCCCAGGGTCCCTCGCGCGCCCACATGTTCTGCCACAGGGTTCCCAACCTTACTATTTCTGACTAACTAGAGATGCCTGCGGAGGACGGCTATAGATGTTGTAAGTAGAGAGTTCTAAAATAGGGGGTTACAATATATAGGATTTCACAATATATAGGATTTCACAATATATAGGATTTCACAATATGTAAATAGGAAGTGACGCAATGGAACGGATCCTGGTAAAAAATGATGAAATAATAAAGTGATGTAGATAAGGTAAATAAAGGAAGGTAACAAATTACGATAAACTAATGATGCAAAAAACTAATACAATGTGAATAGATGAATAGGAAATAAGGTGAAAGTGAGCTAGGTTTCATCACGTCTATTGATGCCATGAGGTTCAAGTGTTTTGGCCTTGTCTATAAGGTAGGATTCTCTGGTTTTACGAATCGAGTCTCGTGAGGAATGCATGAGTTCTAAGGGAATGAGTTGCATGTTAGTTTTAGAATGGTTAGGGTTAGAAAGAAAATGTTCTGCAACAGTGGAGGGTTTAGACTTAATGTTAGGTTTGTCAACTGATCGTCAATGTTCGTTGAATCTGTCTTTGAGGCGTCGTTTGGTTTCACCACCATGTATATATTTTTTTTAGAGTTACAAGTGATATGCGAATGGATTAAACGGGTTTCACCTGTGGAATGGAAAGTGTATTGTTTAAGACCGTTGACGATGTAGGGGCAAGTGGCATAATTTTGCCCGCAACGAAATGAGCCAAGTGGGAGTGTGCGTGTGGAATGATTAGTAGTGTTATTGGGTAATTGTGATTTAACTAGGTCACGAAGGTTAGGACAACGTCGGTGGGAAACGAGAGGAAAGCTAACAAAAACGTTTTTGCAACGATCGGATGAAAGTAGTATATTAAGATGTTTGTGAATTATACGAGAAATGTTAGGAAGTGCTGGGTTATAAGTGGTAATGAATGGTATACGTTGTGAGTTTTGCGAACGTTTAGTATGTAACGCGTCGTTACGAGCAATGTCAGCAGCGCGCTTTATTTGTCTGTTAAGAAATGTGCCGTTATAACCTCGTTGAAGGAGATAAGTTTTCAATTCGTTAGTGCGGAGTTTAAAAGCGTTGTCGTTAGAGCAAATGCGGCGGAGACGGAGAGCTAAACTAAAAGGGATAGCTTGTTTAGTGTGCAAGGGATGGCAAGAGGAGTTAAGAAGATATTGGTGTTTATCAGTGGGTTTAGTGTAAAGGTCAGTTTCAATGTAACCGTCACGCAAGGTTACGTCAAGAAATGAACCCTGCTAGCAGAGGTTCAGAGGTTCTTTTCTCTTACCCTCTCTCCAGCTCCACTAACGAGGGAGAAAATAACCTCTGCCACGATCCGAACGGTTTTCTGTTGAGCATGCGCCACGTTATCTGGATTTCCATTGGCCAAGAATAACGAGACGGTAAACATTGTAGATTTCCTATTGTTAACGGCAAGAGAAGGCGTGGGAAAAATAAAATAAATTTCCTTCGTCGAGAGTGATGTTGCTTTCCTTGAGGTTTGACACAGCTGCTTTTAACGCTACTTCGAACTCGCTCACACTCATGTTCACTCCAAAAACAGATGCCATCTTGAAACTGCAGACTCTAGACTGGGCAGTGTTTTAATAGTATCAACAAGTCATGTGCGTGTGACGTCGACCTCGAGAAACCGGTTTTTAAAGTGGTTTTTAAACCGGTTAGTCATGTGACTTACCTCCAAAAACCTGGAGCCGGCGAGATCTAAAGAACCGTTCGGATCGTGGCAGAGGTTATTTTCTCCCTCGTTAGTGGAGCTGGAGAAAGGGTAAGAGAAAAGAACCTCTGCTAGCAGGGTTCAAGAAATGGTACATGAGTAAATGAATGTGATGAGGTGAACTTGATAGTGGGATGAAGATTATTAAGAAAATCAATGAAAGTGTATAAATGATCTTGACCCTCGGTCCAGATCATGAAAATGTCATCAATGTATCGTAACCAAGTGTGTGGTGTGTAAGGAGCCTGAGAAAGGGCGTTATTTTCAAATTTACCGAGGAATAAATTAGCAAAAGAAGGAGCCATTCTAGTACCCATGGCTGTGCCATGAATCTGGAGGTAATGTGTGTTGTTAAAAGAGAAATTATTCATAGAGAGGATCATGCGTATTAAGTCACAAAGTGTATTAGTAGGAATATCTTTGTTAATACGAGTTTGTAGGAAATGATGACATGCATCAATACCATCTTATGGGGAATGTTAGCATACAAGGATGATACATCTAGAGTTACAAGAATGGCATTATCAGGAAGCTGGAGAGTTTCATGTTCTATTTCCCAGTCCAGAACTGGATTATATAAAGTTGCAGTGTCAAAATTTTAGTTTTGGTACTAAATACGACGAAAACAACATATTGTTTGTAAATTTGGGGTAAGATCTGCGAACTTGCAAAACTGAGGGGGAAGGGGTGGAAAATCCTATGCATTTCCTGTTAATAATGGAACCCTCCCCCATAAGATGTGGCTAGAATGAAGTTGGAGCTTAGAAATCATAGTTTTGGTAGTAAACACGACGAACACAACACATTGGTTGCAAATTTGGGGTAAGATATGCGAACCATGCAAAACTGAGGGGGGAGGGGTGGAAAATCCTATGCATTTCCCGTTAATAATGGAACCCTCCCCCATTTAGAAGTGGCTGGAATGAGGTTGCAGCTTAAAGTCACAATGGATTAAGTGATGTGGCAGAACTAAAAGCATGGTTTCTGTACTCGACGCGACGACTGCAATGCGGCATGAACTGCGGAAGGCTGTCGGTTCGCGAGCTTGTGATGACAATCGATGCACTTGGATGGAAAATAACAATCATCTCAAAACCACCAAAACCACCAAAACCACCAAAACTACCAAAACCATCACCACCGCCATCACCACCAAAACCACCACCATCACCGAGCTGTATTATGAGCGCGCTCTAAATCAACACATACACAGCAGCATCAAGTCAAATAAAGGTATTCTATTTCACAATTTGCTAAGAAATAATGAATTAACAGAAAGACATGATATCAGTGACAAATACACAAAATGTGAGGATGATTAGCCTGTGGTTGACACATGTAAGAAATAAAGCTATATTTTCACTGATATGAAAAAAACAAAGCCCGAATTTGATTAGGCTTGAATGCGTAGCTTAATTTGGCAAATTTAAGTTTGTCGGGACAGAACTACAATTGATCTCATGAATACAAATGTGAGAGCCTTTTTGCTGTGTGTGTGTATCGAGTACCGCCTATATCATGATTAGATATATAATTTACATTTATTTACTTTTTTGGCTGTTTTCCTACTTCAACAGACACGTAATGCAAGATCACACTAAGACTGAAAAGCAACATCGTGGTGGTGGTGGTGGTCGTCCTGGTGATCTTCCTAGTGGTCGTCCTGGTGGTGCGAGTGGTGGTGTTGGTTATGGTCCTGTGGCTCCTTGCTGTGGCTGATACTACTGGTGGTGGTGGTAGTTTTGGTTGCGGTGGATTTCATGGTCATCATGGCGGTGGTGGTAGTTTTGGTTACGGTGGTTTTCATGGTCATCATGGTGGTGGTGGTAGTTTTGGTTGCGGTGGTTTTCAAGGTCATCATGGTGGTGGTGGTAGTTTTGGTTACGGTGGTTTTCATGGTCATCATGGTGGTGGTGGTAGTTTTGGTTGCGGTGGTTTTCAAGGTCATCATGGTGGTGGTGGTAGTTTTGGTTGCGGTGGTTTTCAAGGTCATCATGGTGGTGGTGGTAGTTTTGGTTGCGGTGGTTTTCATGGTCATCATGGTGGTGGTGGTAGTTTTGGTTGCGGTGGTTTTCATGGTCATCATGGTGGTGGTGGTAGTTTTGGTTGCGGTGGTTTTCATGGTCATCATGGTGGTGGTGGTAGTTTTGGTTGCGGTGGTTTTCAAGGTCATCATGGTGGTGGTGGTAGTTTTGGTTGCGGTGGTTTTCAAGGTCATCATGGTGGTGGTGGTAGTTTTGGTTGCGGTGGTTTTCATGGTCATCATGGTGGTGGTGGTAGTTTTGGTTGCGGTGGTTTTCATGGTCATCATGGTGGTGGTGGTAGTTTTGGTTACGGTGGTTTTCATGGCCATCATGGTGGTAGTTTTGGTTGCGGTGGTTTTCATGGTCATCATGGTGGTGGTGGTAGTTTTGGTTACGGTGGTTTTCATGGTCATCATGGTACTGGTGGTGGTTTTGGTGGTGGTGCTCATGGTGGTGGTTATCATCATCAGTGACATCATCATCAGTGACATCATCATCAGGCTCGCGGCAGTGATAAAAACATAAACAATAATTTTATTTACGTGTCTATCTGACCCTACTAGTGATGTATTAGAGCAGATTTCGTATGAGTGGGACAAACTACGGCATGGCCATACTAACTTATTGTACAGTAATTCTGTAATTTGATTGGATCAGAAAGTCAAAAACAATAGGAAACCATTTCAATGTCACGGCATGTCGTGCAGTAAGTCATTGCCGTAATTTGCCCACTCATACGAACTGACCCGCTCTAATCTGGGACACGGAGGGTTGCTAGGAGAAGACGAAAGGACAGAAAATCCACTAGCTTAATTTCTACCACTAACAACAAATGAAGGGCAATCCAACGGGAGAAATGCATGTTGTCAATGCTCGAGGAGGGGAGGTGATTCTGATCATTTGGTCTTATTATAATTAGACATGTTTCCTTTTACGTCGTGGAATTCCCAAAAATATATATCTAAATCTACATCAAGTTTCTGTCTACCTATAAAAGTTTCAAGAAAACTATTTCACTAGAAACATAAACCACTTATTACAACTCTACGTACCTGTACTTTACAACAGCAGTTTCCCCTTGAGTACTATGGTGTGGATTGTTTTCTATATTCCCGTTCCGATTCCTAGCTCTTATTTCCCTCCATTTCTCGGGATAAGACACTTGTACAATTATATAGTCTTGCAGTAGTACGGGTGTAAAGGGGGTTTGCTTTAAAATGCTTTGCAACTGGAAATGCAGTGAATAAAAATATGAGCATGGGAATTTTGTTTTGTTGCTGCTGAGTTGTTTTTATGTGCTACTGACTGCTACTATTTGATCGATTGGTGTCAGTTATGTTACTAGAATTCGGTCTCCCGACCTGATACGACAAAACGTACAAATCTTACCAATTAAAGAAATTAAACCACAAACTTATAAAGGACGAAACAGAGCTGATATAGACTGATACACGGCAATTGATTGTAGCCGTTTTAGATTCGCATAATTTTTAGGATATCGACACTTCCTTTCGACTTTCAATTAACAATTATTCACCGAAGTGGAGGTGAATAGTGGTGAATATTTACCGAGCCGCTTTGTTTTAGTATATACCACACTGCAGGTGAATAGCCAGCACCAAATTGTTATTTTATTTTCTGTCAAATGGACAAAAAAACTCGCGGGTGTGGTATATACTTAGTCTTTCTATTAAAAAATGGGGTCCTGAAAGACTGATTATATAAATAGTAAAAAACAACGTTCATAATACCTACGAAAATTTTTTTACATATATAGATAAAGGGCAAAGCTATGGCGTTATATCCCCGCCAAAATTCGACTTTCGCTTGCGATGTTCGGTTTACATTTTATCCTTGTTGTCCACGATTCGACATTAAAGTTTCACAGTGCGAGATTGGATTTTTACGATGCAACATTGAAGTTTCACAATGCGACATTCATTTTCCACACGCGATTCAAAGGCTGTCATCCGACATGCTAGTTTGACCATTTTATGCAAGTTTTACATTTCAACTTCCGACACGCACGAGTGGTTCAACTTTCTCAAGAGAATCCGCTGTAATATAGCGGGCTCAGTTTTATATTCCAAAACGACAAAAATACTTTAAACTAATTGCGATTTTGAGACGCCGATACCGAATTATATTGCCGGCCAGTTGGGAGAAAAGTTGGGTGAAATTGTAGAAATCTTGCTGTTGAACAAACGACTTTTGAACTTGACCTGGAACCCATGTAACTGCAAGGGCTCGCACAAGAGCCAATCAGAGGCTGGTATTCTGAGACGCCAATACCATGTTATATTGGCGTCTCAAAAGTAAACAAAATGATCAGTGAATCGTGATACCTTACGACGTGTAGCTGAACGTGTAGCTGAACAGCTTCTTTCGATTGCAAATGAAGGTGAGTAACCATTTCTTATATTTACACTATTTTAAATCAAAACATGCTAGTATTTGAAGGAGCACGGACGCTCAAAATAGTCACCGATCAAGGTCACTATAGGCTATACCTTAGTACTGCTAGGAAATGCGGAAGTTTTAGGTATGGTTTATAAACAGGATCATTAATTGTCACGAAATTATTCACGGCTTTATAACACCGATATATACAAAACACACCAAGAATTTATAGAGAAGAATTTATATTATGTTTTATGTATATATGTTTTCTGTTATATATATTTCTACATGTATACATATGTGTATGTATATGTATATCAGTCTGTGTTTATGTATATATATTTGACATTACTTCTTATATTAATATATTTTAAAACTTTTTACAATATAGTTATAGTTATTTTTACTATAGTTATAGTTATTTTTACTATAGTTATAGTTATTTTTACTATATTGTTTACTTTTTATTATAGTATTCTCATACTCCATGTTAGCGCATTGAGATTTTTAAATTCGCCATAAAAACCTATAATTAATTAATTATACGAGTTTCGAAATAGCCTGCAGAACAGTTCTGTAGGCTAGTTTCAAAATATCACACCTATACGTCTCATACATCAAATGCTTATAAGACAGCAGATACTTTGAATATAAGCTTACTCCTATTAAAGTCAGTGACAACTATTCTGCTTTTGTTTTAATTCAGGTTCCAACAATACAAGTGCTACAAGTGCTAGCAATTCTGTGAACACAGTGACTGGCAACCGCCCTGCACCTAACAACTCGATCACCGAGCACCTATAGGTGTGATATTTTGAAACTAGCCTACAGAACTGTTCTGCAGGCTATTTTGAAACTCCTATAAATTCTTGGTGTGTTTTGTATATATCGGTGTTATAAAGCCGTGAATAATTTCGTGACAATTAATGATCCTGTTTATAAACCATACCTAAAACTTTAGCATTTCCTAGCTGTACTAAGTTAGCCTAGTGACCTTGATCGGTGACTATTTTGAGCGTCCGTGCTCCTTCAAATACTAGCATGTTTTGATTTAAAATAGTGTAAATATAAGAAATGGTTACTCACCTTCATTTGCAATCGAAAGAAGCTGTTCAGCTACACGTCGTAAGGTATTTTTTGGCGTTTTGGAATGCCATACTTCACACCAACAACACGTGCTTCCTCACGTGATAAAACTGAGCCCGCTATATTACAGCGGATTCTCTTGAGAAAGTTGAACCACTCGTGCGTGTCGGAAGTTGAAATGTAAAACTTGCATAAAATGGTCAAACTAGCATGTCGGATGACAGCCTTTGAATCGCGTGTGGAAAATGAATGCCGCATTGTGAAACTTCAATGTTGCATCGTAAAAATCCAATCTCGCACTGTGAAACTTTAATGTCGAATCGTGGACAACAAGGATAAAATGTAAACCGAACATCGCCTGAAGCGAAAATCGAATTTTCGCGGGGATATAACGCCATACAAAGCTGCTCAGTAATATCTTATGAACCTTGAAATCGAACAAATATTTAGAATGCTACATGCAGATTCACCGACAGACTATACTGGAATTAACATACAAAGGCTCCAGGTATAAAACAAAACTCACTCAGTTTTATCCGATGGTGTTTCCTTGCCTTCTACTGAGTGCTTCTCATTTAGCATATCTTGAACAGTTGTAATGTCTGAAGCTGCAGCTGTGATTTGTGTATCATCAGCATATAGGTCTGGGGTGGAGTATTTAAGAATATTTGGTAGATCATTAATATATATTAAGAATAACAGAGGCCCAAGTATGGACGGTGTGGAACTCCACACTTGACTCACTATATCAGACAATACATCATTGACTCTACATCTTTGTGACTTGCCTTTTAGGTAACTTTCGAACCAGGTAAAATAAATCACCTTGATTCCAAATAAATATCGTCTCTTTAAAAGAATATTATGATCAATGGCATCAAAGGCTTTTCTTAGGTCCAGAAATACTATGGCATTAATAAGACTATTATGTGTCTGCATGGAGGGCCGTTCCTCGTCGATACTTCCCCTAACCACTGGAGTCCAATCTATAAATCGAAAACAAAAGCTCCAGAATGAAATCGAAATACACAAAGTTGTTGACAGTCATGTTTTGGTAAAGGAATTTGTTCCGATGATTTTCCGAAAATTTCCGAATATTTCCGAATACTTAAAACTGACTATGCCGCGCTGTGGTTACGGCAAAAACACGTCTAACCATGTAAATTCATTTGAGAGTACTTAACATTAACATTTCAAATGCTGTAGCATTACTTCACAAACGGTGCTTTAATTGTTCCAATATTTCCGAAGATCGTCCGAAAATTCAAGTAAATATGTAGAGTATATGATTAAAATGAAATCATATGGTATTCTCGTGCAATTCGGGATAAATTCGAACTTGTGAGTTTTCAAAGAGCTCAAATTGCACCACAGGCAGCCCACCCTCTGTATTTGCACTGTGTCACCACTTCTGTTTATATATCAAGCCATTATTTCACTTAATGCTCAGATAAAGAAAATAAACTTACCTTAAGAGTTTGTCGTTGTCCGGTTGTTTCTCTGGGGTCTTGAAATGGCGGCTTTGGGTTTGTCTCTCTTCTCTTTTAGACAGGACAACAACAAACTCAGAATTAAGTGAAATAATGGCTTGACATATAAACAGAAATGGTCACACAGTGCAAATACAGAGCTTGGGCTGCCTGTGGTTAGAGAGCAGGAATCTCGGAAGTTGTCGTTTTTCGGCAAAATTCTCGCGCGTCTCACTAGGCGCCCATGAATTTAGTTGCCTACCTTGTGTATTTTTATGTAGTTAGCGAGATGAGCCACAGGAAGCCCGAGCTGCCGTATTATAAGCGCGCGCTAAACCAACACATACTTCATACTTCATACTTTATTCATCTTTCCTAAAAAAGGCTTTTCAAAGACAAAATACAAATACAATACAACTACAGTGTACATGATCATTTGAATTACATCTATTAATTTAACCTATTTTGAGTTTGATATAATTTGCTCTTCAGCTTTCGCTTGAAACATACACAGCATAATCAAGTCAAATAAAGGTATTTTATTTCACAATTTGCTAAGAAATAATGCATTAACAGAAAGACATGATATCAGTGACAAATACACAAAATGTGAGGATGGTTAGCCTGTGGTTCAACCAAAACATTATGTTTTTATCACTGCCGCGAGCCTGATGATGAAGTCACTGATGATGATGACCAACATAATAGAGAGCTCAAGCATCGGCGACGGCAGCGACGACGGCACCTAGAAAAATGGTACGGTTTCTCCCGAAATATGATGTTTACGATTTCCTTCGTTCGCCTTTAATTACTTTTCACATTCATCTCTCTAAGCATAGAGTTCCGTTCACGCAGAACGAAAAACGGAGTGATTTACTTTCTTACGTTGGCGTTCTCTTGTAAACGTAAAATGTGAGGTTTTCAAGTTCTGTTTTTCCAGACAACGGTGCAGTTATTGTGTTTTGTAATTAATGCTATTGTTTTATGCCGTCGTCCTAGACGTCGCCGTCGTGGTTGCCTTTGAACAATTTTATATTTTATTTTAGATATCAATTCTAGATCAAGTGAATAGTAGAATGGTAAAATATACTTTGCTTTGAATGCTGTCCCGCTGAGTTAAGGAGGTTTTAATATCCAAAATGCTAATTACATGACGTCAGGGGAGGGAGGTATCTGCAATCACTTCTTAGTGGTTGTGAATGGGCATTTCTAATGATATAGGAAAACAAATTTCTAACATCATTTTATTTCAACCCTGATAATTTGAAAAAAATTGTTTAATTGTAACGAAACATTTTGTATAATAATTGATGTCTCCCCTGACGTAATGTAATTAGCATTTTGGGTATTAAAACCTCCTTAACTCAGCGGCGCAGCATTCAAAGCAAGATATATTGTACCATTCTGCTATTCACTTGCTGTAGAATTGATATCTAAAATAAAAAAAATACGGTTCATGGGCACTCTTATTTTTTGAACTCCGAATATTTAATTTAAACGTCTGTCCGCATTACTGGAGGCCGTTCCCTTTGTTCAGCTTCATACAAAGGGTTATTTCAGCGGAAGTGATGTCATATACTCAACGCCTGCACAACACAACGCCGTGCAGGCATATTTCTACTAAAATATCTTCACGTATACGCAAGAAGAAACTTATATTGATCTTTGCGAGGTTGGCTACTTTTTTATGCACAGTATTTCGCGCGACGTGGTGGTCGTGTTGAGTGTACGAGATCACTTCCGCTGAATAATGGTACGGCTTATGGCGGACAGAAATTTTACCGGTAAACTCTCCTAAAATTGTGTGGTGTAACTTGCCCATTGGGAATTTTTTTTACTATTTCGGATATTTCTGACACTGATTGACCTATTGACACTGAAAAAGTGGCAAATCGAAATGGGAAATTTTCGTCGTAGTGACACTTTAAGTTTTAAGTGTTAAATTAAAAAGCTCGCATTCCGCTCCAATTCACTCTTCTCACGCGGCGGCCATGTTGAGTGGAGAATAAAAACCTTTGTTTTTGTGGGCTAAACTCGTTCTGAATCTGCTCAGTGCGAGGCTAGCCACGCAAAATCAATGGTTTATATCCGACATAGCCGCTGTATAAGAAGGGTGAATTCTCACGAACAATGGCACCATGGCCAAGTCGAAATTGCAGTAGACATTTTCAAACATTTACTGCATTTTTATCTACCCCAATCTCGACTTGGTGCCACTGTTTGATGGAATGCGGTTAGGGTCTGTTGAGGTTAGGTTAAGGGTTTAGGGTAAAGTTCTCTCTCAGACTTATGTAAGTAATTTTTGCAATGGAATATATATTTCTTTCAGTTAAAAAACGTTATGTTTAAGGTTCGGTTTTTGTTTCTTTCAAGAGTGTTTTGTAAAATTATGTTACGATTCTAAACTAAAAACTACAAAGAAATAGTTGAAGCGTATTTTTATGCCGGTTTGTGATGAAGGAAAAATGCTTACCCAAGACTGTTTTTCAGAGATTCAGGGTTTCTCTTGTTCTCGAGCGCAGCCAAGTCATTCTCTTTGTCATTCTCTTGGCTTTCACCTTCTATCCAGTTTGACTTCTCTTTCTTACCAGAGACTTGAGGACACCAAACCAGGATTAGCAGTCCCCACAAAAGGGCCAACAAGATTAGAGTCCTCATGTTTATAGGATTTTCAGAATGGCTTTACTCTGCCGGACATAAATAGAAATATAATAATTGTACTGCATTTCAGCAAACAACTTTGCACATCAATTTATGCCGGGGCACAATTTCGTGTTTGAACGTGTGGCCTGTCTCAACTTTGAGGTTTCTGCAAAGTTATAGTTGATGGAATGTACAACAAACGGGATTTTCCACTAATGTTTGATCCAACATTGATTCTCTAACGACCATTATGTCGGGAAATTGGATGTTCATCATTTCTGCATTTTTGTTTCTCCGGTTATAATGATTGTCACGGAAAGAAATTGTAAGTAAGTGTCCCTTCAACAAACTTCACTTTCGATTAAAATAAATAACATGAAAGTTCACATGAAAATAAACTTGCTCAAAGTTGCACGAAATATCTTACCAGCGAGTTTCTTCCTTGATCTGTACTCTTTGGAGTTCCAGCCACTTGTGAGGAAAAATATCCCTCGCGCAGTAATCTATGTAGTATGCTTGCTATTCTTGTAAACACAGCTCACAGCCACGTACTAGCATTAAAATGGGAGAAAATGTTTTCTATTTCCTTTGTAAAATAAACGAGAAAAAAACACGGAAAACGGGTCGTTTTATTTGATCTCAACTAGCTAATTCTCCCAACTAGCTCAAGCGCGCGCTCAACTTTCTGTTTCTATAGAGTTATTTAGAAACAGAAGGGGGACATTCCAGGGGACTCTCAATACCGCAAAAAAAAATCCGAAAACACCGCATCACCGCATGTAACGTTGACAAAATACCGACACCGCAATGATGCAATCTGAGTCCCGTGATTTACATGGATTTGACTTTCAAAATAAACGTTTCACAGAACACCGCAGGTTTGAAAACACAAACGACGCACACCGCAGGATTTGAGATCACCGCACAGTACCGCAATATGGGATTTAATTCACCGAAATACCGCACTAAAAACTGACCCACACCGCAAACCCCAATGTCCCCCTCGAGACACGATCTAGTATCGAATTCACATTTGAATTATTTTATTTGTTACAACAAATAATGTAAAGTTCAAGTGTAATGACGTTCTTGAGATTTCAACTTTTAGGTTTTTATATGGGAAAAGCCAGATGGGGCGATTCGTCTTTTCATTTCATTCCCAGTGTGTTTACTTTCTCGCCCCCGCGTTCAGGTACTTTGAAGTACTTGCAGATTATTAATTCGAGGTGGGATACCCACTTAACTGTCACATAATTAGCTAATTAACCCCCTCCTTTCCAACTCATTAGATGCTACCACTCCACGAAGTTTGTTACAATGGATGACTAGTCAGTCCTGTAAAAACTAGTGTAGGTCTGCGTGGACAGGGAAGATAAACACCTGTTACAATGGATAACTAGTCAGTCTGTAAAAACTAGTGTAGGTCTGCGTGGACAGGGAAGATAAACACCTGTTACAATGGATAACTAGTCAGTCTGTAAAAACTAGTGTAGGTCTGCGTGGGCAGGGAAGATAAACTCTGGTATATATAATCAACGTTAACTGCCGTGAGAATTAAACAAAGAGAAAGCTAAATACATATATATTGTCAGGGAGTCTGTTCCTGAGCTGAGGGGATTCTCGTAGAGCTTGTAGCGACAACAACCAGGATTGGATCTTAACGAACTTTTATTACTGGTCTCAATGACTAGCCATGACTAAGCCATTGAGGCTGATCATGAAGAATCATGAACGCAACATGACTTCTGTTTCTTCGGCTATCTTCTCTATGTTACAAGATATTCGTTCTGTATTTATGTCATTTACAAACAATGGTTATTGAGAACCAAACAGGTGTCTTTACATGGACCCCTATTGTAAGTAGGGTTGTTGTCCAAACAAAGGAAAACTGACCTTGAAAGAAAAGTACTTCAACCGATCGACAACATAAATAAGATATGTCAAAGGTGAAACTAGAAATCAAATATCATAGTTTGAGCGTAAAACATTATACGAGTCTTTAGATATGTTCCATAGAAATCCAACTTGAAGTTGGTAACTAATTTGCATTGACGGAAGTTATACGAGTCTTTAGATATGTTCCATAGAAATCCAACTTGAAGTTGGTAACTAATTTGCATTGACGGAAGTTCAATGGATTTGGTACCTGACAAAGTACGGAACTGTAATTAGAAATACTCAAATCTTATTGGCTTGTTGTCGGGATCGCTTGGTACCGATAGCTTAAGATATAATTAATACTTAATTAGTTCCCTGTAACAAACAGGTTATTGGAAAATGAGTTCTATTCAATGTTGTCAATGGATCGAAAACGACATTATTAAATACAGGCTCGTGACCAAACCGAGATTAACAAAAGAACGTTTTAATTAAAGTAACTCAACTTTCGATGTGTCGAGCGTGAGCTAAACTAGAACTTGTTAATTTATTATATGTTTCTTCTAGGGTAGGATTTTGTCTAAAATCGTATGATCCTTTTCCTTAACAATATATTTAACTGTAAGAAAATTATCTCATAACCCCAAAAGGTCTTTCTGCCGACATTACACAATTCGGTTTCGGAATAGGATGCTTGGCTTGCTGTTAATGGCGGTTCATTCTAATGGAAATTAAAGCGACTATCATATAGTATACTTAAACCACAATCTGTTCTTAATGATGTTTAAATGATTCTTAATTTTGCACACTTAACCCTTTAAGCCCCAAGGGCTTTTAGCTGATTTTTGGCTCATTCTAGACTGCAACAAAACCTCCCCCCCTAAGAAAACTGTAGTAACTGTTACCATAGAATTTTCAACTGACCTATACTGCTGGGGGCTCAAGGTTTTTTGTCAGCCATTTTGAAAGCAGTTGTGGATTACTTGACGGCGCTGGCGGGAAGTTTGTTTGGAGGAATACAGAGAATTTCAGGCTTTTTAAAGCCTTTTTCACAATTTATAGAGTGCTGGAGGACATCATTAAGTCTGATGAGAGCTTCAATCAGCACTTTCTCAAAGAACCGAGTTTGTGCCAGTTTATTGTGCAAGAGAAAGAGCCTCATTTCCCACTCGTGAATGGGCCAGGACGTCTTCTGTCACTTTAGCGTGGGCTTTATAAATGGGGGTCTGGAGCCACCTATCATAGCTTTTTTGAAATATTGGACAATATTTACTTGCCATTGATTCCAATATGAAGCTATTAGGTCGAAATGGCTTTAGACTTCTTCTATATTTTGAAGAATGAAGATGGGAGAGTGCTATGCCGCTGGTGGATTGGATTTCCTGGCATGCTTTGCGGTCATTATGGATGAATTTGTGAAGTGCTTGTGGACAGAATGGCTTGGTGCTGGGCAAGTTTAGGTGTTGGGAGACAGAAAGTGAGGTTAGTGCAAACATGAAACTCTAAATTTTATGTGAAATATGCATTTTTGTGAGAAAATTTAGAATCTGAGGAGAATTTTTTTTTTCTGTAACTGTCATTTTAGTCCCTTTTTCTGAAGTGAAATAATGTCAACTATAGTTAACTTGTGCAAAGAAAGGAGGATTTAGATGAAATTATTCATTTTTAATATGCCTAATGCAGTTCAATAGGATCATTGGTCTACACATTAAGGTGTGTTGGAATCTCAGGGCATTGCTCTTTGAACTTAGTCAGATTTAAACCCTCAAAGCAAGTAACCAGTAATAGTGCCATATGGCACTCTTGGGACATAAAGGTTAAGATATTATTGGACTCCCTTTCAGTTTTAATTGTTAATATTAGGAGATTTAACTAGAAGGAAACGGCTTCAGTTGTCGTAAACAATGTTACTATGGTTACAATACTGGGATTGACTGTAAAAACTGGTGAATAAATGCAGCGTAGTTGTGCATGTCTCGTATTACAAATTTGGTAAACTGTTACCTGTATCTAAAAAAATATGTCTCAGGCTCTAACGGTTAGTTCTATTTACTGGCGATTTGTGCCGTTCACTTTTGTCTCCAGTTTAATCTGTGTTAACTTTTATTTCCGGTATTTATTTCCTTAGCTTGAGTTTAATGTTTTATTTCAAAGTTTTCCATTTATAGTACGGTGGGGAGAGGGGAGGGGGTGACAGATAACAAGCTACATGTTTTCTCAAAAGGTGTCACACTTTATTCTCAGTTCGTCTCGATTTTGTTATACAATCCCAAATAAACTGTGCATCTTCTGAAGACAGTAGTTAGTACCAATGATTTTCCGCAAAATGTCACGTGTCTCCCGATTCCCGTCATGTACTTTAGACTCCCGAACTTTCTTTATAGATCGCTTGAGTGTCATTTATAGTGGTGTGTGTATGAACAGCGAGAGTCAACGCAACTTAACAGCAAAACAAATGTTTACTGTTCGATAGCAGAGGCCAAACTTTCTTTATAGAGCGCTTGAGTGTCATTTATAGTGGTGTGTGTATGAACAGCGATGTTATGCGAGTCAACGCAACTTAACAGCAAAACAATTTTAATTTCCATTAGAATGGAATACAACTGCCATTGACAGCAAGCCAAGCATCCTATTCCGAAACAAATTGTGTAATGTCGGCAGACTGACCTTTGGGGGTCATGAGATAATTTTCTTGCAGTTAAATATATATTTATTCTGCGGTCTCGATGTTTAATTCTCACGGCAGTTAACATACTTTAATAAAACGACTTTTAATTGATTATATATACCAGAGTTTATCTTCCCTGCCCACGCAGACGTACACTAGTTTTTTACAGGACTGACTAGTTATCGTAACAAACTTCGTGGACTGGTAGCATCTAATGAGGTAAAAGTTTATAAATGAGCGACCACGAACAACACTCCACTGGTATACGTCGGATCAAACAATGATCTAAATGGTTCGCAGATTAAGAAATAAGTAGAATGAAGAATAACCAATACGACGTAGAATTATACGGATTTAATGTAGCACAATATTTCGACTAGCCATACTAGTCTTCATCAGGTGCTAAGGAACTTTTACAATGTGACTTGACAATATATAATGGTAAAACGGAAATGACGTAAAAAACATAATATGATAACGAAAGATAACTAACGGTGTGACTGATTAGTAGGTCTCGTCGCGTTTGTTAAGGCCATTGGGTTCAAGAGTGTTAGCACGTGTTATGAGATAAGCTTCTTTAGCTTTGCGAATAGCATCACGAGAAGAGAAAATATGTTCTAAAGGAATTAAAAGGATATTAGATGCAGAGTGGTCAGGGTTAGATAGAAAATGTTCAGATGCAGTGGTGGGTTTGGATTTACTGGAAGGTTTGTCAACTGTCCTACGATGTTCGTTGAAGCGGTCTTTAAGTCTACGTTTGGTTTCACCAATGTACTGTTTGTTACATTTAGTACATTGAATCATGTAGATGACGTTTTTAGTGTTGCAGTCCATGTGTGTGGTAATGGTTCTGGTTTCACCCGTAGAAGTAAAAGTATATTGGGTGCAGTTATCAGAAATGTAAGGGCAAGTTAAACAGTTTTGTCCACAACGAAAAGAACCTGGATTGTTGTTGGAAGCAGTGTTGGAGTTATCTGAAGGTAGTTTGGATTTGACTAGCAAATCACGTAGATTGGACGAACGTCGGAAGGCTACAAAAGGGCGTTGGGGGAAAATAGTTTTGCAACGCACGGAGGAATGTAGAAGATCAAAATGTTTCTCAAAGATAGGAAAGATAGATGGAAGTGACGGATTATAGGTGACTATAAAGGGAATACGGTGAGAGGAATTAGATTTCTGTTTAGGTTGTAGAGCAAGATTACGAGGGATATCGGCAGCGCGTTTAGTTTGTTTAGTGAGTAAATCACGGCTGTAACCTCGTTTAAGGAGATAGGAGATGAGTTCAGAGGTACGGTTTTTAAAAGCTTCATTAGTGGAACAAATTCGTCTGAGACGGAGAGCTAAGCTGAAAGGAATGGCTTTTTTAGTATGACTAGGATGACAAGATGAAAAAAGCAGATGCTGATGTTTATCGGTGGGTTTACAATAAAGGTCAGTTTCAATGACTCCATTATTAAGGGATACATTGACATCGAGAAACGGGACATTACTAGAAGAGTGAAAACTGGTAAATTTGATAGTAGGATGAATATTATTAAGATAATCGATGAAAGTTTTGAGGTTATCCGGACCTTCCGTCCAGACCATAAAAATATCATCGATATATCTAAGCCAAGAATAGGGAGTGAAAGGGGCTTTGTTCAAAGCATTGGCTTCAAAGTAACCAAGAAAGAGATTAGCGAAGGAAGGTGCCATTTTGGTTCCCATAGCAGTACCATGAATTTGTAGACAACTTAACGATACCAAATTTTACCGACCACTGCATGACGAAGACAAGACCACACATATCCAACTACGTGTAACCGAATACATAGACAGAATGTTCCATAGCCATTACATTGACGATAAAACCCGTAAATATCTTATTCAACGCGATACTAAACCAGGGCGCTTTTATATTCTGCCTAAGATTCACAAACCAGGTAATCCTGGTCGTCCCATTGTCTCTTCCAACAGCCATCCTACCGAACGTATTTCGGAATTTGTTGATTACTACCTTCAACCTCTAGTTAGCAAACTTCCGTCTTATGTCAAAGACACTAATGATTTCCTTCATAAACTCTCCCTCCTCCGTGACCTTCCGGACAATGCTCTTCTTGTCACTTTAGATGTGTCCTCTCTTTATACCAACATTCCCCATAATGACGGTATCAATGCATGTTATCATTTTCTTAGCACTCGTTCTGATAAAACTATCCCTACTAGTACTTTATGTGATCTTATCCGTATGATTCTTACCATGAATAACTTCACTTTTAATGATAACAACTACCTACAAATTCATGGTACTGCTATGGGAACCAAAATGGCACCTTCCTTCGCTAATCTCTTTCTTGGTTACTTTGAAGCCAATGCTTTGAACAAAGCCCCTTTCACTCCCTATTCTTGGCTTAGATATATCGATGATATTTTTATGGTCTGGACGGAAGGTCCGGATAACCTCAAAACTTTCATCGATTATCTTAATAATATTCATCCTACTATCAAATTTACCAGTTTTCACTCTTCTAGTAATGTCCCGTTTCTCGATGTCAATGTATCCCTTAATAATGGAGTCATTGAAACTGACCTTTATTGTAAACCCACCGATAAACATCAGCATCTGCTTTTTTCATCTTGTCATCCTAGTCATACTAAAAAAGCCATTCCTTTCAGCTTAGCTCTCCGTCTCAGACGAATTTGTTCCACTAATGAAGCTTTTAAAAACCGTACCTCTGAACTCATCTCCTATCTCCTTAAACGAGGTTACAGCCGTGATTTACTCACTAAACAAACTAAACGCGCTGCCGATATCCCTCGTAATCTTGCTCTACAACCTAAACAGAAATCTAATTCCTCTCACCGTATTCCCTTTATAGTCACCTATAATCCGTCACTTCCATCTATCTTTCCTATCTTTGAGAAACATTTTGATCTTCTACATTCCTCCGTGCGTTGCAAAACTATTTTCCCCCAACGCCCTTTTGTAGCCTTCCGACGTTCGTCCAATCTACGTGATTTGCTAGTCAAATCCAAACTACCTTCAGATAACTCCAACACTGCTTCCAACAACAATCCAGGTTCTTTTCGTTGTGGACAAAACTGTTTAACTTGCCCTTACATTTCTGATAACTGCACCCAATATACTTTTACTTCTACGGGTGAAACCAGAACCATTACCACACACATGGACTGCAACACTAAAAACGTCATCTACATGATTCAATGTACTAAATGTAACAAACAGTACATTGGTGAAACCAAACGTAGACTTAAAGACCGCTTCAACGAACATCGTAGGACAGTTGACAAACCTTCCAGTAAATCCAAACCCACCACTGCATCTGAACATTTTCTATCTAACCCTGACCACTCTGCATCTAATATCCTTTTAATTCCTTTAGAACATATTTTCTCTTCTCGTGATGCTATTCGCAAAGCTAAAGAAGCTTATCTCATAACACGTGCTAACACTCTTGAACCCAATGGCCTTAACAAACGCGACGAGACCTACTAATCAGTCACACCGTTAGTTATCTTTCGTTATCATATTATGTTTTTTACGTCATTTCCGTTTTACCATTATATATTGTCAAGTCACATTGTAAAAGTTCCTTAGCACCTGATGAAGACTAGTATGGCTAGTCGAAATATTGTGCTACATTAAATCCGTATAATTCTACGTCGTATTGGTTATTCTTCATTCTACTTATTTCTAATGAGGTGCCGGAAAGGAGGGGGTTAATTAGCTAATTATGTGACAGTTAAGTGGGTATCCCGTTTCGAATTAATAATCTGCAAGTACTTCAAAGTACCTGAACGCGGGGGCGAGAAAGTAAACACGCTGGGAATGAAATGAAAAGACGAATCGTCCCATCTGGCTTTTGCCATATTAAAACCTAAAAAGTCGAAATCTCAAGAACTGTGTTCCATTTTAGTTGGGAGAATTTACGTTTTGATGTTCAAATTAAACGAGCGTTTCCCGTGTTTTTCCTCGTTTATTTTACAAAGGAAATAGAAAACATGTTCTCCCATGTTCCCATAAAGTTATAGAAACATGCTATTTCGAGTTCTTTCAATCTTCAACAAACTGGGAACACTCGCCCTTCGGGCTCGTGCTGTCGCAGTCATTTCTCGTTCTCCTAAACTACTACTCGTTCAAGAATGGAGACAAGGGAAACGTTTCTATTTCCGTTAAATACAACATGCAGCTGTTTAATGATTGTCAACAGTGATATTAAAAGGAGATGGTTTGCAATGTCTTTTTAACGAAAGGTGTTGTTTACTTCATTTTAATGCTAGTACGAGCAAATAGAAAATATTTTCTCCCATTTTTCCATAAAGTTCTTTCAATATTTAACAAACTGTAAGCACTCAGGGCGGGCCATTCTGTACCGCTCGAAACGAGCCACAGCATTGGCTTTCCCAACAATACAAAACACCCTAACCTTTAGAACGTTCAGTACGAAAACAATAGAGCTACAGTATAATGGTGCAATCAGAATACAGGTCTCGAGCGATACAGGCTCGAGCCCTTCGCAGTCATTTCGCAGCTATTTAATGATTGTCGACAGTGATATTAAAAGGAGCTGGTTTTGTAATGTCTTTTTAACGGAAGGTGTTGTTTACTTCATTTCAATGCTAGTACGTGGCTGTTATCTGTGTTTACAAGAATAGCAAGTATACTACATAGATAACTGCGCGAGGGGGATTTTTCCTCACAAGCGGCTGGAACTCAAAAGAGTACAGATCAAGGAAGAAACTTGCTGGTAAGATATTTCGTGCAACTTTGAGCAAGTTTATTTTCGTGTGAACTTTCATGTTATTTATTTTAATCGAAAGTGAAGTTTGTTGAAGGGACACTTACTTACAATTTCTTTCCGTGACAATCATTATAGCCGGACAAACAAAAATGCAGGAATGATGTACATCCCATTTTCCGACATAATGGTCGTTAGAGAATCAATGTTGGACCAAACATTAGTGGAAAATCCCGTTTGTTGTAGATTCCATCAACTATAACTTTGCAGAAACCTCGAGACAGGCCACACATTCAAACACCAAATTGTGCCCCGGCATAAATTGATGTGCAAAGTTGTTTGCTGAAATGCAATATTCCGGCTGTACAATTTTTATATTTCTATTTATGTCCGGCACAGTAAAGCCATTCTGACAATCCTATAATCATGAGGACTCTAATCTTGTTGGCCCTTTTGGGGGGACTGCTAATCGTGGTTTGGTGTCCTCAAGTCTCTGGCAAGAAGGAGAAGTCAAACTGGATAGAAGGTGAAAGCCAAGAGAATGACAAAGAGAATGACTTGGCTGCGCTCGAGAACAAGAGAAACCCTGAATCTCTGAAAAATCGTCTTGGGTAAGCATTTTTCCTTCATCACAAACCGGCATAAAAATACGCTTCAACTATTTCTTTGTAGTTTTTAGTTTAGAATAGGAACATAATTTTACAATACACTCTTAAAACCCGAATCCTTAAACATAACGTTTTTTAACTGCAAGAAATATATATCCCATTGCAAAAAATACTTACATATTAAGATAACTTTACCCTAAACTCAACAGACCTTTCTCGCATGCCATCAAACAGTGGCGCCAAGTCGAGATTGAGGTAGACAAAAATAGATTGTAGGTTTTTTTCGAGGGTCAAAAGTCGAGGGTCAAGGGTAATAAGTCGAGGGTAAAAAGTCGAGGGTCCAAAAATTTGCGTATTTTTTTATGACAAATAAGTTTACCGGAAAATAATTTTGCGAGTTATTCGTCATCGATGCCCGCCCGTCTCCGTTGCACAAGCTTTTCAAATCCGTGTGACATCGGTTAGTGCCCGGTCTGGCGGCATTTGAAACAGCAGCAGCTAAACGGTTTCTCCACCTTCTTTGCAGTAGGAGTATCTTCATCCTTTTCATACGTCTTGAATCGTCTGAGCAGAAAAATATAGCAAATCCTGTAACAATAACGTCGGCCAAGACCGGCATCACGTAGCCTGATTTTTAGACGGTACGAGGTCGTCCGCTCACTGGCTGTTTGGATGACTTGGATTAATTAACCAGGATAGTTTCTCGACTTTCTCTGTGGTTTGGTTTGAGCAATTGTTACGATGGAAGAACTTGCGAAGAGAGCAGTGTTCAGGAGGCCATACGTCGTAGGGTCATAAATTATAATAGTATAGATAGATTTAAGCACTGAATTTCTTTGGACCCTCGCCTTTTTACCCTCGACCCTCGACTTTTTACTCTCGACCCTACTGAGACAAAAACCTACACTCACAAAAATACAGTAAATGTCTGAAAATGTCTACTCCAATCTCGACTTGATGACATTGTTCGTGAGAATTGGAGCGGAATCATATCAAACAATTTATTGAGAAAAGTGTCGTTCCTGAGAGCTCCCTGTGATATTCCATATATGGCCGGTCAACATATTCCATATTTGGAAAGCAGGACGGATCGTCGAATACTAGAACACGTTCAGGAAGTGTAGCGAGCCGGCAGAAGAGAGGCACATACAACGTAGGCTACAGGAAGTGCGATTAAAAAAAATGAAGATTCGATAGCGAAATTTGAAAAGGATGAGCGTGTGCCTCACTAGCATCTAGTCACGCCAAAGTATTACTCTGAACGACAACAATTGTTTGATATGGCGAGCTTTTTAAATTAACACTTAAAACCAGGAGCCCATTACCAGGAACGTGCCAATGTGATGGGTGGCGCCCACAGCACAGTAGACGATATGGCTATTTATAGTCGCGAAGTGATGGTATGCGATTACGTTGTCTTTTGTTCTCTTGCGCTTTAGTATTTTTAGCAGTTTGAACCGTATTAATTACAATTTTTCAGTGCATCCTGATTGGTTAAAAAGTGACGGCCTTTGTTTCTTCTCGCGGGAAACACAAAGCTAAAAATAGCTACATCATCTGTTCTGCTATTGGACAGACCTAATCTGGGAGATGCACGCTCCTGGTAATGAGTCCTCTTAAAACGATTTGCCACTTTTTCGGTGCCAATAGGTCAATCGGTGTCAGAAATATCCGAAATAGTAAAAAAATATTCCCAAATGGGCAAGTTAAACCACACAATTTTAGGAGAGTTTACCGGTAAAATCCTGTCCGCCTGGAAACCGTTCTCGGTATTCAGCGGAAGTGATGTCATACACTTAACACGACAACCTCGTGGCGCGAAATAGTGTGCATAAAAAGTAGCCAACCTCGCAAAGATATATAGAAGTTTCTTCTTGCGTATGTGAAGACATTTTTAGTAGAAATATGCCTCCAAGGTGTTGTGTTGTGCAGGCGAGCGTTGAGTGTATGACATCACTTCCGCTGAAATAACCCTTTGTATAAAGCTGAACAGAGGGAACGGCCTCCAACAATGACGGAGTGACGTTTAGATTAAATATTCGGAGTATTCGTCGTATCGAAAAACGAAACTGGTATATAATAATATATCAACACAACTTTATGAACATGCAAAAAAACATTGATATGTTAAAATTTTATCGTAGTGGCACTAACATTCACGATCAGTCGTATTAAAAACTTGACATATCGATTATTTTCAAGCGCAAGAAAAGAGCATTTTTATTGAGCTCGGTCTGTTCGTCCTTGCTGATGAATAAATCAAAATAAGGTCGCTCGGGAAGCCATTTTAGTGCTGATATAGCTTTAATTCTTACACTGATGTGTTCAACCACAGGCTAACCATCCTCACATTTTTTGTATTTGTCACTGATATCATGTCTTTCTGTTAATCCATTATTTCTTAGCAAATTGTGAAATAAAATACCTTTATTTGACTTGATTCTGCTGTGTATGTGTTGATTTAGCGCGCGCTCATAATACAGCTCGGGCTTCCTGTGGCTCATGTTTGTTTACATATAGCTCGGGCTTCCTGTGGCTCATCTCGCTAACTACATAAAAATACACAAGGCAGACAACTAAATTCATGGCCGCCAAGCGAGACGCGCGAGAATTTTGCCGAAAAACGGAAACTTCCGAGGTTCCTCACAGGCTGCCCAAGCTCTGTATTTGCACTGTGTGGCCACTTCTGTCTATATATCAAAATAAAGTGTCCGAAGACTACTGCAATGCTGATCAAATACAACGCTTGTCGAGGTTTATACGATATTTCGGCTTGCCAGTACCAGCCTTCTTCAGGTTTATTTTACAGTGGAGGTCACAAATGGATACAAGGCTTATATAAATTGTTAATTACGTAACTATGAGCGGAAATTACAAAATCAATGACATATGTTTTATACAATAACACATAAAAGGAAATTACGAAATGGGTTTGAAAAGATAGTACAGATAGAGTAACAGCCGACAATAAAGTTCAAACGGTGAAATTACATTTCATCACGTCTATCAAGCCATTATTTCACTTAATTCTCAGATAAAGAAAATAAACCTACCTTAAGAGTTTGTTGTTGTCGGAAAAAATATGACTGTAAACAACTTTGTGTACTTCGATTTCATTCTGGAGCTCAGCTTTGTTTCCGATTTATAGATTGTCAAATTCCTAATTTGGAGTGCAATTTCAACCAAACAGTGCAATTTGGGATAAATTGCACTGCTCTCAGCCAATCAGAATCGAGATATTAATGTAGTTAGCCAGATGAGCCACAGGAAGCCCGAGCTATATGTAAACAAACCTGAGCCACAGGAAGCCCGCGCTGTATTATGAGCGCGCGCTAAATCAACACATACATCAAATAAAGGTATTTTATTTAACAATTTGCTAAGAAATAATGCATTAACAGAAAGACATGATATCAGTGACAAATACACAAAATGTGAGGATGATTAGCCTGTGGTTGAACACATGTAAGAATTAAAGCTATATTTTCACTGATGCGAAAAAACAAAGCGCGAATTTGATTGGGCTTGAATGCGTAGCTTAATTTGGCAAATTCAAATTTGTCGGGACAGAACTACAATTGAATAAGAATGCGAGAGTTTTTTTTGCTGTGTGTGTGTGTATCGAGTACCGCCTATATCATGATTAGATAATTTACATTTACTTACTTTTTTGGCCGTTTTGCTACTTCAACAGACATGTAATGCAAGATGACACTGAGACTGAAAAGCGACATCGTGGTGGTGGTGGTGGTGGTGGTGGTGGTGGTGGTGGTCGTCCTGGTGGTGGTGGTACTGGGGGTGGTTTTGGTGGTACTGGTGGTGGTGCTCATGGTGGTGGTTATCATCATCAGTGACATCTGATCATCATCAGGCTCGCGGCAGTGATAAAAACATAAACAATAATTTTATTTACGTGTCTATCTGACCCTACTAGTGATCTATTAGAGCAGATTTCGTATGAGTGGGACAAACTACGGCATGGCCATACTAACTTACTGTACAGTAATTCTGTAATTTGATTGGATCAGAAAGTCAAAAACAATAGCAAACCATTTCAATGTCATGGAATGTCGTGCAGTAAGTCATTGCCGTAATTTGCCCACTCATACGAAACCCGCTCTAATCTGGGACTCGGAGGGTGGCTAGGGGAAGACGAAAGGACAGAAAACCGACTAGCTTCATTTGTACCACTAACAACAAATAAAGGACAAGCCAAGGAGAAATGCATGTTGTCAATGCTCGAGGAGGGGAGTTGATTCTGATGATTTGGTCTTATAATTAGAGATGTTTCCTTTCGTGGCATTCCCAAATATATATATCTAAATCTATATCAAATTTCTGTCTTCCTATAAAAGTTTCAAGAAAACTACTTTACTCGAAACACAAACCACTTATTACAACTCTACGTACCTGTACTTTACAAGGGCACCCAACGAGTACTTTTTGAAATTCGTTTGAAACCAGTTGTCTGCAGCTTATCCAGCCATTTGAAGGCGCCTACTATGTCTTTTGACGTATTCTAGAAAGCTATTAGCTGTTCGGATTTTCTAGGTGGAAATCGCGTCAACCGAAAATACTATGGCAAAATATTCCCGGCCTATGAATTTGTTAGTAGTCTTAAAATAGAAACAAGTTTTGTGGATGTACGAAGTTTTTAGGGATTCTTTTTTCCTTTAGGCAATTCTTAGGGAATGAAAATGTGTTGTTCTGACTCCGTATTGATCAGGCGAATTGGGACGTACGAATATTTTAGGGGAAACCTTAATTTTAGTCTCCCTTTTCTTCTATAATTTTCTAGGGATTGAAAACAAATTTTCTAGCCAATATTTCATAAAACAATTTTCTAGGAAAAAAAAATTCAAATCCGAAAGTTTTAGGCTAACTTAGTCTCCCGAACAGCTTTTTAACCGAAAACTTCGTTGGGTGCCCTTGACTTTACAACAGCCGTTTCCCCGTGAGTACTATGCTGTGGATTGTTTTCTATACTCCCGTTCCGATTCCTCTCATTTCCCTCCCTTTCTCGGGATAAGACACTTGCACAATTATATAGTTTTGCAGTAGTACGGGTGTAAAGGGGGTTTGCTTTATAATGCTTT
This sequence comes from Actinernus sp. WN-2022, assembly GCA_030867875.1. NCBI lineage: Eukaryota > Metazoa > Cnidaria > Anthozoa > Actiniaria > Actinernidae > Actinernus > Actinernus sp. WN-2022. Next base: position 20,119,000 of record JAOWCC010000064.1, on the reverse strand, counting down.
GCAACTGGAAATGCAGTAAATAAAAATATGAGCATGGGAATTTTGTTTTGTTGCTGTTGAGTTGATTTTATGTGGCACTGACTGCTACTGTTTGAACCATTGGTGTCAGTTTGGTGTAATGTTATCCATCCGAGATCATTGCGAACTAGAGCGGACGGAGCATCAAATGCATGAGCTCATGGTTATAATTCTGGCCGTTTTGTTTTGGAGTATTTGCAGTTTATTTACTAGACCTTGGAGGTATTCCCCCAGATTTCACTGACAGAAATCAAAGTTATGAGCGACCAAATGTCAAACTTCACACAGGTTTTAAGTCATGTGTGACCTTCTCAACTATGATAACAATATGCTCACCATTTTTTAGATTTTCATCAATGGTTACCCCTGGAATTCGGGATTCGGAAACTCGCTTCAGATTCAGTGGTTACCCAGGTACATTTTGGGGTCATTAGTAATAGCCTTTAATCGCTGGCCTAAACCTAGTAGCATATAGTCTGTTTTAGTTAAGTTTGGACTTAATTTGTTGGCCATGAGCCAGTCTTTCACCTTAGATAGATCGTCATTTAACATATCTTGAGCAGTTGTTATGTCTGAAGCTGCAGCTGTGATTTGTGTATCATCAGCATATAGGTCTGGGGTGGAGTATTTAAGAATATTTGGTAGATCATATGGACGTGTAGAACTCCACACTTGACTCACTATATCTGACAATACATCATTGACTCTACATCTTTGTGACCTGCCCTTTGGCTAACTTTAATTTCGAACCAGGTAAAAGATATCCCTTTGATTGCAAATAAATATAGTCTCTTTAAAAGAATATCATGATCAATGGAATCAAAGGCTTTTCTTAGGTCCAGAAATACTACGGCATTAATAAGACTATTATCCATATTTGTGAGCCACTCATTAGTAAGACGTGATAGGGCTGTCATTGTGGAAGTGATCAAAACCCTGATTGGTGTTTTGACAAAAGGCCATTTTTGATGAGGTAGTCATATAATTGGTCATATACAATTCTTTCAGCGACTTTTGAAATAGGTCTGTAATGATCCTGATTATTTCTCTTATTCCCTTTCTTATTTTTAAATAGTGGTGAGACTCTAGCAGTTTTACACTCGTCAGGAAAAATACCTGTTTTCTTTAATACAAGAAAGTAGGTGATTAATTGTTTTCCAGGTATTTTGCATGTTGTTACTGGATTTAAAGCTATTCAAAAAGTATTCTCTTTTTGCGTCTGTGACGGCTTTATTGACATTATTTTTAGCTAATTTGTATGCATTCCAGTAGTTCTGAGATGTGTATTTTATCGCCTTCTTTTTTAAGGCATCTCTGGCATGCATACATTGTAACTGCTGGGAATCTAGAGGTTGCTGCTTACTCAATGAAATCTCAACACAGGGGTAGCTTGGTACAAATGAATTCGAACTCCACAGATTGATTACAACAAATGTACTTTAATCAACAATAGTTCACTGTTATCAATTAATAATAAAATATATATTTATACGGTTCTGGTAGCCTAGGTTTGTAGAATATGTAGAATTGTGGGAGTTGTAGATTTCGTAGCAAATGTAGTATAGAGGTTGTAGGGATGTAGGTTCGAACTGAAATACGATAATTAAAATAGACTCTAACTTATCCAAGCATCAAATACATGAGTTATAACATGATAGTCCTAACAATCTAACAACACTATAGCGTGTAATCGAGTGTAACATATGACAATCGATACTTATATGACTAATTGTTTAGGATAGCATAATAATAGTATAAATAACATGATCAAACTGAGGACATAACAGTGTCGCGTGGAATTGAATAGCACTGACATAACTAAATCACAATTTCGATAAATCGTATAAATCTTCTGGTTACCATATGAACAGCATAACAAATCATAAACGTTCTGTAATTAACTCTGGCATAATTAATGTTACTCTAGCTAGCGTTCGATTTGCAACGATCATGCAAGACTATAGCTTATATCAACAAGTATAAAGAAAATTTCAAAAACCATGAATAGTTAATGAGCATTTTGTCCAATCAGATGAAGCAAATCAGTCACGTGCATGCTCCTTTATACCTGATAAAATCCATCATTCTAAAAAGCCCGCGGAGGGATTTGAATTCTGTCCCAGGGGAAAGGGGGTTAATGATTAGAGACTGGATAAATACCTTGCAACTCTTTCTCATTGAATCGCTAATTAGGATGAACGTTTTATATAAAAAATACCAATGAACATGAAATTTTATATAAAGTTTCATCCTAATTAAGAATTCACTGATAAAGATCCAAAGATAGCAAAACAAAAAGTACACGGAACATAAGGTACCTAGATAATAAATTTTGCACTAAATTTACTAATATCAGCAGACTACCGAGATACAAAGATAATATTTTTTTAATGAAATTACCAACTACAGGAGCCCATTACCAGGAGCGTTCCTATGTCATGGGCTGGGGCCCCAGCACAGGAGTAGATGTGGCTATATTTAGAATTGCTGGTTTTCACTTGACGTCATAGCCGCCATGTTGGTGCCCTTAAACAATAGAGTCCTCGTTAGTTTCGTTTGTTGGGGCACCAACATGGCCGCCATGCCCTTGTCATTTGAATCTCTGGGGATTGAGTGAAAACCAGCAATTCGAATTCCCGCGTTGAAAGTGAGAAGAATGATAAAGAATAATAATGAGAAGTGACGTTAGCTATCTGATTGGCTAAGACAACATGGCCTTTGTTTATTTCGCGATAAATGCAATTCTAAATATAGCCACATCTACTCCTGTGCTGGGAACAGACCCAATGGGAAAGATGGACGCTCCTGGTAATGGGCTCCTGGTAATGGGCTCCTGCCAACTACCATTAATAGTTTACGGAGCCACTGTTGAGTTCCAATTATCAAATCAAACTCAAAGCCGTAAAATAATAAAAACGTGCATAAAACTCACAAACACCTCTTCATATTTTGTGCCGGAGTCAAAAAATTAGAGTCTGCCGTCATGTCAGTCACATCGCTTTCCAAGTCTTGAACTTTATCGATGTCAACCATGACACCAAATCCTTCAAGTGCAGCTTCTTGCCCTAGATTGTTCTTTGCCACACAATCACACAATGCTTTCAGCATTGCGAAACGCCACTTCAAACAACATAGTATGGTAATTTCTTCATGTCATTCCCTCGAGATGTTCGTAATCGCAGGCGGTGATACTCTAGCCTGTAGAACAGGCGCTTTTCCGGTACGAGCGGAGCGAGTTCTGCCGATACGAGCGGAGCAAGTTCTGATACTGATCCGAGGGAAATAAGCGCCTGCCGCCATCTTACGGAAATTTGAATTCTGCCCCTTTTCCGCATGGATTAACATGATTTTTAAACATGTCAATCAAACTTTGTGTGTTCGTAACTTTGTCGGTATCTAAGATATGTAGTCAAAACATACATACATACATACACACATACACTTTATATATCCTCGATAATATCTTCGAGAAAATAACTAAATAACTAAATGTTATTTATATTAATATATACATGATAAGCTAATTTATACACGAGTAATTGAATAATAATTGGAATTAATATCAAATTACATTTAAATGGTAGCAAAGTCATATTGCCTAATCAGACGGTTAATGCACTAGTCAATTGAAACTCCGGCCCTCCGACCTCCGGGAGATAGCGGGGAATGTAACATTTATAGAGTGTTACATTTTGATCTTTCCCCCGCCCATCGGGGACAGTTGGCTGTTACAATACCCGCCCCTATGGCCCCGGCATGTAGGCCTGTCCCGATTGCGCTGGAAAAATTCAAGAAAAGTGCTCGAAAAAAGGCCAAAAAAGTGCTCAAAAAGTGCTAAAATTTGCAAAAATGTGCTCAAAATTTCGAAATAGTGCTCAATTTTTTTTAAGATCGAAAAAGTGCTCAAAAAGTGCCCAGCAAAATCGGGACAGGCCTACCGGCATGTGCTTCAGAATTTTCAATTGGGAGGAGGCATTGATAAATTGAATATACATAAGCTTAAATATGTTGTTCCATTATTTGAAAAAAAAATACATTTTCTGTAGCACATCACTAGCGGGTTTCGGCCTTTCGGGGGTTGCAACACCCACTTGATTCCTGTAAATCACTGTAAATTCATTTTTTAAATCTCTAGTAAAAAAAATCCTTTTGCAAACCCCCCTTTCACAAAATCCTGGATCCCGCCCCTGTACATTTCCTATTACTATACATGCTTTCCACACTTTTACAGTCTCCACCATTGTCTTGTTTTTCAGAAACCGTTGTCTGTCCACAAAAAAAAAACTGCGCGACAAAGGAATATAAAGGAAATGTCATGCAGCTGCGTTTAAATTTATTAAATCTGATATTTTGCCGTGACGCGCAAATACATGTAACGAAGAGTGTGTAATAATAAACACTTCCTGAAATACTGCTCGTGACTTAACTCAGTATAAACACTGCTTCTGATGGAAACACCCAGGACTTGTTTAAATTAACTACGATTTTTGCGTGTCCCTAGCTTGCGCCATGTTTGATACACGTTGTTGATGCTCGGGCCCAGTCCCGCTCTGTCGTGGCTGGCATTACAACCACCGCTAAAATCCCCGCAAATTTTGCAAAACGTTACTTTCCCCGTTCCACCGGGAAAATGCAGCGTTAAACGTGCGTTATTCCACGGCGATGTCCCCGTTAATGCCCCGCTATGTCCCGGGGGTCGGGGGCCCGGGGTTTCAATTGACTAGTGCATAAAGTCATTATAAGTATTGAGAACTCTATAGTTGTCTGGTAGGGAGTTCCAAACTTTAGCTGCAAAATATCGAAATGAGTGAAGGCCATACGAAGTTGTAGATGGTTTAGGAAGGCTGAGAATATTACTGCCTCTCAGAGAATAAGCTACTGATCTTAAGTTGAACATATCTTTTAAGTATCCAGGGTAATTTTCAAAATGCAGACATTTAAAAAGTGTGAGCAGCATATTCTGAATATGCTGCTCAACATTGCACAGTTGATTGTTATTACCTTTATTTCTCCTGTCCAAGTCTCTACAGTGTGGGATCTATTCACGACCACGGCCTCTATAAGTCGCTCGGTCCCCGCTCAGGCTCATTTACTCGACCCTGACTGACTCTTTCACTCGAACAGCCTCTGACAGCAGAAGCGAAAATTACTTTAGGGAACTTCGTAATTTCCTTCAGTTCTACGTCTACGTCGTAAAGGGAGATGGCTTTTAAGTCCCAGTGTATTTAATTTTGATTAACTGATCCTTCACAATGCTTTGCAAAATATAGGACAATGCCGAAGCGCTACGTTCTGTCTGACTCGACTTCCACGGCGAACAGTTGGAAAATAAGGCTTTCACCTGTTGATAAAACCGCCAAAATATCTCGCCTAGAAAGTACAAATGTATACACGTACATGTAGACTATTCACTGCCTGCTTTGTTCTTGTAAATACTTTCCTGGATTAACGCTCAACCGCTCGATCACTTCTCTCTTGGCGCCGCCATTTCAGTCAGTTCGCAGTAGGAATGAGCGACATTTCGTGAACATGACAGCGATGACAGCTAATTGACCAATCAGATTTCCCGTACAGAATCTGGACGGGAAATAAAAATGTATAAGGGATGGCTGCAGGCCCTCCTTCTTCTCTCTCGTGCCAGTCTCCTTTTTCCATTTTCACGCGGCCAAATCATTTTATCACTTCCTTTGCGTTGAAATAACACTGAGGGCCTGTTTCGCAGGCAAGTGATACTCCAATATTTTGCATGGCGTTGGGAATTCAATGGTTGATTAAGTAACCATTATAAGTTTTTGAAGCCGTTTAATAAACTCGCAGCACGTGTTTTATCAGGTCTAAAACTGATAAAAGACTGCTGCTCGTTTATTAAACAGTACATAAAGACTTACTTTGGTTTACGCTTGTACCGAAAGGTAGCAGATCGTAGATAAAGTTGTAGATCCTATATGATCGTAGCGTGGTAGCGGAATAACTAACTGACTGAATTTGCTTGATAGAACAGTCGCTTTTATGACTCGGAAAACGTGCCTAAGGTAGTATGAGTCATGCCTCGCGGCATTTCCCTTACGGACATATACGCGGCCTAGACGGACAACCGCATTGCTTATCACAATAATCTCGTTTAAGATAATCACTTCATTAACTTTCGATAGCTATTAGCGAATTTAAGATACGACGACTACGGACTTCGACTACGGCTGAACGTGCCTAGCGGTCGTCTAGAGTACTGGGCCGAATACGCAACGAATGGCGCGAAAATTTCAATATTTTGGCGAAAATGAGCTGACGCCATCCCGTTGCCGAAAGAATTGACCAAAAATTTCCACATAAGGTTTGCCCAGAAACTCTCTAAACTTACAATAAATTCGACTTACGTACTCTGTTGTGGTGACTACGAGAAACATGCTGACTTCTCACCGTCGTGGACTCGCTTCGGTGCAATGAAACCAACATGAGTGTCTCGTTCCATTCCTTTAATGGTGCGCGTCCGTACTCTTAGACCGTAGTCATCGTATCTTAAAGTCCCTATTGCTTATGGTGTTTACGAATTAATTATAACCTCATGTTTCAAACCAATATTCCGGCCTCTTAAAGGCGTTACTGCGGGATAACCTTTACCAACTATACCAATAAGAGTTTGAATCATTGTGGTGATTAAACAAAACTGGATAATAATGCTAACAATTAACAATTATTCGCCGAAGGCGAAGTCGCGATATTGGTGAATATTCCCCTCGACTTCGTCTCGGGGAATATTCACCAATATCAACTGAGCCTGAGGCGAATAATTGTTTTAGTATATATACAACACGGGAACCTCAACACAAAATGAGAATTATAAGTGTTTTTTAGTTTTATTTCTTAAATAAAAGTGCTTTTGGGCACTGCATTTTATTGAATTTCTAAAATTTCCGTATGGGAAACAATCGCGAAACGTGAATTTACGCCTGCCATTTTGTTTCAAAATTATCCCGAGTTTTGTAGGTGGCTATTGCTCATTATTCCGATTTAGCGAGCCAATCAAATTGCACGATCTATGTAGGTTCCCGTGATGTATATACTAATGTCCAATAGTGCTATTAATAGTAACTAAACTAATAATGTCCATACTATTGGTTTATCAATGTCCTTTGCTATCTGATCTACTTATCGTTGCTTGATGTATAGTTGCAGTCTCCAGTAGGACGATCTTGTCAACCTGTCGCACAAGCACGGTTGTGCTGGTCTTCAGCTTGACCGAGCGCACAAGCCCATCCCTGCGGTTGGTGTATGCCTCCAGAATGCGTTCCAGTGGACATGAGCTGCGTGGTGTGTTGTCATCGAGAACTAGCACGATGTTGTGGCTGCGAAGTTCCTCTGCACCTTGTTCCATTTCTGCCATTCTTGGAGTGACGGGAGATATTCGCGTATTCCAGTCGCCAGAACACATCTTCGAGGTACTGCACCTGTTGCCTTCGCCGTCGACTGTAGTTATCGTGCTTGGTAAATGTCCCGGGTGGGACTGTAGATCCTGCATGTAGAAGCAGCAGGTGGTGGGATGTCAGAGGCTCCAGATCACGTGGGTCATCCGACAACTTAGTGATAGGTCGCCCGTTAACTATGGTCTCGACCTCGCACATCAGAGTGTCGAGTCGTTCGTCATCCAACACTTGCTCTCTCGTCAGCACCTTCATCACCTTCCTCACTGTTCGAATACATCTCTCCCACACTCCGCCGTGGTGAGAGCCAGCAGGTGGATTGAACGTCCACTTGATGCTGCGCTGCAAGAGGTATTCGTGGATCTGCGATTGGTTCCATTCTCTCACCGCTTCTTTGAGCTCCCTTTCTCCCTTGACGAAGTTGCCTCCGTTGTCAGAGCGCATCTCCTCCGTCGCAAGGCGTTGAACCGTCACAAGGCGTTGATGAAGGACTCTGTGTCCAGCGAGATCGCGCGACCTCGATATGGACGGCGCGGAGGGTAAGACATGTGAATAGTAGCCATATCTCTTGACGTTGGTCCTCCCGCGTCGCACTTTAAATGGTCCGAAGCAGTCCACTCCGACGTATGCGAATGGCGGCTTCGATGGCGTTATTCGATCTTCCGGCATGCTCGCCATTTTCTGTTGAGCTACTGGTGCCTGCCGTTGTCTGCAGCTGAAGCACTCATTGAGACTCTCTGACACAGGACACTCGTTCAGAGATCTCACTTGCACATACTGTTGATGCGTTCTTTACTTCGGGGTCGTCACTAGAAATCTGGCCCATATCAGCAGGCCTCTGTGGCAGAACTGCGGCAGATACCCAGAGTACGCAGAATTATCCCGAATGGCATTGTGGGGAAAGTTTGAGCCCTTGGCTTAAAAAGTCGGCAGTATTTAACTACCCACACAGCGGTCAAACGTCTGCGTGTGCGTATTACGGTCAGTATGGTGGGCGGCCGCGCGAATTCCCGCGCAAACTTTACCTTAAAACATATTACAGTGAACTTCTACCCCAAAAAGTTAAGAAAAATACGTGAAAGTTAAGCTTTTTATTTTCACAGTCGACGGGAAATTGAACAAACTTCAAACTGTGAGTTTACCAATTTTTTTCGTAATTTACCAAAAACGTTCTCAAGGTTTGAAAACGGGTGTGTGAACAGTGACGCCGCCGGCTCGCTTTGAATTTATTTTGGAATATGATGTTGTTGCAAGATTTTTGACGCATGCGCAAACGTTTGACCGCTGTGTGGGGCTAGCCAAGCCTGAACTGAGGGGGAGGGTGGAGTTAGCACTCTGGATTTCACCAATTGAGCTCAAACACGTCTGGGTTAAATAAATGAAGTCAGATATGTTTTGCTCTCCAGTACAACAAAAGGACCTATTACTCTTACAAATCCGCCTGACTCTCTCCGAACTTTCGCCGAATGTTTACACTTTGAGTCACGTGAAACGCACATGAAATCTGACGCCGAAAAAGGTCAATTGGAGTGGGGTGATGGGGCGAGCTCGGTTTCGCTTCAGGTGCGCGCTTCAGAGCATATTTAGACGCCACAAATAGGTTACTGTATTTATGACGACAATAGCAAAGCTGATGCGGTGTGATACTCTAAAAATGGCACTACGGCTAGCTAGACCTGACACAAAAAGGTGCTCGCACTAGAATGCAGTCATGGACAACAATATCTGCAGCTAACGCTTATTTGCTCGCATTTATCTGCAGGTAAATCAACCAATCAAAATTCGGAATCACTAAGGAACTGAATAATAATAACAATAACCTACATTGTGGCGTCGAAATATGTAAGGTTATTATGTCGCTACGAGGATCTGTGATATAGATTCCGAGGGCGCACCTAGGCCCTGACAGATTGTGCTCGGCAACTTTTGAGCAACTTTTGAATTTTCTAGCAATTGTTTTGGTACTAGCAACTTCAAGCAACTTTTGCCTTCCATAGCAACTTTTGAGCAACATTTTGAGCAACTTTGTTTAATTTTCGGCAACTTTTCAACTTTTGGGCACGTTTTCGAACAACGTTTTCACAATTTACAAGCACAATCTGTAAAGGCCTAGACGCAGCCCGGGCAATCGACATCACTATCTAAGATCCGAGGAGCGAGTTAATAATTGACTTAGTATCGTTTTGCATAAGGTTTTGCATGGCACAGGGGAGATGTGGAGCTGATTTGGTTGAATAGGTCGTATATACAGTCGTCTATACAATGTCTATACTATCGTCTATACTATAAAGTGTTTATAGACGACCTCTTCAGCTGGATGATTTAGTAGTTATGAATACCCAACAAGAATAAAGAAAACCGAATCAAATGGATACTACCTTAATATAGGAAATTAACGAAGCCCTATATTAACGCGACAAAAATTAACACGCCATAAAATTAACGCGAATTTCTGAAAAGTTACATTTACGTGCATTAAATTAACGCGATTTTCGGTCCGAAATATTTTTACGTGCATTTAATTAACGCGAATTTGATGTCTTAGGTATAATAAGCTATAGCAAACTGCGCATTTTACAAGACATAACAACAACTTCTAACAAGCCATCCCCACTTGTCCAAGGCGGCCTTGAAATACCCATTGAGGTAACTGTGAAATGGAAAGACTTAAAAGCCATTGACATTCTAAACAAGAGAGTAGAAGAAGTGAGCTACCCTCTGGGAGAGGACGATCACCACATCGACGAATCAAAAGACATTTTAAAGTCCCTGTTACTTGAAGAGATGTCAAGTTAGTCTGAAAGTGAAGCCGACTAATATGATTTGGCATGAAATAAAGGTGTCTTCAAATAACGATGCTGTAAATTAGTGGTATTTTATTTAACGATGCTATGAATTAAGGGCATTTAATTAACGCGAATTTTTGAAATTCGCGTTAATAACATGCTTCGTTAATTTCCTATATTAAGGTAAGCCCTGATATTTGTCCTTGGACATTATCTGATCCTCGAAGATCACAGTTTCCCTCGAAATTCGCGGCTCTCCGGAACTGTTCTCTTCTCGAAACAGATAATATCTGCAGACGAAATATTAGGGTAGCCTCCTCCGCAGGCATCCCTAGATCTAATTTTCGAAGAAATCAGATTATGGGCTCCCTGTGGTCTCCCTCCCCAGTCCTCCTCTTCTCTCCCGGAGTCACAGGTAACCCAATTCACTATGTTCCCGATACTTAGAGTTGGCTGCGGAGGAGGCTAATATCAGGGCATATTTCGACGCCACAAATAGGTTATTGTTAATATAGTCACTTCGACTTCAGTGAATAATTGTTAAATATTCGTTTTGCCAAATAAGAAAAGTTTCTGGCAAATTAGGGCAGCTATATTTCAGGGACGGTGCAACACCCACCCCCCTTAGAGAATTCATTAATGGTTCAATCAGCAACTAGCTGAATTAACAACACCGACGATAGCTACTCGAGTGGGTCGTCTGTAGTGAGATACCATGGTTGACCTCGGAATGTCCGTGTTCCCACAAGGGTCTTTAAGGTACTGCCTGACTGCGCTACGCAAGCGAGCAGTTCTGGCCGCATAAATGATTGGGTTGAAGCCACTGCTGATGAAGAGGCTATAAAAGGCAATAAACCCGAACCACGAAGCTTCAGTTTCCACGGCGATGCCCTGAGCTTTATTCCACACGGTGTAGATAATGGATGGCATGTAGCAGACGAAGTAGAGGATGACGGTGAGACCGATTGTTTTCACGGCTGCTGCCTCGTTGCGTTTACGAGCCGCGTCGAGTAGATAAGCCTGCTTGAATTCCTTCTTGGAATTTATCTTAGGGAAATTCGAGAAGTAGAATAATTAAAAAACAACAGTCAGTGATTTCGTTTTCAACATGGAAACACGACTACAGTGTGTGCGAATTTTAGCATCGGCGTATTCTATTTCATACCGCAAACAACAGTTTGTGTTATTAGGTTTAAAAACACGAGGGCACAGCCTGAGTACGAACTTTACCCCTAAAAGATAATTTTGAGAAATCTTGATGAAATGCGAATAATAATTTGTTTATAGCTATATCGTGCATCACGGACATCCGTAGTTGGAATACGGAACAACAATAATGGTGAGCCAGTCGCGTAGGGACCATCCTCAGATACCCAGGGGCAGTTAGTGAACGACGGGCCGTGCAAAAAAGGGACACCCCTATTCCTTCTCCCCTCCACCTCCCCCTCTGTCCGGTTTTTGCCCGTCGCTTACTAACTGCCCCTGGCTATCCGAGGATCAGGACCACCAGGCTTCTTGGGACTGAAGTGCAGGAGAACTTAAAGTGGAACGATGATGTACAGTCCAAAATATCTAGTTGTTACAGCACCCTGGCTGCATGTAATTAAGAAACTCAAAAACTTTGCACCATTTCATGTGAGAAAACAATAAGCTGAAAGTCTTAATTGTTTTGTCTAAAATTGATTATAATGATGTTGTTAGCTATCCTATTCCTTGTTACTTAGTTAAGCGCCTCCAGCGTGTCCAGCTCGCTTCTGCTGGTTTTGTAATTAATCATTTTGCAGACTTGTCAGATGTTTTATAACTGGGATGGCTGCCTATAAGCTATCGTAGAGATTTTCACCTATCGAAGGTAATATTTAAGGCCTTATACAACGAGCATTGGCCAGCATATATTCAGTTAGAGGAACACAACCCAACAAGAGTTCTGCGATCATCTAGTCAACGTAAACTTGTAGTACCACTTACTACTGGTACTCTGCAGGATTGCGCAGCTAAATTGTTTAATAGCTTGCCAGCAGACATTAGGGATTGTACCCTCGCAACAGAATTTACGCGCAAATGCAAATCACATTTTACATCGCTTGCCTTAAGTAATGGTCCAGATAAGAACTGTAGTAGAATCCATTGTTCTGCGGCAATGAGCCTCCCCCACATACGATTAATTAATTAATTAATTAGTACATTTAGTGTCATGTATTTTTTCAGTATCTATTCAATAGTTTTAGCTTTTATCTTGTTATCAATAGCATTAATGTAGTATTATATTTATTGTGGTATTAGCATAGAAGAGCCACCCAGTGGAATGCTAATAAACCTTTATTATTATATTATTAGGATGCGTAGGAATAACAGCTATTAGTATATCCAACACGGGAACCTACATAGATCATGCAATTTGATTGGCTCGCAATATGCCCTGATATTTCGTCCGCGGACATTATCTGATCTGAAAAGAAACAGTTCCCGAGAGCGAAGCTTGAGGGAAACTGTGAGCTTCGAGGATCAGATAATGTCCAAATACAAATATCAGGGCATATTTCGATGCCACAATGTAGGTTAGTGTTGTTATCATCCTTCAAATATTTTCTTTCACCCGCGCTTAATACGCTCACAGTATTCGCTGATATTTCCCGCTCGCGGAGAGAAAATATCGGGTCACGTGACGCATTCTACCAATCACGCGCGATAGAAAATATTTGATGGATTATAATGAGCAATGGCCACCTACAAAACTCGGGAACATTTTGAAACAAAATGGCAGGCGTAAGTTCACGTTTCGCGATTGCTTCCGATGCGGAAATTTTAGAAGTTCAACAAAATGCAGTGCCCAAAAGCAGGTTCCCGTGTTGTATATACTAAAACAGTTATTCGCCTCAGGCTCAGTCGATACTGCACAATGTTGCAGCGAGTGTCCGTACCTTTAGTATAGTGGTTATCACGTTGGCTTTGATGACAGGAGGTTATGGGTTCGGAACCATTAAAACTCGCATGTTTTTCTCTAATTTTCAGTTTCTCTTCTGTTTACCTCAATCAATTAATCGTTTAGTTAGACACGTAACGCCTAGCAGCTAATAACTCGTTAAAACGCGCACGTGTATCAAAACTAATATATAAAAATCCGATCTAAATATGTACACAAGCATTTCCTAAACACTTAAAATGTATTTACAATACTTAAAACTTATAGTATCATATAAACATATAGTGTATGTGTAAACGTCCTTAAAATTAAGCTACTAAGAAAGTCATCTAATATATATAAACAAATAAATATTTGCGTTCAGCTCTACTTTGCTAAGCAACTTAAAAACCTTAATGTTGGAAGCTTCGCGTACTACAGCCGGCAGGTTATTCCATAAGTGGCTAGTTATATAGGAGTAAGAGTTTTTTAACCATTTTGTCTGAAACGGAGATTACTCTAATTTTGTTCCAGATCGGTGTAATTATAACCGCGAACTATGCGTCCTCCTGGATATTCAGTGGACCTTGTTCTTTGATAAGTTTTTAAAAAGTCAAACTAATCCCCTTTAGCTAACAGGAGACCACTAGATCTAGCTAGACCCAAAATCGTTCTAAGAATATAGTGGTTGGTCTATTGAGCCTACAATACCATAAGTGTGGTAAGATAACTGATGCTTTATAAAGTCAGATCATCACGTATGGTTACAGCTATAGGAATCGTCTGATTCTACGACTGACGAGCCGAGGTTTTCGCGTAGGCCTTCGTCAGTGTGTCTTAATTGTATGTGAGCCGATCGGATCAATCATTGCTCCGAGGATTCTTAGAGAGTCCTTCATTTCAATTGGAGAATTGTTCAGATGAAAGTCATAGCTGTACTTTAAGGGCCATATTGGTCAACCGTGAAACCCTAGCCCTAAAATCTCGTCATTTACCTACTTGTTTTTGAAGTAGTTAGGTTAAGTTTTATGGATCGAGTTAGAGTTTGTGTTAGGGATTGACTTTGAAGTCTATTGAGCCATTCCTGCATGTCTTTAGAAGCGCGTTCGGCAAAGGGAGGTTCCATGCGTCCAGGTGCACTACCTGCCTATCTGCCTCTGATTTGCCGCGACTTGCAAACCGTTAAAACAGTCACCTACCTTTCCCACATCCTTGATAGAGGAACAAGTTACAATCGCCACCACTAGATTAATGAGAATAACGAAGGGGAAGATGATGAGGGTGATGTATCTTCCTCGCACAGCAAAATATATAGGACGGTATACAAACACAGGGGCATCCCCTAATTCGATGTCCCAAATGGGGATAAGGGCCAGCGATGATATCACCAAACATGATGTCCATAGAGCAGCGATGGCTTTAAAAGCTTTCCCTCTACTCTTCCACGCGCCATAACTAAGTCCCCACCTGATGGCGAATAGTCTGTCTAACATCATGAGTGTTAGGGAGAACAAGTTGAGAATCGAGAAGAGCACGTGCACGGTAGATAACGCTAGAGCCAGTGGTCGACCAGCGAAGGTATCCTCTATTCTCCAGATGTACGCAACGATGAAACCAGGCGTGTTGAAAAAAACGTGCAGAATGTCCACGATACAGGAATTCAAAAGAAGGATGTTGGGAACTGTTCTGAGAGACTTGAAGCGTTGCATCAACACTCCAATGCCACCATTACCAAACATAGTTAGACAGAATAGAATAGCAGTCATGCCCAACTGCAAAGAGATCTTCACTAGAACCATGACAAAGGGGAAGGTATCTGTTACCTTACCGATATTGTTCTCCTTAGGATTTCATTTTACAGTCCACTTTATCTTTGTGAGAAATAGCCTTTCTTATTTGTTCCACAAACTACATTTGGAGACTCGCCAACCTAGGATAAAAAGGAAGATTAATATTGTTCGTTTACATGTTTAAAACTCAGGAAATTCACATTACCACGCTGGGTTGTGTTTGTAAAAAGTACAGTTGTTTGATTTATCATACGTAGTATTAAGCCCCGGTCATTGTTTTCAATATCGACAAAACATCGACTGATACAACATCGACAAAACATCGATATAATATCGTTACAACATCAATACAACATCGATACAATATCGCGATCGATACAACATCGATACAAAATCGGTACATCACCGATTGAAACCATTTCGACATGGACTGAAACATTTCCGAGAACAATAGTAGTTAATTAGAATGTTGAACAGATGTTGAAACATTTTGTTCTCGGAATGTTGAATCGATGTTGAAACCGTTTGACATGTATGCTTTCAACCGAACATCTTTCAACAATCGTTGAACTGATGTGAAGACATGTTGAAACAGTTTGACCGTAAACACAGAATAGCGATGTTTCGTGTTGATAAACATTACAATTGTTATGTTAATGAACAACATGATTTCAAAAGGCCGCTTTGTGTCAGGAACCAATGGATCTCTGGTTGGCACATTAATGACAATGGATGACGTGGCAGTAAACATCGCTATACACGAAACAGCTGTCTATAGCTGCAATCTAGTCCGAGCATTTTTCGTGTCAGGCCTAGCTAACCGTAGTGCTTTGTGTTAGAATTTTACGTTGTATATCAGCTTTGCTGTATAGTCTTCGGACTTTTCATTCTTAATCATAATTTAACGCATGCGCAGAAATTTTGCTGCACGGAACACAAAAAAACAAGAGCCCATCTGGGCTTTCACTCGGGCCACGTGAGATTGAAGATG
The DNA here is from genome assembly GCA_030867875.1 of Actinernus sp. WN-2022. Taxonomy (NCBI): domain Eukaryota; kingdom Metazoa; phylum Cnidaria; class Anthozoa; order Actiniaria; family Actinernidae; genus Actinernus; species Actinernus sp. WN-2022. The sequence goes on along the minus strand of JAOWCC010000064.1, from coordinate 20,103,095 downwards.
AAATACACTTTCATTTGAAATGCTCTTAGTAATATTAACCAAAGGGAAGAATTATTAGCTGAATTTAGCAGTCAGTAGGAGTGGCCGGTAGCGCCGTGACTTTCATTCTCTGCTCCCCCAGCATATATTTAATTTAATATTTTTGTTTTTCTCGTATGTTGACCTTTTAATTTAAACACTACTTATTCATGTAACACACGTTTACAATTTAGTCTGCTGTTCTGTTATACTGTACGTTCCGAGTACTAATAGATGATTGTCTCAAATGTATGTTTGTATTTGTACCATATTATAAGTTGTATCCTGTCCATCCTGTGATGGAGCTAGCTATGTCAATTTGTGTGCCTCTATGTAACTTTATCTGATGTTCTTGCCATTACGAGTCCATCTTGGTAGTTGTTGGATTAAAGATTATTAACTGTAATGCCTGTTGGTTATCTCTAATTAAAAGGTTTACCCACATTTCCAAAACTTCAGTCTGCTCATTATATTAAAGAACTATAAAAGGAACTGTTGGAAGCCTTTAATTTCTCGAACCAAAACCTCGGCCGTGAGAGGTTTCTTGTTTGTTTACTTTGAGAGTTGAATATTGCTTGGGTCATCATAAATTATTCTGTGCTGGCGAGCGACAGTGTTGCTTTCACAGTTCAGGAGTTCAGATGTCTTCAGACTTCGATAGAGGATAGTAACCCATAACTGCTCAACCACAGTATATATATTTGCTAGTAAATCGCTATATTTCGCTATAAATCAGCTATTCAGTATACCTGTATAACGCGGTACACAGAGAGATCGTACGAGATCGGTAAACCAGCCAAAAACGCGGTCAAAATTATTTTAGTGTTGGCCTACCGATCACGGTGTTTGCGCTGGTATGTATTATGACCGAGAGTAAAATGAAATGTGATGAAATGTGGCATAAAACCTACGAAACGTACCTCGAACAAGCTGATAGCGTCCGCAGAAGATGGCGACTGGACTGAAGATAAATCTATTAGCGTCAACAATTAATGCATAATTTAACGCATGCGCAAAAAATTTGTTGCACCGAACAAAAAAAAAGAACGGCTTGCAGATTTAGACTCGTGCCTGTCACAGGCAGCCCGAGTAATAACGGCCTCCCGATTAAAGTGCAACTAACCCCATTTTTGATATTTTTCATCCAAATTCCTTATATTATTCTGAGTACTTTTCCGAAAACAAAATTGAATTTGAACGTATACTTATTTTTTTACAACCTCGTGAAGTTGGCAAAATTGAGCGAATTAGCCCGAGTAATAACGGCCTCCCGATTAAAGTGCAACTAACCCCATTTTTGATATTTTTCATCCAAATTCCTTATATTATTCTGAGTACTTTTCCGAAAACAAAATTGAATTTGAACGTATACTTATTTTTTTACAACCTCGTGAAGTTGGCAAAATTGAGCGAATTAGCAGCCTGGCATGTTTCGGGACGGAGCCACATATAAATGGGAGAATGGGTCTAGTGACGTAATATCAAGAACCCGCGAATTCGGGGTTTCAGATTATATAGATATATAAGAGCGGAGCGATCTAAGTTGTTATATAATTAAAAAACTATTTGAAGATGCCGAGCAGATGTGTTGTAGCAGGTTGTAGCAACACTGTAAATACAAAAGAAGGCATTGGCCTTCGTTATATTCGATTTTGGGAAGATCATCGGCCACAAGCGAGAAAGAGAAGACAGAGCCAGAGGTGGATCGACTTCGTAAAGTCTAAGCGCGCGAAATGGGAGCCAACAAAACGCTCATTAATCTGCTCCAAACACTTCATAGCAGAGGACTGTAAAAGAAAATGATCCTCTGTGTTGGATGAAAAAAGCCAATGGTTCCTTGGCTAAAGAGAGATGACTTTGGAAACCATTCACGCTGTTGGGGACTATGAGAGCTATGTGTTTCAGTGTGACGTTGTTAATAGCCTGCTTAGGTCAGCAAAGGTTTCGTACTATGGTGACATTATTGAGAACTCTAAGCACGATCAGAGGGTCCTGTTTCTGACAGTTGAGAAGTTACTACACACTAAATCTGAACCTCTTTATCCTAAATCAAGTTCAGACAGTGAACTGGCTAACAAATTTGCGGATTTTTTCACTGAGAAGATTACTAATTTACGGAATTCACGGAATTCACCCTCACATCTTGATGATCCTGCTCATGTAAGTTGTGTGCTGTCACGCTTCAAGAATGTTACTGAGGATCAAGTGTCTAGTCTGATTACTGGTTCTGCTGTGAAGTCTTGTCCTCTAGATCCTGCTCCGGCTGTTGTTTTGAAAGAGTGCTGGTCAGTGCTTTTGTCTGTGATGACCAAGATTGTCAACCTCTCTTTGGACACTGTTGTGATACCTGACTGCTTTAAGATAGCTATGCTAAATCCATTGTTGAAGAAAATAGGTCTAGATTTTGAGGTTTTTGCTAATTTTCGACCAATCTCTAATTTAACGTTTTTATCAAAACTTACCGAAAGAGCTGTTGCTCTGCAACTGATAGATTATATCGTAATGAACAACCTTGATGAAGTTTTCCAGTCTGCTTACAAGCAGCTGCATAGTACTGAGACTGCTCTTCTCAGAGTTCACAATGACATTTTGATAGCATTAGATAATCATCAGTCTGTCATCCTACTTCTTCTAGATTTGTCGGCAGCGTTTGACACTGTCGACCACATTATTTTACTTAATAGGCTGGCTACTAGGTTTGGTATCACTGGGTCTGTGCTTTCTTGGTTCACCTCCTATCTTAGAAATCGATACCAGTTTGTTAGTATCCGGGGAGAGAGGTCTTCACATCGCTCATTGGCATGTGGTGTGCCTCACGGGTCCGTGTTAGGCCCCATACTCTATCTGCTCTACACTTCGCCACTTGGGGATATCGTGAGAAGGTACAACATGGGTTTTCACTTTTATGCCGATGATACTCAGTTGTACTTATCTTTCGATTCCCAAGGTGGCGAAGTGGAGGCATCAGTAATTTCCCAAATTGAAGCCTGTGCTAATGAAATAGACAAATGGATGTGTAGTAATAAGCTTAAGCTTAACAGCGACAAATCGGAGTTGCTAGTTATTAGTTCTCGTTATCGGCCTCGTCCACTTCTGAACTCGCTTACAATTAGTAGTTCCGTAGTACAGTCATCGGCGTCTGCTCGTAATCTGGGTGTAGTTTTTGACAATGGTTTAACTTTTGAGAAGCACATTAGTGCTATATGTAAATCAGCTTTTTACCATCTTAGGAGAATATCTAAAATTAGAAGTTATCTATCTGAAGAGTCTACAATAGCACTCATACATGCTTTCATAACGTGTAGGTTAGACAACGGGAACGCCCTCACGGCTTTTGTACGGACTGCCTAAATATCAGATCCAGAGGTTGCAGTCCGTACAGAACTGCGCTGCTCGTCTTGTTAAACGCCTATCTAAATTTGACCATGTTTCGCCTTTACTTTATGAGCTCCACTGGTTACCTGTGGAGCACTGTATTGTTTTTAAGATTTTGTTATTAGTTTTTAAGTCTCTAAATAACCTAGCTCCTATTTATATTAGTGATTTATTAAAGAAATACATCCCTAACCGTAATCTCAGGTCTTCTCATAGCTCTTTACTTGCAGTTTCCAGGTCCAATCAAAGGACCTATGGTGACAGAGCTTTCGCGGTAGCTGCCCCGCGCCTGTGGAATGCTCTGCCCATCGATATGACATGTATGCTCGGTTTCCAGCCGTGGGGGTTTCGGTGAGCCCGCGATCCTCTTCCCACTCACGGCTGGGCGCGCGAGCTGAGGCATTGTCGGTTTTTAGCCAATGAAAAACTTGCCACTCAAATCCTGTCGCTGAATGTATTTGCATAATTTATATTGTAAACTTTTCAAAGCCGGCACCGGGTTTGGAGAGGGAAACCGTCACTTGTACCAAGCTCGAAGGTCACGAAACCCGTAATCAGTCAGTCATTTATTTGCCTATGCAAGACCAGGTAGCCATTCTTACTTCAAAGAAAATTAGTGCTGCCTTTATCGGAGAAGAAAAGACGGACGACTCCATATTAAAAGAGTTATAAGAGAAGAAATCACGTCTGACTCAGGCCACGTTTACGCGTTTAACTCTGCGATCACAATTCACTTGAAAATCGCTGCATCAAACGAGTTTTACAATTCTTTAAGTCCTATGTATTTTTAAAAGTCTTCAAAACATACTCTACACAAATACTGAGCGGGAATACTCGACTCTAGCTCAGAATAGTTCCGAGATAATATTTGAACTCGGCTTTTTATTTCTGTCAGCGAGGTGTCTTGAGAGGCACTATTATATTACAGAGTAACAGATAATTCAGCCTAGTTTCTCAATAATTTTAAATGGTGTTTGTTCTTGAGAATTCATTTCACACTTCGAGTTTTAGTTTACCGAGTTCCAGTGTGTTTTGAAAGTTTAGAGCCTACGCTACAGTCGTGAAAGGAAAACGGCTTTTGTTGTCAAAACACGCAAATTGAATAATATTGCATTTTAATTCGCTGACGTCACGGACACGGTGTGTTGACCGCGCGCCCAGCCGTTAGTGGGGGGAGGCTTTGGAGAAACGACACCCCAACGGCTGAAACCGAGCCTATATGACATGTCAGTTACAATTTTTAAGAAAAGTCTGAAGACATACCTTTTTGGGAAAGCTTTTTTGTAAATATTCATTTTATTTTTTAATGTAGTAATGTAAAGCGCCATAGTGCAGTTAGTGGATATGGCGCTATATAAATTTATTATTATTATTTTATTATTATGTTGGAGTTCCAGAACAAAAGTCACAGACGGAGCGAAGCAAAAGAAGGGTGTTAAAAAGTAGTTTTTGTTTTTGTTTTTTCCCAATATATAAAAGCTTAAACCCTAGATTTTGAAATAGGCGATCCCAAGAATGAAAGAAATTACAACAATGAGGACGATTTGCAACCCCAACCGAGTCGGCACTGACACAGCCAATGCTAGAGTACTATTGAAAGTGGGACCAAACCCAAGCTCTATTTGAGTTTTAAATTATAAGGGTTTGTATGAGATTTTTAACTAGTATTTGGTTGTATCCGTTAGGCCAGAAATACTGAAATAAAATCAATGAAAACCTGAAGTCTTTATCTGTTCTTGGCCTCTGTTCTTCATTAGGCTCTGTATGCAATTTCAGCGAATTATGTTGAAATTTTACCCCTCTGACGACCTCCACCTAAAAGAACAGTCGAACATCACGCTCGAATTTTCATACAAATATAGGGAAATTCTTCACTCTCGCTATGAATGAGAGACTTACTCAATTTCTAGAACAAAATGGGATAATTAAGCCAAACCAAATTGGTTTTCGTAAATCATATAGAACAGCAGATCACATTTTTGTTCTTAAAACTATATTAGATTCTTATTTTAATCAAGTTAAAAAAGTTTATGCATGTTTTGTCGATTTTAAGAAAGCATATGATTCTATTTGGAGACATGGTTTATTTTATAAGATGATACAAGTTGGAGTTAGTAATATTTTTTTGGCTATTATATATATATTGTAGATATGTATAGGCATATCAAAGCATGCGTTAAAACTGAGGCAGGTTTAACTGATTTTTTTCAGTCCTTTGTTGGTGTTAAACAAGGATGTAACCTAAGTCCAAACCTCCTTAATATTTTTGTCAATGATATACCTCAGATTTTTACTAACGTGTGTCGACCAGTAACTTTAGGGAATTTAAAGTTGAACTGTCTATAATATGCCGATGACTTATTACTTGTATCAGAGGGCGAGGAGGGCCTTCAATCTTGTCTAGATAAGCTTTACGGGTATACTCGGAAATGGCAGCTACAAGTAAATTTGAAGAAAACAAAAGTAATGGTTTTTAATAAGACAGGTCGTAAAATTGGCATTAATTGTACTTTCGGTGGGACTGATGTTTCTACAGCCGTATCGTATACGTATCTTGGTACTGTCTTGACACCCTCTGGTTCCTTTGCTGTTAATCAATCAAATTTATATAACAAAGGTATTAGGGTATTTTTTAGTCTTTTGAAGGTGTTTCATCCACGACTAGGAACTCCCTTAAAAGTTTTTCTCAAGTTATATAACGCTTTGATTCGTCCTATAGTGTTGTATAATTGTGAAGTATGGGGTGCATATTCAAAACGTTTTAGTTCCTTCGCATCTTACAAGAAGACGTTGTTTCACTCTGATTTGTTATGTGAAAAGTTGAATATTAAGATGTACAAAATGCTACTAGGTGTGAGCTCCAAGTCTACTAATTCAGCAGTAAGGTCTGAGTTAGGAGCCTTTCCTCTACATGTAACTATTTACAGCGTGTTGTTGAAATTATTTTTTCATCTGCTTGAACACGTTAACAATCCATTTTTAATGGGACCCTTGAAGACTTCATGTGAGCTGTCAAAAAAAGGAGCATGGTCTTGGTTCAGCCATATGTACCTTTTATTTAAGATACTTAACATTAGAGTTAATGATTTTACCATTGTATCTAATTTAGATTTTAAGTCAATTTTTAAACCATCTAAGACAAAATAAAAACAAATTTACATAGATGGTTGGAATGAAGAGAGAGCAGAGATCGTAGTAGGAAATAAAGAATCGAAGTTAGAGTTATTTTATAGAATAAAGAACAATAATATTTTTGAAACCTATTTAACCAAAGTCCACGATTTTGAAACACGTAGAGCTGTAACCAAGTTACGAATCTCAGCCCACTGTTTCCCGATTGAACAAGGTCGTTATAAAGGTATCCCTAGAAGTAATAGAATTTGCACCATTTGTACATATGGTGAAGTCGGTAATGAACACCATTACCTTTTCCAATGTGATAATTCTCACATGGTGCAAACTCGTGTTTCATTTATGAATAAGTTATTCTTGATTAATCCTTCTTTTTCTAACTTCGATCCTTGTAATTTATTTTATTATGTAATTTCTATGAAAGATGAAAATATTTTGAAGGTTAGCAGTTCATTCATTAAAGACATTATTGATAAGTATAATGAAATTGTAAATTGACATAACGTCCGTTATCAATCTTGCTATTATCTCTTCCCCTATTTTTGTAACACTTATATTGTATTGTATTGTCCAAAATCAATGCCGACCGCAACTAAACCTCAAATAATAGCACAACAGTATCTATTTCAAGAGCTTTGTGCCATTTAATTGAAATAATCCCCATTTCTCGAGCCAAAATCGAACATAATTTCAAACAACTCTGTTCGCAGTATGCTTGTCAAACAGGCTCTAAAATACGATAACTGATATATTTATGTTCAGATCCAATATATAGGTCTAGATACATATATATATATTGAATTTTACAATATCTATGTTGTATTTCAATATTTAAAATCTTCTTTTCATTTATTTCATCTTCGTTTTACATATCAGATTTCGTTTTATATTTTATGTTCTTTTCGTTTTGTATATATTTTTCAAATGAGTGACGTTTCGCACCCGCAATGAAATCGAGGCTCAGGCATTAAAAAAACATGGAGGAAGATAGGATTGCGCAGATCGTTTATAGAGATATTGTCAGGGATACGTATACGACTACAAATTGGAATATGGAAGAGGACCACCCTGTTGAAACTTCTGTAAGTTCTAATCCTGGTGATTTGTACAGCGAGTTGGGTAAAGTGGCAAGAACTTTTCCCGCCATGGCCAACACAACCAACACCAACAATCCCGCTTCACCGCAGCCTATGAAAGAGATTGCCTCAAGTTTCAATCCCTCGGTTAATTACGGAGTGAATATCAACGAAAGACGACCCCGAAGTCTGCAGGCCCAGAAGTACCGTACGATCACCGCACTGAGTTCACGAACTCCGTCATCATTGGAGTACAACAGGGATGTCATTCTGCTACCATCGCCACGTTGGAATAAATTTGTAGTCGTACACGTATCCCTCACAATATCTCGAACGATCTGCTCAATCCTATCTTCCTCCACGTTTTTTAATGCCTGCATGAGCGTCGATTTCATTGCGGGTGCGAAACGTCACTCATTTGCATATCACCAAAACTGATACAAAACGAAAAGAACAAAAAAATATAAAACGAAATCTGATATGTAAAACGAAGATGAAATAAACGAAAAGAGTTTTAAATACTGAAATACAACATAGATATTGTAAAATTCAATTTATATATGTATCTAGACATATATATTGGATCTGAACATAAATTTATCAGTTATCGTATTTTAGAGCCTGTTTGACAAGCATATCGCAAGCTAAGAACGTATACATATATGCCTTATTTTGAACTACGTCCTTGAGCGAGTCGGTCCTATGGTAAAGCGGTTAAGATCGCGCGCTTTTGATCCAACGACCGGAATTCGAGTCCACACCAGTAACAAAATTATTTGTTTTACTTCTTTTTCTCCTTTCTCAGTTTTATTTAATCTTTTGTTCTACTTTAAGCTATTAGAGCCACCTTCTACACTAAAAACATTGTTGTGCATTGGCTCTCAAGCCAACTTTTCCCAGTTACTGTGGTGTACGCACTGCATCATGGGATAGAAAGGTCCCGGATGTAGGAAAACACATGTAAGTTGGCCAAGCGCAAAACCACCCTCTGCCAGGATAGAGCGATGGTTACTGTATCTCCAGCAGTTCAGATACACCGTAAGATACATACCAGGCAGACAAAACGCCGCGGATGTTCTAAGCCGACTTCCGGTGGGTCAAACTGAAGATGAAGATGTTGATAAGACGGAAGAATATGCTTGTAGCATCGCAAGTGAGGCAGTGCCTGCAGCTTTAGTGCCCAAGCAGGTAGAAGAAGCCTCAAAAGAAGACCCTACGTACACTGCAGTTGGTGCGTGAAGCAGTGACCACAGGAAACTGGTTTCGTCTACAAGGTACCATGTACAAGGCTCTCAAAGATGGGTTATGGGTCCTGGGGCAGCTGGTGATGAGAGGAAATTGCATTGTCATGCCTGAGAATCTGTGGAAACGTACTATCAGGTTAGCTCATGAAGGACATCAAGGCATAGTTCGTACCAAGGCCAGGTTGCGAGAAAATGTCTGGTGGCCACAGATGCACAAGCAAGTCGAACAAGTGATACGAGCATGCCACCCATGCCAGCTTGTAGGACAAAGAGCCAAGCCAGAGCCCATCCGATCAACAAGACTACCCGAGGGTCCATGGACCGACATTGCAGTCGACCTTCTTGAAGTATCAGGAGGCGATCATCTCCTAGTAGTAGTAGACCACTACTCGCGTTGGCCGGAGGTAGTTATAGTGAAGAAAACAGACGCGCAACATGTGATAAAGTGTATGGAGGCAATGTTCAGGACACACGGTCTACCGGAAAGCGTCCGTAGCGACAATGGACCACCCTTTGCATCCAAAGAATTTGAAGGGTTCTTGGACTATCTCGGAATAGTACACAAGAAAGGTGTTCCATACTGGCCTCAGAGTAACGGGGAAGTTGAACGGTGCAACGAGACTCTCCTGAAGGCTGTGAGAATCGCCAAGCTGGAGGGAAAAGATTGGAAGAGAGCTGTGGAGGACTTCCTATTCCAATACAGGACAACACCTCAAACCGTCACCGGAATGTCACCAGCGGAGTTGCTGATGGGAAGGAAGTTCCGCGATGAGCTTCCGAAACTTAGAGTGCGGAGCGACCGGGCCATGGAGGCAGAATGGCAACAACTCTTGAGGGAGAGAGACGCCCGTGCAAAACTACGCCAAAAGGAGTATGCTGATAAGAGAAATTCAGCGCAACACAGCACCATCAACGAAGGTGATCAAGTGCTCTTGAAGCAACATCGAGAGAACAAATTGTCACCAAATTATGAGCCTGGACCGTACAGAGTCGTTAAAAAGGATGGTAATGCTGTTCTCATAGAAGACACTAATGGAAGGAGCAAAATGAGGAACGTGGCGCACATGAAGAGATTCACGTGCACTGAGCCTGAGGTTGGAAAGGCCACTGAAGAGCAAGAAGATGTGTAACCCAAGAGTGTAGAGAGTGAGGAAGTAATACCCCTGCTTGATCCTGTACCAAGCGTCTCAGATTCTATGCGACCTGCGCGCATGAGGCGAGCACCAACCTGGATGAAACGATTACGTGCATTCTTAGTGGGGTTATAGGCACACAAGCTTAGGTTTTAGAGATATGTGTCGACTCTATTATTAAGGATAGTTTACTTGACCTGTATTACATTGACCTGACATTATGGTCATATAAGAGAACTTCTATACAAACATTGATTTAGAAGAACATTAATACTAAGTAGAGGGGAGATGTGGTGTACGCACTGCCTCATGGGATAGAAAGGTCCCGGATGTAGGAAAACACATGTAAGTCCGCCATTACTATTTGAGACAATAAATGTTGTTGTTTGTAAGTCGGGGTCCTAAATACCACAGTCACAAATCCCAATTATGGGCGAGTGTGTTTGAAATTGTTCGATTTAGGCTTGAGAAATGAGGATTATTTCAATTCAATGGCGCGAGTCTCTTGAAATAGATACTGTTGTGTTGTTATTTGAGGTTTAGTTGCGGTCGGCATTGATTTTGGATGAAAATTCGAGCGTGATGTTCAACCGTTCTTAGACTTTATGTATCAGTCAATTCCAAACCCGTGCATCCCCCCCCCGGGCCACCCCCGGGCATTTGATGAGAGGCTTGCTCCCGAGGGTTGGGAATTTGACGAGTATCTATGACCTCAGGGGCGGGCATTTGACAAACAGTGGGGGTAGGGGGTGGGGCATTTGATCAGTGTTTAAAAATATATTCTGTCTGTCTACAAGCGTCGAAATGGAGAACGCACGTGGCGAACGTACGAGGACTTCCAGGATAAGGATTGCGCATTTGTAGAGGCTTTAAAGAGTGAACCTGCCAAATTTGAAGGCCACTTTCAGAGGTAAATTGTTTATGTTTAAACCTATAAACTATGTTGTTTTGCTTTGTTTCGTGAACTTTGACCGACTGCGTGATATTAAGTGCGTGACAAGAGTTGTGATAAGTTGAATTTGCTGCGACCCGACCCTCGACAGCGGTAAAAGACGGACCGATTGGTGCCTGTTACATACATGTTCTTTATATACCAACAACATAAGCTAACATATTCAATTTCAAGCCATTACGTTTATTATAAAGTATATACGATCGAGCCGGTAGAAATGATTGTTCTCATCCCTGACCGGTTGAATGTGGTTTTCACCGTCGGTGTTTCCTGTGAATTGCTTGAGTCAGAGTTGTCAATAAAGCAATGATTTCATTTATTTGTCAATAGTCTTTGCCTTGTCTTTGTCGATTTTTTTTAGAAAATTTTCCGATCTGGTCCCCGATGGTGGGGCATTTGAACAGCCTGGATTAAAAACTGGTGGTGCATTTGAACAGTTTTTCTGCTTTGGTAGTGGGGCATTTGATCGAAAAAAAATCAAAATGTTCAAATGCCCGGGGGTGGTCCGGGCATTCATGCACGGGTTTGGAATTGACTCGTACATTATAGGTGGAAGATTTAGACTCGTGCTGCCACAGGCAGCCCGAGTAATTATGTTCTAGCCCGGAACGAAATTCTCAGAGCGGTGAAATACCGATTTTTAAATCGACTTCCATCAGTGTTCTTTTTTAACTCATCCTTGCCTCCTTTGGTCATTTATGGAAATGTAAGATGTGCTTAAATAAGTTTTAATTATTTGTTATTCAAAATTAGTCGTTGCAAACTGCAACACAACTAAAACAAAAAAGCAAAGTGATGCTTACCGGCGGGGAAGACCGCCACTGAGTACTCTGAATACAGCAGCCGAAAAACGCAAGAAATTGGAAGCTTTTTGGCATTCCAACCAGAAGCGAAGAGGGTTTGGATGTCTAGTAGAGTTCACGAAACACATGGAAACTTTTCAAGTCATATTATAAATGATATGGCAATTTTCAACAGCGATACGAAGAAATATATATCTACGGCTTAGAAACGATCGAGGGTGAAATTATATGAACCGACCGGAGTGCAAAGACTGTACGAAAAGTTAGATAAAACCTTTCTTTGCTGGCAAAACAACCTCATAGACTCAAATACGATAGGGAGCGATTATAGAATACCCCGCCACTTTTTGAAGCTATGTTATTTAGTTAGGCTACCGTGGTACCGCAGTCGCGATAGCTTTTTTAGAACGAAGGATATAGTTTTTTTTTAACGAAGGATATGAACTAAGTGGCAACGCAGTCCCGCAGTCCCATAGTCGACGCATACATATTAATATCTGTAAGACGTTGAACTAAGTGGCAACGCAGTCCCGCAGTCCCATAGTCGACACATGAATATTAATATCGGTAAGACGTTGAACTAAGTGGCAACGCAGTCCGCAGTCCCAAAGTCCCATAGTCGATGCACGAATATTAATAAAGCTGACTGCGGGACCGCGGTAGCACTGAATATGCCATCTAGCTGTAGTGGCGGGGTATTCTATAGCTTAGCCTACGATAGCCTTGTGAGCAATCGACGTACATATAAAGCTATAGAAGTTTATATTTTCGACTACGTGAGAGTCTGCAAACATCGAACTGCTATGAAACCGCTTGTCAGTATTCGCACTTTCGTGACAAGCCAACTTTTCTACTTTCGACACACGGTCGCTAAACTGCACGAAATCACCAAGAATAAATCCCTAATGTCAAAACTAACGGGAAAAACTGAAAGAGGAAATCCTTGTGAGCAATCGACATACATATGAAGCTATATAAGTTATCATCGACTACATGAGAGTCAAACATCGAACTGCTATGAAACCGCTTGTGACAGTTCGTTTACGCACTTTCGTGACAAGTGAACTTTTCTACTTTCGACACACGGTCGCTAAACTGTACGAAATCTCCAAGGATATATCCCTAATGTCCAAACTAACGGGGAAAACTGAAAGAGGAAATCATTGTGACCAATCGACATACAAATGAAGCTCCAGAAGTAATTATTGAATACATGAGCAAACTGATAATAATGAACGCGGTATTAGTTTCACGGACATTTATGACTTAACTGAACTCGCGCTACAGCATAGCTTGAAATACTGTAGGAAAACACCCGTTTCAAAATTTCCTGATGCCGAAAGGACCGTAGCACCTTAAACAAGATATCCTTCTGACCAATCGACATACATATTAATCTGCGAAAGTAAGTTTCCAGTCCATAACAGCCGATAGTGCAAAGTAGTAAACTGCCACTAGTAATTATATAAACCTTCCGTACTTCCGTAAGTACTTAACTTTCTAGCGTCAAATGCATGTGTTACGTTTCCAAACCTTAGGACAATAAATCTTCCATAGAATGTTCTATTTCTTTTACAGCAGAGAACTGTATTATTAGATATGTAGAAATAAAATAATAGTGGCATTTGAAGAATTATATCATGTCAAAAGTGCATAACGAAGAAATATATCTCTACGGACGCGAGCAGCTCGTTTCACTTTGGTCAAATTCGGACTGGAAACAGCAAAAAATACAAGCAAGTAATGAAATATAGATACCATTATTTACTCAATGCTGTTAACCTTGGATGTAGGAAGAATAAAATCCTTGTAAATCTCGCCATATACTGTGTAAAACTACAATCTGTGAATCACGGCAGTGTGGCCGACAGTGTTGCGTTTCCGGCAGTTTATTTTGATTGATTCTCATTGGATGTTACACAATACAGCTGTCAATTCAATGTCTGGAGACTGTGACATGCGCAGTACCGTGACACAGCGCCTTTAATGCGGAGGGTCTTGATGAATTGCTGGCTTTCACTCAATCCCCAGAGATTCCAATGACAAAAGAAGCTAACGAGGAATCTATTGTTAAAGGTACACCAACATGGCGGCCATGACGTCACGTGAAAGCCAGCAATAGACTAAATCTGCAGGCCGTTATTATTATTTTTTGTTTCATGCAGCAAAATTTCTGCGCATGCGTTAAATGTCAAGTTCACCACCAATCTCGTACCCAGATCCCATTTGTTTCTTACTGCGCATGCTCGACGAAAAATAGGGCTCTGGAATAATCCGATTTTCGTATATTCTGATTGGCTGTTCTGAACAATGCAATTTCACCGGAAGTCAAACATAAAGCATTTCTGGAGGGTTGATTTATTTGGACAAAGGCATTGGAAATTAGGGCCGGGTTATCTAAACGCTAAAAACCGTTGGATTTTACCTAAATGGATGCCGCTAAAAAAAATCAGGGATTCTTAGATATTTGCTTGTATCCACTCGGGAGTTCATATCCTTCATCGTAAACACAGTACATGAATTCTCAGAATTCGAAAATCGAACTCAACTGGATACAATAGGCAACTAGTTCCTGTAAAAACTAGTTTTGGTATGCGTCGGCGGGGAAGATAAACAATGGTATGTAATCAACTAAAGTCGATTGAGGTATGCTAACCGCCGTGGAAAGCGAGTAGCAGCTGACGTTTCGAGCGCTAGCCCTTCGTCAGAGCTGGATACAGACGAGGGATTTACCGTAACAGATAGGTAATACTATACATTCCCATATTAACAACAATGTTCGTAAGTGCTCTATAGGCAGAAATAGCGTTTTCCGATTTCGTAAACTTGTGAACAGGCGCTGATCGCTTAAATATTAGCGTTTGTATGGGAATGTAACGAACTCCAGCTTTCAAGGAGCTAAAATACGAGAGAATCGTAAGTAAAAATGCCTTGACGTCCTTCTACCGTGTATTCAGTTGCCGTTTGTGTGGTCATCTGGCTCAGGTAAGGCGATTTCAGCGAGTTTCGATCCCCATGAATCCTCTTGTGCACTCAGGAATCTGTGATGTCTGATATCGATCGCACGATAAAGAAACACGAGCCAAAGGCATGAAAATAAAGCCTTAAAATCCAACCTAAAAACGGCAGAAGATGAAAGAGACTCCCTAAGGCTTGTCCTGACACTAGCAAGCAAAAGATCACTATCAAGATACCGGGTGAACGTCCAAATCCAAACCAAAACCTAGGCCTGAGGCGCTGTGCGAGAAGAAACGACTTCTCAGGCTGACGTAATGATAAGCATGCGCAGAGTCAACGGAAGTCCGTGATTCGCGGACTTACGGAATCGGAATATTCCAGAGCCCTATTTTTTCGTCGAGCATGCGCAGTAAGAAACAAATGGGTTCTGGGTACGAGATTGGTTCACCACCAATCAGATTGCACTGTGCTGGTCACGTAACAATCGCCAGGTTAATTTATTTACATAATTTAATACAGTAAAATCAAGATGGTTGACCCGCGAGGAAATTTCTCTCAAATTTGGAGTCCCATCTCTCAAATGTAAGCCGTTTAATGTTTTATTTAACTTCACTCGTGCGAAAGCCTTCCAACAGGCTCAGGATAGTCAACTGGCGCTCTTGTCGGAGCCGAAGGACCGCTTTTTTTACCCAGATGGCCAGTGATTTTATATAGGACACGACGACCTGAAAGGGCTGCATGATCAAAGCCAGGATCCGGCTAATCCACATATCGAATTGGAATTTAGCGTGTTGATTTGCTGCTGAAACCAAAGGCTTCTTCGATAGAAATGGCAAGATGTTGTGTTTTTCTAGGAGGACAAAATATTTCTCGTTTAAGATTCTCTTCCGCCACGGCTTTGTTATTTGAATCTCTGTGAATTGGTATACTCAATTATACTGCACAATACCATACAACTGAATAAGAAGTCTTTAACAAAGCCAAACTCAACTTCAACTCAAGAGCAAAGCTGAGAGGGAGAGTGAAACTGAACAGTGTCTTGTCAGGTCATGAATTAAGGTACGGTGAGGTTGAAATCATTGCGTGTTTATATCTGCATTTCTTTGTCGATTTTTGGCGATATATAATCAGTGTACTTTTTTACCAAGTCTATTTATATCCAGTGTTAATCGTTATCCTTCTGATCATGATTATATACGTCAATCTCTGGAAGAATGCAGACATGCCAGTACAATGAGAAGATAACTGCAAATTATATTAAGTCGAAGAACCAGACATTTACGCGTACATAAGCACATGTACACAGAGATGTGCTTCAAATACTCATTGTCATAAAACGAGTCGCAAGCACATCTTAATTACTTAAACGAATTTTAGGAAAAAGCAGAAAAGTGAGGCGAATTAGAAAACAAAGCCGTAAGGACGGAGAAGAGAGAAATCAGAGATATTTTTAAAAAATGGAGAAATAATTTGTTTGTAAGATCATGATCACGTCGAAAAGTCTGTAGGGTAACTAAAAGCGAACCAGAGGAAAATGTAAATTTCATACTACAGTATCTCTAATTATTTCACATACCCGAGCAGTTCTCTCCAAAAATCTGAATCATTAAAAGAATCACTGCAAAATCATGCTGTCCGATTGACATTGAACAGGTATTTTTGATTCAATAATAAGACAGTGCTGATATGTTTAGGTTAACAGCCAGATTCTCTTGCTTGGGATTAATTAAACCGTTAGATGTTGGTGGTGGTGGAGAAATTACAACAACAATAACAATTTATTATACCCTTAAAACGTTTACAAGTGTGACAAATTAATGGTAAGAAAAAATACATATTTACTGAGGATAATGACTTCCTGAAATAACTGAGAAGTTAAAAATGCCAGGAGCCAGTTTACATGGAATTGAAATTAAATTACTAGGTCGGAGGACATGAACAAATACATATAATAATAATTATAATAATAATGCAATTTATATAGCGCCTATACATTGCTGTTCTAGGCGCTTTACAATGGAATAGACCTAATAAATAATAATACTAAAACATACTGAATAATTACAAAATACTATATTACATATTAAAAATCAGATTAATAATAAATACTAATAATGCTTATATAAAAATATGACTAAAAGGGATATAAAAACAGCACCGTTAATTTAACTAATTACAAATTGTAAGCAGCTTTAAAAAGATGTGTCTTCAGCCTAGACTTGAAAATAATTACATTCTCGCTCAACTTAACATTTAGTGACAATGCATTCCACAGTTCAGGAGCAGCTATGGAAAAGGATCTATGTCCATAGGTCTTCAAATTGTAAATAGGCTTATTAAGGCATAATACAGCATTCGATGAACGGAGTTGTCTACGTGGTCTATATAACTCTAGCAACTCAGTCCTGCAAATACTTAGGTGCTAAATTATGTAAAGCCTTAAAAGTAAGTAAATTAATCTTAAACACAATTCTCAGTTCCACAGGCAACCAGTGAAGCTCTTTAAGCGTGCTAGTGATGTGATCATGTTTACATCTGAACAAGCTATAACACGCGCAGCTAGCTGCATTTTGCACATATTGAAGTTTCATAATCTCATGTTTTGGCAGGCCGTATAAAAGCGAGTTGCAATAATCCAACTTGGAACTAACAAATGCGTGAATGACAACCTTGGTAGTATCGAAACTAAGATATTTCCTAATTTTAGCAATATTGCTAAGGTGGTAAAAGCCAGACTTAAAGTGCCTATGAAGCTTATTATTTTATTTTAGATATCGATTCTAAATCAAGTGAATAGTAGAATGGTAAAATATATTTTGCTTTGAATGCTGTGCCGCTGAGTTAAGGAGGTTTTAATATCCAAAATGCTAATTACATGACGTCAGGGGAGGCATCTGCAATCACTTCTTAATGGTTGAGAATGGGCGTTTCTACTGATATAAGAAAACAAATTTATAATATCATTTTATTTCAACCATGGGTATAATACTAATAATTTGAAATATTTGTTTAATTATAACAAAAAAAAATGAATAATAATAATTGATACCTCCCCTGACGTCATGTAATTAGCATTTTGGATATTAAAACCTCCTTAACTCGGCGGCACAGCATTCAAAGCAAGATATATTGTACCATTCTATTATTCACTTGATGTAGAATTGATATCTAAAATAAAAAAATAGGCTTCATAGGCACTTTAACAATACAATTAACTTGGTAAGACATGGACATAGTGTTATCAAACACCACCAATATTACGCGCGCGATCCGACGGATATATGATATCAGAACCTAGAGTAAGAGAAGGTAGTGGAATATGTGGACGAAATCTAGAATGTAACAGCAGAAGCTCAGTTTTATCCTTATTCAGTTTAAGCTTGTTATAAGTCATCCATTTGTCAATATCAAGTAAACAACTTTCAATGCTACGCTGTGCAATAGCAAGTTCCTGATCATCATTGTAAGTGAATGTAGTATAAAGCTGTGTGTCGTCCGCATAAAGATGAAACGACATACCACACTTGCGTATAAGTGGAGAAGTGTACAGCAAATACAATAAGGGTCCAAGGACGGAATCTTGTGGCACACCACAGTCAAGCGACCGCACAGTGGAAGAGGCATCACCGATCTTAACAAATTGTGTACGGTCAGTCAAATACCATTGGAACCAAGCAAGTGCGTTCCCTCTAATTCCAAACTTAGAGGAAAGTCTTCTAAGCAAGATCATATGATCCACCGTATCGAATGCCGCGTATAAATCCAGCAGTAGCAGAACTACTATTCCATTTGGTCAAGTTATTTACAATATATACGCTGGCATATATATAGTAATACAATTAATACAGTGTTAATAAATAAATAAATAAATAAATATGAAGAGAAAGAGTACAAACTCAGTCTTATTTTCTCTAGCATAATAGATTTTTACTTTTAAAAAATGCATAAAAGCTAATATTTGCTGAGAAATACGTCCTATCTCATCCAGAATGAAAGTAATACTGATCAGTCCTGGTTACAATATATTAACAACACCCCCCCCCCCCCCCCCCTTTCCCCCCGGGCAAACATGCAGCATTTGGCAGTTGTAGTTCATTATATATCCATTATCACTTATCGTAAGAGCATGAGTAGTGAACCAGTATTGTTCTCTGGCTATAATAATAATATTTATTTATGACAAAAGCTATGCTAAAACTCCATGGACTACATTTATTCATTGTCTCAGATGTATTTATAATTTTATTTTAATAGAATTGGATTAATTTTATCTGAACAAAATTTGGCCCATCACAGAACCAATAAGCTCAGTGGTTGAGTGTCAGTCTGTTGTGCAGGAGGTAGTCAAAGTTCAAATCCAGGTAGGACCTTACAATAACTGGGAGAACTGGTACTGCATGCCTTTGCTCTGACATCTGCAAATGGTTCTAAAAGCTTTGTGTCTTCTTGGATCACAATGTTAAATTGTAGGCCAACACTGAGAATGCAACCAAATCCCTGGTAGTGACCACCCTCAAGTGTAGTGGAATTATATAGTCGTATAGATATAGAGAAAATGAATTTGTCCCCAATTATAGCAATACCATGCTAAATACATTGACTCTCTCCTCTGTTAGTAGTAGTAGTACTAGTTCCCTTGGTGCCACTTAATATACATTTTATATATTATAAATATACAGGCTAAATCTAGTAGATTACATACTACATAAAACATAATTATGACTGCTGACTTAAACAATTTTTTTATTGTTGTTGTAAATGGATGGGTAAATAATGCATGTATCAGCAGCTTCCATTATGGGTGCATCCATGGGAACCTTGTCAGAATTAATTGTTTGTTGCCCATTGGTGAGGGTGGGAATCTCACTTTGGTTCATGGATTAGGAACCAAGGGGACCGACCTTGTATGAATTTTTACTATTTGTTGTTCTCTATACTAGGCGATTTGATATGACAGGTTTGATTGGGCATTTGGACAAATCCCCAGGGTACCTGACCCCTGGGGGAAGCCACTAATACATGCATAACACTGCTGTAGTAGCTGCCAGTAAATATGCAAAGCTACTGATACAGTTCAAAACTGAATGCTAAATCACTGGGAGGAAGTTCAAATGAACATTGCATGTGTTATTTTAAAGACTTGTTGCTGAGGTTTTACTTGGCCTCTTGTATTCTTCCCTGAAAACCATGCCTTGAACCATGTGAAATTAAACGTGTTTGGTAAAGAGTTGTAAGTCTCACAACAGCAGAGCATGATGGAATTAATCATTCGTGTTCACGATATTATCACTGGCCTTGTTTTGTTTTTGTTTCATGCAGCAAAATTTCTGCGCATGCGTGAAATTATCCATTAATTGTATGCGCGCACTCGTGGCACTAATAGATTTCTCTCCAGTGCAATTCTGCGGACGCTTATAGCGAAATATAGCGATTTACTAGCAAATATATATATTGTGATTGAGCAGTTATAGGTTACTATCCTCTATCGAAGTCTGAAGACATCTGAACTCCTGAACTGTGAGAGCAACACTGTCGCTCGCCAACACGAAGCCAGAAATACCCCGGAGAAATACACACTCAGCGCAGAATATTTTATGATGAGCGAAGCAATATTCAACTCTCAAGGTAAACTTAAACAAGAAACCTCTCACGGCCGAGGTTTTGGTTCGAGAAATTAAAGGCTTCCAACAACTGAATTCCCTTCATAGCTACTTTTGTTATACCAACCAACGCTTTTGTGATTTTTTCCCTTAGGAATGATTTGCAGCCCAATAATAGAGGGAAACCGTTTTAAAAATAACGTACCTTGTGAAAACGCTGTGACATAGTATGCGGGATGGACGCTCCTGGTTATATGGGATCCTGCGAACGTCTATAAATGCGAGCTTTGAAAACGGGAAAAATCATGTTCGTGCTCCACATTGATTTCTAATTGCACAAAATGACTAAGGGAAAACTAAAATTGAATACAACAAAATAAAAATGGAATTGTTTTGTTTTTCAATTGATAGGCACTTTAAAGGATGGTATGAACCACCCTTGAATTCGTACTTCGGTGTCTTTGAAAAACACTGCGTTACCACGGCCACAAAGTACGCCACACAAACTGAAATCATGGTACTCTGGTGGAACCCAATTTTGATGGAAGGGGGGTTGTACCCGGAACCCATCACCTATTTTGGCAAAATCTAGATTTTTAAACACAAATATCTTCTTGAATAAAATACTTATTGAAGAAGTAACTATATTTCTAGTTTCTACAGGGAGAGAAGAACGTGTGTCTGCATTAAAATCAGGTATCCCTATTTTACAACGCGAGAAAATCACCCTCGAATAAAGGGGTAGGAGTATTACCCGCCACCCTCCCTGACAAAATTGTGTCCCATTCGAAATCCATCGATTTGACCTCTTCCCTAACACTCGTTTCCAACCGTGGGGCCTGGTGTGTAAAGCCCCTGATGTAATAACTGTTTACTGAGTTAAAATATCGCTGATAAATGTCTTACCTGACGTGCTTCATGAGAATTTGTCCGTTTTACAGTGATATACCATAATTTGCCGCAGTTTCCTCCAGTTGTCTCGTAATTGAGCTCGTAACAATAGAAGATGACGTCTATTGTTCAAGCTCATTTCCTGCAGGCAAGTTGACGGAACAAGCCCTATGTTTTTTTTGTTACGGGGCTAAACTAGAATAATTGTACGTGTGAAATTTGCCAGTGTCCGTGTTGTAGAAACATTTATTTCTGCATTGAATTCGATTTTTTTCCGTGGCTATACCATTATTTTTTATCGTTCACCAAAGGGTAAGACCAAAAGCACATCGAAATACGTGGAAGTATGGGAGTACATCAACAAACAGAATAGGGATCAAAGTGGTTGACACACTGAAAAGCCCCGTCCAAGCCATTGAACAAGGTTAGCTGTACGATCTAACTTTGTCCATCCAATCGTACTGTTCGGCAGTTTGTCATCCCATGTTGGACCAATTTTTTTTCTTGATCAAATGTTGGATGAAGTGTGCGGCGTATTAAATCAGCGGTGATGGTTCCCCTTTGCGATTACACATTTAGATTTAGATTGTGTCTTGGTGTTGCTGATAATAGTATGTTTTGATAAATAAATACGAGGAACGTTTGATGAAAACAATAGACCCTAATATTTGACAAGCTCCCGTCACCGCTAAAACAATGCCACTATTTGATTTTGTTTTGCCAGGAAACTGAAAAGAGAATGGCACAAATTGAGCTGTTCAGAATTCACGGAACTGTTCTTAAACTGAGGAAATCGTGTATTTTGACAGCTGCTCGATCGGTGAAAGAAATACTCATTTTCAAGACTAAGAGCAAAGTTTTTCTTTACTACTGAACCGCGACATAAGGTGGATTTCCACTGTCCGTTTTTCTCTACGTGATGTAAAACGTGTGTAAAAAGGAAGCACAAATGATTTATTTGACGCGAGTAAACCTCCATTTTAAAAACGTAAGCCGAAAAAAGATCGCGGCGTCTTACATTAAGAACTTTAAACGCGACAGTAGAATCCACATTGCTTTCGTTAATTCAATGTCACGCACGTACAGAAGCTAACATTTGTTACTTTAAGGCCTGCTTACAAGGAAGTACCAGGTAATAATAATATAATAATAATAATTCCTAACGATAATCATACCCAACTGGATAACATTTTGAGTGTGATATTCTCAGGGGGGTTATAAATCCATCGCCCTTTCCGTTTTGACCGCAACGCATGCTGGGACAGTTTCATTTTCTATTTCCCAGTCAAGAACTGAATTAAATAAAGTTGCAGCTTAAAAATCATAGTTTTGGTGCTAAACACGACGAACACAACATTTTGGCTGCAAATGTGGGGTAAGATCTGCGAACCTTGCAAAACTGAGGGGGAAGGGGTGGAAAATGGCATATGCATTGAATGAAGTTGTAGCTTAAAAATCATAGTTTTGGTACTAAACACGATGAACACAACATATCGTACCAATGCAACACATTGTAAGAACCTCAATAAATGTAGCATTAACTTTGAAAGGGAGCCAGTTCGCGAAGTTGTGATGAAATTCAATGCACTTTGATGGAAAATAACGTTGGTTTCAAGGAGATTTTTTGTCGGCCTAACTTTTAGCCATTTATTTCGACGAGAAATGGCCGAAAATTCCATGTTTTCCTTAGTAGGTGGAAAATACGATACATATTTATAACCACTATCATGATTATTATGATTATTATTGATTTATCATCGCGAGTAATGTTTAAGGTGCCACTACGACGAAAATTTACCATTTCGATTTGCCACTTTTTCAGTGTCAATAGGTCAATCAGTATTAAAAATATCAGAAATATTAAAAAATATTCCCAAATGGGCATGTTAAACCACAAACATTTAGGAGAGTTTACCGGTAAAATCCTGTCCGCCATTACTCGTACACTCGCCACGACAACCTCGTGGCGCGAAATAGTGTGCATAAAAAACAAGGGCACCCAACGAAGTTTTCGTTTAAAAAGCTGTTCGGGAGAGTAAGTTAGCCTAGAACTTTCGGATTAGAAAAAATTGTCACTAGAAAATTGTTTTCTGAAATACTGGCTAGAAAATTGGTTTTCAATCCCTAGAAAATTATAGAAGAAAAGGGGGACTAAAAGGTTTCCCCTAAAATATTCGTACGTCCCAATTCGTCTGATCAATAGAGTAAGAACAACACATTTTCATTCCCTAAGAATTGCCTAAATGAAAAAAGAATGCCTAAAGGAAAAAAGAATCCCTAAAAAATTCGTACCTCCACAAAACTTTGCAACATGAAGTTACTTGGGTTAGAAAATTCTTGTTTCTGTTCTAGACTACTAACAAATTTGTAGGCCGGGAATATTTTGCCATAGTATTTTCGGTTGACGCGATTTCCACCTAGAAAATCCGAACAGCGAATAGCTTTCTAGAATATGTCAAAAGACATAGTAGGCGCCTTAAAATGGCTAGATCCCGGGGGGGGGGACTCTCCATAACAGTAGACGGGGGTGATCGTCGGCAAAATCAATTTTAACCGTAAGGGATAGCACATTGGGTGTGGTCAACAGCAAATTTACCCCTAAGAGATAGCACATTGGGTGTGGTCGAAGAAATTTTTAACCCTAAGAGATAGCAATAAAACAAACACATTTTCAGTTTTCCTGAATTTTATTACGGTCCTTAAGACACCGCCATCGAGCGCATCTCTTTTCTGGTGACTGTTGAGAGTGCTGTCATCCAGTCTTCAAGTCCGGCTTTTTTTTGGATAGGATGATCCATTGTCCTTAACAGAAACAATTGTCCTTCTTTTATCAAACAATAACAATCGGTTTGTTACCGACAATAAAGCCGGAAGTATTAAGCGATCAGTTTCAGTTGACTGTGTGGTTTACTGTAATATAAGTTCCGGGCCACCATTAGCGTGAGACCCCCTAAGGGATAGCAGACTCTTTGAACACCCCTAAGGGATAGCAGATGGTAGAATTTTATACCCTAAGGGATAGGACGATCACCCCCGTCTACTGTTATGGAGAGTCCCCCCCCCGGGGGCTAGATAAGTTGCAGACAACTGGTTTCAAACGAATTTCAAAAAGTACTCGTTTGGGTGCCCTTGAAAAAAGTAGCCAACCTCGCAAAGATAAATATAACTTTCTTCTTATGTACGTGAATACGTTTTTATAATTGGTAGAAATATGCCTCCAGGTATTGTGTTCTGCAGGCGAGCGTAAAGTGTATGACATTACTTTCGCTGAATAAACCTTTGTTTAAAGCTGAACAAAGGGAACGGCCTCCAGGCGGACGTTTAGATTCAATATTCGGAGCTCAAAAAATAAGACTTCCTGTCGTTGTATCGAAAAACAATTTGAATTGGTAATAATATATCAACTCTACTTTATGAATATGCAAAAACATTGATCGTCATTGTGGCACTTTAACGGCCACGAGGGCGTAGGCCGAGTGGCCGTTAAGCATTACGAGCGATGATAAATCCCATATCACACGAGTTTGACATTCATTAACCAATTGATCTTATGCCGTTTAACCCTAAATAAATAAAATAAATATTTTTTAAGATCAAAATATCGGTTTTGTCAATGTGTGAGTAATAAATAAATATCACAAGTTCCATATTTCGAAATCACATGCACCTGAATGAAATATTTTGAAATTCACGTGCAAATGAACATGAAATCAAAACATTTTTCGTTGGAATTGTTTTATGCAAAATAGCTAGGCATAACTGACAAATTTATTTGGTACAACTACCTCAGCTGATTATTCTTCTCGCTAGCAATGGAGTTGTTAGAGGAGATTAATACCCAAGACCTTGTTTCTGGGATAAACATGGCGATTTTTTCTGTGGAAGAGCTGCTGTTTCTTGAGGATGACAATGAGTTTCAGGATTCAAAGAAGCACTTTGGCGATATAGTGACCGAAAGTGATTTAGAGAGGAGAAACGTCGAAAAAGTACCAGCTATTAAACGAAGTGGGAAGTCAAAGTTTGGGAATCGTGGGCAAACTTTCGAAGGAAAGCTATCGATACTGCCTTGGGAAGGTACCCTCAACTGAATTGCCTAGCTTGAAACGTCAAGCCCAGAAGAGTTGAATTTATGGCTTGCTAGATTCATTGTAGAAGTTCGCAAGGAAGACTTCCGCCTTCCACGCTCTATTACCTCGCATGTGGTTTGAGTCGTCACGTCAAAGAAGATTTGGGAAGGGGAGACATCAATATTCTTTCAAAAGCAGACTTTCGTTTTGCTGATTTTAAAGTGGCGTTGGATTCTAGAATGAAAGAGGTATGGGAAAACGAAATATTGTGTTTAATACATTCAAGATGCAAAATTATGTCGTTTCTTAGCGGGTGGTGTGGTTTAATTTGTTGTTGCATAATTATTTATTCGACTGTAATATACTCATTAGTATGCGATAAACAGTGGGATGATAAACAGTGTGATAACCATTTATCACGCTACTTATCGCATATTAATGAGTATTTATTACCCCACAATAGCTGATGTTAGTATGCGACATACAGTGCGATGATAAACAGTGTGATAACCATTTATCACGCTATTTATCGCAAACTAATTATGTTTATTACCCCATAATTTCCCTCTCTTCAAAAGCCCTGCCCACTTGCCTAATTAAGACAGTGGGATATGGGATTTATCCCATCAGTTGCAACAAAGGATTTAGGGTGTGGCATAGTATAAGGTTTGTTTGCCATCCAGTAAAGCCTTTCCCATGGGATCACGAGCGCAATTCGTTGATTATTGAGGTGATATATCAGCACGTGACTGTTTCCTGCAAGAGGCCTGTTATTCTTACAATTATATTTATCTTTGTTATCAGTTTAACAAATCGCATACATTTTTCCATTGTCCGTACTCGTATTGATCATAGAAATGACGTCATAAAATGTTCAAAACTCAAGTGGAACAACGAGCGCAGCGTTTTTACAACGACGAAGCACTTAGATAAAATTAGTACATAATAAACTGCATTCAAGTCGAAAAAAGGCTATTGAAGTCAAAACGTGAACACTTCTAATTACCGGCGCCGAGAGAAAGCATTCTTTGACAAATGGTAGCATACAAGGAAATTTGGTTCGCCGATTAACTTCTGTCATTGATGGAATGCTTGTGAAATCCTTTCTTGTTTTTTTTTCTGTATCAGAAAAGTTCTTGTTATAATTCATGACTTCTGAGCTCTGAGAGAACTAATCACAAAGTCTGTACCACAAATTCGCCGAAACTTCCTCCTCTCAAGAGAAAACTCACATTTTGCCAAATGGCACACTACAAAAAAGTTTGACTCACCGATTAACTTCTCGTCCTAGTAAATGAAATGCTTGTGAAATCCTCATTTTCTTGTTTTTGGAAGCCGGAAGTTAACAGCCATTTGATTTGTTAAGAATGAAAAGTCCGAAGACTACAGCAAAGCTGATATACAACGTAAAATTCAAACACAAAGCACTACGGTTAGCTAGGCCTGACACGAAAAGTGCTCGGACTAGATTGCAGCCATAGACAGCTGTTTCGTTCTTATTAGAACTCGTCAGTGTGGCATAGCAAACAGTACGCGGGCTTCGGTGCCAATGCACTGCTGGCCAGACCAGCTATAACTATATTTTTCGAAAAGCCCTGACACGATTAGTTCAGATTTGCTTGGTTTTTGGCTTTTCGCCACACGTAATGACGTGTGACCCGATAACCAAGCCTTTCTGTGAGCTCGTAACTAGATTCTTCCTAGCGCAGTCCGGGTCGGTAGTGCATTGGCACCGAAGCCCGCGTACTGTTTGCTATGCCATACTGACGAGTTCTAATAAGAACGATCGAAACAGCTGTCTATGGCTGCAATCTAGTCCGAGCGCTTTTCGTGTCAGGCCTAGCTAACCGTAATGCTTTGTGTCAGAATTTTACGTTGTATATCAGCTTTGCTGTAGTCTAAGGACTTTTCATTCTTAATTGTTTATATTTGGCTGCATGGGTCCTCACTTCGGATCCAACGTATTTTAGCAGGGTTCTTGTTCACGGTATTTGCTTATATATTTTCTATTTGAATTGTGAAGCTACATGTACATTGCTTGTGAGTGACGTCATTTCATTGTCCATACTTAAATGCACATAGCGGAGAGCCAATCAGAAACCGAGAAAATTGGAGTGAAAAAAAAATGACTGTTTCATTCAGGAATCCAGGGAGAAGAAAAGGGGGAAGTCTTTCTCCTTTTCCTTCTCGCTTCCCCCTCCCCCTCCGTCCGTTTTCTGCCCGTCGTTCACTAACTGCCCCTGGGTGTCCTAGGATGCAGCTTATCATGCTTCGTGTATCTTAGTTATCTTTGATTGTATACATTTGTATAACACGGTTCTCTTTATTAAATGATGCTGATGCTTAGGCCTGAGCAGATTGTGCTTGCTTGTTTTTTGGCATAATTGGAGCAAACGAGCATAATTTTTCAGAAAAGCACTGCTCAGGCATAATTAGAAAAAAAAAAATTTAAGTATTAAAGTCAATAAAACTTCCATTCTTTGCTACACAGAATAAGAATAATTGCAAGCTACGGTGTGTGCATGCGTGTTTACTGGATTTACAGGGTTTACTGCATACAGTGGATCTTGGGCTGGGAATAATGACAATATTCTTATGGCGCATTTAAAAATCACAATGCGCTTACATGATGAAAATTTCCTTCTAGAAAAATGCTAAATAAATGTTACTACAATTACTTAATACAGTTAGATAAAAATAATTAGTCGTAATGCTAAAATGCTAAAAATACAAAAATACTAAATATGTATATACTAACATACACTGTACACGGATGGATAAAAAGGCCATGGATAAGAAATCAATAATTAGATGTAATAAAATGTGTTACTACATATATATTTTCTTGAAAAGATAGGTTTTTGGAGCAGTTTTAAAAGTTGATACTGAAGGTGATAATTTAATGTAGTTCGGCAGAGAGTTCCATAATTTGGGAGCAGCGAGAACTACCGGAAGTATCATTTGACTTGCCTAGTTACTAGACTAGTTATTATAAAAGCGTGATTTAAGAAGCCATTAGAAGTTATTATAAAAAAACGTGCTAAACATTGATATTATTTACTTTTGAATTATTTTTTGCTGTTATATGCACAGAAATGTTGTCATTTCGTAAGCACAATTTTGGGAACTGGAGGCATAATTTGTGAACTTGAGAATACTTTTTGGCATAATTTGACAAAACTTGGAGCAGTGCTAGAAGCATAATATGCCAATTTTAGGAGCACAATCTGCTTAGGCCTACTGATGCTCAGTGCAGCTCCCTCCAATACTGTGTACTGTTATTATATTTAAAATAGAAATGTTTTCTATTCGGCTGAGCGTAGCGACAAAATGACATAAGGAGTGAGTAATATTTTATGTTACTCTTCTTCTCTTCTTCTATATTTATATCAATAGAGTTATTTAAATTTAACTGTAATTCCTTTTTTACTCGGTGCCAGAATCGAACAGGTCCCAGAGATTCTTAGTGCATACTTAATTACGCTTTAGTGCAATTGTTAGCTATTGCAGACACTTGTCGTACAAACTGTTAAACTTCTAATAATAGGACAAACTTTTCCGTCCAACTTGTCAACAGTCCCAGTTCTGCGGGACAGTTCTAGCTGGATTTTAGTCAATTGTCCCGCTCCCGCGCGACCATGAAAATATCCGGAGTTTCTGCATTTCCATCCCATACTTATGATTGACCTATTTTGAATCACAATTTTTGTTTTCGTCTCGCATTTCCCTTATAACGGGTCTTTTTTTAAAAGCTGGTTGCAGAGATAAACGAGAGAACATTTTCTACGACTTCGATATCATGTCCTCCAATGGCATTCTGAATTCTGATATACATGCTGCAGTTTCTTTGTGCCCTTGCAAGCAAATAAAGACAATACAACTGCATGTAAACAAGCAATATTACATGCGACTACAGCCTTTGATTCCTGGCATAAAATTATCAACATATTACATTGGAATCTTCGAAAATGCCATCAGTTGCCGCAGAGATCTAGAAAGGAAGCGAGATACGATACTGTGAACTTAAGTTTAGGGAATTTGAGTTTAGGACGGTTAGTTGTCTGATTGCGCATTCATAATACGAAGTACTCTGATATGTGGAGGAAGAATACTATTTCTTCTATTAATAATTAAACTACAGTAAAAATAAATAAATAAACTACAGTATATTTTTTAAGGATTCCACCACTGAGAAATACGTATCTGAACACAGTACACGTAAAAATATGATAAATTTACGTGCCGCGTGAATATCGCTTCTCAGTTAATCTTCTCGCCATATCAGGCAATATTGATTCAGGAATATTGGTGTTTATAAGTATTGTTTTTCTTATAAACTGAATAATACACGAGGCTTGGAGATATGAAATTCATATTCTTATGCTCAACTCGATGTATCTGACTCGTTCGTTGCGCTCACTCGTGAGATATCGAGTTGAACACTCGAAGATAAAATCCATATCTCCGCGTGCCCATGTATTCTCTATGTATTTACCATCTACGCTGAACTTGTGAAACAAATTATTGAATATTTACAATTCTTACCTTCAAGCCTAGAGATGAAGTGGAAAACTGACCACAGCACAAGTTACTTTATAAACGGAGGAAAGGAATTCGTTACGTAAGATCGTTAATTGGCTTATCGCCTATCGTTTTTTGGTATACATTTTAAATTCTACAAACGAAGAATTCTGCAAACAGCGACTACGTTATCGCCGCCATCTTGGTTTCCTTTATCGAATTTTTCCAAGTTAACCTTTTTTTATTGCTTCCTCCAACATGGCCGCCACGGCTTTGTCATTTGAATCTCTGTTCAGTGATTGGTTGCAAACCAGTAATTACATATTTTCAGGAAGGAGCCAAGTGAGTATCACTTTACCAATAAACTGCTCAGCACCTGCTGCTGTAAAGTGAATATCGGTAGGATTTCTCTCGTCGCCGAGCTTCTGTTGGCCTGGAAGAGGAAGTTAGCATACCTGATATTTCATACATACAAAACCGTTCAAATAAAGCAAATAACAGAAATCCTTAAGCATGTTTAGGTGTGGCTTGTTGTAATGTAGAAAGGAGAATCTTGGTGATTATTTTGCTTTTTATCTGCTCATCAGAACTGATCAAACTTTCCTGCTCGGGTGACTTGTATGCCTAAAGTGGTGACCAGCCACGTGTCAAATAATTAATGAACATAATAAAACTGGAAAGGAGCTGTTCATTGCGTAAACATTAAACACTTAATGACTGGTCCCGAGGGAAACATCGAGGAACATCGAGGATCGAGGGGAAACAAAGCTCGCTGATTCCCAAGAGTCAGTCATTAATTGATTTGTTATATAGCAACGATTATATAATTTTCTTTCCACAAATATATATTTTCCTGCCTTTTTTTAATAGTTAGGTAGTCCGACGCCATCTTATGTCACGATGCGATCACGTGGATACATTTGAATTGTATTCTGCGCGGGGTACATTGAATTTTGATGACTGCCATGTGTCTCCAGTTCAACCAATGAGAGCGTGCGTTGTATCTGGAAAACAAACTAGTGTCGTGTTGACTGTCACGTGATAACCGTTTCTCCAATCATAAAGCAGTATCCAAATGGTTTCAACAGTATAAGTACATAACAATATGAGTCAGCCCGTTTTGGGAGCTATATTTAGTTCCGGAATCATTTCCAGTTGTATTCTTCCCCTGCCGGCCCTGGGATATGAGGATCTTGGCTCATGATTAATCAACAAGCATTATGTTTAATATTAATCGATAGACTGGCACACTACGGGTAGCTACGGTAGACCTATCACAAAAGCGCTCGAAATAGAGTCGGCCTTGTTATCGTCTCCGGCTGAGAAAAACGGATCGCTAATGCAAGCTCTTGGGAACGTTTGCAATAATCGCGTCTTGGACATCTGCAAAATGGCCTTTTGTAGGATAAAATCACAAATCTGACTTCATTTATTTAAAGCACTTGTACTTACTTGAAAGAATCATCATTTATTGATGGAGTCAAGTAATGGAAGATAGATAGATAGACGAGATTCTGTAGTGTTATTAGCAAAACATGTTTCTATACATAAATGCTATTTTCCACTTCCAATCGATTGTCGATCTTTCTAAAACAGCGTTTGGAAGTTTGTTTGCCGTCCAGTAAAGCATTTTCCATGGGATCACGAACGCAATTCATTGGTTATTGAAGTGATATATCAGCACGTGACTTTTCCCTGAAAAAGCCGGCCGATTCTTAGCGAACTGATCCAAAAGGTGGACCAACTGTGTAGCTTCCAAGAAATTGTTCGTAATTTTGGTTTGGCTGGAAGAAACAGCACAAACGACTATTACTTGATATTCTGGAGTTCACAGAAACATCTGGAAAAGAATTACGTAACATACATTGATTATATAAAACATTATTTATTACTAAAAGAGAAAAGCCGTTCACAGCAATGAATAAAAATGCAATGATTTGAATGAATTAGTATTCCAAGTCATAATATATGTCATAGAAATTAGATGTCCAGATGAATATAAGCATATTGAGCAATGTTTCGGACAATGTCTAATAATTGTATATTGACGGTCTGTGATATGACACTTTACGAAAATGCGTATCTATCAAAGTTCTCATGTTACAATTATTTGAACCCGACAATAGTTCTACTTTTTGAAGAAATGAGGAGGCTGAAATTTCAAGTTCAGCTCATATGCATATGGTCGTGGCATTATATAATATCTGCAGTTATAAAAGTATAGGTTGAGTAAACTACAAACATCCATAATAGCATACATATTAAATATGTATAATCTTTTCATAAAGAATGAATTCAACAGACAAAGTAGACACAATTATCATTAGCATTATCCCGAGGGTACAATTTCAGTATGAATTAAACTGATCTTTTGACGATGAAGCAAAACAGTAGAAAACTTTAAAGTGAATTCATTTGAAACTTGCCGGTAACAACTGAGGTTTGTTATTTCTATCATTTCTATACGTTCACAAACAGGTCTTTTTACTTCAATATTTTGTATGTGATCATGCCAGCCATCCCCACTAGTGCAGCAGAAAGGACAACCTTCTCGCTTGTTGACATTGAGTTTGCTTTCCTACGCCACCAACTTCCATCCTTGAATGTACCGACAGGTGAAGCCAACTGAGCACCAAAGGCCCGTAGAACTTCTTGACTTACGCTTGGACGACCTTCCTCTGCATCCTCCTCCTCGGTGGAACCATCGTCATCTTCACAGGTATCATATGCGTACCTCATGTCATCCACATTGTCAATATTGTTATTCAATAATGCCATCTGTAACTCTGTGCCATCGTTACCTGCTTCAATCTTACTCTCTTCTTGATCTCCCTGTGGAAAACCGTGGAAATTCTTTACAAAGTACCGGCCATCCAATACTTTGGATGGGTTAATTGAAGACAAAGGGACGGGACATTCATCGCAGGCCATGATAATCTCTGATTTGTCGGTAAATTCGAGAGGCTCTGCAACAGATCCAGGTGTGTAAACACGAGAGTCCTGGTCCAGTGTCCCTCTTGTCATCATAATGTCGTCTTCACCAGAGACCTTAAACAAGTAAAACACCTGCACCTCCCGGCTCTTACCCAGTCTTCTTTTTGATCGACGTCTTGTCGCAATGTGAGATGACGAGGGTACTGGTTCCGAGATTAAGCCTTGCTGAGATGAAGTCATAGCCGAGGTTGCGTCAACCTGTGATGGCAGGGAAGACGTGGAACTCAACGAATCACCAGTTTCTTCTTGAAGTGCAATTGAGACGTCCTCCATTGTCACGTCCCCGGTGGTCTTGATGGACACTCCATGCAAATCGCCTGAGTCATCCTCGTTAAGTTTCCCAAATAAACTTTCTTCCAAACGGGTGGCGCCATTGCTCCTTTCCTCATTGCTCCTATCCTCATTGTCATGGTTACCAAGATCGCTCATCTCCGGTTTCCAATCTGCTGTCTCTCTACTGCCGACACTTGTGTCTAAGGTGTTATTGTTCTCGTCTTTGCTAAACCTGATATTCTCATTTAAAGATCTTGCAGCGTTCCAGCTTCCTGTATTAGCAGTTGGTGACGTCGGAGACGCGTCCTTGCAGGGGCTGTTTGGTGATTTGCTTATTTTCTCGGGATCTGCAGGAGAGGGAATTGTGGGCCAATTTTTATCGATGATGTTGGTCGGATTGCCATCCTCTTGCCTCGCTAACGATTGAGTTGGGGCTGGATTCGTTAGATCGAATATCACTCGTGATGTGGTCTTTTGTCGATCTAATATTGGCGGAATGCTTGCCTCTAGGTTCACTGGATAGGGAAGTGTTGCCTCCGAACACTTCGTTTCGGTGATCTTCACTGGTTTGCCCTTTTCTGGACGATTAGCTGTTAACCTCCGGCTTTCCTTTGAGCCGGGAGGCGAAGGAAGTGTTGGCCACGGCCAGTCAGTTTCTCCAGTCTTTGTCGACTGATTCGTTTCTTGCTTGTTAGTTGTTTGCTTGTTTACCTTTGATCTCACGAGAGGAGCAAGTGTTGGCCACGCCCACAATTTGTCATTCTCTTTGCTGCCTTTTGACCTTTCCTTAGGTGTCAGTGGGTAGGGAATGGTTTGACATTTCGCCTTTCTGGATTTCTCACGTACCTCTTTGGATTTACCAATATTGCCAGTTGGTAGATCTTCACTGTCACTGACATACGATGTTCTAGTTTTTGGTCTTGCACCTGTTGGGTACAGAATGCTGACGTTTTCGCTTCTGTTATTTGTGATGGCATCAAAATCTCCATCTGAGACAGGTTCTCCTGTATCACCCCCTCTAGGGTATCCTCCCCCGGGGTCGTCGCTACTACTCCTTTCTCTTCCAGGTCTGTGAAGGTATGACAAGAAATAATTGGAATTGTCAGTTTGAAATGCAAATAACTGTTCAATATTCATAGGATATCCGCTTAAGCCAGGAGGCATTACCAGGAGCATCCATCTGTTATGCATTCGCGATCGTGAGCCAGCATGTCCCTCAGATCAGGCTATTTTTAGCCGCAAAAAGAGGCCGTGAGAAGCCTTGTGAACCAAGTAATTTCGTGCAAAAATGTACTAGGCAAACAATGATGTTGTGTTATGCGGAACATTAAGCAGTTATTGGACGAGGCTGAGCAAAATATGATGAATTGTCTGTGGCGAGTAACCAGTACGTTATTTGCCGATGCCGAAGGCAGAGACAAATAACTGGTAGCGAGACCCATGCAATTCTTCATATTTTGCGATAGCCGTGGTTCCAATAATTGTTTTATTATTCAGTACTTTGGGCATCCAAATTGCACGCAATTTCCTCCTCTGAACGCTCTGGAAACCGAGCAGCCATGTTGGGATTTGTTGTTGAATAGCACTGCGCATGCTCACAATAATATCTGCAGCATACGATTATTTTCGCGCAATTATCTGGAGGTGAATAAACCAATCAAAATTCGGGATACTGAGGAACTGAATAATAAATATTATTATTGCATACAACGAGAAAACCTCGCCATTGTGAAAAATTAAGCATTTTATACAACCTCGTTCCCAGGGTCTTCTCGGTCAGATCCAATCTGACCGAGAAGACCCTGGGGACGAGGTTGCATTTTATAGGCCTCGGATGTTCTAAAAATAACCTGATCTGGGAATGTGCTGACTCAGATTCACTATGGGAGATGGACGCTCCTGGTATGTGAGCAAAGAGCTATAGCGATGTGGATCTCTCCGAACAGGGTATGGTAGTGGCAGGCGTATTGTTTCACTCTCATAAACTCGAAGAAAAACGTAAAGTCAGCTCAACTGATCGATTAATTAGTTTCCAATACGCAAGCCTTATTGTCGAAGTCAGCTAGGGAAGGGGTTGGCAATTTACAAAACAATTGCACAAGAGAACACAGGGAGATCCAGGAAGATTACAATGTGAAAAGAAATCGTGCAGAACTCGCACAGTGCAAAAAAAACAAAAACAAATCGTGCAGAGACAAAAAGGCAAAAAAATGTTACCTCACCCATTCCCTGATTTCTAATGGTCCACCCTTAGCATAACCCAGCCGCCGTCCATTGGCAAACTCGCCATCCGATTGGCTAGCCAGTCGGCGTCTATCGATCGTTAGAATAACCCAGCCGCCGTCTATTGGCAAACTCGCCATCTCATTGGCTAGCCAGGTAGTCGACCATGCGCGCGCTGCAGAATTGAGAGCGTGGCACTGGTTACCGTGACCTAGAACCAATCAGATCGCAGCACCTCGCGCGAAAAATAATAATTTCCGCGCAATCTTCCAGGATAATTTATTTGTACCGTATTTATGATGCGCAGTTATCCCATTGATGCGAAATCCACTACTCTATACAACCCAATACTATCGCCAGAATTCATTTCTGCTTACCAGTTACAAAATTAGCTCCTCTCTCCTTAGTTACTGTTGCTATGTCAGTAGCGGCGAGCGGTTTTGAACTTGTGGAGGGTGAGCTCCTGAAAGGCGCTAGTTCCACGAAATCTCCCTAGCCTCATATACAAACGCTCTTTTGGCTCGTAACGCGTTCCTTCCAAAAGAGCGTCTGCATGCGTAGGAGGTAACGCCCTTTCCCCCCGGCCCACTTTGAGTTTTGAGGGAGTCAAGAGTCCCCTGCCCCCATGACTCTGCCGTATATCTATGTCCCGATAGCCTTCGCAACATTGTGAATGATTTATCGATTTCCTGTCTTAACTCTTTGCGAAGGACTCAAGTTAATTTGTGTTTACTTTTCATATCCGACGAGCTTGTGAGACAAGATGGTGGCCGTATACTACCGCATGGGAATATTGCTGCGTTCTGATTGGTCTGAAGTGTTTAATTGACAGGTGTATATAACTATGATTAAGGTAATAAGTCACCACTACATACCGCTCCATCGTGAGAACAGTGAATCCAATCACAATCAGCCCGCACAAACCATTCCACAAATATATCAGCCAGTTGTTCATGACGTGAGTGTAAACTGTCACTGTGGCCTTGAATACGAACGGAGCTGCAATAATAACAAGACGGGCCGATGAATCTGGAATTCTTATCGGTTCGTATTAGAACGGAACGTACCGCATTGAACGAACTAGTTTTCTGTCTTATAATATACTGAGTACATGTTTAGCGTACTGCAAAACGGGAAGTTTCTGTCCCGGGCTAATTTGGATTTGTTTGCCTTGTTAAGAAACGTTCGACACTTAACGGTGGTAACTCTAGCATGGGTGGCACAGGCTTGAATAAATAAAACAGAGAATAATAGAGAGAGAGAGAAGAGGAGAGGGAACAGAAAAAATGAGCCTCTGGTGTTATCCGTTGAGAGTCACTTCAATGCGCTGAGTTTTAAATCAAGAAAACGCGTCAAACCGGTTTTGCTGAGCCATCGGTAAGCCAATGAAAATGATCGTTCCATCCAGCACTCACGGTTGCGCCTGGTAATGACTAGATTATCCAATCAGAGACGAGGTTCAAATTATCTGTTCGCAGAGGCTTTTCCTTTTCTTCAGATTCCTTTATTTCGCACTATTTTGTACAATTATTTTGATAATAAATTAACATATATGATGCTATTTAACAAGATGATGTTAAATAGATTGAGAATAAAGGGAAACAGTGTGGAGTAGTTAGATCCAATGTTACACCCTTTCTTTGACTTGTTTGCACGATGCTGTTCTAACGATATTTTGGAGGCAAAAATGAGGCCGTTTTACTGTTTTCTCAAACATCCAAGGTCTTTTCAAGACCAGTGCGAACCATGTTCGAGTAGGGTATAGTAACTCATGAAAGTCTTGTACGACTGACAAAATTTGATACTGGAATATAACCATCGTCCTCCAAATCAGGAGGCAGTTAACACGAGTCAGCAGTGAACTGTTTCCTCCGAGTTCGAAATAACAAATCTTACCTGTTGTTCGGTAGACTGCACCTGTCGTGATCACCACCAACATCGCTATTAAAGTCGCTTTTAACATTTTTACCAGTAACATTTTCGTCACATAAATAGTGATCTCTGTTTGCATATGCTTCTCAATCAATGAATGCGTTGTAATTGATAATTCTATTGTGACGTCACACGCTGTGACCAGAGAACAAGATGTCGCGCGCTGTGATCAAATGACAATGAATGCGTTGTAACTGATAATTCTATTGTGACGTTGTGCGCTGTGACCAGAGAACAAGATGTCGCGCGCTGTGATCAAATAAATGATAACCCGCGCGAGCAGAGTA
Organism: Actinernus sp. WN-2022; assembly: GCA_030867875.1. Lineage (NCBI taxonomy): Eukaryota > Metazoa > Cnidaria > Anthozoa > Actiniaria > Actinernidae > Actinernus > Actinernus sp. WN-2022. The sequence continues at coordinate 20,065,616 of JAOWCC010000064.1, read as the reverse complement.
CCATACATACATACTTTTATTATCCACTCCCCCGTGGGGCTTTTCAGAGATAATTACAATTAAATATCTAATTAACTAATGTGATATATCTATATAAACTATCTACAATAATGTATATGGAAAATATTAATCAATAAAATTCTGTAGTAATTTATGTCTTACAGAACGCTTAAAAATACTTATGATCGCGCCCGAACCCCGACGGTAGCCTGTTCACAGGCCCTGGATACAAAAGGACAAAAGAGAAGAGGACGACTGGGTAGAGAAGGTGATGGGAGGGGGAATGGGAGAGAAAGAGTCCCCCTCTTCTTTCCGTCCGCCATTTGGTTTTCGTCACGTTCTATTTTCGTCATTTTCCCCAGCAGTTAGAGCCTGTGAACAGGCTACGACGCGCGGCGATCGAGCGACGTGCCTGAAAAAGTGCTGACCTAGCTGCACGCGCACTGTTGAAAATCAGGCGGCCCGGATCGAAACCAGCTTCATTGCACCTTGGGCTATTCCCCACGGATACATGTATTTCCCAAACGTTTTTCTCTGTTCGAAAGGAAAACGATAACGGAGGAGATAGCCTGTACCATTCGTTCATGCGTTCAAGTGTTCGCACTCTAGTCTGGACTGTTGCAACAGTTTGGGCTACCTGACTCTGAAATAGCCAAGCTACAGCGCTTACAGAACGCTGCCGCTCGGCTAGTCACTAAAATAAAGAAATCAGAACGTATTCCAGTTAAATCTAGAATTAGTTATAAGGTTCTATTAATCACGTATAAAGCTCTCCATAGTCTGGCCCCGGATTATATTTCTGATCTGCTACAGAGGTATAAGCCAGCCCGTACTTTAAGATCCTCTAGTTATAACTTGCTGTCCATACGTTACCAAAGTCAAATACTGTGTCTTACGGAGATAGAGCATTCTCGATCTGCGCTCCAAGACTTTGGATCGGAACTCTCTTCCGTCTAACATCAGGAGTGCCGACATTGTTAATGTATTTAAATCTAAGTTAAAGACTTAATTTTAAATGCTTGCGCGATATTACTAGAACACGCGTAAGTAGATTGTTTTTATTATTTTTAGTTTATCACTATCATTGATATTGTAAGAGCATTGAGCGCTGTATAATGCTCCTAAAACGTATGTATTATTATATTACTATAGCAAAAGAAATATTAACAATAGGGTGCATTGTCTATAAAACAATGGAACCTGGTTTTATACTGAATGCCCCAGGTGTAAATATGCCAACTCAAAGATACAGTATGGGAGATGGATGGGAGATGGATGGGAGATGGATGGGAGATGGATGGGAGATGGATGGGAGATGGATGGGAGATGGATGGGAGATGGATGGGAGATGGATGGGAGATGGATGGGAGATGGATGGGAGATGGATGGGAGATGGATGGGAGATGGATGGGAGATGGATGAGAGATGGATGAGAGATGGATGGGAGATGGATGGGAGATGGATGGGAGATGGATGGGAGATGGATGGGAGATGGATGGGAGATGGATGGGAGATGGATGGGAGATGGATGGGAGATGGATGGGAGATGGATGGGAGATGGATGGGAGATGGATGGGAGATGGATGGGAGATGGATGGGAGATGGATGGGAGATGGATGGGAGATGGATGGGAGATGGATGGGAGATGGATGGGAGATGGATGGGAGATGGATGGGAGATGGATGGGAGATGGATGGGAGATGGATGGGAGATGGATGGGAGATGGATGGGAGATGGATGGGAGATGGATGGGAGATGGATGGGAGATGGATGGGAGATGGATGGGAGATGGATGGGAGATGGATGGGAGATGGATGGGAGATGGATGGGAGATGGATGGGAGATGGATGGGAGATGGATGGGAGATGGATGGGAGATGGATGGGAGATGGATGGGAGATGGATGGGAGATGGATGGGAGATGGATGGGAGATGGATGGGAGATGGATGGGAGATGGATGGGAGATGGATGGGAGATGGATGGGAGATGGATGGGAGATGGATGGGAGATGGATGGGAGATGGATGGGAGATGGATGGGAGATGGATGGGAGATGGATGGGAGATGGATGGGAGATGGATGGGAGATGGATGGGAGATGGATGGGAGATGGATGGGAGATGGATGGGAGATGGATGGGAGATGGATGGGAGATGGATGGGAGATGGATGGGAGATGGATGGGAGATGGATGGGAGATGGATGGGAGATGGATGGGAGATGGATGGGAGATGGATGGGAGATGGATGGGAGATGGATGGGAGATGGATGGGAGATGGATGGGAGATGGATGGGAGATGGATGGGAGATGGATGGGAGATGGATGGGAGATGGATGGGAGATGGATGGGAGATGGATGGGAGATGGATGGGAGATGGATGGGAGATGGATGGGAGATGGATGGGAGATGGATGGGAGATGGATGGGAGATGGATGGGAGATGGATGGGAGATGGATGGGAGATGGATGGGAGATGGATGGGAGATGGATGGGAGATGGATGGGAGATGGATGCTCTGGTAATGGGCTCCTGTCAGTAGCTTTTTTCATTTTCCGTTATCTTCTTTTTTCTTCTAAACCTTTGCACTCATTTCCCTTGATACTTGTCTCTAACCAGCATGCTTTTGTACAATACGTGAATTTTGTAACATTTCTGGCATTTAATCCCTAATATTGGTTACTTTTCATGGATCCTGTGACTTCATAAGATTAATCAACTCACTCCCTAGAGTAAACTACTACAATAAATTCCCGTAGGTTTCCCTTTTGACATCACAAGATGAATCAATCCCGTAATTCGGGTAACTTTTATTCTAGTTGAATTGCTGCTCCAGTCTCTCGAAGAAAACTAATTTAGACAACTGAAGTATATTAGAAATAGAATTTGGGGCAAAAAGAGTTAATGTTGTTTTATGGCTTTACGTACTGTTTAAAACACGATTTTTTTAATTGCACTTTAAACTTCATAGTAAGGGCTATGCAATGTCATTTGAATATGTATATTCTGCCGAGGATAGATCATTAACGACATTCCGCACGTGAAACCAGTTTGTGGCTATAAGCACCGTTGCTCATTGGTGGCTGGGGAATATATAAGGAAAAGGACGCTTCCACCATGTGCTTAGCAAGAAAAGAAAACCAATAAAACAGAACTCGGCGCCCACCCGCCCACCCTGTTCAGCCGGGGTTGATATCACCCCGAAGAGGTTCCGAGAATTTGTGAAGAATGTGGAAAAATTCCTGCATGCTGCAAGTGATGTTGAATTACTCAGAGTCCTCTATTCTCCTTAATTCTCGGAACCTCTTCCCAATTATAAAACTCCGCCACTTCGTGCCGGTTCTGTTCCGGTCGGAGTGGCATTTCCACACCTTATTAATGACAATACCCGAGGCAGAATAATACACTATTGCTGGTTTGCAATCAATCCCCAGAGTTAAAGAGATAAAGACGTGCGGCCGTGTCGGATGATAATAAAATATTTTGTTATTGTCATCCAACATGGCCGCCATGACGTTAATTGCAAACGAAGAATAGGACGACGTTTGTCGCCCATGGCGGTGAAAGAGTTAATAAACAACTATATTCCCTATGTTCGCTTTTGGCTCGTTTCATTTTAAACTCTCAAAATGTCGCATTTTAACAGGAGAGGCTGATTCGCTCCCCTACGTTCTTCACTGTTCTGTAATTTGAATTTCAAATTCGCCATGCGTGAAAAGAGGATGGGCTTACCCTTTTATACCTAACCGGAACTTCTTGTTTAGAGCCGGCCTGTACCGCTCGAAACGAACCACATCATTGGCTTACCCAACAATACAAAATACCCTAACCTTTAGAACGTGCAGTTCAAAAACAATAGAGCTACAGTATTTTAAAGCACTTGTACGAGATCGGTAGAGTTATTAGCAAAACCACCTCCAATCGATTGTCGATCTTTCTAGACCCGCGTTTTTAAAGATAGCTTGCCATCCAGCATCCATGGCAACACTCTCCTCCAACACGGACATGATGAGAAAGAAATTATATCACAGGTGACCCAATTGCTCTGTAAGTGGCAATATTTACTAGCATTTGAATGGGATTTTTTTAGAACTAATATTGAATAAAAAGCGACAATACTTTCAGCATGTGTTTATTTGTCCATGGCGCTGCGTGTGGTTGTAATTTCAGCGAGTTTTGACCCCAGCAGTTCTGTACACTGGTGTTATACCAGGGTCGTAACGAGGTATATTTTTTCTCTAGTGGTCCCTTGTTGTGAGGTCACTCGCTGTGATCAGATTAATGGGAAAATTAGATAATACATTGACATCAAGAAAGACACATGCTCCTTGGCATCCCGGGGGGGGGGGGGGGGGGGGGGGGGGAACTCTCCATAAAAATAGACGGGGGTGCTCGACGTGAGAAATGAAATTCACCCCTAAAAGATAGCAATATGGGCGTGGATCACAAAAAAATTACCCCTAAAAGATAGCACTCCAAAAGACAAATTTGTGCAAACTAAAGGAAATAAGAGACAAAGCTCTGCCCCATAACCTCGTCTTTAATATTCGGATGGATCAAACTCTATATCGAAGCCGTAAATACCGATTCAACTTGTGGGGTCTCGTGCTCGAGGATCCAGCGCTATTTTTTCTCGGCCACAAAAATTTTGGATCTCGGAGACCCCTAAAAGATAGCAGACCTTTGGAAGACCCCTAAGAGATAGCACGGCTAACGATTTTAACCCCTAAAAGATAGGTCGAACACCCCCGTCTATTTTTATGGGGAGTCTCCCCCCCCCCCCCCCCCCGGGCTTGGCATTTGGATATCTAGCAGCTCCAATGCATTAAATGCTTTTCAGATTCAACTGAGACGTATAGCTTCCAAAATCCCAAATTCTAGATATATCCTTTAAACAATTTCTAGTGGGTTCCTATCCTCAATCAATTTTTTTTTTCTCAACAGCTGAAAATGAAATTACCAGTCTTATAACGGAACTAAATCCCAATAAATCGTCTGGACTAGATTCCATTGATCCATCCATCAAATATTTTCAACAAATCTATGGAAGTAGGCAGGGTACTTGACAAACTTAAATCTGCAGTACCTGTTTATAATGTCAGTTTTGTAATTACAGAACCATATTAATTCTTCCAGTATTCCCTAAAATTCTAGAAAAAGTAATTTACACTACTCATAAATTACCTTAAAAACTTAACATCTTATCCAATATGGTTTTAGGAAGAACTGGTCATTCAACTTACATGGCCTTAATTAGTCGAACTTATCGACAACCTTTCCCAATCAATCGATAACAAGGAATTTAGCATTGGTGTCTTTATTGACTTATCCAAAGCATTTGACACTGTCAATCATAAAATTCTCCTGCAAAAGCTTTGTCATTATGGCATCAGAGGAACACAACTTCTCTGGTTTGACGACGACCTACAAAATAGACAACAAATTGTTAAATTCAACGATACTTTATCATCAGCTAGAACCATTAATTGTGATGTTCCTTAGTGTTCAATCCTGGGGCCCCACACGTTCAATTCTGGCCCCCCTCCTAGTATTTCTTCTGTGCATCAACGACATCTCCAACTGTTCTAGTCTTTTAAACTTTATTTTTTTGGCCGACGGTCCTGACGACACAAGTATTTTTTCTTCTGGTAAAGATTTCAATAAACCTATTCAAAACACTAATCAATAACTCATACACTTATCTAACTGGCTTAAAGTGTTTATGAAACCAAATTTTGCATCTTTATTTTATTACAGAATAATAAAGTTCATTCTTTTCTGATTATCAAGAGTATATTTATTTTTCAGTTCCGCCTTCGGAAAGGTCTCTTTTTCGCCATTCAAATTGACTATTTCATGCTAAAAACTGTCCGGTTTGCCGCGCGGCCAAATGAGCTGCGTGACGTCACTGTGAGGACTCGTTGTTACAAACATGGCGGGCTCCAGCGACAAAGTTTCAGAGAAAGCTAAAAATAAGCGGAGGTGGAAGATATTGTGGCTGCATGGTGGCCTTGGTTTTCTTCCCGTATTTAACTTTATCCTACGCCAAAATACAATGGACATTGAAGTTCTAATACATGTATACAGTGTTACTCATTCACAGTTTGATACAACACAACTACAAGAAATGACTCACCAAGAACTCGGCGATAACTTTAATACTCCTGGGCCCGGTTGTTCGAAGCAAGGTTAAGCGCTAACCCAGGGTTAAATCGCTAACCCTGGGTTAAACTGTACAGATTGCAATTACAGATTTAGCGCTAACCTAGGGTTAAAGTTAACCTTGCTTCGAACAACTCGGCCCTGTACTTTTATGCTGAAGCCAGAACAGTGAATGGCAAAGAATACAATATAGGGTTATTATAAAACAAATAACAGATGGTTCTCCTTGTTCTATCACAAAATAATGTACTTTCGAGGTCTTGAAATGCCGCTAAATGTACTCGCGTTCTGCTCGTGCATCCGCAGTTTTTCAAGACCTCGAGTGAGCAATATATTTTTTATAGAACAAGGAGAACCACCTTTTATTTGTTAAGTATTGTGTTGCGTTCTACTGTATTTCATTTTTTTGTATTGAATTGTTTGTGCTTTATTATATTGTATTTTTTTGTAGAAATGCGTGTCGTCCTACATGATCATATTTAGAAGTCCTCACAGTGACGTCATTGTAATGGCGGATTCGGTTCCAGGCCCCGGACAGTTTTAAGCATAAAGTAGTCAATTTGAATGGCGAAAGAGAGACCTTTCCGAAGGCAGAACTGAAAAATAAATATACTCTTGATAATCAGAAAAGAATGAACTTTATTATTCTGCAATACAATAAAGATGCAAAATTTGATTTCATAAACAATGAATTTGAAAACCAAAAAATCGTCATCTGTGAAAAAAAATAAACCCTACCCTAAACTCAATGATCTAACCGGATAAAAATCAATACAATAAATATTGAACAAGTAAACTCAACTAACTTTCTTGGTGTCCATATCAACGAACACTAAGATTGGAAACCACATATTAATCATGTAGCCCTCAAATTAGCTAAATCGGTTGGAATTATCAACAAAGTCAATTCTTATATCTCTGTATCAACCAGAAGAACACTGTATTGTACTTTAGTTTTACCCTACATCCAATACTGCAACATTGTATATATGGGCAAAGTCATATCCTACTAATCTCGAAAAAATCAGCTAAAATTACAAAAACGTGTTGTCCAAATAATCGCAAATGCTGGATATAGAGACCATACCATCATTCTACAAATTTAAACTACTTAACGTATATGGCATTAATAAATACCAAACAGAATGTTTTATATTTAAATGATTTGACAGTTCATCAACACTTCCTCGAAATTTTAGAGATTATTTCAGGCTTAACAAGGAGATAATATATACACTCCTATGAAACTAGAAGTGCCAACAAAATCCACGTCGACAAAGTAAGAACGACAACCAAGACAACTTACACTTAAGCACAGTGGGACAGCTTTCTGGAACTCTCTGGATGACGCCATTATCCACTCCACATCATCACATCCTTTCAATCCGATGAATTAATAGTGACCTTTTTATTACTTACTCAACTAGCCTACCTTAATTAATAAATTAGTTAAATACTAGCCAGCTTAGCCTTCACTGCAGTCACCGGTGATCAGTGCTTACAAGCTCCTTGGAGTTTTTACTGATCAACCATCCATACACCTTCAACTAAGCCTTTAACCTAATACATGTTGCAAGCTTCCCTTATCTATTGTCACTATTTTATTATCTTGACAAGACAGCTGTATTGTAATCTTCTGTACTTATATGGTAAAGAAACTGATTGATAGATTGATGAGCAAAAAGGGGAATAGCCATTTGCAGGAAACAGTCACGTGCTGATATATCACTTCAATAACCAATGAATAGGCCTTATACATGATGACGTCATGCTTTTCTGATCATCACCAAGCCTCACTTTGACACATTTCCTCTCCTGAGAATACCAAGACAATGGTCTGAATTAGAGTACCACAAGGAAATACTGGTAGTGTAGGTATCATGCATAAGGTCTATTCTCTCCTCTGAGAATACCAAGACAATGATCTAAATTAGAGTAACAAAAGAACATTATGGTAGTGTAGGTATCATGCATAAGGTCTATTCTCTCCTCTGAGTCTACCAAGACAATAATCTAGAGTAGAGTAACAAAAGAACATTATGGTAGTGTAGGTATCATGCATAAGGTCTATTCTCTCCTCTGAGTCTACCAAGACAATAATCTAGAGTAGAGTAACAAAAGAACATTATGGTAGAGTAGGTATCATGCATAAGGTCTATTCTCTCCTCTGAGTCTACCAAGACAATAATCTAGAGTAGAGTAACAAAAGAACATTATGGTAGTGTAGGTATCATGCATAAGGTCTATTAAAAGAGTGTGAATAAATTGTTGTTGTTGTTGTTGTTCCTAATTTACTCGTGGTATAGTCTAGTCTCTATTGCATTATCTGTAAATAGTGTGGATAAATATCGTATTGTATTGTGCAATTCTGGATTAATTTGAACTTGTGAGATTTTTCAAAGAGCCTACGGGTTCATGTAAGTTTGAGACTTTTTGAAAAACCTACTCGTTGAAATAATAAATGCCGAATAGGCCTTTATCAGGAAACGGTCACGTGCTGATATATAATTTCACCAATAGCCAATGAATTTCGCTCGTGATACCATGCAAAGGATTATGGGTACATTTACAAGGCATAAGGTGTATTGACCAATCAGAACTCGGACGGCCATGAAAAAGGAAAATGTGCTGGCAGACACGAGTTGGAACGAACCCTCAATGGAGCGGGCTCATGCGGGGAATTTGGTAAAATATATTTAGTTTCAGAAAAGCATCCCCCTTTTTTGCCTCCATGACTGAGCGCTCGTTCCAGCTCGTCCGTGAGAATACGAATCTTGCCTCAGTATTAAGTAAGCGATACACCAACCAGGGAGTAGCTAACTAATGAAAGCATCGCTACAAATGTAAGCTATTTACACTGATATTGCAGTCGTAGAGGGCTCGTTCCAGCTCGTCCGTATGAATAGGAATCTTGCCTATTAAGTAAGCGATACACCAACCAGGGAGTAACAATAACCAATTAAAGCATCGCTACAAATGTAAGTTACACTGATACTGCGGTCGTTGAGGGTTCGTCCATAAGAATAGGAATCTTGCCTATTAAGTAAGCGATACACCAACCAGGGAGTAACAATAACCAATTAAAGCATCGCTACAAATGCAAGTTACACTGATACTGCAGTCGCTGAGGGCTCGTTCCAGCTCGTCCGTAAGAATAGGAATCTTACCTATTAAGTAAGCGATACACCAACCAGGGAGAAACAATAACCAATTAAAGCATCGCTACAAATGCAAGTTACACTGATACTGCAGTCGTTGAGGACTCGTCCATAAGAATAGGAATCTTGCCTATTAAGTAAGCGATACACCAACCAGGGAGTAACAATAACCAATTAAAGCATCGCTACAAATGCAAGTTACACTGATACTGCAGTCGCTGAGGGCTCGTTCCAGCTCGTCCGTAAGAATAGGAATCTTGCCTATTAAGTAAGCGATACACCAACCAGGGAGTAACAATAACCAATTAAAGCATCGCTACAAATATAAGTTACACTGATACTGCAGTCGTCGAGGGCTCGTACCAGCTCGTCCGTGCGAATACGAATCTTTAATAACAGTAAAAACAAACAAATAAAATTAAGGCCTTTGCAAGATGAAAAGAGAAACCATTTATTTTCATTTATCTCATTTATCTCATACATTGATTTCAAGCCATTTAGAATAAATACAGTTTTATCATAACTGAGCAGCTGTATAGTTTCACCATAATCTAGCGTGCTATTGCCGCCTGTCATAAGTATGCAAAATTAACTTATTACTGACTTGGATATGCTTTGTGTATTAAAAATACCTTAATTTGACAATACCTACGCGCGTTTGTATTAAACAAGAATATCAATCAATGCATGAATGTATACACCATTTCAAAAAAACTTAAACTCATCCTTCTTGCCCTTTGGGATTTCAAATCCAGAACAGTCACACAAGAAAGCAAGTAATCAGTGGCTTCTCTAGGCTCGGTTTCCAGCCATGGGGGTTTCGGTAAGCCCGCGATCCTCTCCCCACTCACTGTTAGTGGGGGGAGGCTTTGGAGAAACGACACCCCAACGGCTGAAACCGAGCCTATGGCTTCTCCTGTTAGAATAGTAAATTGCTTTAGCTAAAATTAAAATAAGCCAAGAAAAAGTAAACAGCATGCAGGAAGCTAGTTGCTCAGTTATGCCTGTTAATAGCGTTTTAAAACCGTTTACAAACTCTTTAGTGTATTTTTAGACATTGAAGTTTTTGATTTGAATTTCGCGCGATGCCAAATGTCAGAGATCATTCAAGCGGAGAATCACAAGCTGCAGAGCTTTGAACCAAATTCAGTGTTCTCTTGATAAAGGCTGAGTGACAACTGAAGGTGTCTTCAACCTGGCTGAGACTTTCAGCTACAACCACAATCCATTTCGGTGTGGGAATGCGCCTGTACGGGACAACCTTTTTTAAACAGCTGTATATCGGTGTGGTATGAACGCAACCTTTGAGCACTGGCCAAACGGACAAGTCGATGGTAGCAAGCCAACGTAAGTATCGAACTTGCCTTATTTTTCCACGTTTTTGCATTGACCTGAATGTGATGACTTTATCCAGCCCAAGTTCATATACAAGTCGATGGTCGATCGAACTTGCCTTTAATTTTCCACGTTTTTGCATTGACTTGAATGTGATGACTTTATCCAGCCCAAGTTCATATACAAGTCGATGGTCACAAGCTAACGTAAGTATCGAACTCGTCTTAATTTTCCACGTTTTTGCATTGACTTGAATGTGATGACTTTATCCAGCCCAAGTTCATATACAAGTCGATGGTCACAAGCTAACGTAAGTATCGAACTCGTCTTAATTTTCCACGTTTTTGCATTGACTTGAATGTGATGACTTTATCCAGCCCAAGTTCATATACAAGTCGATGGTCACAAGCTAACGTAAGTATCGAACTCGTCTTAATTTTCCACGTTTTTGCAGACTTGAATGTGATGACTTTATCCAGCCCAAGTTCATATACAAGTCGATGGTCACAAGCTAACGTAAGTATCGAACTCGTCTTAATTTTCCACGTTTTTGCATTGACTTGAATGTGATGACTTTATCCAGCCCAAGTTCATATACAAGTCGATGGTCACAAGCTAACGTAAGTATCGAACTTGCCTTAATTTTCCACGTTTTTGCATTGACTTGAATGTGATGACTTTATCCAGCCCAAGTTCATATACAAGTCGATGGTCACAAGCTAACGTAAGTATCGAACTCGTCTTAATTTTCCACGTTTTTGCATTGACTTGAATGTGATGACTTTATCCAGCCCAAGTTCATATACAAGTCGATGGTCACAAGCTAACGTAAGTATCGAACTTGTCTTAATTTTCCACGTTTTTGCATTGACTTGAATGTGATGACTTTATCCAGCCCAAGTTCATATACAAGTCGATGGTCACAAGCTAACGTAAGTATCGAACTCGTCTTAATTTTCCACGTTTTTGCATTGACTTGAATGTGATGACTTTATCCAGCCCAAGTTCATATACAAGTCGATGGTCACAAGCTAACGTAAGTATCGAACTTGCCTTAATTTTCCACGTTTTTGCATTGACTTGAATGTGATGACTTTATCCAGCCCAAGTTCATATACAAGTCGATGGTCACAAGCTAACGTAAGTATCGAACTCGTCTTAATTTTCCACGTTTTTGCATTGACTTGAATGTGATGACTTTATCCAGCCCAAGTTCATATACAAGTCGATGGTCACAAGCTAACGTAAGTATCGAACTCGTCTTAATTTTCCACGTTTTTGCATTGACTTGAATGTGATGACTTTATCCAGCCCAAGTTCATATACAAGTCGATGGTCACAAGCTAACGTAAGTATCGAACTCGTCTTAATTTTCCACGTTTTTGCATTGACTTGAATGTGATGACTTTATCCAGCCCAAGTTCATATACAAGTCGATGGTCACAAGCTAACGTAAGTATCGAACTTGCCTTAATTTTCCACGTTTTTGCATTGACTTGAATGTGATGACTTTATCCAGCCCAAGTTCATATACAAGTCGATGGTCACAAGCTAACGTAAGTATCGAACTTGTCTTAATTTTCCACGTTTTTGCATTGACTTGAATGTGATGACTTTATCCAGCCCAAGTTCATATACAAGTCGATGGTCACAAGCTAACGTAAGTATCGAACTCGTCTTAATTTTCCACGTTTTTGCATTGACTTGAATGTGATGACTTTATCCAGCCCAAGTTCATATACAAGTTGATGGTCGCAAGCCAACGTGAGTGTAAGAGCAGATTTCGTCACAGCGACAAAAATACGGCATGCCCGTAGCCTTCCCGTAACCGTATTGTAACTTACTGTACCGTAACTCTGTACTTTGATTGGATCAAAAGATAAAACAATGGGAAGCCATTTCAATGTCACGGCATGACGTACGGTAACCGTAACTAAGTCATTGCCGTAACTTGCCCACTCATACGAAATCCGCTCCGAATTTTTTACTTTTGAATGTGACGACTTTTGTCCAGCTCAAGTTCGCAAGTCGATGCAAATCTTCCACCATGTGATCCCCAACACAAGTGGAAAAAATTGATGAGAAATCAAGAGTGGAATAAACATGCGTTTTACAATGAAATTCCTGAAATCAGGATGCAAGAAAAACTTGATCAGCAACACAGCGACTTCTTCTGCTTAACTTGGGTCAACTTGCAAACTGCCACGCGAGTTTATTTGAACAGGCTTCGTGAAGGAAAAGGCCAATTCCCAGATTGCAAGACTTTGATTTCACATAATCTGTTATGGGGGCTGAGACATGCTATTTGAGAAGACATGACTGGATGAAGTGGCAACATGTCATTCCATGTAACCGATTCCTGCACTATAAAAGGCCTCTGCCAGGCGCACTAGATCTCACATCTTCAGTTCACTCAACCTTTGTCATGTAAACATCTCTATTCAAAGCTCTGCATTTAACATGTGATGTTCTCTGACTTTTGTTATCGCGCGAAATTAAAATCAAACACTTGAATGCTTAATTTTTTTAAATTGTGCATGGTTCTAAAACACTATTGACAGGCATAACTGAGCAACTAGCTTCCTCCTATTTACTTTTAGCGTCAGCAATTTAGGGGGTGTTTACATGAAGGGGGTTGACCCTAGTGCTTTAGAGAACTCTAATTTGAATAGGAATATACACATCCGGTGGAATTCTCGCTTTCAAATTTACCCCCTCTTTATAGACCCTATGCATAAGTACTGGTAACTAGCATGTCAACGAGGCCGGTAGGTCCTCTGGAATGTTGAAATTGAAGCGCCGGGGAGATTGTGAAATGCACTGAATGAATTTTCAGTGAAACAATGCCGTTAATTTGCTATGCGCCTGGCTGGTTGTACTATAAAGAAAAATAAAGGATAAAGAGGACAGATTAGCAACATTTTTCAACTAAACAATCATGTTCAACACGTTTCACACCTCCTGCTAGTATTTCAACTTCAACATTCCAGAGGACCTACCGGCCTCTTTTTCGTGTTGTGACCGCGCGAGTTATGCATAGTGTGTATATTCAGTTTAATTAGTTGTGTTATTTTTATATCATTGTCCTCTGTGTCATGAATATCTAATGATGTGTAAGAAGCCATTTCAAAGCCGCGTAATTGTTTTAGACGTGGGTTTTAGATCCTCGTGCAATAAAACATGTCTCAGGCTACGTCGTCGACATGGTTCATGGCCTTGGATCTAGAAACCACGTCTACAACAAGCACTTGGCTTTGAAATATTACTTCAAATCCCAAAGGACGAAAAAAGGGGAGGAGCAATCTCTTTTATAGTGTGGGTCCTAATTGTTTAAGACAACAAATTAATATCTTTGCGTGGAGGAGCAATCCTTTTATAGTGTGGGTCCTAATTGTTTAAGTAACAATCCGCGCAAGAGGTAGGCACAATTCTATTGTTCAGAAGCAATTTGCTTTCCCCACTTTAGTATTTTCTGTTTTTCATACTGACAACTCATCAACCCTTAAATCAGAAATTTCTGAAATTATATCCACTAAAAATGCATTTTAAAGGTAGAGTTCTTTTGTGTGAAAACGTTTTGTCCAATCAGAAGAGTGCAAAACAATAACCAAGAAAACGTTCAATTCAAAAATGTTCCCCATATTGAAAGTTCGTCATATTGAAAGTTATGAGAGTTTTCACTAGATGCAATTCAAATCTGTTTACAAAATGAGAATTTTATTTCTTCTTCAATTTTAGATAGATTTTAATGTCTAAGCCAATGAGGTGGAAGATTGAAACAATACCACAATTAGCACCTTTTTACATTCCATGCATAACATATGCCTACCTCTTGCGCGGACCATTACTTAAGACAACAAATTAATATATTTGTGTGGAGAGTGGATCATGCCTACTAAAGTCAAAAGAGTGTTAACTAATAAAAACATGTTTGTCTCAAGATTCCTTGTCCTTCTGGATCTTCTGCCACTCACGGTTATATTTCAGTAGGGTGCCAAATGAAGCAAAGCCTACTAGAATAGTCTGAAATGTCCACTTGAGAGTTGTCTTCATGGTGAACTTCATTTGCCTGTTGGACACACAGAACAATAAACTTACTAATTACTGCAAGACTACTGAACCGGGGCCACTTAGACAATAATGAGAATCAATCACAGGGCCACTTAGACAACGAGAACCAATCACATTGCAGAACGAAAACAACGCAACTTATGGTTATTTGAGCCAATCAGTGTCGAGTGCAAGACAATAGTAAGTACTTCAACATGCTCAAGTTTTGATTTGATGGACTAATTTTGAAGTCATAGTCTGTTATAGAAATTATAAAGAAAATAATGTGGATATGCTACGATTTGTATAAAGTTGGAATGCTTTGTGTCCATTCTACAATATGTTATGTGGCTCCGGTTAAAGTGCTACTGAAGCGAAATTTCATCATTAAAATTAAGATCTCACTTGAAACTCCTTTCGAAATGAGGAAGAATAGCATATTCTGTTTGTCAATATCTCATCTCGTTCCAGAGATATTAAGGTTTTTGGAATATGCAAATTAGATGGTCTGTGATGTCATAAGGTTGACACAGCCATGTATGGTACGAATGAAAATACACGTTATTATGCAAATTAAGATGTTACCATGGTAACACTCTAGGCCCCAGGCTCCTTCAATGAGGAACATTATTTTCCTAATTTCTCCTTTGCTAAACACATTTTTCTACTGTTGGCATATCAGAAGGTTTGGAACAGTGTAGGCATTGTATGTGAGTGGCTTAAAGTAAATTATTTTCTGTAACAGAGATAAAAACTACAATTTTATGTTCAAGGTGAAAGGAGCCTGGGGCCAAGAGTGTTTCCATGGCAACATCATGACTTCCACAGTGATGTGTATTTTCCTTAGTACCATACATGTGCAAAGTTTCAATTGTTTTTACCCACTATTTGCAGAAGATACTCTTCATTTTGTGATTATCTTCATGGCTGTGTCAACCTTATGACGTCACAGACCATCTAATTTGCATATTCCAAAAACCTTAATATCTCTGGAACGAGATGAGATATTGACAAACAGAAAATGCTATTCCTCCTCAATTCGAAAGGACTTTCAAGTGAGATCTTAATTTTAATGATGAAATTTCGCTTCAGTATATGAGATACAATGTAAGTACTCCTTCAAATGCTGAAAGAACTTTCCAAAGACACATAAATCTCCTTCTTTGCATAATTTGGAAGATAAATCTGTAGAGGGAAAGTAATGCTACCACATGAAAGACCACATTAAAACTAGTAAGTGTGTTCAGTTTTAGAGCAATTGCTGTGGTAATCTCAAATACAGAAAAAAAAAATGAAAGTGAGCCTGGAAAGGCCTTGGTTGTTTTTCTCATACGAATCTTTCTAGTTTCAAATGGCTGTAACTTCAACACTACAGCACTCAAATTTCACAAGATCACTAATTTGAACATGCTTACCTTTTTACCGTATGGCAGATTAATTTTACCCACTGGATATCACTCACTGGGCTACAATAAAACTGTGCTCACCCTCAGAGTTAAAAAAAAGATCCCATTTTTTTTCTGACTTTGCCTTACCTTAATTACCCCCAAATATTGTCCTTATTATTTACATAATTTCTGCCCCATAATTTTCTGATTTTGCCTGGCCTTTACCCCCAAATCCTGGTGACAATCCTGACACATATACGTGAATAATGTTTCCATGTGTGTGAATTTGACCCTTTAGAAATCTCACTCAAGCATACATTTGAGAAAACCCTTGGTTCATTACCTGCATAATCTATAACAAACAAATGCTTCAACTGTGTGGACCAAAATCATGACCTTGAACCTGGAAAGAGGAACACAAAACCAACCAAAATATTAGAGCTGTTCTACTCTGACTATAAACTTGGAAGTAAAACTACTGGACCCGGTTGTTCAAAGAAAGGGTAAACATACCATGGGTGCCAGAGGTTAAATGATTTGCCTTTTGTTCAGTGGCAAATAGGTAGTGTTTTGGCAAACGAGATGGCAAAGATTTAACCTCTGGGTCAGGTCTGTTAGAATCTCGTTTTCATGCAGAAATGATTGATGGCTTCCAGGGATATCCCAGGGTGCCTCTTAAAGGAGCCAATGAAAACAAAGTAGGAATGGCAGTAGGCAGCATGTTTTGGAATGCATGTGATTGGAATTAACGAATTGGATGCTTTGGCATTAATTCTTCTGGTCGCAAGCTGAAAATGAAAACATATTATTTACCCAGAATCTCAACATTGTTTTAAGTTTGCAACATTGTAGGTCCACTAATCGGTGGCTTATTTATTTAATTTACCATACCAACCTGCTGGTGTTAGAATTCACAAATGAACTTACCCTGTTTCCAGT
Source organism: Actinernus sp. WN-2022 (assembly GCA_030867875.1). Classification (NCBI taxonomy): domain Eukaryota; kingdom Metazoa; phylum Cnidaria; class Anthozoa; order Actiniaria; family Actinernidae; genus Actinernus; species Actinernus sp. WN-2022. The sequence continues at coordinate 20,048,590 of JAOWCC010000064.1, read as the reverse complement.
GTCTTTGCATGGTTCTCTTTAAGAAAAAACAGTAGTTGGCCAATAGGACCCAATGACTTGTAGGGTATAACGTAAGGCCGGTAGCAGATTAGCTGTTGATACACATTTACAGTGTTTGATGGATATAACAAGTAAGAACTATACAAACAAATATATGAAGGTACATGTACTGTACGTTCTTTTTACCATTTGAGTAATATTTGTAAGTATACAATAGTAATCAAGAAAATAATTAAAAATACTTATTCATGGTCTTTATTGTCAGTTGGCTGAAATGCTAGCTACTATCCTAAGACTGCCACCTACTTTTTTGTAAGTTGTGAGTGCATGAGTATGGACTAGATGGATGCTATTGAAACCTAATATCACACCACTAATATCACTTGTACAATAAACTTGGGTAGGGATGAACCGCATCCCGTTTTGCGAGAAAACGTAGCTCCAAAACCTGAATTTACCCAACTGTACCCAGAAGTCTAACACTATCCAACCATACCCAGAAGTCTAACACTATCCAACCATACCCAGAAGTCTAACACTATCCAACCGTACCCAGGAGTCTAACACTATCCAACCATACCCAGAAGTCTAACACTATCCAACTGTACCCAGAAGTCTAACACTATCCAACCATACCCAGAAGTCTAACACTATCCACCGTACCCAGGAGTCTAACACTATCCAACCATACCCAGAAGTCTAACACTATCCAACCGTACCCAGGAGTCTAACACTATCCAACCATACCCAGAAGTCTAACACTATCCACCGTACCCAGAAGTCTAACACTATCCAACCATACCCAGAAGTCTAACACTATCCAACTGTACCCAGAAGTCTAACACTATCCAACCATACCCAGAAGTCTAACACTATCCAACCATACCCAGAAGTCTAACACTATCCAACCATACCCAGAAGTCTAACACTATCCAACCGTACCCAGAAGTCTAACACTATCCAACCATACCCAGAAGTCTAACACTATCCAACCATACCCAGAAGTCTAACACTATCCAACCATACCCAGAAGTCTAACACTATCCAACCATACCCAGAAGTCTAACACTATCCAACCATACCCAGAAGTCTAACACTATCCAACCGTACCCAGAAGTCTAACACTATCCAACCATACCCAGAAGTCTAACACTATCCAACCATACCCAGAAGTCTAACACTATCCAACCATACCCAGAAGTCTAACACTATCCAACCGTACCCAGAAGTCTAACACTATCCAACCGTACCCAGAAGTCTAACACTATCCAACTGTACCCAGAAGTCTAACATTATCCAACTTTACCAAGAAGTCTAACATTGAAATTAAGATTCTTTTTACAAGAAATATGTATTGCCATCGATATTCACACTGCTATTACATGTACATATATATTTAAAACTATGCATCACTATTATTCTGTTCACAATTATTACTATATTAATCTATCTCCTAACTACAGGTAATGTAAATATAATGTTTTAGCTTATAATATATATTTTAGCTTATGTGTCCCCAATTAGTAGAGGGTTTTTCCCTCAGCTATCAGTCTTTGACAGAATAAAGTTATTATTATTATTAATTATTCTGAGAAGAATTAAGTTATAAATATGGCTTCTCTGGGGATGAAGAATCATAGGTTATGTCTAAGAATTCTTGAATTTCTTCTTACGAATTTAGCTAAAAAGGTTAGGGCAATTGTAAACCACTTTAAGAATCACTCATAGAGTGTAAACGAACAAATTAATAGTGAAAAAGGCAAATGAAAGGCAAGTTGCTGCAAAGAAACAGTTTATTATTACAATGTGAAATCTTGAGGAACACTTTATAGCCCGGGGGGTAGGGATGCTCGTCGGACATTTTCGATTTGACCCCTAAGAGGTACTAAAATGGGCGTGGCTCAAGCTTATTTTGATCCCTAAAAGATAATAAAAATGTAAATTGATAACAGCTTTTTTGTCCAATTGACACCCGACCCCTAAAAGGTACCGCTTTACATAGAAATGTCTGTGTTTGATGGTGGATACCCTAAGTGGTACCAAACTCCTGATTGTGACCCCTAAAAGGTACGACGAGCACCCATGTACCCCTCACATAAGGGAGTCCCCCCCCCGGTTTATAGCACAGTAAAAAGCTATAAATTTAAACAACTAAATGCACTTATTCCCAACATGCTTGCCCAAAATGACGCACGTTTTTACAGGCCTAAATAGTCACTGAATAACTCTAGCCTCAATCCAAACATTTTTGAAGGTTTTATCATGATTACAAAGCGCACACACTCGAGTGTCCGATAATGGGTATTGCTTGTCCGATAATAGGTTAATCGGTCCGATAATGGGTTTACGAAAGGAATCAGGTTACGCAAACCTACGTTTTGCGAGAAAACGTAGCTCCAAAACCTGAATTTACCCAACTGTACCCAGAAGTCTAACACTATCCAACCATACCCAGAAGTCTAACACTATCCAACCATACCCAGAAGTCTAACACTATCCAACCGTACCCAGGAGTCTAACACTATCCAACCATACCCAGAAGTCTAACACTATCCAACTGTACCCAGAAGTCTAACACTATCCAACCATACCCAGAAGTCTAACACTATCCACCGTACCCAGGAGTCTAACACTATCCAACCATACCCAGAAGTCTAACACTATCCAACCGTACCCAGGAGTCTAACACTATCCAACCATACCCAGAAGTCTAACACTATCCACCGTACCCAGAAGTCTAACACTATCCAACCATACCCAGAAGTCTAACACTATCCAACTGTACCCAGAAGTCTAACACTATCCAACCATACCCAGAAGTCTAACACTATCCAACCATACCCAGAAGTCTAACACTATCCAACCATACCCAGAAGTCTAACACTATCCAACCGTACCCAGAAGTCTAACACTATCCAACCATACCCAGAAGTCTAACACTATCCAACCATACCCAGAAGTCTAACACTATCCAACCATACCCAGAAGTCTAACACTATCCAACCATACCCAGAAGTCTAACACTATCCAACCATACCCAGAAGTCTAACACTATCCAACCGTACCCAGAAGTCTAACACTATCCAACCATACCCAGAAGTCTAACACTATCCAACCATACCCAGAAGTCTAACACTATCCAACCGTACCCAGAAGTCTAACACTATCCAACCGTACCCAGAAGTCTAACACTATCCAACCGTACCCAGAAGTCTAACACTATCCAACTGTACCCAGAAGTCTAACATTATCCAACTTTACCAAGAAGTCTAACATTGAAATTAAGATTCTTTTTACAAGAAATATGTATTGCCATCGATATTCACACTGCTATTACATGTACATATATATTTAAAACTATGCATCACTATTATTCTGTTCACAATTATTACTATATTAATCTATCTCCTAACTACAGGTAATGTAAATATAATGTTTTAGCTTATAATATATATTTTAGCTTATGTGTCCCCAATTAGTAGAGGGTTTTTCCCTCAGCTATCAGTCTTTGACAGAATAAAGTTATTATTATTATTAATTATTCTGAGAAGAATTAAGTTATAAATATGGCTTCTCTGGGGATGAAGAATCATAGGTTATGTCTAAGAATTCTTGAATTTCTTCTTACGAATTTAGCTAAAAAGGTTAGGGCAATTGTAAACCACTTTAAGAATCACTCATAGAGTGTAAACGAACAAATTAATAGTGAAAAAGGCAAATGAAAGGCAAGTTGCTGCAAAGAAACAGTTTATTATTACAATGTGAAATCTTGAGGAACACTTTATAGCCCGGGGGGTAGGGATGCTCGTCGGACATTTTCGATTTGACCCCTAAGAGGTACTAAAATGGGCGTGGCTCAAGCTTATTTTGATCCCTAAAAGATAATAAAAATGTAAATTGATAACAGCTTTTTTGTCCAATTGACACCCGACCCCTAAAAGGTACCGCTTTACATAGAAATGTCTGTGTTTGATGGTGGATACCCTAAGTGGTACCAAACTCCTGATTGTGACCCCTAAAAGGTACGACGAGCACCCATGTACCCCTCACATAAGGGAGTCCCCCCCCCCGGTTTATAGCACAGTAAAAAGCTATAAATTTAAACAACTAAATGCACTTATTCCCAACATGCTTGCCCAAAATGACGCACGTTTTTACAGGCCTAAATAGTCACTGAATAACTCTAGCCTCAATCCAAACATTTTTGAAGGTTTTATCATGATTACAAAGCGCACACACTCGAGTGTCCGATAATGGGTATTGCTTGTCCGATAATAGGTTAATCGGTCCGATAATGGGTTTACGAAAGGAATCAGGTTACGCAAACCATTGCAATAGCCCTCTTCGTTATATGACTGGAAGCGATCAAAACAAAACTGTCCGATAATAGGTTGCGTTACCTTATGCTTATCAGTTATATACATTTACAACACAACAATAATTATAATTCTTCTTTGAAGAAAATTGTTTTCCTTTAAGAATAATGATTCTTCGTCCCCAGAGAAGCCATATAAGTTAAGTCTCCTCAGAAGAGTTATAAGTCTTGTAATAAAATAATCAAAAATAAATCTTATTTTAGAGCTGAACATTTGACTGATTGAGTCACATGTTATGAAGAGTGACATCACGGACTACACTACAGCGCGTCACTTCCAAATTCTTTTAAAAAACTCACCCAGTAAAGAGTCATCGCAACCAGTATCAATGTGTACCATGAAGAAGAGGTTTGTTTAAAATAATCGCCATCAATTTCCTTTGATTTCTGCTCACTTTCTTCACCTGTTCGCGCAGTACCTCTTCTTCTTGTCGGCGGCGCCATATTGGAACTTGGACTGCATAATCAACCTCGTTCCCAGGCAAGACCCTGGGAATGAGGTGTCATAAGGTGACCGCGCGAGACTAGCACCCAGTTTAGTGACTGCTGACCTTTTCAGGCGGGCTCAATTCAAGCAACATGGCGGATTTAGAGTAAAGCCGGAGTTCCGTAGGATTTGTGGACCCTTTTCGAGGTTTTGTTGAGGTTTTAATAAAGTACCCTAAATAATATGGTCATCCTAGGACGGATTTTGGTGTTTCTTGGCCTGGTAGCGATATTACACGCTGGTTATTCGGCAGTTCAATGTAAGTAATAGAACATTAGTCATTACTTTAGAAGTGTTAATTATGCGACGTGGTATGGCATGAATTAACTGTAAGTTAAGCCATGTTGTATCTACATTTTTGATTAGTCTATTTGTCCCATGTATAGAGCTAGTCCCTCGACGGGTGTTATACATAGAGGTTATTAGTCAGCTAAGCATCTAATATAAATGCAATAACCTATTTGTGGAGTCGAAGTATGCCCTGATATTTCGTCCATGCAAGGACAAATATCAGCACATATTTCATCACCACAATGAAGGTTATCATCTTTCAAATATTTTCTTTGGCATGCACTTATATGCTCACAGGGGGTGCATTCCCTGATATTACCCACTTGCGGAGAGAAAATATCAGGTTGTGATGCATCAATCAATTATGCACTGAATTTCCGTCCATAGTTACACACTTGACTTAATTACTTACTTAAAGTACTTACATAAGGGACCAAGCCCCTAACATCCATCATAAGTAATATAATTATTATGCATGTTCATGTATATGTATAACTGAAATACATCTGGGATGAATAAATACACTTGAATATATAACTGGACTTGCCTAGTTATTATATTATTAGTACATTGTAAATTGTCATTAAATTAAACACTGAACTGTTTGTGAGCCAGAACCACAATGAACTTACCCTGTCTCTTGACAGTTTATATAACCCTAATTATCACAACACTGGCTCTCCAGGCTCTCTCATTCACATAGGAACTTATTTCTCTTTGCACTACCAATTCATTGCATTCCTTGTCCGTTACAAGAGAAATACATTTCTTTCCATAATAACAAAAATCCTCTCACATGCACTTGACAAATGATGATGGGAAGCAATGACTGTTACTATCCGAAATACAGTTTAGCATTTGGTGACAACTTGGGCATATTTTGTGCATTCTTGGCAGAATTATATAATAAACGTGGCTATTTTGCATAGGGGGAATTATGGTAGGAAAAAAGAGAGAAAAAATGGCCAAACTCATTTATTTTGCTATTAATAGTATCCAATTTTAATAGCAACAATTAACATTTTAGTTTATAATAACAAACCATAAAACAACATTACCATACTGGCATGTAAATAACAGGGCAGATTTATTTCTTACAAGTTAAAAATCTGTTTTTGGAAGGGGGACTAGATTGTACCTGGAGCAGAAACATTATTTTAAGGGATTTGAAACATGTAATGCCCACTTTAGTACCATGCTCTGGATTCAGTAAATAAAAATGACCATATATGGATAAAATGGCAGTCGGGTTCTGTGACTAGACTAGACTGTCACGTTAAACTAGACTATTTTCCAAATACGGTACTTTTTATTCAGCATGGGGCTGCTATTACATGTTTCAACTCCCTTATATGTTTAGGACCTGGAGGTAACGGGCATGGAATAGAAAGGGAATTATAAATGGCCTGGGTTATTATCTACAAGGGGTTGGATTATTTGGTTATATCTATAAGTAATAGCATGACATTTCAGGAAATTAGAGATTAAATTTCCCCCGAGGCTCGAGGGAAATTTAATTGCTAATTTCCCAAAATGTTGTGCTATTATCTAGATTGTAATACTATGATCTCCGAGAAAGAGAACTAATCTGCCAAAGGCCATACATATATGGTTTAAGCATCCCACATGGAAGATGGCAGTGTAAGGAATCATGAGGGGTGCGTCGTGCACTCGTAAATCAACAGAGGGCGCAGGGTAAGACGACATAGTACTCACCCAGTACTCATTTTAACCCGATGCGGTCAGGGGGACTTTGATGTCTCCTTGCCAGTGCGCATGCTCTCCTAAGTTTCCCTCTTGCATGGTGAATGAAGGATATTTAGTGAAAGTATGCATGCTGATGAGGGATATTCGAGATTAAATGTCCCTGAACAAACAAAGGAAAGCGAGGGGATCATGGTATTACTATATCTATATCTGTACCTTACCAGTGTGTGAAACTCCATGCTGTTGGCCCTGGCAGTTTTACTGTAAAAACCTAAAGAAAACACCATTCAACCAATAGGAAAGGGGAAAACAAACAATTAATTTTGAATCACAAATTTGAGAACTTTCTGCACATGTATACAATTTATTTTCTTCTAAATTGAACTATCATTAGTTTGATCAAGACTAACTTAGAACTTCAAAAGTTATCTAATGGAAATACATTATTTCAAATTATGGTTTTCTATTCAATTTATGAGTTTCAACCAATGAAAATATGAGAATTCCAAGAAGAAAACTAACACTTTCTGCATTCCATGTATTCAGTGGTAATAGTTTCATAGGTTAATTAATCTGTTAATGTTTTTTTCAAGGTCGTACATATTATAAGCTGTTAGAAGAAGAATTTTCTACTTTACCTCTTGATGTAAGTAAATTCTAGACTGTAATATAATTTGTGAAGTTACCATTTTAAAATGTCATAATTTCAAAGCCATTTGTAGTGTTGACTATTTAGTTTAACTAAATTATCTAATTTGAAATTTCATGTGCAAACTGTCTTCAGATCTGAGGGAGATGTTGACTCACAGCATCGTCTAGACTAGTATACTTTTGTATGGAATCAACTATTATTTTCACCTGAAATTTATGTTCAACCTCCCTGATTTCACTGTGACCATTGGTCTTGGACTTACACTAATTTAGGTAATCATGTCAACTAAATAGTCAACTACTTGTTAAATTTATCGAAATCATCAACACTGACGTTTGAGTGACTCTACTCCATCTATTTTAACTCTTACTTCCTGCCTCCCTCTCCTTGTTCATTATCTTGTCATTCTCATGACTCCACTTCATCACAATAAAATAACAAAATTCTTGATTATCATGAGAACATTCTTAATATATTATTGTTCCTGTCTCTCTCCCCCCATCCCTTTGCTGATACTTATCTTTTTTACCACCAACAGATCTTTATTCAGTGCATTCTGGGAATGTTACTGGGATGTGTAGGAGTGATACTAATCGCTGGTGAATTCAAAGAGATACGTGCAGCTGCAGAAATGGCTAGCAAGTAAGTGTACTGTGGCTTTTGTTGTGAAACATTACTTTTCCAACAGCTATATATGGATCAGGGGTTTCATTACTTATTGAGGAAGGGGTTGGAAAATGTATTATAGGGGGTGGAGTTATCGAAATAAGTTCTTTTAGCCATCATAATTTAAGTAAGTAAGTAAATAAGTAAGCAACTTTATTTAAGTGTCAATGTATTTAGCTTTGCAGCTAATTGGAGTACTGGTCCTACAATTTTACGTCCTTATCTGAGAAGATGTGAAGGTCTTTAACCATTTACTGTATTATATACAATGTAAGCAATAAAGGCAGCACCTTCTACTGAGTTATTTTAAGACCCTGAGTGTTGGTCTGGCCGGGGTTTGAACCCGCGTTTGCTGGCATTTACGTGAACCACAGCCGGCATTTGCGATCCCCGCCTGCTTCTAATGAAACCTCTGTGGACACTAGTAATTTGTTGAAGTTTTTGTTGGATAGATAATGAAAATTGATCATATAATGTTATGTACATATTATAAATTTGTATAAATTATACTTATCGACTTATAAATTACTTTGCTACTTGTAATTTAGTTAATATTTGTACAGTATCACATCCAAAGTTAGGTATTAAGAGTCTAATACCCCATCAATCAATCAAACTTTATTTAAAGAGGGTAACACTAAATAGTAAGATCCACTAATAAACTAGTTAAAGTGGCCTTCAGAAGAGTAAAAAGTGATAAACTATATAAAATGCAAGTGAGTATAATAATTATGAAGTTAACAAATATTTAGTAAAGTCCTACTAATTAAAATTGAAGTTGTTATGGACGTGTTTGGGCTCAATTGGTGAAATGCAGAGTGCTAACTCAACCCTCCCCCCTCAGTTCTAGTTTGGCTTGCCCAGGGTAGTTAAATACTGCTGACTTTTTAAACCAAGGGCTCAAACTTTCCCCATGATGCCATTCGGCAGAACTCTATGGACTCGTCAGCAGTAAGCATGCTTGCTTCTGTAGAATTTCCAACGAAATGTGCTCTAATTTTGGACAAAATAAGCCACTGTAAGAGAGCTAGAGGACATCATTAAGTCTGATGACAGCTGAAAAGTACTTGGTTTACTTTTAGTAGGCCTTGTGAGGGGTTTCACAGGATTTTTCTGTTGTGTTTCTGCTTTGACACACATGGAATAATTCTTCACTGAAATCCTTGAAATTCTGCAGTTGGTTGTCTTTTCCCCCTGCTCAACCTATTAGGATGTGTTTGTGTCACTTTAAAGCAACGGCTTGAGTCCAAATCACCGCTCTTGGTTGTAGGGGTAAAAGACTTCCCATTGTGAATGTTTTGTTGATTACCCAGCATGCAATTGGAGGTGGGAGCAGGAAATTGTAGTGGAGTGAAACGCAGTGTAAACATGCCGTGGTTCACACTCGCTTGGTGTGTTTTGTGCAAACAAACCTGGTGGTTGCATGGAAAGATTAAAGAAGGTATTATAATGACTGAGTGTTGATTTTGTTTGTTTTTGATTTCGAGTGCGAATGGGAAGGGTTTTTGAACCGATTTTCAGCTCCTCAAAATTCGTGAAAATCAAAGAAACTTAATGAATTATTACTCTGGAGTTTCATCTATACATGTAGTTCATTTATAGGCTAAGAATATATCAGATTCTACCCAACCAAGACTATTAATTTAATTAAACAGATCTACAATTAAATAAATGTACTGATGAATGGCGTGGATGGGCATCTAAGATTACTCTTACAGTGCATTTTAGAAGTTTAAAAATCTGTGCTACAGCTTGTCCAAGTGACACTAACAACAGAGTACTATACTATTAGGGCTTTAATCATAGCGTTTATAAAATAATTTGTTCAGCTTTGGGTAGATGAGACTTAATGTTAAACTGGTTTCAAACTGACAGGTACAACATATTTCTTAACTTACCAACCTACCAAACTAAAGCACATTCAAGATAGGGGCTATAGATAAACTCAGTTTAAATAAACAGGTTTAGGTAGTGTGAATTGGGACATTAGATTTTTGCTGTTATTTTCACAGGACATGGGAGTCTCTTGGAAACAGACCATCATTTTACACTTTTAACCATCGAGGCAGAGCAATGTTCGCAAACTTGCCACAGAGTGGCAGCTGGTGACGATAAACTTGTGAGGACTCGCAACCTCAAGATATTGCTGGAATAACACCTGTTAAGCCACATGTATGCTGCTTTCTCGAGCCACAGAAGCTCTTGTAGAGACAAACATTAAGCTTCAGGGCCCAGTTGTTCAAAGTATGGGTAAGCACTATCCCGGGTTAAATTGCTAACCCGTAGGGCATCTTTATCATGGATAAAGATGCCCTTGCTTCGAACAACTCGGTAATCCTGCACCGCTCGAGACCTGTATTCTGAATGCATCCATTATACTGTAGTTCTATTGTTTTTGTACTGCACGTTCTAAAGGTTAGGGTGTTTTGTATTGTTGGGAAAGCCAATGCTGTGGCTCGTTTTGAGCGGTACAGGATGGCCCGAACAACTGGGCCCAGATGAATATTTCATCCAATGTCCTGTATAAATCATGCTCATTGTCTGATTGCTATATACACTGCAGCTGTAGATTGTAATATTTAAGGCAATTGTGAAACAATAGCCCACTAAGGGAGCAGGTCAAAACACATGCCCCAGGTAGGGACCCATTTTTTTCAGGGTACCACCCCATCCCCCTTTTTTGACCATATATTTTCCATTCTGGGGGGACTAGTGGTAATTTTAACACAGAAAATTAAATGACAATGTAAGACAAAACATGCAGTGCATTTGTTTCTAGATTATGCCTTTTAGTTTTGAAGATAGTTAAGAACAAATTATTTTTAATATTGAGTTTTCTCTCCAGAGGAGATGGCTGGCAGCAGCCCCCACCCCCCTACCCCAAAATGGGTCCGTCGAGAGGGCATGTGTTATGACCTGCTCCCTTAAAATATACATGTATGCCTCATTTATTGTCACATACAACAGATTCAATATGAGGCTCTGGGGAATAATCTAGGTGATTCACGAAAGGGGAATATAATATATTTAATCATTCCCCAGAGCCTCATATTGAAGTTACCTTTGTGCCTGACATGTCATATATATTGAAAGTGGGCTATAATGTATTAATAATGTAACCATATAGCAGCTTGAATGGAGGAAATATAATAATAATATTCTTTTTAAAAAAATAAGTTAGGTCCGGTTCAAACGTCGAACTTTTCATGTGCCGAACTCAATTGAAACAAAAGATCATTAGGCGGCTTCTTTTTATCTAATTGAGTTCGGCGCATGAAAAGTTCGACGTTTGAACCGGGCCTAATAAATAGGAAAAACGAAGACAATAGAAATTAATGACAATTTGTTTTGTCAGAGTCCATAGAGCAGTGTTCAATAGGCCCTTTGCAGCTAACACGTCACGTGGTTGTACTGGAGAGCAAAAAATCTCACTTCATTTATTTAAATGCCTTGTACAAGATCGGTATTGCTATTAGCAAAACCTATTTGTAAATGCTATTTTCCACCTCCAATCGATTGTCGATCTTTCAAAAACAGCGATTTTAAAGATAGCTTGCTCTCCAGCATCCATGGCAATGTCTTTCCCATGGGGATCACGAGCTCAATTCATTCGTTAACGAAGTATTATATCAGCACGTGACTGTTAGCTGCAAAGGGCCTATTAAGTGTTGAAAAGTAATTACATATACATGTAGGTGATTGCTTTCGAGTTTGTTTGGTTAGTTATCCACAATTGCATTTACGTTTCCTCCAGGGCCCGGTTGTTTGAAGGAAGGGTAAGCACTACCTTGGGGTTAAATCTCTAACCCGAGGTTAAACAGTCTAAAAATTACATTTATTATAGATTTAACACTATCCTAGGGATAAGTTACCGATGCTTTGAACAACCGGGCCCTGATTGGTTCAAGTAAAACCAATCAAATTATTTCAGTTCGTGATTGGCTCATTGTGTTTTTACTCCCTCCTGGGATTGGCTCCATAATTACTTTGGTTTTGGTTTTGGGACACACAATCAAAAACTGCTCTATACCCCAATACAGAGTCATCCTGATATTTATGTAAACTTTCCCTTCCATTTTCTTGTCCTGAGTGAGATGAATATGAAACCAATAATATTGTTGCAGAATATTGGTACCTCCTAAACCATGTAATCGACAGGATGTAAGAACCAACAGCAAGGATCTCACCAAACCAGTAACCTGACAATTTGGAACTTTCCCAATCATTCTATCAACCACATGATTTTAAGCAATTCACTTTTAGTTAATTATACCAGTGTTTATTTTCCTGCCAATGCAGACCTACACTAGTTTTTACAGTAACTAGTCATCCATTGTATGACTTTCAGTTGACTATATACCAGTGTTTATCTTTCCTGCTGACACAGACCTTTTATCTTCCCTGCCAATACAGACCTACACTAGTTTTTACAGTAACTAGTCATCCATTGTATGACTTTTAGTTGATTATACCAGTGTTTAAGGTTGAATTCACTGATAACATTTGATGCCAAAGTTCCTAGTTTGAAAGTAAATATCTGTTCTTTGCATTTGCGGGTGTGAACAGACATGCTCTGGTAACCGCCATGGGAATTGTAGGTGAGGAAATTGTTTATAAAGTGTGGATGGTTATGTTTTGATGTCATCAAACAAAACCTTTGTTTTATACAATAATTAGCAAACTTTACAACAAAATAGAGCGCACACCTTACCTCGTTACTTTGTGCATCTGTACTCTAATACATCATACCTATCGACCAACCAGCATGCATTTCGTCCTGTTTATTATATTGTTATTGATATAACCCATATGTAATTGTATCAAATTCAAATAAAGAAACTTAATTGGAGCCTCGTTGAGAGTAATATTTTATAGGTTTTTTTATTTAGGGTCTGTTTTTTGTTTCTTTGCTTATGTTGCAGGAGGCAATGCATTTTTAATAAAGAAAAGCAAAACTTGGATAGTCCTTATAATTTTTTTAAATATTTTGTTGATGAAGTATAATCTTGTGCAGTTATGTCAAGTGTTATGTATTGGCTTCAATCAATCATTGTTAAAACTAGTTCATCACATCTTAAAGGGGCTATGTCACGGTGATATGTCTTTATATTCGCAGTCCAGGACAATGAGGTTATTACACGGAAAGTTGTGTAATACGGTTGGGTATTTTTACGAGTCGGTTTTATTTTTCGATAAATTGTTTATTATACGACGGCTATCACGAACAAAAAAGGTTTGAAGAAACCTCTCGGTTGAAGTCCAATGTCGGGGGCGGGCGCGCACTGAAAAAAGTTTATTTCGCGCGCTAAAAGCTGATTGGCTGTTACTCAAACAGCCCCATTTCGATTGGCTCGCGCGCTTACAAAACCTTTCAAGTGTTGAATAAACCTGTGCAAACCTGTTCGCGACCCGTGTAATACGGTCTCGTATTTGCACTCGTTTTAGCCCGTATTTGCACTCGGAAACGCCAAGTCGCATAATAATAAACAATTATTCACCGAAGTGGAGGTGAATAGTGGAGGATATTTACCGAGCCGCTTTGTTTTAGGTGCAGGTGAATAGCCAGCACCAAATAGTTATTTTATTTTCTCTCAAATGGCCAAAAACTGCCGCGATCGCTCGGAGGTGAATTTGAAATCATATTCAGTTTGAGTAGCCAATCAGAGCGCGCGAAAAGTGATATTCACTGGTGTGGTATATACTAAAGACAGTTATTGTATGAACTGACGGACCTCGCGCACATGTGGGATTGTTAAAATAATGGAAATATGTAAATATGACCAACAAACTGTATACAAACAGTCCAAGGAAAATATTGCATATGATTTCAATATTGCATATCATTCCAATCAAACTATGATGGAAGGGAGTTTAACTGTAGCTAATTAACAGGCACCAATCCAACGGTGACTCCATACTTGCGGAACACTATGACATAGCCTCTTTAAAATACAATGTTAGATTCAATGGAACCCTCTGAAACTACAATCATGTATTGTTTCACATAGGTTTTTGTAGGAATCTCTGAAAGGTGCAGTTTCATTAGCAACACTTGGACATGCCTTTTCTCGTCCTCCCCTCGCTGCCTTCAGTTGTGCGGGTTTTTTAATCTAGCAATGACAAGCCACTAAAACATGTTCTTCAAGTCTACTCTATTTTCTGGGATAAGGTCCAAGGCTTTTCTATCTCTGATGTCTTTCACATGTACAAGTTCAGGATTTCGTTTGATTAACAATTGGATGATTTCTCTGTGGCTTTTTTCAGCTGCCTGAAAATATAAGGTAAAATGCCATACATGTTCATTAAGTACTATTTAAAAAATGAGAGGCCGTGTTATATGTAATGTTTCAAAGCCGACAATGCGGACTGGACGGGATTTCAAGTCCGCGCAATTAGTTGCGCCTCAGACTGGAACTATTTGCAAGGACTTGTAATCCCGTCCAGTCCGAATTGGAGGCTTTGAAATGACATCTCATGCTCATTAATTATTTGGGAGGCACTGAAGTTGTCACTGAAGATTGTCACTGAAGATTGATCCATTCTACTATTTCTAGTAATGAAGTAGCTTTTGTTTCTCGCCCTTTGGGATTTGTTGAGACTGGAGTACGTGAATTATAATATGAAATTTCAGAATTTAGTTTGTACAGTTGTAAGACAACGTCGGGAAGTCAGCATGGCTTGTCGTGAGAGCGACGAGGAAGACTTCCGACCTCAAAAACGTTTTAGGAAAGTGAAAAGCAGCGGGGAAGAAGAAGAAGTGTTAACAAATGCTGTGCCCTTGTCAACCCGTTACAAGAACAACTGGGCAGTGAATATTTTTCAAGAATGGAGGCAGACGAGAGAGAACAAAGTTGCTGCTTTGGAGGCCACGAGCTTGAACATACCGCTAGAAAGCATAGAAAACCTTGATGTTGAGATGTGCCGAGAATTCGAACACATGACGATCTTTGAAACCCCGAGCAAGTACTCCCGAGCTCCCAGGAGTACATTCAGCCAATTTTTTTCCAGTCCAAGGACTGAATTAATTCTGTCCTTGGACTGGAAAGAAATTGGTTGAATGTACTCCTGGGAGTTCTGGGTGTACTTTCCGGGGTTTCAAGGATCGTCATGTGATCGAATTCTGGGCACATGGTTGGCTGGTTACCTCATGAATAATTAATGATATGAGATCGGTAGATACAGATCTGTATCTCTGATACAACACGGACTCGAATTTTCTAAAACTCAAACGACTATTCAAACGCAATATAACCAAAATAAGTCAAGATTTACTTTAAAAAGAGAAACATTTATATAAATTTATCGAGTGTTCTAGTTTGAGTGCAATATTTATTTCACTGAATAAATATAAGTTTTTATCTATGATTTCTAGCTGAAAACAAATCTGCATTTCACTAGTTCAGTCAGTTGCGTGCATGTTCTTGTATGTAGCTGAGTGTGCGGGGTGAGGTTCGTCTCTTCTAACCAGAGATGGCGCGATTTCGAAAGCCAAAAACACTAAAGGAGAAACAAGAATTGCCTGAATCTAGTGATTCCAGCCAGTATATTTCATATTCGACGATGAAATGGGTTGTAAAGATATTCCAGGGCGTTCCAGGGCGTTCCAGAGCTGGCAATCTGGCCACTAAAACTTTGGGAGTCGTAACTACTGGCTACATACACTGACAGGTAACAATAATAATATCCTTTTAGGAAATCAAATAATGAATGATTTTATTCAATTACATTTTTTTTACATTTGAATTTCACTGGAGTACCGGGCTGATTTCAAGGTGCCAATGGGCTCCTAAGCTTTGAAAAGTGGTCGCCAAAAGACGGATGTAGCTTGTACAGGTCACCTGACTTTTCCCTTGAGTAATGTTTTCTTGTTTTTCTGTATCCCAAGAGGAAATGTACATATTTCTCTAATTGTAAAACAGAGCACTGAATCCTCTGGAGAGCTGTCACATGATCTGAATTGGGACAACTAATGTACAAGCTAAATCGGTCTATTTCGTAAGTTGGTCACCCCAAAAAATATTCCGGGAAAAACCACCCAACCAACAGAATCGAAAATCAATGGTCGAAAACCAAACTGGAAAACAGGATTTGGTTACATTAACTAATAAGCTTATTATTATTATTCACAACAGAACCAAGGTAAGGGATTCTTTATTGAGTTGGTGTACACGTGCGTAACAAAATTCTAACGCTACGTTACTGTTTCTCAAACTTTTAACGTCCTATAACCCTGGTGCACAGAGAAAGAGAGAAAAACATTCGAAAGTGGTTTTATTTGAAAAACAAACAAAACGAATTGGTTCGAATTCTATCGGAAAAAGTTTGTCATTTTCCGCCCGATTTTTACTCCACATCACAACAATTTTTTATTGTTTTAAGAAATATAGGAGAAGAAAATTACAAATGTACTTTGAAGTGAAATGCACTTGAAATTCGCCACAAAACGTTGTGGTTTTCTTGTACTTTATACTTTCTTCAAAAGAAATCAATCAAAAACTCAGTCAAAATCAATGTCGAAAAAAAAACTCGTTCCAAGCTTTCATTGTGTCCTCTTTGCCTTCGATCGCGCAAATCATGCAAATCGATCGGGTCGGTTTCCAGGTTTAAAATAGAAATTTGTTTAATCGTAGGCTGACTTAATTAATTAATCTTTAAAATACTAATAGTAAATACAAAATGTTCACCTTAAAACATAAGCGGCTTTTTTTGTTTTATATGTATTTTATGAACTCTTGCCAAATAATGCAGAAAGTGCAAAAAATGAAAAAAGTGCGCGATTTGCAAATTGGAGATTTGTACTATTTTCCACCTCCAATCAGTATTCATGGCAATGCCTTTCCCATGGGGATCACGAGCTAAATTCATTCGTTAATGAACTATTATCAGCACGTGACTTTGTCCTGCAAAAGGCCTATCCCTGACGCCACTACTGAATTAGGGAGCCATGGCAAAGGACGTGTTGGATGGTACATACAAAACGTTTACCGCTAACATGTAGCTCGGTAATCTTCCACATTACTCTCTGTTGACTTAGTCCTACGATTTTACGTCATCCGAGAAGACGTGAAGGTCTGCACCTTCTACTGTTATTTTAAGACCCTGAGTGTTGGCCCGATCGCGATCTCCCACACTGGCCACAGATCGGCGCTTAACCACTGAGCTAGCCGGGTGGCGGTAGTGCCCCTGAGGGTGCTAAGCCCATCAACCAGCCCCGTACTCTACATAAGAACTCAGTGACAGCAATGTGCTAGTTGTGGCAAGCTGTTAATCAAGTGTGGGCGAGGGCGTGACAAATGGAGCACAACAGCTGCCCTAGGCTAGCGGCTCTACTGTTCCACATCACCTCGCAGATCTCTTCAATCCTAGAGACGCTGTTCGTCATTCAGCTGCTAGTACACTCCTTGTAGAGTTTGTCAATGTCTTTGCCACATCATCTGATGACCTAGGATGCACTAGTGTGGTAAAGCATAAGATAAATACAGGGAATTCCAGTCCTATCTGCCAGTCGGCTCGACGCCTTGCAATCCAAACGAGAGCTGAAGATGACGAACTTGTCGAGCAGATACTACAGAAAGGGGCAATAAAGCCTTCGTCAAGTCCTTGGGCATCCCCGATAGTGCTTGTCAAAAAGAAAGATGGCTCAACACGGTTTTGCGTCAACTACCGCAGACTCAACGACGTCAGTAGCCTTTGCCTAGAACTGATGATTGTTTTGATACGCTGACAGGTTCCCAGTGGTTCTCAATACTAGAAGATAAACCTAAGACCACTTTCACAGCTGGCAGAGATTTGTACCAGCTTTCAGTGGTCTGTGCAATCACGGGCGCGAGGATAATAGTAACAGTTATTCTTGCAACATTCTATCTATTAAAGATTCTTTCCAATTTTGAACAGCTCGCGGTTGTTACTGAACAGTTTGTAAGATTATCTACTGGATCAACGATCATTTATATATTACTGAAACCTTTGATCTAAGATTCTTTCCAATTTTAAACTACTCGCGGTTATTAACGAACAGTAGTTTGTAAGATTAGCTTCTGTATCAGCGGTCATTATAATAAACCAAGGAAATACTGACCTTCGCAATACGTGTCCTATTATTTTTTCCCAAAGTTCAATCCTAACCAACTGTCCTGACACTTCACCAGTACACAATACACTAGTCAAGAGATGCGAACACGATATCTGCTTGTGAAGCAGCTATTAACTTAATACGTTAATAAGTTTAATAGTATCCCAGCAGTCTTCACTGAGTAGAGAGAGGAAGTGTGGGAAAGGAACCTTGAATCTATTGTCCTCTCGTCTGCTAGTTCTGGTAGTCCGGTTTTGACAGTTTGAGGGACAGTGACGAAAGATCAACATGTACCCCTATCTAAACAGTGGGCCACTCATTTGCATATGACTAACATGGCTGAATCATGGCGTGCTCAACATGTCAACACTCAGACTAAATAAACACTACCGATAACGTACAAATGGTGGTTGAAGCAGAGTCAAATGACGTATTTCCCCTTCTCTTTTAAGGAGAAGGGAGCTGGGTTAGTCAAGGACTGGCTTACAACAAATAATTTGGATAAGATATATGTGTTGTCTGAAGGTAAATGTTAGATTTTTTTTCTTGAGTTCTTGGAATTTGCATATCGTCGGCATTAGCGCTGCATCGTGAATCTTTCACTAACTGTTGTCACGCAGTGTATTTGGGAATTATTAGGATTGTGTAGCAAAATACAGGTTGGATTTAAAGAAACCTCAGGTTGACACTTTCGGTCAAATGATTGACGATAATTGCTTTTACAGAGACAAATTTGTATACAGTTGTAAAGGTTTATGTTATCAGTATATTAAAATACAATATCAAAACATTTTTATTAAATTGTATTTAAAGTGCTGAAAGATTGGCGCGAGCCTTGAGATAGGGGGACTTGGACGACATTTTTAACCGTGGCCAGGGATGGAGAATTTGATCATAAAAAAATCCCAAAATTCAAATGTCCGGAGGTTGCTATCCCTCTAATTTTGATATAAACATGACTAAACATGGTTCAACATCTAAACCCAGCCATGTTGAACCATGTTTATATCGAAATAGAAGGGACTTGCCAGCAGTCTGGGAGGGGGTGTTGATGTTTCATATTGATCAGCACATAATAATAGTAACAAATAATGATTACCGGTATATATAATAATAGTAATATTGAATTACCTTGTGGAGTGCTGTCTGACCATCAGTATTGCATAACATTGCATTTCCTCCATGTTTTAAAAGCCGTTTTACAGTGCCCAGGTGGCCACGGTAAGCAGCTCGGTGGAGAGGAGTATCATGTCCTGATCTTGTCTGTACATTAGCACTTGCGCCATTACTCAACAGCGCCTCACAAATGTCTCCATGTCCACTGGAACTTGCATAATGCTTTGTGATAAAAAATGTATGAATTATCAAACAATATTTAAATTGCCAGTAATGCACTTATCAGCGGCCATCACTGGGGGTACACCCCGACGAACCCTCGGGCTTTTGTAAAATGCTGTCAACAAATCCCTCATACCCCGGGGAAAAATTTCTCCACCAACAGTCCCTACCCCCGGGACAGGAGTGAGCATCCAAAGGTCGAAAAAGTGGCACCCATCCTATTAAAAAATACATTCGGTAGAGGTACTTACATGAAAAATGGGTATGTATGTGAGGCCAAGAGGCTCAAACCCTGACCCTGTTTGACCCAATCCGAGCTCCAAAACCCTGACTGGCCCCTTTTTTGGGAAAAAATACCCTGATTGCCCCTTCTTTAAATTGTTTTCAAAACACGGTCGGATATATATCCCGGCCGGTATACCGCGTACCGGGATTGCATGCAAAATACGGAACATTTCAAGTCGCAGGGACGTGGTATTGGGTAAACAGATCAGCAGATGAAGTACATAGTTAAGTACTGATTGAAGCACGAATTAGCGGCGTCACGATGTATGGGAACCTCAGTGCTTGCATGTGGGCAGGCGATCAAAATGCGGCAACAGACCCCGACTGCACCCAAATTATACTCAAATCCTGACCCTGATCTGCCCAAATCAGGTCAAAACCCTGACTCTACCTGCCCAAACTGAGCTCAAAACTATGACCCACCCGGGCGGCACATACATAATACGTCACAAACAGGAGTAATCCCCCCCCCCCGGGGTAGTAACAACTTCATCGCAAGGATCGCAGTTTTGGGTCGCACGGCACGTTTTTCTTCGATCGTTGCGATTATTATTGATTCACGCTTTTAGTGATACAGATATGTAATGTAATGTGACAAAGAAAGGCTTTAATACTTGCTTTATACATTGAATCAAAAGAGTACAACAACAGAAAACTCATTACCTGATCCATCTTTGCAATGAACGTAACGAACAAGGCGAAGAATTATCAAAATGCATTCGATCGCATGTGCTTTGAAAGAATATAACCACTGAACCAATTCATTGCAAATCCCGCGGGTCTGTGAAGTGAGAAAACTATCTAAATCCCCGGACCCGGGGACATACAATTATGACAAAAGTGAACAAATCCGTGGGATGTCCGCGGGTGTCCCCGGGGTGTACCCCCAGGAATATGGCCGCTGATAAGTGTATAATGCCACTACTCAAGTCGACTGACTTCGAGTGAGCACAATGCGAGTCAATAACACAAGCCATGCAAGCCAACCGTAAAATGCAAAAAATATATACAATCCAAGATTGTCAGTAGCCTGCGAAACAGGCCCTGTGTTATTTCAATGAAAAGAAAGTGATAAAATAATTAATTTTGCCTGCACGAAAATGGAAAAAGGAGACTGTCAGGAGAGAGGAAAATGCGGCTCGCTCCGCTCTAATCGGAATGAACTCAATTTGCTCGCAACACTTTTTGGGGTCTTTCCTAAAAGTTCCTGTTCTGCAAGCTGATTGTCTGTAGAAAATGTATTAAATAAGTAACTATAATAGCCATCATGTGATTGAATATTGTTGAAGTATTTAAAGTAATATATTTCTCGGTATTGACTACCTTTTGGACATCATACTTGATGAACTGTCGACTATAATTTATATATAAAAATGGTAGCAATTTAACATTAGAAAAAGATAAAAGGATATTAATACTGCCCCAACCAGGCATCGAACCCGCAATCTCCATGCGTGGGTTACTTACATGAGCACACATGAAAATATACATGGATGGGTGATTGATATCAGCAGGCACATACTTGGTGTAAAATGTGTTTGACTTGCATGGGTTATCTGGACAATAAGCCATCAGGGTAATGTATTTCTTGGCACCCCGTGATACACTGCATTTTGAGGGCAAAAGAGAATAACTGATTCTCAATGTATGTATTGTCCTCAGACCGTTTTTTTTACTACGTAGTGGCCATAATCCATGACAACTAATATGTTGTGTTGAGATTTAATCCAGGATTAGCGTTAATCGGGTTTTTAGGAACCGGGCCCTGTTCAGTAAGGGCCCGAGTACTGTCCTGAATACCACCAGAAGATAACATTACTGCATGTTACGTTCTTACATATAGTGCATTAACGTCCTTATTTGAGCAGCAACTATTCATTATGTAGATCTAGAGGAAATCACACGAACATGAGTGCTATAAGGGATTTATGGGCGCTGAGTGATATTTTGAAAGTTCTGATATCACCCAGGGCCCATAAATCGCATAAATATAGCACTGAAGCAGTTTATGCAATTTTTTATTTAATACGATATACAAACATTTTCTGAGAGCAACGACTGTGCACTCTATAACCTTTTTAGGCACTTGTAGTTGACCAATCAGAATCCACGTATTTTGTTGAGTATATTATCACTGTATTATAAGTTGAAAGGAATACTCGCTGAATAGGTCTTTGTTCGGCCTTCTTCCTTTGTTATGATATATCTCTTTGTTTGCTTGTGCCAGAACATTTCTGGTTTTTGAGTACAAAGGCTAAAGTTATCAAACTTAGTAAATTCCCTTTAGCATGCTTCTAAAATACTCCAAAACTTTCCCCGTATCAGTTGTTCTGTGTTTTTTTTACCTGTGCAACTGGTACTTACTCTGAAAATAAAGCTTCAATGATTTCCCCCCAGTGCATGAGATTGTGTGGAGTGCCGTTTATAAATAAGGGTCTCATTTCTTTGAACGCGATTTCTTTAATGAAACACCAAAACTTAGGTCTTGATTTAAACAAAGTTACATATTCTTAATTTGTAGTCCATTAATGTGTCTACAAGATTTTGAACTGGAACTAAGTCATGCTACTGCTGATCTTGCCTTCCAGCAGATCCATCGTTATCTCAACAAAAATCTAAACTGATTTTTGTTTTAATACGTACCAAATACCTTTGTTTTCCTTTTTTTTCCATACTATTTTTCTTTTAATCAGATCTACGAATGTTTCTTGTATTAATTATGTAATAATTGTTTTGATCCCTTTCAAAGTTCGACAAAGGATTGTAAAGTATTGTACATTTTGCACATGCAAGTGCATTTATTACAGCCAGCTATAGCATGATATTTGACACAATCATGAAGCCCACAAGAGAGCACTTATCGTATGAAACCTGTTAAACACAATCTTAGCTCACAGATTAGGCATGCAAACATTGCAAAGGCCTATGGGTACAAAGTTAGCTTGCCTGAATCTCGGTTGGCTCGCAGTTTGTCCAGCCCCCAGGATTTCCTTTATAAGAAAGAAATCCTTGGCTGATGCATGATAAAAGAATCGTTATCGTCATGAAAGGGGACATGCTCTGCAAAAGTACGAGGGGATGCATGGTATGAGCTAAATAACAGAACAAAGGATATTATCAAAGTAAACACCTATGTACTATAATATATAATTATAACAAGTCTATAAACTGATTGTAGACAATGATAAGTGTAATTTATGTTAGTTGAGGTACGAAATTCACAGAAATGAATATTTTGCTGGCACGGAACAGAAGCCTGGGGAGAGTAGTGCTGAGAATTATGGGTAATGTAGCGTGCCATAAGTAGGTGACTGTTAAGAGTTTGAATTCAGTCTAGGTCAGCCTTGCTACCTTGCTTCATTTTTTTTTAAATGATTGGATCGAGAAGCCCGAGGCATAACGAACATTAAGGGAAACCATTCTGGCTAGGTTAGAATCGTCCGAGTTTAATTTAAATCGGCATAAGATCGTATTTATCATATCGGAGTAAATGTATTTAGATGACCTCAGCTCCCAGAGTTGGCGGCACTGCATTGGTGGGAGTATACGTTCCCGTTTAGTCCACACAGTGGTTTTGGGTTTTCGTATCCGGCAGTGTCGCAATAATTAATAATAGTAGTAAATAGACTAAAAGTTGAAGAACGAATGCCTGTAAGCAATTATGAGCAATTATATGAATAAACGTTGTTGGGCTCGGCTGACCAACATGCCCAAGTATCCTACGTAACTGTGTGTCTGAATTGTGTAGTGGAGGCAAAATACACTAATATGTACAGTATTACACGACTGTATAAATAATATGACTATTTTGAGGCTTAATCAAAATTATTAATTCTCCAAGCTGAACGCTCCAGGTTTATTACCTAGCTTATTTTTAGATAGGATTGGGTTTAGTATCATTTGATTGACAGTGCATAGGATCATGTCCCTTGAACCTTGTGACTGTGAAATGCGGAGATATCGGCACTCCTTTGTTATGTTTCACTAGACTTGTAGCTTTTTCAATGGGTCTCCGAAGCGCAGCAATGGCCTGTCAACGCACGACAAGCGGGATAGCGCACATTTGCGCTAAATTCCAATTCGATCTGTGGATTAGCCGGAACTTGGCTTTGATCAGCCCCCATTGTTGTTTCAGGTCTTCAGTTAGAAATTCAAAGTTTTTCAGAGTTCTCATCAATTATCTAGATGATCTCAAGTCGAGAATCCAGCAACCGCACGGGCGGCCTATGAGTTTCAAGGAACGCTTTTATCAGATTTGGGGCTGACTGAGTCGAAGGTTAAGGCGTGCCCCCAAGCACGTTGGAGACCTGTTTGGGGATCCAGTTTGAAACTATAAATATGACTACATCAGTCATAAACGCTCGACTCCAGGAAACAGAAATGTTGCTTGGTCAATGGAGCTCTAAACGCTCGTGCACAAAACGGCAACTCCAGTCATTAATGGGCAAGTTGGCATTTAATTCCAAATGCGTACGCCAGAGCATAACTTTCTCTCGCGCATTCTCGATCTCTTACGAAAGCTAAGCCACAACCATCATCACACCTACTTATCAACAAAAAAATTGTAAGGATCTTCGTTGGTGGCAGTGTTATTTACGCCAGTATAACAGAGTTTCGATAATTCCTTCCAACCATTGGGAATCGCCAGATTCCACATTTTCAACTGATGCTTGTTTAACCGGCTGTGGTGGATGGGGAGGTGCACAATACTTCCATAGGGAGTTTCCGCGAGAGATTCAAGAACGACAGTTGGCGATTCATCATTGGCTCGAAATGCTAACTGTTTTAGTTGCAGTACGCTTGTGTGGAGATACCTGGCACGGCCTCAATATATCGGTTTACTGTGATAATCAGGCCGTAGTAGAAGACATAAACTTGGGAAGGACAAGGGATGGTTTTCTAGCCCAATGTGTGCGTGAGATCTAGCTATGTGCCGCTCAAGGGGAATTTCAGCTGCGCGCCTTTCACCTCTCTAGTCAGGCCAATCGTTTGGCGGATTGTTTGTCTCGTTGGCACATCAGCAGTACCGCACTGAATTTCATAGAGCAGTTGCAGGACATACCATGATTCAGTTGGAGGTCAGCGATGATGTATTTCTATTCAGGAATGACTTATGACTATGTTGATTTTCACATTTCAGATCAACCCTTTGTTACGCGACAATAATCACGCAACTTATATTTTTATTATTTTTATCATTGAAGTCATATCCTAAATTTAATCTACTATGTATATCATGTTAATTAATTGCAGACAATCTTCAAGTGCTAGTGTCTCAAAATGAGCAACCTTTGGAACTAGCAAGAAAACTTGCTGATTATGCTTAGGTAGTACTTAATTTACACTTTTGCATACGCAGTTGATTTTAGGCATCGCAATGAGCTTTCGTGAGTAAGTAAAACGACTTCGTGACACCAATAGTCTTCAGTCACGTTTATGAACTAGTTGCCTATTCTCAGTTATATTTTTAGGTCTATCCAAAACAGAATGTTAAAAGTTGGAAATGAATGATTGACGTTTAAGCTTGTAGCCTCGACATCAAGCTTGTAGCCTCGATGTCAGGATTGTACCCTTGGCCGTTCCAGGAACAGGCAGTATCACACCAGCGTGCGTACCTACATTAAATTGGCATCGTTGACAACTTTATCAAAACTATGCAACCTTATTTGGTAGAAAATTATGAAAAGAAAAGGAGATAGCTCCTCCAAATTTACCCAATCTAAGGACTCCCGCGGGTATACTGTCTGGTCCGATAGCTTAAAAGAAAGCCAACAATTCTTGTAAAGTTCAGTTCAGTAATGAGAAGTAAAAAAATTGAAGTAGAAGTTCCCAGTCTACTAGTCCCCTAGTAGCTCCACATCTCTCGTAAAGCTGCGCACGCTGAAGGAACTCAGAAGAACCACCGCACGCAGTGGCGAGCGTTTTGTTATTTTGTAATTATTTTAATTTCAACCCATTTCCTAGTTCAACTGAAACACTTTCGTTATATTGTCAGTTTTTATCCCGTAGTTTAACCCGATTCGGTTCGTAATTATCTTAGCGGCGTTAAATTGATATTCGTTATCGTGGGGGAGGAGATTTCGCGAAATCACACTGAAAGGTATAATGAGCGTAGAGTGCGCCACGTTCCAAGTCCCGCGCCCCTATCACTCCTACGCTTTTGACAGCTCTTGCCCGAGTTAGTGATCTATCTAACATCCAAGATATCTGCCTCGTGTGTGCGTATTGACCTTTTTTCTTTTCTTTTCGCACGGGTGTCGAACATCGTCCCTATCTCCGCTAGACACTTTGACGCTAGCAGGCACTTATGTAGGGGGGACATTAAGCTCAGACGCTCAGGGTTGATGATGACCTTAAAATGGACCAAGACTATACAGTCAGGCAAACGGGTGCTAATTTTACCGTTACTGCCTATTCCAGGGTCACCTATTTGTTCTGTTTCTCTTTACAAACTTAGGTTCTCCCTTCATGTAGGCAGACATGAATTACTACCAAATTGTATTGTGTATTTCGTTCTATTGTTTTTGATAGCAATTCATGTGTTGCCTACATGAAGGGACCACCCAAACTTATGTGTAACTTAATTCCCGCTGAGACTAATTCGCCTGCCTTTGTTCTTTCAAACTCTTCTGGGCAATTAACACCTCTTACGAAAGCTCTATTGTTGGGTTGCAACCCAATCCCCAGAGATTCAAATAACAAAGACGTGGCCGCCATGTTGGATGAACTAATAAGAGAAGCTAACGATGAAACTTTTGTTATTGTCATCCAACATGGCGGCCATGACGTCACATGCAACCCAGCAATACGTACAGGAATTACGGCACAAATTAACGCTGGCAGGTGTTCCACATAGTGATGCTAATAGTGGGCATTCATTTCGCCGTGCTGCGGCCACTTGGGTCTTTCACTTGATATGGCAGTTTCAGGGGAATTCATCCATGTGTATGGGAACTGGTTATCAGATGCCGATAAATCACACTTAGATTTTTCCATGACGTACAAGTTGCTGATAGTATGCGTCAGTGTTTTCTTTCACCTTCTGGTTAAATGTCGTCTTTAACGAGCAACAACGTTCCTTTGACAGTTTTTGCGGTAAGAGAAGTTTATTATTTCATTACATATTACATTTATGCTTTGTTTACTCTTCTCAATAAAGTTCTCTCCGCACAAAGTTAGGTTGTTGTCTCGTATACTTCACATTATTTAGTTATATCGTATTATTGCATAGAGAATTGGACTATTTTGAGGCTTAATCAAAATTATTAATTCTCCAAGCTGAACGCTCCAGGTTTATTACCAAGCTTGTAATTAGATAGGATTGAGTTTAGTAACATTTGATTGACAGTGCATAGGACAGGGATAGGATCATGTTCCTTAAAGGGGCTATGTCATGGTACTGCGCATGTATCGAGTAATCTCTCGGTTGGTGGCTTTGATTGGATACAAACAGTTAAACTTCCCTCCTTCAATGCTTGATTGAAAGGATTTTCAATATTTTCCATGGAGACTGTTTATATACACTGTTTGGTGGTTATTTTTGCATATTTGTTTTGATTTTAAGCATCCCACATGGCCGAGAGTTTCGGTAGTAAGTTCATATAAAAAACGGTAGAAATAGCTGTTTCGATTCCGGCCCGGAACGCGAAGCCTATTACCGTGACACAGCTCCTTTAAACCTTGTGACTCTGATCTGTGAATAGCGGAGATATCGGCACTACTTAGTTTTATTTCACTAGACTTGTAGCTTTTTCCCTCCCGGTTAGAGAAGTTTATTATTTTATTACATATTACATTTATACTTTGTTTAATCTTCTCAACAAACTTCTCTCTGCGCCAAAGGAAGGTTGTTGTCTCGTATACTTTCTAAGTCATGAATACGTATTTAGTTATATCGTATTATTATTCCGTAGACAATTCAACTCCATGCATGATATTTATCAATTTACAATGTTAATGGACAATGTTTTGAAAATACTCACCAGAGCCGTATAACCTGAACTATCAATCACATTAGGGTCACCCCCCTTATCAAGGTATGACATAACCTTGCCAATCTCTCCATCCATTGCTGCAGTCCATACCCCACGAGTGAAGTCCATCTCTGTCAGTGACTGTCCGTAAACACAAGACTGGGACACACATTTGCACTCGCATCCAACATGTTCAAAACATCTGTTGAAGTCTGCCATGCTGTCTTAAGTGATGGAAACAGCTACATGAAATACGTACTTGCCACATGCATGAAGTCTCCCTTGATCTCGGTATTATAAAAGTCGTACATGTCAATTTTGTTCAATTATTCGATGCTCTTAGCGACTGTCAGTGAAAGTCAAATGCTAGGAATACATAAACGAATTCCTGGTTCTCAGATCATGTCCTGTATCATTAAAATGATTAGTTTTGCCTGTCAATAAACCCACGAGAGGGAAAAAATGCAATTAAATGCAGGCGTTCCACGCGTTCCATTGAAATCATGAGCGGGGTCTCGGCACTACTCGACTCAGGCTCTAGCTCTTCTTCGACCATTCTGGTCCAGTCGTCGATGGACACAAGAGGTAGCAGGGATTTTCGCTCCGAGATGTCGAGAGAAGGAAGGTATCGTAACCGTAGTAGGAGCCTTAGTCCTTCCCGTAGCCATGGGGAGAGATATTCCCGTCATTCGCGATCTCGGTCTCGCTCGCGGTCAAGGACAAGGGCTAGGAGTAGCAGCGGAGAACGTTTACAATTACAGTACGTATACGTTGCATGCACTCATTAATCCATTAGTAGTATGTTGTTTTCCTTGAAAATGTATTTCACAACTTAGTTGATCTCTTGATTTATACCGTTTATGTTGTGTTACTTGTCTAGGAGGAGGACAAGGCAGTCAACACCTGAAGTTTTTATGGAGCGGTAAGCTGGTGAAACTTTGGCCAAGGCTATTGCATAATTTGGCAATTTCACTCACTATTGGATACAGAATGACCGGCCGTCTTATATCGGATCGGAGGCGGGAGTTTGTTAAAACACGGGCACAAATTCTGTGTATGACTTATCAATGTTAAGCGAGATTTTGCCCGGGGGTGGGGGGAACTCCCATGAATTTTGGGTGGGAGAGTGCCACCCGAGTCTCAAAATCCTGACCCTATTTCAGATTTCGGCTAAACTGCAGAATACCCCTCAACTCTTTATGTCCTCTTTTTAGCACGAGTAGTTTGCTACGCATAGCACAGCTTCGTTCTATAAAGAATTCATTAAGACATAGTTTCACAGGTGTGAGTTTCAGCCTCAGTCCACCTCTTCCATTCGATGTGTAGCACGCGGGGTTATGCTAAATGCACTCCATTCCAGGTGCACCACCCCTCCCCCTCCAATTCATGTGCACCACTCCTCTCCAGGCCCCGGAGTGTGCCACTTGGTAACTTCAATAACTCGGGTAACTTGTTAACTTACGTAACTTTGTAACCCCCTTAACTTGGCAACCTCGGTAACTTTGTAACCTCTGTAACTTTGTAACCCGTGTAACTTTGGAACCCGAGTAACTTTGTATAACCTCTGTAACTTTGTAACCTCTGTAACTTTGTAACCTCTGTAACTTTGTAACCTCTGTAACTTTGTAACCTCTGTAACTTTGTATAACCTCTGTAACTTTGTAACTCTGTAACCCATGTAACTTTGTAACCTCTGTAACTTTGTAACCTCTGTAACTTTGTAACCTCTGTAACTTTGTAACCTCTGTAACTTTGTATAACCTCTGTAACTTTGTATAACCTCTGTAACTTTGTAACTCTGTAACCCGTGTAACTTTGTAACCTCTGTAACTTTGTAACCTCTGTAACTTTGTAACCTCTGTAACTTTGTAACCTCTGTAACTTTGTATAACCTCTGTAACTTTGTATAACCTCTGTAACTTTGTAACTCTGTAACCCGTGTAACTTTGTAACCTCTGTAACTAAAATTAAACTGTTTGAATTGGGGCCCTTCCATATAGCCTTCATAATTATTTAGGTCGCATTTTTGTGTCAATGAAATCGACACGCCAGACTATTAGCTTTCCCGCAGTTTATTGCACAGGGCCCGGTTGTTCGAAGCAACCCGGGAAACTTAGAAGCACCCCGGGTGGCGCAGTGGTTAAGCGCTTCGCCTCTCACCTCTGTGGCCCAGGTTCGATCCCGGATGCGGCGCCATATGTGAGTTGAGTTTGTTGGTATCTCGCCCTTGCTCCGAGGGTTTTTCTCCGGGTTCTCCGGTTTTCCTCCCTCCTCAAAAACCAACCTAAATTCCAAATCGAACCTGGAGTTCGTCGGAAATACTTAAATATAAGCCTCTGGCTTGGTCGACCCGGTAACGGCTTACTGTATCTTCGACGTAAAATAAACATTTTTTTTATTAAGCAAGGGGTTAAGCGCTAAATCGGGTTAAATCGCTAACCCAGGGTTAAACTGTACAGATTACAATTACAGATTTAGCGTTAACCTGGGGTTAAAGTTAACCTTACTTCGAACAACCAGGGCTGCCCTGAACTACTGACTCACACCACGAAAGGTTTCGCTTGAAATTTGGGGGAAATGCCGGAGGAAATGACTGTCAAAGGCAACATATAAAGATAAACATTTGTATTTTATACTTATAGCTGTCAAAGCAAAAAAATAAAACGTAATATATGAACGAAACGGGTCGTAATTGTTGTGGCGGGAAAAATATATTTCAACCGTAAATGTGATCCGATCCAAGTTTTGTTGGTGAGAATTAAACAGAGAAGGATCCTGCCCAATGCATAAACCATATCTTAGACCATTTGCATGAGTTCCAAAACCGAAATCTCTCTCAATTAAAAACAATCGGCGATCCACTTTTGAGTTTACAAAATTAAACTGATGGGGTCACAAAGTTAGGGGTTACAGAGGTTCAAAGTTACAGAGGTTACAAAGTTACAGAGGTTACCAAGTTACAGAGGTTACAAAGTTACAAAGTTACAGAGGTTACAGAGGTTACAAAAGTTACACGGGTTACAAAGTTACAGAAGTTACAGAGGTTACAAAGTTACACGGTTTACAAAGTTACAGAAGTTACAAAGTTACAGAGATTACGGGGTTACAGAAGTTATAAAGTTACGGGGGTTACAAGGTTACTGAAGGTACAATGTTACGAAGGTTACAAAGTTACCGAAGTTGCCAAGTTAAGGGCATTACAAAGTTACGGAAGTTAACAAGTTACGGGGGATATTGAAGTTACCGAAGTTACGGGAGTTACCGGCGTTACCAAAGTTACCGGAGTTACCAAAGTTACCGGAGTGCATAGGTTAGGGTTTACTGACAAAGAGAGGAGTGGCGCACTCCGGGGCCTGGAGAGGAGTGGTGCACATGAATTGGAGGGGGAGGGGTGGTGCACCTGGAACAGAGTGCATTTAGCATTACCCGTAGCACGCGTCGCATATGTAGCACAGCTTCATTCTATAAATAATTCATGAAGACATAGCTTCACAGGTGTGAGACTCAGCCTCAGTTCACCTCTTCCATTTGACGCGTAGCACAGCTTCGTTCTATAAAGAATTCATTAAGACATAGTTTCACGGATGTGAGACTTGGCCTCAGTCCACCTCTTCCATTCGACGTGTAGCATGCGTAGGACGGCTTTATGAAGAAGTTTCACATAGTTACACGACGCGTAGCCCGTAGAGCCTGGGGGGGGGGGGGTATCTTTTCATTTGCGGGGTATTCTGCAGTTGCTCCCTTCCCTGTCAATCGTACCCTATTCCAGACTAAAAATGCAAACTATCTGACCTTATTTCATACTAATTTATTTGGGGTGGCACATATCCATATATATAGCTTATATATAGGAGTACCCCCCTTCCTCCTCCCCCGGTCGACAATTAACACAGTTCGTGAATTCATGGTATGGAAATTAGAAGAATACATGAATTCACGCACAAAACTACACGCACATGAATAGCTCATTAAGAGAAATTAATTTCGCTTGGGGAATACACGATTACCATTTCGAGTGATTGATTTTATTGTTTTGATTGTTTGACTAGTTTGCCAAAGTTCACTCCTCTCAGCTCACACTTCGATGTGCTGTCATGTTTATTTGATTGTTTTTGTGTTTAACTTGCAAATAAAGCACTCCGCGTATACTGACTAGTTCAGCTAAGTTCATTCCCCTCCAGCTCACACTTTGATGTGCTGTCGTTTTTTATTTGACTGCTTTGTGTTTAACTTCCAAATAAAGCACTCCATGTATACTGACTAGTTCGTCAAAGATCATTCACATCCAGCTCATGCACACTTCAATGTCATGTTAAGTCAGTTCCATCACACAGATGGCCGCATTGTAATAAATAAGCAGATATAGCGTTTGATTGAAGTGTGTGAAATGAAAATAAACTCTGAGTATTAGCAGGCTGCGAGTCTTGAAAAATTTCAGTGCATGAAGTTGTGTTAAAGTCAGTTTCATCACACAGATGGCTGTGTTGTAATAAATAAACAGATATAGCGTTTGATTGAAGTGTGTGAAATGAAAATAAACTCTACGAGTATTAGCGGGCGGCGAGTGGAGAGTCTTGAAAAGTTTCAGTGCATGAAGTGTTTGTCATGTTAAAGTCATTTTTGTCACCATTACCGTTGAATAACCAGACTTGAATAATCAGAATGATGAAGTGTGAAATTAAAATAAATTTTGTTATTTATGGTGAGACAAGTCTTGAAAAGTTTTCTATTTTCTCGAATCGAGAAGTTTATTTGGAAGCGGGCAATCCCTTTATGTAGGACAACACAAATTTTTACCAAAAATACAATTCAATACAGCAATAGAATGCAACAC
Organism: Actinernus sp. WN-2022; assembly: GCA_030867875.1. Classification (NCBI taxonomy): domain Eukaryota; kingdom Metazoa; phylum Cnidaria; class Anthozoa; order Actiniaria; family Actinernidae; genus Actinernus; species Actinernus sp. WN-2022. The sequence goes on along the minus strand of JAOWCC010000064.1, from coordinate 20,015,910 downwards.
AATACAATACAATTTGGTAGCAATTCATATCGTCCTACATGAAGGGATGGCCTGGAAGTATTACAAACAATGCTGTTGAATAAAGAAGACTACTCCTCATTTTTAAAATTGGTTTTAGCACACAAACGAACTTCACGCAAACATGAATTCGAACAATAACTGCATAACAAAGAAAAACTACACGCATTTGAGTGTAATACACTTGTATAGTACGCACGTGCATTACAGTACTCATATGAGTAGTACATGCATGTACTACACGCGGAAAACGCGCATGTAGATGTTAACAAACTTTTGGACGGTACTGTAAATATCCATAAGCAATTGACATTAATTTTATTTTAATACCTTCAAATACAGTGCTATGCCCTCGTGTTTTTAAAGTATATATAAGATGAATAGTAGAATATTTCTTTCTTGATTTGCGTGTTCCATCCATGAGTTATAGAGGTTTATATTTATAATATATTCAAGCCGACGACGTAAAATCAGTCTTCATTTATTATACAAAAACATACTGGTAGAGACAAAATTAATGACCTTTTTTGTAAACATCTTTGTTATATTTGAAGGTTATATCAGTAATTTTACCAAATATTTTGTCAAAATCAGAAAACCGGTTCATTCACAAGGAAAAAGAAATGAAAGTAAATTCCCAAATTTACGTCAAATTTATGTCACATCATTAGCATATTGGAAATAGAAACCTCTATAACTTATGTATGCAACACGCAAATCAAGAAATATTCCATTATTCGGCTATTCACTTGATGCAGAATTGATATTAAATAATTATAAAAAGTTTTGACCTTATATACACTTTAAATCTGATAAAACACTGCTGCTTGTTTATTAAACATAACATAAAAAGTAGAAAATGAACATAAATGGTGCATGATTTTGATGAAAAATTGAAAAATCTCAATGAAGCATAACACACAAGACTGTTGGACATTTTATTCCTTTATTTATTTATTTATTTATTTAGGCAAAATCTAGTTGCCAAATTTCCGAGTGCCAGAAAATGTTTAGTCACAAGTGATAGTAATTCGGTTGCATTACTCTGTGACTGTATTGGTCTGACACAATAATTATTCCTGCATCTTTTCAATTTTCTGTGTTGTGGTATAATTTTATTTATTTATTCTATGGTTATGCCATTCAACAGTTTCAAGTTATTAACTAGTGTCCAGTGAAACCACAGATCGAACTGGAATTTAGCTTGTTGGGTTTTGCAGAGGGAGGAAAACCGGAGAACCCGGAGAAAAACCCTCGGAGCAAGGGCAGATGCCAACAAACTCAACTCACATATGGCGCCACGTCCGGGGATCAAACCTGGGCCACAGAGGTGAGAGGCAAAGCGCTTAACCACTGTGCCACCCCAGCTCCCGGGCATAACTACATTTGGGTAAAAAGGGACATTAAATCGACAAGCAAACTGCATAATTGCAGTAATTAAAATTAAATATGAAACCTGGAGACATGAAATCTTAAATTATATATCAGGTCAAACTTATCATTAATATTGATTCTACATCAAGTGAACTTGCATTTATGAGTTATGTTTCCAATATGCTAATGATGTGACGTAAATTTGACGTAAATTCAGGAATTTACTTTCATTTCATTTACCGTTTTCTGATTTTGACAAAATATTTGGTAAAATCACTGAACAGATACATGTATAACCTTCAAATACAACATAGATGTTTACAAAAGGTCATTATTTTAACTCTGACAGTATGTTTTTGTATAATATATGAAGACCGGTTTTGGCTTGAATATATTGTAAATATAAACTTCTATAACTCATGGATACAACACTCAAATCGAGAAATATTCAACTATTCACTTGATTTAGACTCAATATCAGTGATAAAAATGCTTGACCTGATATACACTTTATTCAAGGCTATAATTTTATTTATAGGCTTGCCACACCCTTTTCTTTTGTTTCCAAGTGGTACCTTGGTAAAAGCCTCATTCTAAAAGCAGGGGACGGCTTTCAATAGCAGCAGGGGAGATCGGGGCTGACTAGGAGGTTGTTATTTCAAATAAAAAATTGAAAGAAAGACCTCCCAGGTGGTTTTGGAAATTAAAAACCTCAATCAGCCCTGGTCTCTCCTGCTGCTTTTCAAAGCTGTCCCAGCTTTCAGAAGGAGGAGTACGTACCGGTCACAGTGTCAGCCATATTTCAGGACTAGACTAGGCTGGAAACTATGTGCATTGTTTTCAAGCATGACCTAATGTCTTGGTCACGTTTAACACATGTGGGATATCGTAAGTTCATTTGGACCTGGCTTATTGTGTTGTTTAATACCTAAGTTATTGTAAGACAAGAATAAGGGTGATGCTGATTCCAAGACCTTTTGAAAACAAGTTAGAGAAAAAAACATGGCAAGTCTATAAACCATGAAATGAAAGACCTTGCCCTCGGTTTTTAGATAGATCCTGTATATAAACCTTAGCGAATGTTTTCCCTACAGGCGAAGAAATATGAGAGAGCAAATCTGTGCAGATGGAGTTTGTGAATTGTGGTCATTATCACCAAGGGAACCCCCTGATGAGTAAGATTCCACTTTAATAACACAAATACTTTAAAGAATCCCATGTATAGTTTTCCTGACTAGATAAATCCTCCCAGCTGATTGAATATTTTTTCCTGACCAATCATAGTGCAATTATATACATAATACTGTATATCTATCCCTGCATGTGTACATGTATAACACCCTATGAAATGCCCTTTATCATGGATATAGTCTTTGAGATATATGTTGTAGTTCAAATTTATTATCAGTTAAATTGTTTTTTGATTAGGTGCACTTTAATAATTAAGTAATAGATCTATACAGAATTCGTGGCTGTGCTTTATGGGATTTACAAACTCGAGCTGAAAGCAAGAGTTGTAATGCCATAAAGAACAGAAAAATATTATGTGTCTGACTTATCAAACGTCTATGATGTAAAGGTTGAGTTGCGTTCTCAGTTATTTTGGCAATACAACCTACTTCGGCTGAGAAAATCAAAGCAATAGTTCAACAAAACCTGTATCAGATTTACAGATCATTTATCGCTAAGTGATTTCCTGTGTTTTTCCTTTATAAATTATTAATGAGTTTGATAACATCAATAATTACGGTATGCTATTACTTAGATTGTTTATATTAATATAAACTTTTCAATTACTGTTGATTAAAAGCAAGTATAAATAATTTGTGTTACATTAATGTGAAAATGTCTTGTCTTTTTTACTTCACAGCTCTGATGAAGAAATGACGACGAGACATAGAACATCAAACGAAAGAAAAAGTGAGATAAATATAATGTATCTTATTACCTTTAATCCTATATCATATATATATATATATATTCTATAGATTATTAAACGGATCCTATTTATGTGTCGTACATTAAATTAAAGGTGTAATGTCAACCCCAAAATGATAAACTTTCTCATGATGAAAGACATTTAAAATAACTACTCTGAAATAGAGTATGCTTTCCTGGTAGTATACTCACCTGGAGAAATTTTGTGATGAAGAAATAGGATGGCAAAGATTTGAGTGGATGAAAAATACTGAGCAATTTAGAGCAAGCTGAAATGAAGTTTTGAGAATAAATTAATTTTAATCTTTGTCATACTCTATCAAAAAAGTATGAAAAGCATATCAGGACATTCACATTGTATTTCTCTACTAGCTCAAGGTTTTATTTTAATTTGTAGTTTTGTTTTAAAGAAACTTGAATGGTTGAATTCGATTGACCCCTTTGAAGTGCAAAAAAGTTATGAAAAGGTTTCAGGGACATTATTTTCTGATTCAGTCAACTCTCATTATGCAGGGTCCGAAATTAACTTTTTCACGTAGGCGCCATCTGGCGACTATCCAAATTTTTTTGGTCACCAAAAGACCAATTGTGATCGCCACATTTCAAGTGACACGTGACAAAGAACATTTGTTGGACATTGTGAAGGTTTTAGGTAAGTTGCCAGCTGGCAACTAAGCCTGAAATTTTGGTCACCAACACTCAAAATTTAGCCGCATTGGCTCCAAATAAAGCGCAATTTCGGACCCTGTTATGGACACCCTCAGGACTGCAATTTGATGTCCGTAATAACGAGAGTACAGTATGTACATGTAATAGTGGGTATAATATTGTTGAAGTGCCAACTTTGCTCACTGTATACATTGAACAACTGCCTTTAATGTACAATCACTGAAATTCTATATACAGTGTACATACATGTACAATTCACATGATCAGATCATTACAAATTCAATATGATATGGGCCGTGCCAGGCAAAAAGGGCCCGGACAACATTCAAGTTAAATAATTCCTACAACGGTGTTCCTAATAACAGGTTGAAGATTGTATTGTATTCTTGACGAGGAGCGCTACATTTCATTCCTAACAATAAATGTCAGTTTCAAGAAATTGACAACAAAAATCAGGGGTGAAATTTACGTGATTTTGATGCAAGGGCCCGATTACAAATATGACCACAAAAATTAGGAATCCTGTCAGAGGGGATGATTTTGATGAATGACATTCATTTATACCTGCTGGGATTAAAGAGTAAAAAAAATAATAAGATGTACAAGATGATCACTTTTTGGCCAAAAAAATCTTTTCTGCAGTCATTCTACTCCCCGTAGCTCATAATATGATTTTAGCAATAGTACAAGTTACACCTTAAAATAATCGTCTGATGACAAGGAATCATTTGCGCCTGGTAAAATTGTGATCACACCCTCGTGTAAAAATATCGTAAATTTCGTCTTCGATTTTACTGGTCAATTTCATGAAATCAACACTACTTGTTAGTAGCACAATGTGGCGCTCGCGATGCATATTGTAATCGCACCACAAGTATAAAAAATATGGTACAATTTCAAAAAACATTCACATATTATGTCGTCCGGGCCCTTTTTGCCTGACGCGGCCTATATTATATTGCAAGTACATCATATGATTTGAAATGTAATTTTTTATTCTCGTGCAAAATAGAAACTAATTTATCCTGTGCTTGAATAAAGTATATTGTTGTTTGAGCATGTACTTGTTAACTGCTAGACCATAAATGTGAGCTGTGTGGGAGCACTTTCGAAGTGCTGACTTTTCCTGTCAAAAACAGAGGACTATCCAGCAGACAAAAACAATGGACATCTGTGATGTCTCTGAAGTTATCACAGACAAAACTTGAAATACATAAACCCTAAAATGTTCCAACTCTTTACCAAGAGTCAAAACAATAATAAATTCAAGTCCGTAATAGAAAGAGTCTGTTATAACAGGAGTTGCATTGTTTTCATCCAATCCTCTGTAACTTTCACCAGGACCATCAGCTCGTGTTTGTAATATTTATTTAACGGGATGCCTAATAACAGGGTGTTCCACAAGGCAAGAGTTGACTGTAGTGGGCAGCTTGCCATCACTTACTCCAATTTGAGTGAAATCTAACTGGCAAAGCAAAACAGACAAGGAGTACAAAATGTAGCTAAATATCCTGTATATTCAGGCAACCCTGGACCCAAATAAAGAAACACCAAGGGTACTATACCCACAAAGTGCTGGAATATTTAACCTTGTCAAATTTGCAGTTAGACTTGATAAATGATTAAGACTTTGGTTTTCAGAAGGGATGACTGGACATGCATCTAATGAAAAGGAGTATCACTCAAGATACAAACTAAACCATGATTCTAGTTTTGAACCTGTTGATCCCAGCCATCCCAGTATTGAACCAATTCATGGTTATATGCTACAGAACTGTACTCATGCATTTACCGTAGACGTTGTAACAGTAAGAACACCATTTTGAAAATGCCTCAGACTTGATGAGAATTACAGCACATGTATTGACTTTGGCCTCCTATAACTCAGCTTAAATTCATTGGATGGCCAAAATGAAATTTTCCTTGAGTAGGTACTTGCTCTGCAATAAATAAATTGGTCTAAAAATCGAACTTAAATGTGAACTACAACTTCAGTAATCTCATATACACTGTAATTATAAACTCCATACAAATCTCTCCTCTCAGGGTCTGGTTGTTCAAAGGGTGGATAACGCTGTCCACTGGATAAATCCCTATCCAGTGAATCGCAGATCAACTAATCTGTCCTCTTATCTAAAGGCCACTTTAGCCGACTGCTTCATGAACTTTGTTACCCATAAATATGTGTGAGCCAAATACTTTTGAGATTATACAACAGGGATGTCTTGACTAAACAAGTCAATCCAATGCGAGCTAAGACTTCAAACTCAAGAGTCGCAAAAGCTGGAAGTGAACAGTGATTGACCCTTGTCTTTGAACGCGAACAGAAATCAGAACTGGTGAGGTTGAAATTGTGTTTAAAAACGCACTGTCACAAATCTTACTTGTCCCTATTTTAAGATTTTTATTAAGTGTAATGGTGATTGTAATTCGAACTGCAAATGACTGAATCATCCGTAAATTGAACTGTATGTAACTTTATAGAGACCAAGAAGAAAAAGTTAAAATCGTCAAAAGAATAACAGAACGCGGAAGATAGAATTGACCACAAATTATACCCATAAACAGAACTGGATATGCCTTACAAACTGAGAATACCGTATTAAAATTGAATTGGATCTGTCAAAAGATTAGTAGGATTTGTTGTGGAAAGCCGTAACTAGAAACCAAACTGTCATAAAACTAGAACTGGAGAGTACATGTATATGGCTCTGCCTACAGTATTGTTCGCAGCCTTTTATATTTTTGTCGTCACACAGTTTTTTGTTTGCCAACGATTGATACGAACAGGCTTCAAACTCCGGCTTTGTTTTCTTATTTTGCTGAACTGCACAGAAGACCTTGAAATAACCATTCAATAAATCTACCTTAATTTATCCTTAAGAAAGCTTTGTTTTATACCCGCTAAGAAGGAAATACATTTAATTCACCACTTCGTCTTCCCTTGCCGTTAACAATAGGAAATGGACAATCTGAAATCTACAATGTCTACCGTCTCGTTTTTCTCGGCCAATGGAAATCGAGATACCGTGGCGCATGTAATCGTTTCGTGGGCAGAGGTTTCTCTCGGCGGCAGGAAAGGGGTCAGGTGGAACTTCTCGAAACGAGCGATATTATTGGCCTACGCAACAATAGAAAACAACATAACCCATTAGAAAGTGCAGTACAAAAAACATAGGAGTATAGTATTATGGGTGCAATCAGAATACAGGTCTCAAGAGGTTCCATGCTACTCGGAGGAAAGGCAAAGAGATGAGAAACCTCTGCTCACAGGGTAGGAGGGCCACACATTTCTCTGTGTATACTAGTTAGTGTTATCCTCTTTAAATAGTTATTTTCCAAGTGGTGTACATGCATGAAATCAACGCACACAATATTATTTTTATTAGACATCAGGGACTAGTCAAAAATTTTCAGGGGAGATGCTAGGGGGGGGGGGGGGGGGGGGGTAGAGAATGAAATCAAAAAGTCTAAAAAAACATATAACCCTCCCTAGACAATGGGTATGAAATATTTTGACCCTTTCTCCCCTATAACCACCCCTTTCTCAGTTCCCTATGATTTATGACCCTCCATTTTTGGGGATTCAAAAAAATAGGACCCTTCATCTCAACCTCCTCCCCCTGCTAATTTCTGACCAGTCCCTTCAGCGACAACCCTCATGAAACCCCAATTTAATTATCAGTAAAACTTTGTAATTTGAAGCTCCCATAAGGGACTGACCACCTTTGGTGGTTTTAAAGAATTGGAAGAAGGTGGAAAATAGCATTTATAAACAGGTTTTGTTAATAACGTCTATTAAGATTTGTTTGCTATCTAGTACAACCATGTGATTGCAATGTAAATTATCACAAGCATGAGTAGTGAATCAATTATCCTGCTCCCCTAGCACAAACCATATATGACACAAAAATATGCTAGAACTCCATGTATTAATTAAAAGTGGCCCGAGTTAAGGCCACTCAGGGCCTCTTGTTGTATGAACTTTTCAAGAATTTTTTATACATGTATCAACATCATCATACCATTAGTGTCTATCCAGAACAATTTAATCTATAATTTATATTAAATTATTATTGCAATCGTTAGTTAATGAATGTGATCTGACCTCGCCTATAATTCAGTACTTTAACTGCAAGAGGTGTAAATAAACAAATTATTATTCTTATAATTATTATATTATTATTAATAAGCCAGTTTGGTTAATACTTATCCACTGGATATGGATTTATCCAGTGAATGGTGTTACAATCCACCCTTTGAACAACCAGACCCTGAGACATAAGTAAGAAAATAAGTGATTTTTAGTTTACTGGTAATCTATCATATTGTTACATACATGTAGAGTACATAGAGTAAGAGGTTTAGTCAAAATAATGTCAGGGATAGTATTGGTTCAGAAAGGTTTTGAATTTTCCTCTCTGAGGGGTTGGGAATTAAGAGATATGCGAGATCAAAGTAGATACATAACCCACACATGTACATTTCAATGCTGTTGATTCTTGTCAAGTTTGCCAATTTTTTACAGTGAAAATTAAGATGTATTTAACCAACACTTATCACTTTTCTTTCGTTACCACATCCTATCGTAAGTTAGGCTTGAATCCAAAAGTTTAGTATTACTGTTATTTTTTTATATTTTTTAACTAAAGGTGAAGAGGATAGTGAAAGTGATAGTGAAGAAGAAACAAGAAAAAAGAAACATAAAAAGTCGAGCAAGAAGAAGAAGAAACACAAATCGCACAAAAAGAAAAGGTTTGTTAATCCTTGGTCAAACGGTTTCAACATCGGTTCACAGGGCTTTCAATATTTTTTGACTAAGTGGGCATGAAAGACAAGTAGGTGTGTGTATTTGCTTTATTTCAATAGCTCTATCTTACAGCAGTAACAGATAGAGTAGACAGCTGCTTGAGAATGAACAACAAACCTCAACTCGACTCAATTCTCTTCTCTATTCTATTGAAATTTTTAGTTGCCTGGGCAAGCAAATTTAATGCAGAGCCCTGCTTAATAGGTGTTATTTTAATTGATTGTTTTTTATAGCAAGAAACACAGGAAAAAGAAAAGCAGACCAAAGTCAAGCGAAAGTGATGAAAAATCCTCAGGTACAGTGCTGTTTGCAGATTCCTTAAGCACCCTTGTTCAATCAGAGACCTACTTTTGTAATTTAAACCCACCTAGAGGCTCCGGCGCCTTTAGCACCCTTGTTCAGTCAGCCACATACGTTTGCAATTTAAACCCACCTAGAGGCTCAGGTGTCTTTAGCACCCTTGTTCAATCAGAGACCTACTTTTGTAATTTAAACCCACCCAGAGGCTCAGGCGCCTTTAGCACCCTTGTTCAATCAGCCACATACGTTTGCAATTTAAACCCACCTAGAGGCTCAGGTTCAATCAGCTGCCTACTTTTGTAATTTCAACCCACCTAGAGGCTCAGGTGCCTTTAGCACCCTTGTTCAGCCAGCCACATACTTTTGTAATTTAAACCCACCTAGAGGCTCAGGTGCCTTTAGCACCCTTGTTCAGTCAGCCACATACTTTTGCAATTTAAACCCACCTAGAGGCTCAGGTTCAACCAGCTGCCTACTTTTGTAATTTCAACCCACCTAGAGGCTCCGGCGCCTTTAGCACCCTTGTTCAATCAGCTGCCTACTTTTGCAATTTAAACCCAACTAGAGGCTCAGGCGCCTTTAGCACCCTTGTTCAATCAGCTGCCTACTTTAATTTGCGATTTAAACCCACCTAGAGGCTGAGGTGTCTTTAGCACCCTTGTTCAGCCAGCCACATACTTTTGCAATTTAAACCCACCTAGAGGCTCAGGTGCCTTTAGCACCCTTTTTCAATCAGCCGCTTACTTTGGCCACCTACTTTTGTAATTTAAACCCACCTAGAGGCTCAGGTGCCATTAGCACCCTTGTTCAATCAGCTGCCTACTTTTTCTTTAGTGCCTCCTACTTTACCAAGTGCTATATATATTGACAGTAGTTTCATTTTCATTACTTTTATATATTAATTAATATGTTTTTATCTATTTTTATGACAGACGAAGGTTCAGATGTTGAATGGAAAGAATCTTGGATTGAAAAGCAATCCATGGGTGAGTTGCATCATACAGTGTACACATTTATCAGTAGGGCTCTTAAATTATGATAATCAAATGTGTTTTAATTTATCATCATCAACAACTTCAAGAGTGATTTTTTGTTAATGAAAATGGGGTTCATTTTGTTCAGCCATTCCTAAGTGACTGTAGTTCAGACACACATGTAATGATCATGACCACTTACTTCAGAGAGCTAATCCCCATACCTTTATAATAGCTAGGAGACTACAATATATTGTTATACTGTCTTATTTTATATAAAACTAACAATAATGTATTGCATACATGTATGTTATTGTATAAAACTATATATAATCTTGACTTATTCCACTGTAATAACAACAAGTACTAAATAAAAATAAAATGAGTCCTCTTAAATGGTATTTCTAGGCTGTATTTTGAGGTAAAAATCAAAGGAAAGAGACTACTGTCTTGTAGTCTGTATAATGATCGAGAATGACTTGTAAGGAAGTACTTTAATATTGGCTAATTTACATGCATGTGTACATCCCTGCTATTATCCCACCATAGTCCCTCTCAATCTTCTCCTTGAAATGCTTTAAAAAGTTTGACCCACTGCTAAAAACATTGGCACACTTTGCTTGGCGATCGCCTTTGGAAATCACCCTAACATATAGTAAAAGGTTATTATGGATTAGGAATTTATCAGTGCTGATAAATGGTGATTTTATTTGCTTTGAAGGGCGATAAAGATTGGCTGAAGGAATGAAAAATAGAATTGCTGCAAATTAAGGGTGATTGCCTTCAAGCAATTGCCATTACCGTCTTTTTGCTAAGAACATGACGAGCCCCAAGCCCTACATATTTGTCTCAGCGGGGTTGCCCTATCGGCGCTAGGTTGTGGTTTTTTTTCGTCGCGTCCTAAATTGGATTTTACAGCTCATCAAAGTGGCGGCTATGGGGTTGTGTGAATCTTCTGTCAGCATCTTCGCTGTATATTGGATTATACTTTATATGGGCAAATTGGTTATTGGCGGCAGATTAAAGATTGACTCAAATTCGCTCAGCATTCCGCTCGAACACGACTCACGAGACGAGCAACTGCTCCGTGACGACAGTGAACTAATGTTTATCGATGTTTCATCGCGTATTTTCATCCAAATTGGATCCATCGAAGAACTGGTACGCTCTTAATGTTGTTATTTGTACCATAGCACCTAGAAAGGTTTGTATCGGACGGTTTTTCGAAGCTTACTCGACAGAGTTTCGGAAACTGGGAATCGTCGAATTGACTACAAGAGATGGCGGTCCAGTTCCAACTATAAACTGGTTCTAATTTCTGAACCTAGCAAAACGAGGGTTTTAGAAGTTTATGTCGCTACGACTTTTGGTGTTTTTGGTGGCCAATTCAATCGGCGAGATATCAATTCGGCGAAAGTCTTATCCGTTCCAGGCTTTCAGAGGGCAATACAAGTTGTGAACAAGGTACAGTTAGAGTTCTGGGCGGAGCTGGATTTGAAGCATGATGTCGATGACTTTGAAGTAAATTGCTCTTTCAAAACAGCCCTGCTCCCTATGGAAAACCAACTGGCGGCTCTAAATCGGGAGATTGTGCCCCTTAAAGCCAGAATCGAGCTGTACGAGCGAACAGGCCCGCCGAAAGCAGAAAGCCCGCCAAAAGTTCCAAGCCCGCCAAAACAGGCAAGTTCCCTGTTCTTCTCCTGTTTCGAGCAGGTCGCCGGATTTGTCGTAGTATATTCTCTATGCAAACCAATCTTTTATTGATATCGAAGAGTCACGTTTAACGCCAGCCGTTAAAAGAAGAAAGATAAGTAAAAAATCTGCTGAAATCATGGGACAACTGAACAATCTGTGTGTAAGCCAAAAAGAGTCCCTGGCATCAGTATTGTCACAGTGTTGTTTGAGTGGATGCCACAAGGAGGCAGAACATATGAGGGTCCCAGACTGGCAATACCTCCTACTGAAGCTCGAGGGTAGAATTCCAGATGAGGGCTGGCAGTCATTAATCAATCGGACTAACTTGGGAAGAAATAGGGTAAGTTTTTCAAGAATTAATGCACTAGTCAGTTGTAACCCCGACCCCCCCAACCCCCCAGGATTGATTGGGAGATGGTGGAATTCTTCCACTGGGGTGAGTCAAATTCTCAATGTAAAAGTCCCTCCCCCCTGGGCAAATACATGTCCAAGATGTATTCAGATATAAATTGGGCCATGTCAAGCAAAAAGGGCCATGGATGATAATTCGTAAAATGATGTTCACAATAACATATATGTGCTGTAAACTTTAAAAATAATAATAGATTAGCTTGTGTAGGATGTCAACATGTATGTTTATCCCCTTTTTTGGGTGGCACACCTGAAATTATGTGGGGATAAACATACATGTGCTGTAAACTTTAAAAATAATAATAGATTAGCTTGTGTAGGATGTCAACATGTATGTTTACCCCCTTTTTTGGGCGGCACACCTGAAATTCTGTGGGAATAAACATACATGTGCTGTAAACTTTAAAAATAATACTAGATTAGCTTGTGTAGGATATCAACGTGTATGTTTACCCCCTTTTTTGGGCGGCACGCCTGAAATTCTGTGGGAATAAACATACATGTGCTGTAAACTTTAAAAATAATAATAGATTAGCTTGTATAGGATGTCAACATGTATGTTTACCCCCTTTTTTGGGCGGCACGCCTGAAATTCTGTGGGAATAAACATACATGTGCTGTAAACTTTAAAAATAATAATAGATTAGCTTGTGTAGGATATCAACATGTATGTTTACCCCCTTTTTTTGGGCGGCACGCCTGAAATTCTGTGGGGATAAACATACATGTGCTGTAAACTTTAAAACAAAAAATAGATTAGCTTGTGTAGGATGTCAACATGTATGTTTACCCCCTTTTTTGGGTGGCACGCCTGAAATTCTGTGGGGATAAACATACATGTGCTGTAAACTTTAAAAATAATACTAGATTAGCTTGTGTAGAATGTCAACATGTATGTTTACCCCCTTTTTTGGGTGGCACACCTGAAATTATGTGGGAATAAACATACATGTGCTGTAAACTTTAAAAATAATAATAGATTAGCTTGTGTAGGATGTCAACATGTATGTTTACCCCCTTTTTTGGGTGGCACACCTGAAATTCTGTGGGGATAAACATACATGTGCTGTAAACTTTAAAAATAATACTAGATTAGCTTGTGTAGGATGTCAACATGTATGTTTACCCCCTTTTTTGGGCGGCACGCCTGAAATTCTGTGGGGATAAACATACATGTGCTGTAAACTTTAAAAATAATACTAGATTAGCTTGTGTAGAATGTCAACATGTATGTTTACCCCCTTTTTTGGGTGGCACACCTGAAATTCTGTGGGAATAAACATACATGTGCTGTAAACTTTAAAAATAATAATAGATTAGCTTGTGTAGGATGTCAACATGTATGTTTACCCCCTTTTTTGGGTGGCACACCTGAAATTCTGTGGGGATAAACATACATGTGCTGTAAACTTTAAAAATAATACTAGATTAGCTTGTGTAGGATGTCAACATGTATGTTTACCCCCTTTTTTGGGCGGCACGCCTGAAATTCTGTGGGGATAAACATACATGTGCTGTAAACTTTAAAAATAATACTAGATTAGCTTGTGTAGGATATCAACATGTATGTTTACCCCCTTTTTTGGGCGGCACGCCTGAAATTCTGTGGGAATAAACATACATGTGCTGTAAACTTTAAAAATAATAATAGATTAGCTTGTGTAGGATGTCAACATGTATGTTTACCCCCTTTTTTGGGCGGCACGCCTGAAATTCTGTGGGAATAAACATACATGTGCTGTAAACTTTAAAAATAATAATAGATTAGCTTGTGTAGGATATCAACGTGTATGTTTACCCCCTTTTTTGGGCGGCACGCCTGAAATTCTGTGGGGATAAGCATACATGTGCTGTAAACTTTAAAAATAATACTAGATTAGCTTGTGTAGGATGTCAACATGTATGTTTACCCCCTTTTTTGGGCGGCACCTGAAATTCTGTGGGAATAAACATACTGTAAACCTTAAAAATAATAATAGAAGCTTGTGTAGAATGACAATATAATACAATGTATATGATTTTTTGGGTTGAGCATGCATACCTAATATTATGTGGGAATATATAAACATAATTGTAACAAACTTTAAGAAATACAATAGAGGCTTGTGAAGGATGCCTATATGTATGTAATATTTGTTATTGGCACATCTGGAAATCTGTTGGGTTAAGCATACTGAAAACCTAAAAATATAATAAAAGCTTTGTGTAAGTTGTAAAAATAATGTTTATTTTTCCCCTCAATGCATTTGGGTGACATGCCTAAAACAGATATATGAATCATGGGCTGCATTCCTTGAAATTATGTACAATAAATATAATGTACACCTTAAAAGTATGATACACTGTATGGATAAAAATGCTTTGTGTAGGAACTGGTAAAATACATGTATGTATGTTTTTTCTCCACTTCCTTTTGAGTAGCACACCTGAAGCATAGAAAAATCATTGTGCATCACATCTTAAATTTTGTTTAGAAAAACCTAATTCAGATATACCACAAGTACAATTATATACACAGAACTTATACAGTTATTTTTATTTTCCACAACTACACTGTAGCATAATTAGAGCATAATCAAACAAGTGCAGCAACATTAAGGTTGTAACCAGGAATTACAGTAAATATTAACATTCTGTTATCAAAATAATGTGTACTCATTCTTTCCTATTTCAATAGCTCAAACTTTACAAAATAACATTTACACATGTTTTCGTGCTTTTTATTTCTTTACTTTTTTTATCAGTTGTTGGAGGAAAAATTGAACTACTACAAACCTGGTCAAGCAAACTTGATGAAATTAGGACTCAATTTAAAGAACGGTTTCAATCCGGCCCGTCCTCTGCTAACCCACAACCAAACAGGAAAGCTAGAGGAAGGAAAACCAAAAGGCTTACATCCGTGGAGGACTGTACATCAAATGATGCATTGAGAACTTATGCTGAACTGGCTCTAGAGTTTTTCACAAAGAAGTTTACGCTATACAGTTGTCACATACAATTTTATAATGCAACCAAGTGCAAAGGGTTGACCCCTCCCTACTATCAAAATTAATAAATACATCAAAAGTACATAAATAATATCATGGGGTAATCTTTTTTTACATGTACATGTATATTTTTTAAGAATGCCTCAAAGATATCAGCAAAACCATTCCATAAGTACTCGGTGTACAACATGAGTGGGGGTGTTATATCGGCTTATACATGTACAATCTCGAGTCTGAGGTGAAACATTGTTATAAAAGTCTTTCCTGTTCTGCATGCAATCATTATCATCTCAGTCATTGCTCAGATATTGTCCCTAAGGCCCATCTAAAGGAGTGCAACACTGTTGTCCATCAGCATCCAATGTTGGATCAAATGGAATTGTTTGGTCACCATATTAGTTGCTGTTTTCTTTTGTATTGAATGTACATGTAATTTCATCCAACAACATTGGATGATTTTGAATAACAAAGTATTGTTCATTTAGACAGGCCATGAATGGTAAATTTCTTATGGTATAAACAAAACATACAATGTAACATTATAAGGGAACCTTAGCTGAATCTCAAATGTGTCTTATTGTTGCCTAAAACCATTGCTGTGTTTGTTTTCTGTAAATTGTATGCTAGACAGGTACATGGATGATTCTCCTTTTAATTTTTTTTTTTGAATTTTGCGGCACTGCAGTTACCTTGGAATTCATGACGTCAAAGTGTTGCACTATTCTCTGAAAACAATAACTTTTCTGTTATGTAACAATAGGGCAACACTGAGAGTTGGATTGTTTTTCAGCCGAGGTTCCCTTTAAGTATTTTCTTCATTTCAAAATAATAGACCTCTTTGCCAATACAGCCGCAAATGTGGCAGGGTCATAACGAGGTATATTTTTTCTCTAGTGATTTTCCAGTAATTTGTGATCCGTGATCCAGCCAAAAATAAATGAGCCCGTTCATATTCTGATATATTAATTCCGATCCCATAAAATATACGTTGATCCTAGGTTAGTGATCCCTGATTCCACATAGCTTGTTACGCCCCTGAATTTGAATTATATTTTCATTAAGACAGGGATGTCCAGGGGAAAAGTGCAGAACAATTTGTAAGGATATGCAATTGTTGTAATTCATTAAATAAGGTTAAACTTTTCCATGTGTTGTATAAACTTGTCTGTTTCTAATTATTCCATTATTTTTGTATTTTTCTCAAATTTGCTACTCAAACTTCAATTCTTCTAGAGTTCATGGGTATATGTAAGCTGTGTACATGTATACTAACTTAGAGGACTTAGAGGTTGGCCGAATAGAATTGCAATTAGGTGCCAAGCCTCGATTCGTTGCCATTTCTAGCAGCTCTTCAGCACTTCCTTCAGACACCCAATCTTGTATTTCAATCTCTCCCATGGTACAGAGCCTGTCTTTTTACATGTACATTTGAGAATTCATCAAAGAACACATCTGGGTCAAAAAGCTTGCGAAAGTGGGGTTGAGGGGGGGGCACATACTTACTTATGTATGTGAGGCCAAGAGGCTCCAACTCTGACCCTGTTTGACCCAAAATCCGAGCTCCAAAACCCTGATTGCCCCATTTGGGGGGGTGGGGGGGGGGGGGGGGGGGGGAACCCTGATGCCTAAAAAAATTCTGAACCCCGACCCTGACTGCACCCACATTAACCTCAAATCCTGACCCTGATCTGCCCAAATTAGGTCAAAACCCTTACCCTACCTGCCCAAACTGAGCTCAAAACCCTGAACCGCCCCCGCGGCACATACATAATACGTCACATACAGGAGTACCCCCGGGCCCGCAGCAGTACTAGTGGAACACTGACATCGTATATACGCGCGTACTGCAGTTCGCGGCAGTCTCGAAACGTCGCAGCAACGATATTGGCCGTAGCGTTAAGCCGAAAGAGACCCTCGTGCCACTTTCCTGGAAATTCATTTCAAACAAAAAAAATTATGGTGACGGGAGACTAACTCGTAAAGCGGACTTGAAGCAAATCGACCCGAACTTGCTTCTTTACACTTCGAAGGAACCAATTACTTGGCAGCGGGACTTTCGGAGAGTGCTTCGCGGCTACATATAGCTATAGAGGAATTGACGTTGTTAAACAAATGAAAGGAGGGGACAGAGAGAGAGCAAAGAGAGGCGATTCACGAAGGAAAAGTCATCAGTGCATTGGAGATCATGAAGGTGTACCGCTTCTTTTCGGAGTTATCACTGAAACTGACCCTTGCTTTTCATGGTGTGGAGGGCAATACAATACAATATTTATTTATTAGCACCTTGAAAACATGAGTTACATTGGTGTATATCTAATAAAATAAAGAAATATAAATGTGTAGTATATAACTCTATAATAGTTTTTAAAAATGTGGCACTAACGTCTTTCATAGATAAGATGTAGTAGAACAAAGTAGTATGACTAAAGAAGGAGAGAAGTGGGTTAATAGAATAGAGTTTATCAAGAAAGGACGTTCTAGTCTAACATATTGTAATCCTTGCATTGAAATAATTAATTAAACTCATTTCCCACTTCTCCTGAATTACATAAAGTACAAATTCTCTGATCTCTAGGCAGTTGTACATATCTACCCTGTTCTATAGGAAATAGATGCGCTGAGATACGCAATTTTGTTACGGCTTTACGGTCATCAAAGTCTTTGATTTTAGAAAGGTATTTCTCGTACGTATAGTTGCCCTTAACTTTAACAAACAATTCAAGCAATAGCAACAACAGTATTGAAATCATTGTAAATGTTAGCAATACTATAGCACATATACACGATAAAGGGTATTTACGTAATGACAAAGGCAAATAATATTGTCATTGAAAAAAGGCAAACGAAACATTTTCCAGTTATCATTGACTTTGGCAAAAGCCGGAAAACAGACGAGATAAACAATCATCGAAGGCGTCGGTGCGATGCCGAATACTTAGCGCCAGAAGTCAGGAAAGGAGGGAGACAGAGTGAGGCAAGCGATGTCTTTTCGTTAGGCTTTATGCTGAAGTCGATTTCGGGGCCTTTGGGATTCTACAAAAACATTCGAGACTGTTAAGAAAGCTACTTCTGATAGGGTAGATAACACCTACGGTTAAGGAGTTGAAAAAAATGCTTCAATCGCTGTTGTAAAAATCACGAAAATATATGCTCTCTCTGACATCTACAGTAAAGAGGAAATGGGCTTCATCTGGCCGACAAACGAAAATAAATTAAATATAGTACACGCTCAGCATGACTTTTATTAGTGTTGACAGAAAATACCAGCGCAAGCGAAAGAAAAGCTTAAATCCAGGTGACAAACTGGAGTAGCGCAAATATTTCATTGCACCTATTTTACCACAAATATGCATTTTGCGAGGATTTGAAATCCTGGCAAAACAAATTTTTATCCTCTGGGGCTCGTCATGTATCAAATACATTTTTGCAGACTGGGCTATTTTATTAACTCATCACAAAGTGATGAAATCTAAAAGACTGAAATCAAAACTCCAGAAGATTTGATATGGTGCGATTGCATGGTGATTAACATTGACAACAAAAATGTAATTGGACAGGTCCAAAACTTCACAACTTGGCATTTTGGAGATTGACTCAAAGCATTTTCACGTTAGCTGGAAACAACTGTCCAGACACGTAATTAGAATAAACACTGGCACAACTGCTGATTCCCATTATTTTATGTGGTTACAAAATCGGCAACAGCATTTCAGTGTGATGACAGCTATTTTTTTTAAGAGACAACCACAATTTTTTTTCACAAGTGAATTGAAATTTTCACCAGCATTAGGTGATCCCTTTTCACAATTTTCGATAAAGGCAATCGCTGTGTCCTGCGAGAGATTTGAGGTGTGAAAGGCGATTGCTGAAACCTTGTGTGATAAAGTTTTAAGTGGAACTGTAACCACCAGACAGAGTATATAAAGTTATCAACAACAGGAGGCAATGCTCTCTCATGTAGCCATAATAATTATTGTAATTTTGCTTGTCTGATGCTTGACAACAATGCCATGCAGTATGGCAAGTTGTTAAATGCGGCATAGTAGCACTAGCCATAAATATCCTTAAAACCTTGATTATATAACCTTGAGTTTCTAATCCACATTAATCTTTGTAGCCAAAGAAGTCAAAAAAGATGTTGAGAATGGTGTTGTTGGACCAATGCCTATTGTCAGCGATAGTGCTGCTGCAGACATCAGAGAGTAAGATATCCTATATGAAAACATTATAATGAATGAAGGTGCATGTACCGCCTGGCTAAATAGTATGTCCCCACTACCATCTGAAATGTGGATTTTGAAACCTGCCTTTGAATCCAGTGATTCACACATTATGTACATGTTTATGAAACATTATTACTTCAGGAACATGAGGCACTCAGGTCAAAGAACATGATTTATTACATGATAGCCAGTGGTATACTGCCTGATAAAAATAATAATTATATCACACTGCCTCCAGTGCAGATATTGTTATCAACACAAGTGAGACATCACTTCACAGACCAAACTTATGTTGGCTGATTTTATACAAATATACAATGCCACTGTGAGCAAATTTGTTTGATTTTGTTGATTTTTCTTATCTTCAAAATTAGAAATGAAATGCTTGTTGGGCAGTTTTAATATATTAATAAAATTAAAGTAAATTACATGGCTGCTTGGAGATACAGAGTTTATCTTTTCATGTTTTCATTTGCTGCATTCACTTGTGAGTTAACAAGGTAAACACTTGAAGATAAATTCCATATCTTTTAATATTTAAAAACTAGTTATACCTATTGGTAAGTGCCAAAGAGAAAAACTGCAAGTCAACATTTCACATTTGTCTGTAATTTAGTTGTTTTATTGATAACTTAGAGAATAATGTGTACAATCTTCATTAACTGACCATATTTGCTGTTTCGCTGCCAATATTGAAACTTTAAATTGATACCTGTAGACAAAACTAAAGTGAAACATGTAAAGTTTTGTGATGACCTGGTCTTGTTGACATTATATTGGAACTCAGTTTTAATGTTCTTGACATCTACGATGTAGAAGAAATTCTTCATTGGAGTCTGACAAAAGGAAATAAATATTTCATTTTTTGAGTAATATTTCCCAACAACAGTATTCAATCTAAAATAATATAAAACATGGTCTTTTCAGACATAGCAGTAAAAGATAGACAATGTTGTTTTCATAGACTAATCCCAAATCTGTATGAATATTATCGTCTTAGCTGTATACATGCCTAGAATAATATTTTTAAAAGGCCATTTATGGCTGATATACTGTAGAGAATCCCTGATGAATGTACACTGTAGTTGAGTCAAAAGCACATGAGAACTTTCCTGAATGGTTCAAACAATATGCCTTTGAACATTTAGGTCAAAGCTGGCAGATGGACATGTTTGGCCGCATAATGTGTACACACTGAGTTTGGTTTTGAGCACTTTCGCTCTATTTTGAACAACTCTGCTCCAGACAGTCAATTACATACAGTTGCCAATACCACAAAATGAAAGAAAATATATAAACCTATTTCAGCAAATGCAGCCAAAACGTCTTCTCTCCAAGAAATCTCTCATTCCACTTCTAGTTTGAGGTCACCACGTGAGACTGTTGTGATGTCACAACATAACTTGTGTTCTGATTCATGGCTCTTGCAAATCTTACTTAGTTACTTATTTAATAATTTCCATACAATCATTACACTTTTGCAGTCACTGCATATCAGCACAATTTCCATGCCTCAGCTCTATAATCTCCTGCATCGTCAGCCTCGCATCTTTGCTCGCTTGTCTCGTTGGCAATAAGTATTGTTATTTTGGTTGCTGGTTTTATTATCATTATTCTTAAGCATAACATCATAAAAATGATTATTATTGCTGACTTTGGCATTCCTATTTTGCATATAGTTTTGGTGGTGCGCTGTTACCAGGTGAAGGAGAGGCCATGGCTGAATATGTCAAAGCAGGCAAGCGTATTCCCAGGCGTGGTGAGATCGGTTTGACAAGTGGTGAGATATCAACGTTTGAGGTTGCTGGTTATGTCATGAGCGGAAGCAGGTATGTAGAAGAATTAAAGTACACCTACATGTAACCCCATTTTAGTTTTATTTATTTTCAAAGGCTATATAAAACTGGGGATGATTGAAAAAGAAAAAATATTAAATCGGTGCAGCCAATCCCTGATATAATTTTTTTTTTTTGAAGTCCTGGGAATTTTGTTTCACGACTATGCAGTTTGGGGTCTTGGTTGAGTGAAGTCATTGTTCACTTGCAGTTGTTGTAGTTTCTATTGTTATGGATTCCTGATCTTACGGCACACACAATGCACAAGACCAATGCTTCTAATTTGTGTACTGCTGCTCAGTCGTGAAGAGTCTGATCTCTATTTACCTTTTTTAAAACCAACTTGAACAGGTCGTAGACAATCAATACAATACAATAGACTTTATTTTCAGAGGGTAACACTTAACAGTAACCAAAGGTACTGATGACCCTGTGGCCCTCTAATAATTTACAATAGATAAATATATCTATCTACAAAAAGTCTACGATTAAAATACTAAAATTCTTGTCAGACTATAAAAAGATTGTAAATACAAATTATTAAATACTGACAATAAGATAAAAATAAATAAATAAATATTGGGGTTAGCGGCACTTGAACTGCAGAATGATTGATATTGTTTAAAGTAATTTAATTTTAATGCATTTGATGCAGGAATAAGACAATTTAATTTTGTCAAAACATACCAACAACAACATTTGATTTTCTCATGAGATGATTGAAATGTACAGTAATAAAACATAAGAAATACAATTATGAGGTGGGTCCTGAAAAAAAACATGCATCCGTACATCCTGTGTCCAAAGTGCAGAGTTGCCATAAAGCCATTATGGTGATAGCCGAGATGGCGCATTGTATCATGATTCCATGTTTGTTCAACCTAGCGAATTTACAGATGTGGATGATTGTATATATATATATATATATATATATATATATATATATATATATTATTAAAATAAATGTTTATAGTGTATACAATGTACATGTTTCAAACACTGATTGATGAGCAAACCTCTAATGCTTTTTTTACAGACACCGAAGAATGGAGGCTGTACGACTGCGAAAGGAAAACCAGATCTACAGTGCTGATGAAAAGTATGTTGACATGTACTTCATATTTCCATGGCAACTTATAAGTAACAGATACTGCACATTGTACGTAGACTGTATGTCAAGTTTTCTATGTTCTATACATTAAATCTGCACAATGGGGATTTTGCAGGTATTTAAAATTCAACAAATGCAAAAACTAATATATTGGCTTGAAAGAGCATGCCAAAATAAGCAAGATTGCCAATTTTTAGGGTACGTTCATTTGGGATATAATTACAATTTAACCTATTTGTGGCATCGAAATATGCCCTGATATTGCATCTGCAGACATTATCTGTTCTGTCTGTTCTGAGAAGAGAACAGTTTCCAAGAGCAAAGCTTGAGGGAAACTGTGAGCTTCGAGGATCGAATAATGTCCAATGACAAATATCAGGGCATATTTTGACGTCACAATGTAGGTTATTATCCTTCAAATATTTTCTTTGATGTGCGCTACTACTCTCACAGGGGGTGTATTCGCTGATATTTCCCACTTGCAGAAAGAAATATTGGGTCACATGACGCATTCACGTACAAGTAAATAATATTTGATGGGTTATAATCAGGAATAACCGTATTCCGGAGTAAGAATATTCTGGTAATTCTGCCTTGATCCAGGAGAACAATAAACAGAATGCATTCCAAGTATTCCAGAATAAGAATAGCTCCTTACACTTACACAGTCGCATGATTTCAGTTATTCTTATTCCAGAATAGATCCAAAACAAAGACGCCCTTAGTGCCAGGCTATCTTTTTCTTAACAAAGTTAGGAGCTAACAAAGTTAAAACATTTACAGACATTTCTATAGTGGCTTGACCACCACCATACTACATATGCTGTAATTTTTAAAATGTTGTTAGCTCCTACCTTTGTTGGTATCTAAACTTTGCCCAGTTGGTCATTTTAATATCAGGGTTCCAAACATTTGCAGGAAAAACTTCTTTGACATTTCACTGACCAAGCAAAATTTGTTACTGACATCCAGTGCACACTCCTATTTTTAAAAAAAAAAAAAATTCAATCACCATTTTGGGACAGCAACATTGAACAAAACAGCCCCAAAAATAGGTAACTATGTGAAGCATGAAAATAAAAATTCCTTGACTTTTCATTGAAATTTGGGATTTCCCTGACCAAATTCCAGGACTTTTCCTTGACCTTGAAAAAAAAATGTTTTTCCCTGACTTTTCCATGTCTGTGCACGCCGGGCACAAATGAACGTAAAAAGGCCGGTGTTTCTATATTTTAAAAAGTGTTCGGCGAAGATAAATGAATTTTGGTAGGTGTATAAATGAGTGCCAACAAAACATAATCTGATAAGTTAAGCTAATGTAGCCATCATTATGACGTCATATTTTGCACAATAATAAAACTCTTTATTGATAACAACGTGTTCTTTTTAGAATTTTGATTTTTTGAGTATAACAGCTTAGAATCGAAGCCTTATTTTTGGTATATGTCATTATGACGTCATTAATATATTTGGATGTCCTCAGAAAATAGCCAGTTCAGATTTTTTTGAATTTTATCGACGGAACACCTTTGTCTAACACTCAGAAGTCATAGTATTTCCTTTAGTGCTATTTTTATAGTAGGCAGTCTGATTTATGCTTGAAGCCTGACGTTACTGATAATGACATCATAGAAATAGTGAATCATCCATAACTCTGGATATATTTATCGTAGAGACTTCAAATTTTTGCTAAATGAATATATTTCATAAAGCCATTTTCATCACATAATCTGTTTGCAACGTGTTTTAAAGGTTATATTTCACCAAAAAAGGGCATCTCTTATGACGTCACAACAACGGCAGAATACATAAACAATTGTCCAAAAAAATGAAGTTTCACTTTGTTACCAATCTGTCAAAATTTCTTCAAATCTAGGGTAGTCGTAAAGAAATGGTGTTAATTTTATTTTTTTGTGTGCACTCAACCTCAGCCTTTTTACGATCTTTTGTGCCCGGCGTGGTGGGAACCCTGAATCTCCAGCATGTTATTAGTTTGTCACAATGACTTTTCAAATTACCTGCAAAATCACCATTATCAAGTGTGTCTTGACAACAGCACTTCTCTCCAAATGTGTTTTATACCAGTTTCCATTTTACACTTGTGTCACACTTCTGATTAATTTTTTCTATTCTTTAGGCGAGCCTTGGCAATGTTTAACTATGAGGAGAGATCCAAGAGGGAAAACAAGATATTATCAGACTTCAGGGAGTTAGTTCACCAAAAGACAAAGAACAAGAAGTAACTAAGATGTTTTTGGAAAAATGAACCTGACAGTAAGAGCAAGGTTCATGTTGTACCATAATGTATGGCACAAAATCAACAGAAACATATTGACATTGAACTAAATGCATGTAATACAATTGTGTAATCAATCCTGCAGTCAGCAATGATACACAAACGTCTATATTTTATTTCTGTCTATAGATACATTGTACAAAGAACTGGACACTAGAAACAGTCCTTTTTACTAAGTCAGTGTTCACCAAGCCCTGCAAAGTATCACTAACAATCTTTTGTACATATTGTATTGCTATTGTAGTAAATAAATTATATTAAATTGCATGTTGCAAATTATCTTAATTGAACCAGAAGTTTCCCTTTGTGGTCACCTTTTCTGAACATCAACAAAATTATCATTATTTAACTGATGGTATAAAAAAATGATACTTAATACTAGACCATTGTTTACATTTTTGCCTCATTAATTAGCATAAATTAAACTTCAAGCTACTAACAAACAATCTACATCAGTTGAAAGAGAATTTTAAACTTAGTCATTACCGAAAATGTGAGATAAATATGTTAAATATTTACGGAGAAATTCACTTTTCAAAACTGTAAAATCGGCTGGGGGGCAAGAGTTGCTGACAGCCATACATTCTTTGTAAATTCAGAGATTTTTAAACGCTCATTCCTCAAAATATATTTATCATATCACTCAAATTTTCGGTGATTATCAAGTGTGACAAACTCTTTCGATTTATGCACTCTGTTTGTTTGTATCTATGTCGCTTGAAGTTTGATGTATGCTAATGAGGTAAAAACGTAAACAAGGATTCGCCTATACCTATTGCAGTATTCTGAGGTCAAAATTAATGATGAGAAAGAGATTGGTCAGTCCAGGGCTCAGTTGACTGAAGCTAATGCAACGTAATAGTTTAACCTCGGGTTAGCAATTAATATTTAACCCTGGGGTAGCACTTATCCTTGCTTTGAACAACCGGGCCCAGAATAGTAAATTTACTTCATTTTGTGCTATTCCCAGTGCAACATTTTAAAGTTTAGAAACATTTGAATCTTAATTAATCAACTTCCTCTTCTTTAATTCCAACGGTATTGAATAAAACAACAACAGCTTAGTGCTTGTTAGAGTGCCCTATAACCATTTTTTACCATTAGAAGCAATTCTACATCAAGTAAATAGGTGTATAGTAAAATATTTCTTGATTTGAGTGTTGCATGTGTGAGGTTTACAGGTTTCATTTCCAATATGCTAATTATGTGATGTCACAGGAGGCCTCATTTATACAAACAGGTGCTGAGAGAGAAATATTTAACAATCATTCACTGAAGTGGAGGTGAATAATTGTTTTAACTAGTATATACCACACTCCAGGTGAATAGCCAGCACCACAGTTATTTTATTTTCTGTCAAATGGGCAAAAACTTGCACGAGATGATTGCTGCTTTGCTTGGAGGTGAATATAAAATCATATTCACTGTTTGAGTAGCCAATCAGAGCGCGCGAAAAGTGATATTCACTTGTGTGGTATATACTAATTTTGAATTCCCATCCATGTTATATTTGGGCCTTATATCTGATTTTACCAAATATTTTGTTTAAATCAGAAATGGTTTCATTCACAAGGAGAAATAAAAACCTTTTGTTGCCCCCCCCCCCCAAATCAAGAAATATTTTACTATTCCTCTAATATTTACTTGAATTAGAATCGATTTTAATGTTAAAAAGTGGACTTAGGCACTTTAAGGGGGAACTTTAATATGTCAAAAGCTCCAATTAGAAAATGTTTTCCTGTGAACAAAAATAGACTTTCTTGCATTGTGCTTGTGCATCCACTTTCATGCATCTTTCACAACAACAATGTACTTTCAGAATCTAGCATGTTCTTGCAATATTGAACCCTAACAACAGTACTGTGGATTGTTTTGAACATAGCAAGTGATAACTACAACAAGCCTGCTTTTCAGACTACATTTATTAATGGCACCTTCTGAAAAACCATGTTTGATCTCAAATGTTCCTTTTGGATCCTAAAGCTATTGCTGTGTTTGCCGCCTGTAAATTTTACACTAGATGTAATTTATGTACAGATTTTCTTTGTCATTCAAACTTCCTCAGCATCACCATGCATCTTGGATCTAAGAAATGTCATACAGTTGTCCTTATTGTTACACAACAAAAGAGCTATTGTTGAGACGATAGAGCTAACCATATGATATCATAAGATCCAAGATGGTGGGGCACAGGAAATGAAAATGATTTTCGTGGACAGGAAAATTGGTCCATAATGATATCTAGTGTACAATAAGTTATTTACAGGAAACAAATGCAGCAATAGAGGGAATCGGCATTTGATCATTAGATCAAATTCAGATCATGTAAACAGATGCTACTCTGGGAAATAGTCCCAATTTGTATTCGAAAATTACCGCTGAATGGGATGACTACAGACAGACGCATTTATACAGGTCTAGTTAAACATTCGTAAATACCATTGTTGTAGTTTTGTGTTTTGCACCTTCTCGCAGGTATTTACGAATGTTTAACTTAAGAATGAGGCTAGACCTGTATTAATGCATCTGTAGTCATCCCATTCAGCGGTAATTTTCAAATATGAAACTTTACTATTGTTCCTGTTTTCATTCTAATCATAATGAAGTCATGCCTATGTGAAAGAAATTAATTTTCAGAGACAATTCTCCAGAGTAACATCTGTTTATGTCACATGATCTGAATTGGGTAGCAACATAGTTAGCCAATTCTCTATAGATTTAGGCATCCATAACATTAGAGCAAACGATATTGTTTTTCACTGGACATCCCTTTAAATGTATATCAGGTCAAACTTGTTTATAATTAATATAGTTTCTGTATCAAGTGAATAGTAGAATATTTCTTGATTTGAGTGTTGCATCTGAGTTAGACTGAGGTCTCTATTTCCAATATGCTAATGTGATGTAAATTTGAGAATTTACTTTCATTTCTTTTTCCTTGTGAACAAAACCGTTTTCTGATTTTGACAAAATAGTTGGTAAAATCATTGATACTACCATTTGCAAGCTACCGTTAAGCGTGAACCTTTTTCCGCGTTCGTTTATGTTTGAAACTAGACGTCTGGCGTCCCAAACCTTTACAATTCGTCGGCAAACTAATTAGTTTCAACCTTGATGTTGAAAACCTTTGATATGTCTTCTACCGTCGTGCAACTCTGATTATGCCAAGAGACAGTTGTTGTCTTGCATCTCTCATAATTCTGAGCGTCCAAAACTTTAACTTGAACCGACATTTATATGATTTAATGCGTAGTGCGAAGGAAAATCTAGCTGAAAAGTTTCCAAACCTGAATCCCACTCGCTGAAACGTGAAGGCGGGACATGTCAAAGGTTGTCATTATCGCGGTTAAATTGCAAAGGTTTGTGCCGCCAGACGTCTAGGTTTCAAACATAAACGAACGCGGAAAAAGGTTCACGCTTAATGGTAGCTTGCAAATGGTAGTATAACTTGCAAATATAGTATAGATGTTTACAAAAGGTCATTTATCTCTACCAGACAGTATGCTTTTGTTTTATAAATGAAGACCGGTTTTACGTCACCAGCTTGAATATATTATAAAATAATATAAACCTTAACTCATGGGTGCAACACTCAAATCAAGAAATATTCTACTGTAATTCAACTATTCACTTGATGTAGAATCGGTATTAGTGATCAAAATGTTTGACCTGATAAATACAGGAAGCAATAACTTACTGAGTGCTGGTAATTAAGTGAATAATTAAAAAAGCGGTCTTTGTTCTGGATGGCAAAACATTTACAGAATTCTTGTAAATTTAATCTAGAGCGAAACAGTGCAAATTTTGTGATTAACAAAATAGTGCAAAATAAAATAAGTATAATTATGCAGAATCTAGAAATGATTGAAACAGATTTATTCTATATATTAAACTTTTAGTATTAATCTGATCTAATTTCTCTAGAGACAAAGATTCATAATATTTTTAATTAATTAATGAACTGAAATAAATAAACGTAGTTTTAATTTACCATTTTACTCATCACATTTTTAATTATAAACACCACTTTTTGATGTTGCAACTATTCACTTTACCATGCACTAACTTTATATGCATTCCTGTTAAAGTGCGTATAAGCCCTGGCTAATTATATTTCTCACGAAGAGACTAGAGGCCCTATAGCCAAAGGATTCCAGAATAAAAAGTTTATTTATATTTATTTGTGGTGGTGTATTGGCCGTTCAAAGTTGCCCAAAAATGTGTTGGGTTGCCTGTGGACCGAAATCAAGCATGCAAGTGCTTTACAAAATTAGCACTGGGTCTAGTTTGACGTCATCACCAGAGCACGCTCGATGCCATTGCATGAAAGGCCTTGCCGAATAAAGCTCCGAAAAGTTTATTGCAATACCATCATCTCGGTTAGCCAATTATTTTGCAAAAAGAAAGCATTAAATGGCCAGGGCTTATATGCACTTTAATGGTTCTCTGCTCATATGTTCAGTCTTTCATGTTTAATGAGGGGCTGGAGGTGCACCCCACAAGTCATCTTCACTATCATGTATTTCTACTACTTCTTGCTGAAGTGTTTTACAGATTCCTTTCTGTTCTTTTGCCAACTGGCTGTACCCGAAGGACTCTGAATCCTGTAACAGGGCATCATTTACTTGATTCTCATCCTCCTTGTAATCTTTCATTACCTTCTTACTTTCAGTAAGCTTCCTTACATTTAAGGATTTATAACTTCTTGGGTACCCTACTGTATGTCTCGATTTGAAATAATTATCCTCAAGAGTGCTTCGAGATAAGAATTCATTGCAATCATCTCTTTGCTGATTACATGCAGATTTATGAAAGCCACTTGTCACAGTCATTACCTCAAATTCTGTATTACAAGGAATATTTTCAACTACACTTTCCTTGCACTCCTTTTCTGTTGTGTGTAACATTATCCTGTGGAATGTAAGACAGTTGTTGTAACCTTTTGCACTTGATTTTCTGCTCATTTACCCACTGAGTGAACTGGAAACTAGATTCAAACCACAGACTTTCTTGCTTCTCAATTTCCTCTGTATTACCCTCACTTGCCCATTGAGTGAATGGGGAACCAGGCTCGCAATCTCCTGGTAACTGAGTTCCATGCTGTAATTTCTTGCACTTCACCTTTTGCTGTTGGACCCACTCTGAGAAATGAAACTGTGGTTCTGACTCAGGG
This sequence comes from Actinernus sp. WN-2022, assembly GCA_030867875.1. Taxonomy (NCBI): domain Eukaryota; kingdom Metazoa; phylum Cnidaria; class Anthozoa; order Actiniaria; family Actinernidae; genus Actinernus; species Actinernus sp. WN-2022. The sequence goes on along the minus strand of JAOWCC010000064.1, from coordinate 19,986,096 downwards.
AGGCTATTGCAAGTATGTATTTGTCTTGTGAATTCCTTCTTGGCACAATTATCATTCTTCATGATCTTAGAAGTTAACTTATTATATTGTTCACATTCATCTGTCATCCAATTTGTATATTTAGGTGTAATGGAATCAGAACAGTCTTGCATCATGGAACTTATGTTTGTGGACTTTTTTGAGCCATACTCCTTTGTGGTTTCTGCAATAACAACAACAGTTCCCTTGCTGTTGACATCATAGTCTCGTTGGATGTCTTTACAAATATTAACCTGATTATCAACCCACTGAGTATACTGGAAAGTATCTGACTCTGGGTTGTTACCAACAATGTCACTGCTATGGTTACTGCATATTTGCTTCTTTGGGTTCCAGTCAAGATAATCATTTTGCATACTTTTAAATCTTTTAGGGTTAGGGTTTAGCAGTTCGCTGTCCATCACTTGACTTGCTTTCCTTGTACCTGTATTTATGGTTAATGATCCTGTTTCTTGATTATTTGAAAATCTCTTGCTAACCGGGGAGCTATTTGTTGGTTTACCACCCAATGTTGTGTTTGTGTGTGTAGTATTTTGTAATGGCATAACTCCACTAATATCACCTGCACTAGTATCATTCGTGTTTAGTTGTTGCTCCCTTTGCGAGAGATTTTCATCCCATGTAGACAAACCTATAGCATCATCTGGAAGCAAACAAATGGCAGCAAATTTAACAGAAAGATATAATGCATAATAGTTAAATAATACTTTATTTTCACTACAGTTGAACCAATGGAGCAAAAAGACTAACACCACTGACACTAACCAGACATTATCCCATTATATTATTTTTTATCTTGAAGTTCATTATCTTTCAAATTATCTTTTATAAATTACTGCTGGGAGTAATTATTTTGAGGGGGGGTGGTTACCCACGGTACGTGGCAATGTGCTGAAACCAAATCAATAAAACTACTACGCATTTTACAAGGCAGTCTTAATTCCATTGTTTTTGAATCTGAAAACTATAACCTTCAAGGACCAACAAAATAAAACTTTTACACGTACAATGTACGTATTCCACAAGTTTGGCCATCATTTTCAATTCAGTACAACATTTACATGACTGTGTATTTTACAAACTTGTCTGGCTATATTTGTTTTCCAGTCTGACTTGTAAAATACATATGTAAAAGTTTTATTGAATTCTTGCCGCCTGTGTGACATCATCATGCATTTATGATAACTAAAGACAAGGTTGATGTTGCACCCTTGAAACCACAAAAAAATGCAACATAAGCTGTATGTCTGATGAACAACATTGTTTAATTTGATCATTTTAAGCCACCCATGGAAGTACATGTAGCTCATTTAGCAGCTAAGTATATTATTTTATGACTGCTTGACCCTAAGATCTACAATGATTTCCAATTTTACTGTCAGTCAGAATAGTTGTGACACTTTCGATTCATAACTATTCTCAATCTATTCTCCCCGGCTAGCTCTTACTGTATTTGGTTACTAGTTACATTATCTACGATAATAGGGTCAAACCGATGTACTGTGAGGCCTATTGGCCCCATCCCCTGGGGGTACTTTGGGGATGCTCATCGGAAAAGCTGGAAAAATACCCAAAAAAATTCTTCACCTAGAAAGTGCATTACCCTAAAAAAATAACCTAAAGAGTAATAAAAAATATAGTTTTGTACCATGCAGGTTTTCCCTGGAGATTTCCCAATACCACTAAATAATACATAAAAGCCCATTACTGATACACGAGGACATCGCAGTGATGCCATTGAAACATTCCAGCTGTGTTCAGTGTAGGGCGCTTTCCATTTACGAGAACTGACTGGTGACTGATCGGCCAGGTCTTAAATGGAACGCGTCAGTTCTAGGAACTGACTGGACCAGTTCTCAGAACTAACACGTTCCATTTAAGAATGGCTGGTCAGACAAGTCAGTTTGCGTAAATGGAAAGTGCCCTTAATCATGAGTGTCTCCCAGGGGGAGGGGGGAGGGGTACTCTACCCAAAGTTGGGTAGGGGTGTGCTGCTGGGGCTCTGAAACCCTTACCCTGTTTAAGACAAAAAAAACTGTCAGTGTTTGTGATCTTGTATAATGAGTGTCATAACTAAAAAGTTGTCAAGCATTAGACTAAATAAAGCACTAGATAAATACCATACCCTGTTCAAGATCTGTCGATGTGAAAATGGATACCCTGTCTAAGACCAGAAACTCGAAAAACCATATCCTGTCCAGCGGATCATCCCCGTATTAGTCCATATATGACACTCCCCCCCCCCCCCCTTTGGGGGGGGGGGGGGGGGGGGGGGGGGGGGGGGGGGAGTGTCTGTTGTTTTAAGGCCTTTTTACCCCTAAAAAAAATCCAGATTTGAGAACAGTTGGTTTTTGGCTAAACAACCCTCTAAAAAATACCAGACCACCAAATTCTGAACCCCTAAAAATACGATGGGTGACTTGTTCCTCTAAAAACTAGTGTTGATCTACGTCGGTGGGGAAGATAAACACTGGTATGATAAACTAAAAGTCGATTAAGGGAATCATGCTAACCACCGTGGGGAGCAAATAGCAGCTGACGCTTCGAGCGCTAGCCCTTCGTCAGAGCATAAGGAAAAACGTGACAACCACCCCCGACCACCAAATACAAATGTATGGGGCCACGTGGGGGAGGCTTTGGAGAAACAACACCCTGGGTCCCGGCACCGCTATACACTGTACATATATTGCTTCTCTAAATGAAAAAGAGGCTTTCCCTTCATGTAGGCACACATGAATTGCTACCAATTTGTATTGTGTTCTATTGTATTGTGTATTATTACATTATTATTCAATATTGTGTATTTCGTTCTATTGTTTTGTATTGTGTTAACTATATTGTATTTTGATAGCAACTCTTGTGCCTACATGAAGCCCGGACCGCCGACAAACAAGTTAAATTAATTAAAGTTATAAACTTAATGTGTACATGTTCGTTTTTGTACAGTTCAGATTTTGCATACACCCCTTACTAAACTTCTGCTCCATGAAAGACACTGTTACCTTTGCCTTTGTTTGAATGGCGCTGCCGCCTCCGACACCCAGCTGCAAACCTGATTATTGCCCCTTCTGTGGTTGCTACATCCAGAACATTCACAAGTTCAACCGTATCAGCACATTCAGGCACTTTAATGTTCTGAGCTACTGATGGCTTGAAGAATCTTTCCACCTTTGACTGCTTGGCGCGTGCAAGCATCACTTTATATCTCTCAGGAATAGGTGAAGATGAGGAAAACACGCCTGGCAAATGGTCGTTCTTGAAAAATGCAGGTTTTCCATTTGGCTTGACTTGTAGTTTGGCTTTATGACTTTTTGATGTTCTTCCTTTCTGCTGTTTGGTTGTAACTGGTTGTCGGAAATTTCTTTTACTCTTCGCAGATATCCACTGTCCACAACCTTCAGCTCTCTTTTCAGTGCCAAACATGACGCCGAACTCCAAATCAGCGAAGAATTGGCGCGCAAAATTACCGTCTTCCCTTTCTTCTGAAATGCCTAATCTTAAAGTTTCACTGAATTATAACGCCAAAAGAATGAATAGGTCTTTTACTTTTAGATATGAAAGGTCCAATTTTTAAAAGCTGAAAATGATTTTCGGAAGCTCAACAATCATTCAAATGGCGCGCCAAAAGCGAACTGGGCTTCAGTTTCCATGTAGAATAATACTAGGGAGGGGAGGGTAATGAGCTTAAAACAAACTACATTGAGAAACAAATATCTCTTGTATAGATAAAGTAGAAACTAATATAGATTAATATATTTGATATTTAAATAACACGGTTTTATATCTGTTTTCTATTTATTTATTTATTTTAAGTAACTCGTGCTTCTGCTCGTGGTCTAAATATTTCCTATCCCCTTCCACCTTCGTTAAATTATGCTCCGATAATAACATGAACGGGTGGTGGCACTGAGTGGTCGGTGAGCCGTGAAAATGTGTCGCTGAAAAACACATTTATAGTTAGTATGACAAACAACGGCTTTACCAATGGCGGTGAGCAAGAAGCGAACATTATTGCAGTAGATGTTGGGACCACGCTTATGAGCTGCCATTTATTTGATAAATCCGGTATCTCCAAGTATAACACATCGAGAAAGGTGGGACTAAATTTAGACTTCGACCTACAACATTTCATGCCCAATCAATAACTGTTCTTTCTATGTTAGTCTGTTCTTTCTATGAACGAAAACCTTCACTTGCTACATGTATCTACCTGCTGTTGTGTTAGATGTATAAATACTATAAATCCCAAAGACAAAACAGGAATCGAATCAGGATTGTTCAGTTATTTATGTTCTGCATACGTTACCCCGTACTTAAGCCGTAGTGCGTAGTGGAGGCTTTGTTTCATGAATGGACTGTGCATTTTTGTGACCTTTCATTTAAGATAATTGATATATATGTGCATATGTGAGATCTAAAAGTATAGCAAATTACAAATTATTCACATTGTAGGCAATGAGTTTTAAAATTAGTCACTATGTACACATAGCTTGACCTACATTGTATTCAGGAATAAATTAAAATACCGAGAGAGTATGAAATTCCAAAATGCCAATTAGTATCACGATTCACTGATCTTGAGTCACCAATATAACATGGTATTGGCATCTCAGAATACCAGCCTTTGATTGGCTCTTGCACGAGCCCTTGCAGTCACATGGGTTCCCGGTCAAGTTTTGTTTTAATAACAACATTTATTGAGCGGGTGGCAAGATTCCTACAGTTTCACCTTCAAATTGTTGTAAATTTACAAGATAAGAATTCTTCAATCCTAAAGGTAAGGTTGGCATTGTAGTTTTCGTCAGAAATCGAATACTCTTATCTGCTAAAGGTACAAATTTCACCGTCTCAAAGCTGTGCCACTCCGCCCAATACAAATATATTTTCTCCCAACTGGCCAGCAATATAATTCAGTCTTGGCGTCTCAAAATCGCAATTAGTTTATATAGTCGAGGAGGTCTTGTTATGAACTTATATGGTTTTTCAACATTTTGATATCTACTTTATATAACTGCCAATACTTCTGAAAGAGCACCTCAAAATTAGTTAAAATTCAAAATTTGAGAATTATATTTTGTATCGTAGCAAAGATACAGACCTGCAAACTCAGAAAATTTCGGAAAATTTTACAGAAATTTGTATGAAAATTTTGACTAGGGGGCAAATTCATACAAACGTCTGTAAAATTCATATTTTGCTGGCCTGTATCTTTGTTCCTATTATACAAGAATAAAGCCCCAGTCAAACGGACACAACATTTTCCTGCAACATTCTTGCATGAAAATGTTGCGTCCGTTTGACCACCCTGTTGCACAATGTTGCATGAAGTTTGAATCTAGTCAAACTTTCATGCAACATCCACATGCACAACATTTCTATTTTTGTCTGGGATGTTGCATCATGTTGCGTTCATTTGACCACCTTTGTGCAACATTGTTGCATCGGAGCATGCACATTAATTAGTTCAATTTAAAGGACCATTGGTATGGTGCCCAGACCTCTTATCGACAAACCGGGTAAAAACATGCAACATGTTGCATTCGTTCGACCACCCCTACATCCAACATGATCAAACAATGTTGCGCAATGTTGCATGACATGTTGCGTCCGTTTGACCACCCCTACATCCAACATGATCAAACAATGTTGCACGATGTTGCATGACATGTTGCGTCCGTTTGACCACCCCTACATCCAACATGATCAAACAATGTTGCACGATGTTGCATGACATGTTGCGTCCGTTTGACCACCCCTACATCCAACATGATCAAGCAATGTTGCACGATGTTGCATGACATGTTGCGTCCGTTTGACCACCCCTACATCCAACATGATCAAACAATGTTGCGCAATGTTGCATGACATGTTGCATTCGTTCGACCACCCCTACATCCAACATGATCAAACAATGTTGCGCAATGTTGCATTCGTTCGACCACCCCTACATCCAACATGATCAAACAATGTTGCACGATGTTGCATGACATGCTGCGTCCGTTTGACCACCCCTACATCCAACATGATCAAACAATGTTGCACGATGTTGCATGACATGTTGCGTCCGTTTGACCACTCCTACATCCAACATGATCAAACAATGTTGCATGACATGTTGCGTCCGTTTGACCACCCCTACATCCAACATGATCAAACAATGTTGCGCAATGTTGCATGACATGTTGCATTCGTTCGACCACCCCTACATCCAACATGATCAAACAATGTTGCGCAATGTTGCATTCGTTCGACCACCCCTACATCCAACATGATCAAACAATGTTGCACGATGTTGCATGACATGCTGCGTCCGTTTGACCACCCCTACATCCAACATGATCAAACAATGTTGCACGATGTTGCATGACATGCTGCGTCCGTTTGACCACCCCTACATCCAACATGATCAAACAATGTTGCACGATGTTGCATGACATGTTGCGTCCGTTTGACCACCCCTACATCCAACATGATCAAACAATGTTGCATGACATGTTGCGTCCGTTTGACCACCCCTACATCCAACATGATCAAACAATGTTGGATGACATGTTGCGTCCGTTTGACCACCCCTACATCCAACATGATCAAACAATGTTGCACGATGTTGCATGACATGCTGCGTCCGTTTGACCACCCCTACATCCAACATGATCAAACAATGTTGCATGACATGTTGCATTCGTTCGACCACCCCTACATCCAACATGATCAAACAATGTTGCACAATGTTGCATTCGTTCGACCACCCCTACATCCAACATGATCAAACAATGTTGCACGATGTTGCATGACATGCTGCGTCCGTTTGACCACCCCTACATCCAACATGATCAAACAATGTTGCACGATGTTGCATGACATGCTGTGTCCGTTTGACCACCCCTACATCCAACATGATCAAACAATGTTGCACGATGTTGCATGACATGTTGCATCCGTTTGACCACCCCTACATCCAACATGATCAAACAATGTTGCACAATGTTGCATGACATGTTGCGTCCGTTTGACCACGCCTACATCCAACATGATCAAACAATGTTGCACGATGTTGCATGACATGCTGCGTCCGTTTGACCACCCCTACATCCAACATGATCAAACAATGTTGCACGATGTTGCATGACATGTTGCATCCGTTTGACCACCCCTACATCCAACATGATCAAACAATGTTGCACAATGTTGCATGACATGTTGCGTCCGTTTGACCACCCCTACATCCAACATGATCAAACAATGTTGCATGACATGCTGCGTCCGTTTGACCACCCCTACATCCAACATGATCAAACAATGTTGCACGATGTTGCATGACATGTTGCATCTGTTTGACCACCCCTACATCCAACATGATCAAACAATGTTGCACAATGTTGCATGACATGTTGCGTCCGTTTGACCGGGGCTTAAGATATAATTATCAAATTTGGGATTTTGACTAATTTCGAGGTACTCTTTCAGCAGTATGAGCAGTTTTGCTGGCAGTAAGTTATAAGTAGATATCAAAATGTTGGGGAAAAAACGTGGAAGGGTTTATTAGTAGAGCAATTCAACTCTTCATGGTTGTAACTATTTCAACAATTTATGGTATTAGACACAAACAATTTTGTATGATATTATTACAAAGTCAGTTATTTGGCCTTCGGCATCAGCAAATAGACAAATAATAAGTGGAAAAATTCAATAAGGGAATCAAACAAAATATAAAATAAAATATAATAAGCAAAACCCATGGGATGAGACTGAGCAAATTATCCTGATTTGTTTGTGGCGAGCTGAATTGCTGAAGGCAGATTGCGGCAAATAACTGACAATGAGACAGACGGGTAATTTATGATATTTTGCAATAGGCAAGTTTATTTAAATGTCACTATTTGCCATATATAGTTACATTGAAGATTAAGATACAGCTAGCCTCATCTACATTGTATCAACCAGTATGCTGTACCAGTACATTTTGCACAACATAATTTTTTGGTACAGAGTCACTTGAAAAAATACAGCAGTCTGGTACAGTTTGAATTTTTATTACACAGACATTGACTGGTACAAACCAGTATGACACACAACTGGTACAAGCCAGCATAATTTACTGGTATGCCAGCTAGACAACTGGTACAAACCAGCATAATTTACTGGTATGCCAGCTAGACAACTGGTACAAACCAGTATACCAGTGTTGCAGAATCTCTACTGGTAGCTAATTCACCTTGACATAGAAGTGTAGTATTTAGGAATGAGCAATTATGTAACTATCAAAATGATAATTATTTCATTATTTCTGATATAAATTATTGTCACTGCTGGTTTAAGATTCAACTGCTTCGCCCTAAACCTGGCTGGGTAGAGATTGAGCCATATTCTCTTTGGGAACAGTTTCAAGATGTTGTCACGGAGGTCATAGAAGGTAAGATAATATAAAATATTATTAATAGAGAGACCAATTTTAATCCATTATGTGCTACATGTACCTCCAGGATGCTGATAGTTTAGAGAAAGTTGTGAGTCCAAGGGAAGTAATTGTAAATTTGTTTTATATTAATACGCAATATACAACAAGTGAGAAATAGTCAAGTGGAAGAACCTTGAGAGAAAAGTGATTCTAGTGCATGCTATCATGTAATCCATGATGCCAGCAATGACATAATCCATGGTTTGTCTTCTTATTTCAAATGGCAATCGGCCAATTAGAAAATAATCAAGAAACTGGGATGTTGTTGGAAAACTACATTTTCCACAAAACAGGCCCGTTTCTGGTGCAATTGTTGCACATACCATACCATTCAGTAACCCCCCCCCCCTGCTACACTCCAGCACAGGTGGTACATGTATGTCAGGCACCCCAATGTTCAGTGGCCAGCTGATGCTTTTCAACAGGATACTGGGAGAAAAAGGCAAAGACTGATTTTACGAACAAGAGCAAGCAACCCCAGAACTCTCAACATAATTAACCTATAATATGCCAACTAAAGACAACATGACCTTTGTATGGTAAAATAAAACACTCAGACCACTATGGTCTTAATACAATAGCATGAACTAAAACTAAGTAAATAGAAATACATAGTTTACATACAATCATATAGTTATATAGTTTTAACAAAAGTTTAGATACAAATGATCTGTTTAAAAGTATTATAAAGCCTTGAAATATTACAATATTAAAAATAAAACTATGAAAGAATATATATATTAAACACATAATATATTTATATTACTAGTTTCATGGTTATAACCAAATAATTTATACAAAATGATTTGCGACGAAAACATACAAGTTTGTAAAGCACATTTAAAAAATATAATATCTTTGCATTAATTCCCTTATCTTGACAGGTAATTTGTTCCACAGAACACTAGCTATATAATAAATTATATGAAAATGACTTATGAAGCCACTCCAAATTAGCTGTTCCAGTCTAGTACCATTCCCATGCAGGTTTACTACTTTAAGCATGAAAAAGTCATTTATATAGGCTGGACCCTGATTGTTCATGCATTTAAAAATTAGAATTAATTATTGAAAGTTTCTACATTCAGCTTAGGTTCTTGTGTCAGCGTATTCGAAAAAGTAATCATATGACAATGACTTGGACAAACCCAAAATAGTCCTATGTAGTATATAATAGTTAGTGTCCTCCATCCTCTTTGTTTCAATCTTTCCAATCTCTAACAGGAGTGGCCCACAGTATTCCAGATGTGGGAGAATATAGGCTTTATAGGGGCATCTTGGGAGATGAATCTGGGAGATGAATCTGGGAGATGAATCTATACAGCCTTCGCAGTGCTGATACCTTAGCGCAAGCCTTCCTCAACTGCTCTGCAATGTGTGCCTTGAATGAAAGTTTACGGCCCAGAGTGACCCCAAGGTTCTTTAAAGCGTCAGTGGCTTCAATGTCTGAATCGTCGAGTTTGGAGTTCTATGCATATGACGATGGTCCAATGGCCATAGCTTGTGCTGCATTAATCTGTAAATAATTACTCTGAAACCATGTAGAAAGTAAACTAAGATCAGAGTTAATAAGGAACTGCAGTACCATCGGAGACGTATCAGAAGCATACTCAGTTGTATCATCCGCATAAAGCCTCAAAGATAATATTGTCACAACCAACCACCTTTCTTGGATTAAGCTTGCCCAAAATATCCTTCTGGAATAAAGTTGAAATTTTGCTGCAAAGTACTTATCTTGGTGATACACTTGACACTAGGATAGTCAATGAAGTTGTCAATTTCCATTTTATGTGTTTAATGTTGCCCAAATACTATTTAGAATTATTATATTAGTCTGAAATAGTCTGCAGTTACATGCCATGCCTACTGGGTTTTAATTTATGCAGGTTCACCTCTAAACACATTATGGAATGACTCAAGTCAACATTATACATTTTAAATTATACATAATTTTATAATTAATTTAAATAATAAATAGAGGATAGTACATGGCCACGCGGAGATCTATGCAGTTTTTTCCTTCATCTTCAAGTGGTGAATGTCAATACACATTGAGCACCGTGAACAAATTCTGCACATCAAGAAGATAAAATTCATATCTCCAAGCTGGCATGTGATAAATATTCTGTTTATTATTCACCATGCTACAAATTACTGGGTTTTTACATGCAACATGAATGTGTGATGCCACAACAGTGCAATGTTATTTTATATCACTCTTATGTCGCTTAAAACAAGGTATTTTTTGGCTTTAAGTGAGTGAATAATAATCTTAATATTTTAATTTGCATTGTATTTCAGCTGGAAATTTAACACCAGAGGGAGTTACAGCACTTGGAATTTCTACTCAAAGAGGAACGTTTGTGACTTGGGATAGGTAAGTTTGTAATGTCATGGGATGCAATGTAGATTTTATGCTACAAATTAAGTTTTAATTGGCAAAGTTCTGTTTTCATTGTTAAGTACTAAAGGCAATGTTTTCCCCCCAGAAAAACTGGCAAACCTCAGCATAATTTTATCACTTGGCAGGATCTCCGGTCGTCTGATTATACAGAAAGCTGGAATAAGTCATTTACTTTAAAGGTAAATTATATTTTTAAATATAGTTTTAGTGGTCTAAGTGATATAAATATTATACCATCCGGTAGCTGCTATTGATTGGTCAGTCCATCTTCTGAAGCCAACAAAGGGTCATTTCTTTTTCCTTGTAAATAAAACTTTCTGATTTATACAAACTATTTGCTCAAATCACTGATATAAGGTCCAAATATAACATGGATATGTAGATGTTGCAGTTGAAATTGACCATTCAGTTCAATTTGACCATGAGTCAAAACAAACTAGTTCAATTTGACCATCGGTCATTTCAACTAGTTCAATTTGACCTGGTCAAATCAACCTAGGTCAAATTGGCCCGGGTCAATTCAACCTAGGTCAAATTGACCCAGATTTTGCTATCAATGATTCTAAAAAAAAATTCACTCTCCTCTCCCTTCCTTCCATTCCCTTCCCTTCCCTCCTCTCTCTCCCCTCCATATACTTACTCTTACCTTTCATTCAGATGTAATACCACATACTGAACTCAGAGGGATTTGAACTCAGCAGCTCTGCCTTGACACACCCAGTTTTCCACTGACTTAACACACTGCACCACACAAGCACTTGTTGATTTGGAAGCAACATTTATTATATAAGAACCGAGATCCTCTCGGGTCAACAAGTCAACACTTACATGAAGTAGTAACCCACATGGAATCTGTCATGAAACTCCAATTTTTTTTTGCTTTAGTTTGCTTCAAACAATAAATAATCATGTGAACTAATCCAAATCCTACCCCTACATTAAAAAAACCCTAACCGTCAACAATGTGTGCTCACTAATTTGTTTGAGTCAAATTAAACTAGTTTGTTTTGACCATGGTCAATTTCAACTAGTTTGTTTTGACCAGGTCAAATTGACCTAGTTTGAATTGACCGGGTCACATTGAACTAGTTTGTTTTGACCCATGGTCAAATTGAACTGAATGGTCAATTTCAACGACAACATAGACAAATAATTTTTCACTGCCAGCACATTTTTGTATTAAATTAATAATAAATGAGCCTCCTGTGACATCACATAATTACAACTTACTGTAATTCAATTCAATTTTTATTTTGCTCTTTGATTTTTGTTTTACAATAATAATAAACACACACACTTCAAAATGGGCAAATAGAATAATATGATTTACTTAGGAGTTGGACGTTAGAGCCTGGAGGCTAAATTAACCAGTAGGTTTTCTAGATAGCCCCCAGCCCACACCATGGCAAAACGTCACGCACATGCGTATTTGCTATTTCTTGTCTGCGCGCGCGGCCGCCTCCCAGTTTCCCGCAAAAACTGAAAAGAAACAACACTGAGGCACATGCCGTGATTTTAACGTTTCTGCTTAAAAGTATTCATTTGTGAACTGTTTTGTCAAAAACTAAGAAAACTACTTAAAAGCTAAGCCTAAGACTTTAACAGGTTGAAGTTTTCTTAATTTGTAATTCATTGTGAGTTTACTAAGTTATAAAATTATTTACTAAACAAGTTGAAACCCTCGGTAATTTGTATTTGATAGCAGAGCCTTCGTTCTTTTGGCCAGCGGAGCATACCGTTTTGCCGCGGTGTGCCCCCAGCCTTATGTCGTTTAAAGGGATACCCGAGTGAAAAACACATTGGGGCTCAAAAGAATCTTCAACATGTTCTTTGTTCAGAAAATGTATTAAAATTTGATCAAACGTTTTTAGAATTAAGAACGAGCACCTCAAAGTTGGCCCCGCGAAGACATGGGCGCCGCCATCTTTGTTTGCATTTACGGAAGTGACGTCACTTCGTCCCACCAGCGTATCGCGGCTACTTGTCTTTGTATGATTTTCACACGCTCGGAATTAAAGTGGATATATTTTCATCGAGATTGCAGAGGAATTCTTACAGAAACCGGAATTATGATGAAGACGACATTATGAGAAAAGTTCAGAAGACTGGGAGGAGGAAGAAAAGCATTGGGAAGGCGAGAAATTATCAGACGAACAACAAGGTCTCGTAACTGCCATTTAATAACAGCAAAACAACATGGCTTAAAAGACTCGAGTGACTTCTGAATAAGTATAAGAACTACGATGTATGTGAGGTACAGTTAAGGCGTTTATCATCCTAAAAACACCTAATAAGTGAGAGAGTAGAACGCTGGTGGGACGAAGTGACGTCACTTCCGTAAATGCAAACAAAGATGGCGGCGCCCATGTCTTCGTGGGGCCAACTTTGAGGTGCTCGTTCTTAATACTAAAAACCTTTGACCAAATTTTAATACATTTTCTGAACAAAGAACATGTTGAAGATTCTTTTGAGCCCCAATGTATTTTTCACTCGGGTATCCCTTTAACAAATAAAGAAGCCTTTTAATAGCCATGTTTTACTATCTTAAAAAACTCATGAATAATTAATGAAGCAAAAACAAAGGAAATCACTGAGCGAGAAGTGATCTTTAAATGTGATAAAGATTTCATCCTAATTTACATAAACTTTAACTTGGATTTTCTTTGCCGAAATAGGTCGTATATATCGCCAAAATAACTGAATTACATGACTCTATAAATCTAGACGTTTTTTATGCCGTTTAAGAAACTCGCAGCACATGTTTTATCAGGTCTAAAACGAGTTTTAAACCTGATAAAACACTGCTGCTCATTTATTAAACTTATAGACATAAAACACGATGGGCATTTGAGAACACGAGAGAAATGTTAAAGCACAAGCCGAAGGCGCATAGGAAATATGCAGGATCCTAATATAAGAATACTACCAGCCAGGTCTTGTAAGGGACTTGTTTTAGTGTCCAGGGTTTCTCCACCAAAATCATAATATTAATACTTTATATTTATTGTGCCAATGACTTTTGTTTTGTAGACTCTTCATGCTAGCTCCAAATTCATGCATATGATCTCTAGAAGGAAACAGTACTTGGCAGGAAGTGTAATTAACTTCTCTACTCAGCAGGTTAATATACTGAATTAATTAGCAACACCCTAGGCATGTCATGTGGCCTTTGCCGTTTGCACTACATTTATGTTCACTGAATGCTTGCAATGCCAATTTGATGCTGTGTAACACTATATTCTGGAAAGGAGAATATTTTTTACTATTTATTTATGAATTAATGCAATCACAGGCCACCCAAGTTCTGACTGCATGTATAACAAGGTTTGTATGGGAGTTCTTCCGATAACTCAGAATAATAACATAAATCTTCTGTAATACAAGGTAAATAAAGGAAGAAGACTTACTTGAAGTTGTTTTGTCGTCCTATGTGTGTTTCAGGTAGCTAGAACGGTGTTTTATGGCATTCTTGAGTCATACGCTTCACCCCTCTAACCAGAGGGGAAGGCTGAACACTCGATACAACCACGGCCTTCGCTCGAGGACGAAATTCATTTGACACTTTCTAATCCCTCCCTCCCCTCCAACGAGACCACTGGACAGCGCCGGTGACACCCAGTGGTCTCGTTGGAGGGGAGGGAGAGATTAGAAAGTGTCAAATGAATTTGATATGTCCCTCTCAGGGAAAGAAATAATTTGTAACGGCCTGGTTACGCAAATGCCTGGTTACCAAAACGCGTTGTCAAGAAGGACCATTCATTGGACATTACGATCTGTTAGCCATTGGAAGCTGCACGAATTGCTTCAAAAATCGTTCAAATCTAATGGGTTTGGAAAGGAGTTATCAAGCCTGGGGACTTCTGAGGGATAATTGATGTCCATGGATTGTACCGCGGCCGAGTAAACGCCGATGGGATTGATATTTTGTGAAAAATTCGTCCTCGAGCGAAGGCCGTTGTTGTATCGAGTGTTCAGCCTTCCCCTCTGGTTAGAGGGGTGAAGCGTATGACTCAAGAATGCCATAAAACACCGTTCTAGCTACCTGAAACACACATAGGACGACAAAACAACTTCAAGTAAGTCTTCTTCCTTTATTTACCTTGTATTACAGAAGATTTATGTTATTATTCTGAGTTATCGGAAGAACTCCCATACAAACCTTGTTATACAGTCAGAACTTGGGCGGCCTGTGATGCAATCTGCAAGTGTGGCATAGAAATGGGCATGGTAAGTCACATGGTGGAA
Source organism: Actinernus sp. WN-2022 (assembly GCA_030867875.1). NCBI lineage: Eukaryota > Metazoa > Cnidaria > Anthozoa > Actiniaria > Actinernidae > Actinernus > Actinernus sp. WN-2022. The sequence goes on along the minus strand of JAOWCC010000064.1, from coordinate 19,970,950 downwards.
TGTATACCAATATGTCCATTAAAATAAGATCAACACTGTCAACAGAAATATACATATCTAGTGATTATCGCAAATAATTTTGATAAAGTTTAGTATTTGACCACTCCCCATACTTTAGGCCTTGGTTCTGAAAAATAGACAACCAACTGAGACAGAAGTGCATTTGATTTCTGCTCCTAGCTACCATTTGGAAATTAGTTACACATTGAAACTTGCTGCAAAAAATTATCTCTATGTGTGGATTCAATGTAGTGATTTTAAATGAAAATAAACCAAGATTTCGATTTTTATGATAAAATGGAGGCTCTCTAGTGAAAACCACATTGAAAGTTATATTGTAGTTAAAAGATTGCTGATTTAGAAAATCTAACTTAAAATGTTATACAGTTAATATTGCCTTCAAAATAAAAAGTATAAAATATAATGGCAGGAACCTGTGGCGAGATCACATGATCTGAGGATGTCAGTTTGTGGTCATCCTTCTTATATTCAGCCTAATAATATGTATGCAGTTCAACTGTAACCATCCTTCTAACTGGTAACTAAAGTAAAACTGTAATAGAACTATGCTGGTCACAATTAAACGACTGACCATGAACTAACGCCATCAGATCATGTGATCTCACTACAGGGGTCCCTGCATTATATTAATAATTTATACCTCATAGTTTGAATAAAAATCGTAGTTGTATATTAATTTTTGTAAGTTAGATTTTCAAAATCAGCAGCCTTTTAACTATTGCATAACTTTTAATGAGGTTTTCAATAGAGAGTCCTTTAAACAGGAAGTTCTGGTAAAAAAGGGTAAGCCCCTCCTCTTTTCACACATGGCGAACTCGAAATTTGAAATTCAAATTACAGAGGAGTGAAGAATGTAGGCGAGTGAATCAGTCTCTCCTGTTAAAATGCAAAATTTTGAGGGCTTAAAGTCAATCATAAAGTTGTTCATAAAATTAGTGTAGAGCACCCCTGGTGTTATCCTAAATATATAAAGGAATATTATTACCAATTATAATTATTATTTAAAAAAAAACATTGTTGGAGGGAAATGAGAAATAGGAAAGCTGAGACCAAGTTGAATCATGGGGGTCTGTTATTGTGTTCCATGTTGCACCATTGTATTCACTTGAATAGAATGTCATCTGTGCAATAGAGATTTTTTCCTTTTGTTTTAGTCTATCACCTATTATTCAAATAAGTCACAGCTTTTCTTCCGATGTCTATTGAATGATATAGGTGTATATTAAGTGAATATGATGGAGCCAGATGCAACACAATAGGCTCCCATGATTCAGCTTGGTCGCAGCTAATTTCCTATTTCCCTGCAACGATTTTTTTTCATCGCAATAGCTGTATGTGAAGCACATTCATTTTGTTGTCTCGCCAGGTTTCCATGAGACTCCACTGGATGCTGAAAAATTATCCAGATGTGAGTTTGTGTAGCTATATATTATGTTAATTAGATTTTAAGTCATGTAATAATAATTACCTAGTACATAATTACCTAATATATGATTCTTGACTAGTTTAATTATTACTAAGATCCCTGCTGAGATATAGTGGACTTACTTTTGCCATAATCTGAAATGGCTTAATTGTCTGGCCGCATGGCCTCTCCCTGTTCAGTCTGACTGTGCACGCTCATCATAGCCCTTAAGCTCTGTTCTCGACTAATTTTTGTGATACGAAAGGGACAGTTTTACAGTCTAGGATTTAAGTGGGAAATTAATTTTCATTTTAATAGTAAATCTGTAAGAGTAAGCTTCAAAATATAGATTCTATAGATATTTCACTTGGCTCAATGAAGCTGGATAATAATTATCACAAAATGATGCTGAAAAAAAGGTGTGTTTGTAGTGGTACAGTGTAGTATAAAGTGATTTTTCTCTTGATCTTATAAAGTATGATATATAATTATCATAACTCCTAGTGTTATGGGTTACTTGTAGCTTAACAAGAAGGCTGAGAATGGATCCCTTCTGCTTGGGACCATTGACACCTGGCTAATATGGAAACTGACAAGAAATCGCTACCATGTTACAGACTATTCTAATGCAAGCTCAACTGGACTGTTTGACCCTTTTGTGGTAAGAAGTAATAAGAGAGATTGAATATTACATGCCTAATCAACTTCAATTCTGAAAATAAAACATCAGATAGCTACTGGTAACTTTGTGGGCTATAACTTCCCATATGGACCACAAATTGAAGCATTTATTTAAACTGGATTTGAATACTTTTGAACCATACAATAAAAATCTTATTAAACTCGCTTGATCTAAGTTATGGAAGCTAAGGTAGCCAAGTGGTTTGTACCTCTTTGGCCTGGGGTTTGATTCCCGGACCTGGCATGATAATTATGTAAGTTGAGTTTGTTGGCATCTCGCCCTTGCTCCAAGGGTTTTTCACCGGGTTCTCCAGTTTTCCTCCCTCAAAAACCAACCTAAATGTAAATTTGAGTTCGTCAGAATACTTAATCATAAGCCTCTGGCTTGGGAGACCCGGTAACGGCTCCCTGTATCTTCAATGCAACGTAAACCATTTGGCCTCGTTTTTTCTCTCCTTTTTTATTGACCTTATGCTTTGCACTTGGGCCATAAAGCTGATAAGTGAAGGAGAAAAAGCTCAGCCCATAACTTACAGTATGGACCAGTCCATAACTTACAGTACGGACCTCACGCTTGGTTAATAAAAGGTATGTACCAGGGGCGTAGCCAGGAGTTCCATGAGGGGGGATTCCGAGGGGGGTTCCGAGTCTGGCGATCCATCACTTTCCAGAGATTTTTACCCTTTGGAAATCACAAAGAGGGGGTTCCGGAACCTGGCTATGCTCCTGTGTACAATGTAGAAATTGAATCAAATTGTTCTTTGCCTGTGACTTCTTAATTATTTTGATTATTTATGGCAACTTATAGATAATTAATAATAGTTTAGTTATAAGCAGTCTTTGGCAAATAATATTCAATTGTGTGGTCTCGACCTTTGAGTAAGAGTTCCTGGTAGATAAAGTTTCTTTCCTACATATGCATGTCATTTTAGATGGAGTGGAGTTCTATGTTGACCAGTTTGTTTGGTATTCCTCTGTCCATATTACCTCGAATCATTGACACAAGGTAAGTACTGGAAAGTTGTAACATTACTTTAATTAGACCATAATAATGCAACAATGACGATTTCCTAAAAATAGAATGCAGTGCCGCCAAGAGTAGTGAGAAGTGAGAAGTTTGGTTGTGATAATGTAAACTGGTGCTAAGGCATTGAGATCTAAATTTACAGAGGTTTGTGTGGCCAAACCGACTAAATAGCTTCGTTTTCAACTTAGATGTTTCTAGTTTTTAAAAGCTAATATCTTTTCAGCAATTGAATTTCACGCTCTCAAACGTCTCACTATTTCATACTATGGCATGTTCTAAGAAATGGTGATATTCATTTTACCAAATAAGCTAAATGATTGAATAAATTGATTAAATAACCTCGTTCTCGGCATACAGTCTAATAGAGTGCACGTTTTTTGTATACATGCATGTTTCAAATGAAAGATCAGCAGCAAATTTTGCAGTGGGGTTAAATGAATAATTTGAGCCTTGTATACTTACCAGAGTAATACATTTATTTACTTATTTAAAAGTGCATTTTATCCCAGCATTGACATAACACGCGGGGACTTAAAGGACATCAGAAACAAAATTGGCGGAAATGTTAAAATTTTGCGAGTATCTTCATGTTTTCTGCGAAGAATAACCATTTCCTTCAGAAACTAAGAAAAACATGTGTTTGAGTTTTGAACACTGGGATAAAATTTACTACCAACACGAGACGTTGACTGGCACAAGATAGTGTTTCAGGTGTTTACGGCAAAATTCCCACCGATTTACGCATCAGGTCGCGCATGCGCCCTAGTTATTCAGCCTGGTTCTCACTAGTGACATTGATAATAATAATCACAAGCAGTATACGCAGACTCATAAATGCATTGATCATTAGCGGTGCTTGTTCTTATCTCACAATTTAACGCACTGGGTCTGTGTATGTTGCTTGTGCTTATGTCACTAGTGTGAATAATGCATGTTTAAGCAGGGTCACCCAGTGGTAAAACGTCATAGAAACGAATATTCTGACGTTTTTATAACAGATTAGATGTATTTTAAATAAGCTGCTACTCGCTTTCCACGGCGGTTAGCATACCTCAATCGACTTTAGTTGATTATATACCAGTGTTTATCTTCCCCGCCGACGCAGACCAACACTACTTTTTACAGGAACTAGTAGTTACCTATCGTATTTAAAACAACTTTGGTTCTGCTGGCAGACCAACAGCTATTCTGCAGTGCCAGCCAGCCTAAAGCTCGTGAAGAATTTCTAAATTTCCCAGCTGGAAACTTTAAGCGAATGCAGTGGTAGAAAATGAGTCGATATCATGAAGAAACCACAAACTATGTAGAGGGGAATTGAAATACTGGTAGGCCAACAAGAAAACTTTGACAGACATGGTATTGGGTTCCCATAAATTGTTGTAATGATGATATCATTGGTCAGGGTCAGGTGATTTCTGTACATGCCCATATCTCATTTCTAATGCCAGGGAGTTCAAACTTTAACAGCCACGATTCATTTAGTTGTGGTGTCATAACAATGACGTCAGGCTACACACCGCAGCAAAAAAAACGTTATGCTCCGCTGGCCGAAAGAATGAAGGCTCTGGTTTCAAATACAAGTTTCCGAGGTCTTAACTTGTTTAGTAAATACTTTTATAACTTAGTAAACTCACAGTGAATTACAAATTAAGAAAACTTAAACCTGTTGAAGTCTTAGCTTTTAAATAGTTTTCTTGTTTTTCGCGAAACATTTGTAAATACGCGTACGTAGGGAAAACTAAAAACACGGGTGATGGCCTCTTTTCTTTTAGTTTCGGCGGGAAACTGGGGCGGACGCGCGCGCTGGGCTCTTCAAAACGCATGCGCATGACGTTTTGCCGCAGTGTAAACAGGCTATCACAAGAGCAGAAATAACTTAAACTGTGAGCATTTCCACATATTTACGCTTAAGAACACGCAAAAATACACTTTACATCCATAAGTTCGCCATTGCGGTGCTATGTCAGTTTACTGTAGCTATGTTTTCATTTATGCGAGTTCGATCAAGTTCAAGTTTTTTTTTCCACACTATTTTTCTTTTTGAATTACAATAAGGGAAATATGATTAACTAAACATAGAAATTATATATATATATAATAGATAAGGTAAATTAGAGTATGAGATGGGAGTGACAGTGCACATGTTATAGTACTGCTAGTATAGTTATGCGACTGTTGTTATACCTTGTCAGTGGCTGCTTGTGTGACTGCAGTCAGGATATTTTTGGAGCGCCAATCCCAATACGAGCTCTGGTAAGTAAACACAAATCCATCTCTAATAAAGTTGTCGTTATTGTATGCCGTGAGTGAAAAACGGAATGCCGAGGGAATGAAAAACGTACGAATCACACGCAGTCAGGGTTCTATCTAGTGGGGGAGAACGTTTTTTTTTTATTGCAATGTGGTGAATATGTTGCATTTAAATTGACAATGTAACTGTCAGTGTTAACTTTTCATTGTTGCTTCCCAAACTGCACGAAATCGTATCTCAAGCATCTAATTTTGAAACATTTTCTGGGGGAACATACTCCCGAAGGCCACGAGAAATTTCATGACCTTTGCCCACCTGAATCCTCCTGCACAAATTCCGAGTTATCGGAAGAACTCCCATACAAACCTTGTAATTTACTGCTTCGATATTTACTGTTTTTAATACATAATCAGAACTTGGGCGGCCTGTGGTTATCCACGTTTGCGTTGATTTGCCTCGTGATTGGTTCAACTAAAATAAATCACGTTTATTTTCAGTTCATGATTGGCTCGTTGCATTTTTAGCTCTAGCTGTGATTACTTTAGTTTTGGTTTTATGACACTCAGTTGAAATTACCAAAGAGGCTGCTAGCACGTCCCTTTCTGTTTCGCTAATTTCTATTTAAGAATAGCTAAACATGGTTCAAGATGGCTAAATCCAGGCATGTTAAACCTGCTTATATAAAAATTAGCGGAATAGATCGAAGCGACTTACTAGCAGTCTATTATCAAATTATCGTAGCTGTTAATAGTTATGTTTAATCTTTTCGAAATGGGGGAGACCATGCATAGAGCAACCAAGCTGCTCAAATCCCTCAACAGCATGTGCATTTCATGGCAGGTTGCCGATCAGCAGGCCGCAGTGTTTGGACAGTGTTGCTTTGATGTTGGGGACGTGAAATGTACCATGGGAACGGGGACATTTATTGATGTCAACACAGGCATTTACCCGCATGCCTCTGTAGCAGGTACGGTATTGATAGAGGGCATCTTTAACTTTCGATAAGTCAGAACTCCTCGAGAATTCTTGCAATGGATTGAACTCTGTGAAAAATTGCTCGTAAAGTTGTTTTGTAAACCAAGTGTTTTGTAAACCCAAGTGTTTTGTTACCCAAGTGTTTTGTAACCCAAGCGTTTTGTAACCCAAGCGTTTTGTAACCCAAGTGTTTTGTAACCCAAGTGTTTTGTAACCCAAGTGTTTTGTAACCCAAGTGTTTTGTAACCCAAGTTTAGAAATACCGTCAAATGGCAACCATCAGGGCTTTAAATTGTGAATTCCTCGATTAAAAGAGCACTGCCAACCCCAAATGATAAACTTTCTCATAACTACTCAGATTAGCAGAGTAAGCAGGTATACTGGAGAAAATTGGAGACAATTTCGAGTTTTGAGTGGATGAAAAATACTGCTTTTAAGAGAAATTTCGATCAGCTTGAAATCGGTTCACTGTAACCGAAATCAAGTTTCTAGAATAAGGTTTTGTAATCCACTTTAATCTTTGCCATCCTTTATCGAAAAAGTTTGAAAAGCATATCAGGACATTCACATGATATTTCTCTTCTATCTCAGGGTGTTATATTAAATATTCAAATTTTGTTTTAAAGAAACTTAAATGTTCAATTCGATTGCCAGTGTGTTGACGTACGCTGTTGATGCATGTGTTCTCATTACTGCAGGTTTGTACCCTATAGTTGGCTGGAAAATAGGACATGATGTGGTGTACTTAGCAGAAGGCAATTCTGCAGGCACCGGGACTTCCATAGAGTGGGCGCGGACCATGGGTACGTTTTACTAGCTTCCTTTGCAGGGAAGCTTAGTGCCAGTGTAGAATGCAAAATAGTCCCTTTGATATCATGAAAATCAGACAAGAAACAGGGTAACGAGCGCGTGAGAAGAGCGTTTCTCTGGCCGCGTGGCCTCTGTTATTATGAACTTAACTAAGCAACCACGACGGCATAAAACAATAGCCTTAATTACAAAATACAATAACTGCACGTGAAAATGCACGCAGTCGCCTACATTTTCACCGTTCTCTGCAAAAACACAACGTGAAAACCCCAAATTGTACGTTAAAAAGACAACACGTACGTGAGGAAGTAAATCAAATCATTTTTCGTTCGGCGTGAACGCCGGAACTCTATAGTCATTATATTTTTCGAAAATCTGGTTGTGAAAAACAATTCAAGGCGAACATGGGAAATAGTAAACACCAGATTTAGGGAGAAAAAGTTTTCTACGCCCCGTCGTCACTGCCTGCGTCGCCGTCCTGGTTGTTTGAGGTCCCTATTCTTCTGACCGCACTCGCATCCTTGTTTCTCGACTGATTTTTGCGATACCAAAGGGACTGCTTTACAATCTAGCCATGTGGCTGAGAGACCTGTACCATTTCTGAAAAAAATATATTTTCGGTTGGAAAATCAAATGATATGCGTCATTTCGTTAAGAAAGTTTTGAAAAACGTGTGCTACCGGTTGGAGTAATCCACTTTTCCCGCTCTTTTTAGTCTTTCCGGTGGCGCGCATACCATTTTTATTATTACTTAGAGCACATTTCGTATGAGTGGGACAAACTCAGTACTGACTACAGCACGGTTACCATACGGCATGCTGTGACATTGAAATGGTTTCCCATTGTTTTTGATCCAATCAAATTACAGAAATACGGCACAGCACGGTTACGGCAAGGCTACGGACATGCCGTAGTTTGTCCCACTCATACGAAATGTGCTCTATTTCCCATTTTTATTGTACTTTTAAATTTCCAATCACATGGTTTGATGTAAATGGTAAGCATTTACTTGGTCTTAAAAAAAATGGAGGGGAGGGGAGGGAGTTAGCTCTCAGCCCAGATCCACTTGTCTGCAGCATCTAACCACCTCCGTCTTTTAACGAGAGTATTTATCCTCACAGGCTTCTTTGACGACGTATCAGCGACAAGCAGCATGGCCTTTTCTGTAGAAAGTAAGGAATATGCTTTGATGGATTTCCCTTTTCTAAAAACCGTGAACAATTCTTATTGTTTCAGCCAATTCTTTCAACAATTTTTATTTGAACCAGCAAAATCTCCAGACTTATGTACGACTGGCGGAGTTATTGCCGTATTTCTTTCCGGATTAATACCAATTTACTGTTAATTGTTTGTAGGTTCTGATGGAGTTTGTTTTGTTCCTGCATTTAGTGGTTTACAGGTAGGCAAGTCAATACTAAGACAGATGGTGTTATTATACTCTTGAGCAGTATATTATGTTTAGGACGTATTATATTGTGTTTATGACGTATTATATCATGTTTATGACGTATGACGTATTATGTACTGTTTAAAACACGAACAGCAGTGTTTTATCAAGTTTAAAAATTCGAGGGCGAAGCCCGAGAATTTTTAGACTTGATAAAACACGTGCTGTGAGTGTTTTAAACGGCTTCAAAAACGCTTTAAGAATGCAATGAAAGAAAGACGCACATCTCAAGGGAATGGTTACTTAATGAACCATTGAACCTTTGTATTCACAACGCTATGCAAAATATTCGAGTAATCACCGCCTGGAATTACGAACATCTCAAGGGAATGACATGAAGAAATTACCATACTATGTTGTTTGAAGCGGCGTTTCACAATCGGCAAGAAGAATCTGCACTTGAAGGATTTGGTGTCGTGGTTTACCTCGATAAAGTTCAAGACTTGGAAAGCGATGTGACTGACATGACGGCAGACTCTAATTTTTTGACTCCGGCACAAAATATGTAAGTTTAATGCACGTTTTTATAATTTTACGGCTTTGAGTTTGGTTTAATAATTGGAACTAAACAGTGGCTCGGTAAACAAGTAATGGTAGTTGGATAACTTCATTTTAAAAATAGTATCTGTGTATCTCGGTAGTCTGCTGATATTAGTAAATTTAGTGCAAAATTTATTATCTAGGTACCTTATGTTCCGTGTACTTTTTGCTATCTTTGGGTCTTTATCAGTGAATTCTTAATTAGGATGAAACTTTATATAAAATTTCATGTTCATTAATTAAGAAATAGAAAACATTTCCCGTGTTTCTATAGAGTTATAGAAACACGAGTGGGAGTTTGGGAGAACGAGAAATGGCAGTGGGAACACGAGCCCGAAGGGCGAGTGTTTCCACAGCTATTTCGAGTTCTTCCAAACTTCCACAAGTGTTTCTATAACTCTATAGAAACACGGGAAATGTTTTCTATTTCCTTTATAAAATAACCGACAGAAAATAAGTACAACAAAGGAAAATCGCGCGTTTATTGTGATCATCAAAACATAAATTCTCCTAACTCGTGCAGTCGTACATCATGAACTTATCACATGACTAAATCAGTCAGTTTTGTCAATCCGATTCAGTGAGTTTGAAAACAGCCTAGCTACGAAAAACCTTTTAATTGGAGCCCAAAATTACACAGAATGATGAAGAAAAAGAAGCTCTATGGACTAATGCTAAAATTGGATTGACAATACACGGAAGCACGTAATGTTCAACAGTTCATTTTGCCTCATGGACTTCACGGCGTGGATCAAGCGGGCGCCGGTTTTCGTACCAAACTGCAAACAAAGTTTGCAGGAGATCAAGACGTGTTGCAAGAAAGGAGGATATTTTGGATTTCTCTTTAAAATCTAGAGCTACAAAACATGGAAGTCATCCCTCGGGTCATCAGTTGTTTTGTACATTCTGTCTACCAAGTCCAAGGACTAGAATAGTTCTTCGTCGATTCGCCGTGTGTCATGCCTCATGAGGTCGCATACGGACGGCAGGTTGTTTTCATCAGACATTTCAAGCTTGATCAGATTTCCTTGCCCTTCTCATCCTCTACGGCACCTGTAGAGAGTCATACTGAACCGTACATTCCCGTTGGATGGAGTTTTAGCATCTGTACAAGACTGTAGCACTTGGATGTTGATTAACTTTGTCAGGTTTGTGCTCCACATTTTGCTGTACTTTTGATTTCCATTTCTATTTCAACCTCTATTTTGTGCATCTAGATCATGTTAGCAATATTTAAGACTGGATTTTTTTAAAGTTCTCCGGCTTAAATCTACCAAACAATAGTCTTTAATTGAGCTTAGTCAGCCAAAATAGACTGTTTTGGCGAAAATGATTGTTTAATATCGCACAAATTTGCGAGCAACTCAACTTTGTCCACAAAAATGAATGTTGTAATTCGTACTTTGAGATTGTTTTGAGTTGAATAAAACATCGGCTTGTTCCTAAACTAACAACACATTGTCGTTTCTTACAATACTGTAGCTGGTTCTTCGTCGAATTGAATTTAGTGCTCAATGTTTTTAGAAAAGTTTAGGAATTATTTCGCCGAGTTTCAAATTGAGTTCAAGGCCACGATGCCGGCATAATTTGCCATGTTTCTATAGAGTTATAGAAACACGGCTTTCAACCAATCAGAGTGCGTATTTTCTGTGGGTTATTTTATAATATTCTTTATATAAAACGTTCATCCTAATTAGCAATTCAGTGAGAAAGCTGAAACATCAATAGAAATTCCATTGTCTCAATCATTAACCCCGTTTCCCTCTGGGACAGAATTCAAATCCCTCCGCGGGCCTTTTAGAATGATGAGATTTTATCAGGTATAAAGGAGCATGCACGTGACTGATTTGCTTCATCTGATTGGACAAAATGCTCATTAATTATTCATGAGTTTTTGAAATTAAGTTTAGGACGTATTATGTGCGGCGGTACAGGGTCCGGAAAAGCAGAATCAAAAATATTTAAACAGTGAACTAGCATTCTACCTTTAAGCGTTTCTAATTGTAGCGATTTCTGCATATTTGAAGATTGTCCCCAATGAAGATTTCTACACCTTGAGAAGATCTACTGCCTTGCTCGGGATGCAAACCCGGGGCTTCAACATTAATGGCGGAAGTGCTAACCACTATATACGCCACCGCGGCTCTCGCCATCATGACTGTTAATACGAAGATGAAAAAGCCAGTTGAAGACTTTTATTTGTAAAACTTGCACTCCATTGATTGTGCTGTAGCTATAGAATACATCATAAACATAATATAATACGTCATAAACGTAATTTAATACGTCATAAACATAATATAATACGTCATAAACATAATGTAATACGTCATAAACATAATATAATACGTCCTAAACATAATATAATACGTCCTAAACATATAATACGTCAAACACTAATACGTCCTAAACACAATATAATACGTCCTAAACATAATGTAATACGTCCTAAACATAATGTAATACGTCCTAAACACAATATAATACGTCCTAAACACAATATAATACGTCATAAACACAATATAATACGTCCTAAACACAATATAATACGTCATAAACATAATATAATACGTCCTAAACACAATATAATACGTCCTAAACACAATATAATACGTCCTAAACACAATATAATACGTCCTAAACATAATGTAATTCCCCGCAGCAAACAGAAACTGGCATCATTGCAGTTGTTTTCGGGAGAACAAGCCCGATGTTAAGGCTGCCTGCAGTATATGTACAGTCTCACTTCGTATTAGAAAAATAAATAAGCGCCAACAATAAAATTTGCGTCCCGGGCGCTAATTTGTATTTTTACGGTAACATTTTTTTCACCCAGGCGCCCATTAATGACAACAAGGCATGCGTATCGCTGATGGGCATCAAGGCAACCACCACCAAGGCACACGTGATCAGGGCTATCTTAGAGTCTATTGCTTTTAGGTAAGCACTATTTAACTTAGAATGAAGTCATTGCATTCAGCGGTAATTACTTGGGCCAGCGTAGGCCACACAGCGGTCAAACGTCTGCGCGTGCGTATTACGGTCAGTCTGGTGGGCGGCCGCGCGAATTTCCCGCGCAAAATTCACCTTAAAACATATTACAGCAACCCGGCGTTTAAAAAAAAATTGGCTTGTGAACTTCTACCCCAAAAAGTTAAGAAAAATACGTGAAAGTTAAGCTTTTTATTTTCACAGTCGACAGGAAATTGAACAAACTTCAAACTGTGAGTTTACTATTTTTTTTCGTAATTTACCAAAAAAGTTCTCAAGGTTTGAAAACGGGTGTGTGAACAGTGACGGCCGCCGGCTCGCTTTGAATTTGTTTTGGAATATGTTGTTGTTGTAAGACTTTTGACGCATGCGCAGACGTTTGACCGCTGTGTGAACGTAGGCTGGGCCCGAGTCATGTTTCCGGTCGAAATTTTTTTTATTTGTTGTCTTGCGAGTTGGCTTTTCACCACAGGACCATTGCCATCATGGTATTTCCATGCTTTCCAATTTTTATAAAGTATTAACAATCCATACTAAATTGGAAATTCCAATTTACTACATTTTCCATGGTTTTCCATTTCTATGGAAATTGGTTGGTTTTCCGGTGGATTTGACTGGCTGTACCCTCAACTGAGTAGAAGGTTACACCACGCCTTCTCGAATGAGTATGAAAATCGTAGGCTCTTCAGACAAACGAGTACATTATGAGGAGTTTTATACAGGAAGTCCCGGTCTAAAAGGTAATCTCTTTTAACGCATGGCGAACTCGAAATTTGAAATTCAAACTAGAGCAATGAAAAACGTAGGAGAGTGAATCAGCTCCAGTTAAAATGCGTAGTTTTGTGGGTTCAAATCAAACGAGCCATCAAAATGTGAACAGAGGGAAGATAGTTGTTTACTAAAGACTTTAAGCGGTATTTTATGACTGTTAACGAATTCTGTAGCCCTTACTACGAAGTTTGTTTTGAACTTTGCGCGATAAGCAATCAGTAGGGAGCACTCAAGCGGAGCACCACAGAGATGTTCACTCCATAAAGGCTGTGTGAAAACTGAATGTATATGTGGCCTGGCCCTTTTACATTAGAACTTCCTCTTTAAGAGACTTTTGGGTAGACGTTGCCCTATAGTTTACTATTATACCGACCTCAATTATAATTTTTACCAAAACTAACACGTACGCATACCCTAGGTTCCCGAGGTTAAATGTCTTTTGTTGGTAAATAGCGTATTGCTGGGTTGCATGTGACGTCATGGCCGCCATGTTGGATGACAATAACAAAATATTCCTCGTTAGCTTCTCTTGTCAGTTCATCCAACATGGCGGCTACGTCTTTGTTATTTGAATCTCTGGGGATTGGGTTGCAACCCACCAATAGAGGAGCTGTGTCGTGGCGAGGGACACACCTTTATCGTCCTGCCCGGAACAAAGTTATTTTCGGTAATTTTCATATAAACTGACTATTAAATGTGCAAAAATGATTAACAAACTGTGCGTGGATATAGTCTTCAAGGAAAATATTGCACAGTAATTTCACTAGCTCTAACACTTGTCCTAGGATCTCCAGATGCCGCTGTTCTTTTTGTAGAGAGATCAATCTCTCTTGTAATTAGTTATTGTTTCCGACTTTCTTTATGTATTTTATTTCACTAATTTTAACGTCTAGCATTCTGCCTTTTGCCTATATTTTAGTTTTATTTGGAGGACTCATTTTATAGGTGTTTTCACCTGTTCAGTCTCTCCTCGACAGTCGACTTTGTTTGACATGTACATGTTTCGTTCAGTGTATATCTACTGTTGGAGGCCTAAGAAATAAATATAAAAATATAACATTTCAAACAAGCATTAAGGGAGGGGTCTTTAGCTGTTTGAAGCCAATTAACAGCCACCAATCGAACATTGATTCCAGACTTGCGTAAAACCATGACACAGCGCCTTTAAAGCGACCGTCGAAGGCAGTTTGCCAAACTCAAACTGCCTTCGGCGGCCATGCACTATAAATGCTTTTTACCAACAAAGGGCAAACATTTAACCTCTGGAACCCAAAGTAACACGTACACTATTCTGCTGTCACAACAGGTTTATGCAGTTGTACGAGACAGTTCTCGAAGAGACGCAAGTTCCAGTAATGGCCTCAATCAAGTGAGTCACGAGGTCCTAATTCATGAAATGACAATATAAACTTACTAGAACCCTACCCTGAACCATAAAATAAACCCTAACCGGTCAGTAAGCAAGATCTTACCCACCTAGAGCTAGGGTTCTCAAGAAAAGCTTCTCAAGAAAATGGTGAGGTAACTGAAAAGAATTGAGAGATTTTCTGGAACTCAAACCCCGCTCCTCCTACTCGTAAGGCAAACGTCGCAACCACTACACCAAACAACCATCGTCACTCAATTACTGTCAATTTTAAAACCACTGCTAATCTTTGCATTTTTAGCCAATCAGAATGAGTGAGCGACTCCTCACCTTAGGAACTCTGAAGTGAGTCGAGCAGCTGTGAGACTGTCGACTTTCAAGGCTATTATGAGTTATTGAGGATGAACAGAATGATAGTTTACTTGGAAGACGCAAAATGGTTTTTTATTTTTTATTTTTGGCGGGAAATCAATGGCGCGCGCGCGTCTTGCGGAGTTGTTAGTATATTGTGTATTCAGTTATTTCTATACCGGAATAGGGATAGTCAGAATAGTCCCAAAAGAATTGCTGGCTGTTGGAGATCCGAATTTCTAGAAATATGATCTATTCTGTTCATTCCAAAAACGGAATATCACGTCTAATCCGGCGGCCCTCCATCCGTTACTGTGCAGCCAGAAGTTCCACGTAACACAGTTGTCACTATTCCTGACAATTTACCTCTTTCACACTTAGATCAGCATGTTTCCTTAGTTTACTCATCAGCACTTGCTGTTACAACTATTGTTGGCGCAATTTTCTTTGATCCCAAATGATCCGAGTACATGTTTCCTCAGCGGTAATCATACACTCGACACTATATAAACCGTTTCCCCACCCACAATTCCCTCTTTTGCTCTGACGAAGGGCTAGCGCTCGAAACGTCAGCTGCTACTCGCTTTCAACGGCGGTTAGCATACCTCAATCGACTTTAGTTGATTATATACCAAAAGAATGCAGTTGTTAGTTCCCAGGTCACCTCCGTCAAGATCATTCCGTTTCGTGTTCTTTTGTTAATTAGCATCTTGTGTATTCTGTTATTCCTATACTGGAATAGGAATAGTCACAATAGATGAGCCCATGGGTTTTCTCAGCAGTCATGTTATTTTTTTATCGTACCACAGGGCTGATGGTGGAGTTTGTAATAACGACTTTGTCATGGAGCTGACGAGTAGTCTAACGGGCCAGAGCATGGATAGACCTTCACAGACGGACATGTCCGTACTCGGTGCTGCATTTCTAGCAGGACTGGCTACTGGTAAGCAAACAAACGCATCCAAACAATTACAATCTCGATTTGTTGTTGTTGATACTCAAAGTGTTTGACAAATAGCCCACTTTTGACTGATATAGAGCAGATTTCGTATGAGTGGGACGCGCTACAGCACTGACTACAGCACGGTTACTGTACGGCATGCCGTGACGTTGACATGGTTTAGAGCAGATTTCGTATGAGTGGGACAAACTACAGCACTGACTACAGCACGGTTACCGTACGACATGCCGTGACGTTGACATGGTTTAGAGCAGATTTCGTATGAGTGGGACGCGCTACAGCACTGACTACAGCACGGTTACCGTACGACATGCCGTGACGTTGAAATGGTTTAGAGCAGATTTCATATGAGTGGGACAAACTACAGCACTGACTACAGCACGGTTACCGTACGACATGCCGTGACGTTGACATGGTTTAGAGCAGATTTCGTATGAGTGGGACGCGCTACAGCACTGACTACAGCACGGTTACCGTACGACATGCCGTGACGTTGAAATGGTTTAGAGCAGATTTCATATGAGTGGGACAAACTACAGCACTGACTACAGCACGGTTACCGTACGACATGCCGTGACGTTGAAATGGTTTAGAGCAGATTTCATATGAGTGGGACGCGCTACAGCACTGACTACAGCACGGTTACCGTACGACATGCCGTGACGTTGAAATGGTTTAGAGCAGATTTCATATGAGTGGGACGCGCTACAGCACTGACTACAGCACGGTTACCGTACGACATGCCGTGACGTTGAAATGGTTTCCCATTGTTGTTGTCCTGCTGATCCAATCAAATACAGAGTTACAGTACAGCACGGTTACGTCAAGGTTACGGACATGCCGTAGTTTGTCCCACTCATACGAAATCTGCTCTATGCTTCACGTGTCACGCAGAAAGGCTTTAAGTAATGGTCCGCGTAAGAACTGTAGCGAAAACAATAGGTTTGCGGCAGTTGACATATCCTCACATACGATTTTGCTTGAATATGCCTAAAATATCTCTAATTTTAATGTATTATTTCGATGCGTTTCTATCGAATTTACAACACCTTTTTACATTCCTTGCCGTACTTGAGTACTACAGTTCTAATCCGGACCATTACTTAATAAGATGAGGCTCCGGGGTAAATTAAATGTATTGTTTCTCCGAGAATAGATTAATACATTTAATTTACCGCGGAGCCTCGTATTGATACCTGTGTGCGTGACAAGTGAAGTGAAACACAGGAAGCCCAAATGCAAGCTTTTATATTGTGGGTTGATAGCGCTATGGGGATTATTTTGTACTGGTTTCTTATCAATGTCAAAATCAAGTGATTTAAGTAAATCTTGCAATAAACTTACCTGTAGTCTTTGTGTGTGTGTTCTTTTCCAACCTTAGCTATAAGCCCTTGAAAGTTCCATTCTCGGGCTAATATTTGTCTCGGATTCTGATTAGATGAAATTAATCACATGACGTAATAATTGCTGGTTTTCACTCAATCTCCCGAGATTCAAAGGGCATGGCGGCCATGTTGGTGCCCTAACAAAAGAAGCTAAAGAGGAATCTATTGTTTAAGGGCACCAAACATGCGGCTATGACGTCACGTGCAAACCAGCAATAGGGCACAGCTGTTCGAAGCACGACTATCGGCAAACTATAACTAGACACTGCCTGCTTAGCCACTCTAAAAAAAAATATGCCACTTGCGCTATCTCAGCTCCTTTTCATGCGCCGCACTTAATACCTTTAATTATTAGTGAATTTATTTTTATACGGTTGGACGTGCCTAGCGATCGGCTAGAGTACTGGGCCGAGTACGCAACGAATGGCGCGAAAATTTCAACATTTTGGCGAGACTGAGCTGAAGCCCTCGCGTTGCCGACCGAATTGATCAAAAAATCCCACTTAAGCTATGTCCCAAAACGCTGTTAACTCAAACAGAAAGCAATTTATTGTGTATTTTAAAGGTTAGCTATTGAAATATCCGAAAGAGTGGTGAATTTCTTACATTAAATCCGACTATCGTACTCTGTTGTGGTGACTACGAAAAACATGCTGACTTCTCACCGTCGTGGACTCGCTACGGTGCAATGAAACCAACACGAGTGTCTCGTTCCAGTCCTTTATTGGCACGCGTCCGTAGTCGTAGACCGCAGTCGTCGCACACACAGCGGTCAAACGTCTGCGCATGCGTCAAATGTCTTGCAACAACAACAACAACAACATATTCCAAAACAAATTCAAAGCGAGCCGGCGGCCGTCACTGTTCACACACCCGTTTTCAAACCTTGAGAACGTTTTTGGCTGAACTTTTGGGGGTAGAAGTTCACTGTAAATTTTGCGCGGGAAATTCGCGCGACCGCCCACCAGACTGACCGTAATACGCACGCGCAGACGTTTGACCGCTGTTTGGTCGTCGCACACCACGGCAAAACGGTATGCTACGCTGGCCGAAAGAACGAAGGCTCTGCTATAAAATACAAATTACTGTGGGCTTAAACTTCTTTAGTAAATAATTTTATAACTCACAGTGAATTACAAATTAAGAAAACTTCAACCTGTTAAAGTCTTTGGCTTATCTTTTAAGTAGTTTTCTTATTTTTATACAAAACAGGTCACATAGAGATACTTTTAGGCAGAAATTTTAAAATCACGGCATGTGCCTGTTGTTTCATTTCAGTTTTCGCGCGAAACTGGGGGCGGCCGCTCGCTGACAATAAATAGCAAATACGCATGCGCGGAACGTTTTGCCGTGGTGTGTAGTAGTCGTATCTTAAATTCCCTAAATCAACGTTGGAGCGAATGTTGATTCAGACGGTGAACTTAATTCGTTGAACGTAGGTGTACATTTTAGCTTTAGACCGAAAATTACATTTCAAGATAGCATAATCTATTCAGTAAGTTAGGCACATGAGAAGAACGGCGTTTAAATCAACGACGTTTCTGGAGAGTCGGATAATGAGACAATATCTGCTGAACCTTAATTCATCGTCTAATTTTAGTTAGTATAAACCAACTAGTGGACTATTACAAATCCTGCGTTCTGATTGGCTACCCTACTATAGGTCTATTTGTGATAGCCCATGGTAGAGAAAAACCGCACGCATTTTCACGAAATAATAACATTTTTTAAACTTCAATTTGTTTCTTTCTATTATTTCTACTGTCCGACTAGTTAGTTTATACTAAAACAATTAGACCTCTCGCCCTCATGGGCTACGAGTTAAATAGCCCATTCGGCTGCGCCTCATGGGCTATTGACTCGTAGCCCATTCGGGCTGCGGGTCTAATTGTTAATTATTCCGTGTAACATTTCCCACTCTAAAATTCGTTTTTTGTTTGATTTTTAAGGCGTTTGGAAATCCCGCGAAGAGCTCAAGGCCATCCGATGTACACACGCACTCTTCCAGCCCAAGACATCAATTCAAGAAAAATACGCCAACACGTTTAAACAATGGAAAGAAGCTGTTCATCGGAGTAGAAACTGGTATCCTTGAGCCGAGCCTCTACGCCTTAGCCAGCGGTTAATGTATTTAGACCATGAGCGACAAGCAGTCAATAACATTGTTTTCTGCCCCTCCAAAATGGTTTCACTCGCTTGCGCGCCGCAGTTGTTCCCTTCTGTGTCACCATGTTGTACGATTAGAACGCCTGTAACCATTTAGGATTAAAACATTTTATGTAATAGATACAGAATGAGTGGCCGTGTTTAATCGGATTTATAAAACTCCAGCCGGAGGCGAGTGTTTGTCAATCTCGTCCCCAGAGCCCGCGCTTTTTTTTTGTCCGCTGGCCGGAAAAAAGCGCGGGCTCTGGGGACGAGATTGAGTGTTTGTAAATCCGATAAAGTATGGACACGAATTCTGTATTATGGGTTATCAAACATCTCGATGTACAGAGTCCTGTTTTTCAGTTTTTGGCGATATGACCTATTGCGGCCGAGAAAATTGAAGCAAAAGTTTATGTAAATCAGGACGAATCTGTATGAGATTTACAGATCACCTATTTCACATGCATGTCCTTTATTTTTACTTCATGAATTCAATATGAGTTTGATCATTACTATTTTTGAGTATTCGGTATGTTTAAGATGGGTTAAGGTGTTTCTACATTTGTGCTAGTATTACAGTGTTGAGGTGATGGTCTCTTAGTTGTTTCTGTTTAGGGATTAACATTATATCATCGGGCAGGGGGGAGAGGGGTGGGGTGAAGACTTTTGAAAGCTTGCAGAATGTATTTTAAATACACCTATTTAAAAAAAAAAGGTTGTCTTATGCATGTTGTATTGAGACAGAAATGCACTAATTTAATGGCATGTCTGTTGACCAAGTATGCTGTGTGTGTTATAAGCTGAGATGGATCCTGGGGCCATTTCTCTCAATCAAACCCCCCTTTTCGATCGAACCCCCTTTCTCTCAAACGAACCCCCCTTTTCGATCGAACCCCCTTTCTCTCAAACGAACCCCCCTTTTCGATCGAACCCCTTTCTCTCAAACGAACCCCCTTTTCGATCCAACCCCCTTTCTCTCAATCAAACCCCCCTTTTCGATCGAACCCCCTTTCTCTCAAACGAACCCCCCTTTTCGAACGAACCCCCTTTCTCTCAAACGAACCCCTCTTTTCGATCGAACCCCCTTTATCTCAAACGAACCCCTCTTTTCGATCGAACCCCCTTTCTCTCAATCAAACCCCCCTTTTCGATCGAACCCCTTTCTCTCAAACGAACCCCCCTTTTCGATCGAACCCCTTTCTCTCAAACGAACCCCCCTTTTCGATCGAACCCCCTTTTTCTCAATCAAACCCCCCTTTTCGATCGAACCCCTTTCTCTCAAACGAACTCCCCTTTTCGATCGAACCCCTTTCTCTCAATCAAACCCCTCTTTTCGATCGAACCCCCTTTCTCTCAATCAAACCCCCCTTTTCGATCGAATCCCCTTTCTCTCAAACGAACTCCCCTTTTCGATCGAACCCCCTTACTCTCAATCAAACCCCCCTTTTCGATCGAATCCCCTTTCTCTCAAACGAACCCCCCTTTTCGATCGAATCCCCTTTCTCTCAAACGAACTCCCCTTTCTCGATCGAACCCCCTTACTCTCAATCAAACCCCCTTTCTCTCAATCAAACCCCCCTTTTCGATCGAACCCCCTTTCTCTCAAACGAACCCCCCTTTTCGAACGAACCCCCTTTCTCTCAAACGAACCCCTCTTTTCGATCGAACCCCCTTTATCTCAAACGAACCCCTCTTTTCGATCGAACCCCCTTTCTCTCAATCAAACCCCCCTTTTCGATCGAACCCCTTTCTCTCAAACGAACCCCCCTTTTCGATCGAACCCCTTTCTCTCAAACGAACCCCTTTCTCTCAAACGAACCCCCCTTTTCGATCGAACCCCCTTTTTCTCAATCAAACCCCCCTTTTCGATCGAACCCCTTTCTCTCAAACGAACCCCCCTTTTCGATCGAACTCCTTTCTCTCAAACGAACCCCCCTTTTCGATCAAACCCCCTTTTTTCTCAATCAAACCCCCCTTTTCGATCGAACCCCCTTTCTCTCAATAAAACCCCCTTTTCGATCGAACCCTTCTTTCTCTTTCTCCCTTTTATAAAGAAAAACAAAGAAGTTGCCATGATCGAACCCTTGTCGAACCCGCTTTTAAATATATTGAACCCTCCCCCAAAGAATCCTGGAATCGTCTCAGTATAAGTATTCAATTCAATAACAATATAGTAATGAGGGATTCACTATTTCTCGACACTTTTTTGCAGTTTCTGGAGCCGGTCTTTGAATGCTCAATGCAGCATGCACGAGACGACCTTTTTGAAATGTGCGTATTCCAGGGGAGGGGGGGGGGGGGGGGGGGGTTGCGAGTGGTGGGGTGGAGCAGTTCGAAAATTTTGGCCAACAACCGATTTGGTTGAGGTTTGGCGCGACGATTTGCTAAGTGAAAATGTACATTTCCCACTAGGTCTGAGAAAAATCGGGAAGAAAAAGTTGAAATATCCGTTATGCATAATAGCCGTTTTTATAGTAGAGACATCAAAGACGGCTAGACGCATTAAACGTCTGACTGTTAAGTGCGACTGATATAAAAACGGGACAAATAAGTTTGGACAGGGGCCCATTACCAGGAGCGTGCATCTCCGAGATTAGGTCTGTCCAACAGCAGAAGAGGTGATGTAGCTATTTTTAGCTTTGTGTTTCCCGCGAGAAGAAACAAAGGCCGTCACTTTTAACCAATCAGGGTGCACTGAAAAATTGTAATTAACTCGGTGCAAACTGCTAAAAATACTAAAGCGCAAGAGAACAAAAGACAACGTAATCGCATACCAGAACTTCGCGACTATAAATAGCCACATCGTCTACTGTGCTGTGGGCGCTACCCATTATATAGGTACGCTCCTGGTAATGGGCTCCTGGTTTGGACTGCGACAAATAAAAACCCACGATTGTCTTAAAAAGAGACTGTGTGCTATTCACGGAAGAGACTGGATACTACCGATGACCACTGGCGCGAAAAAAATGAATGATCGTGAGTATCACTGATAATGGCGGAGCCATCGCTGCAGTTTGTGAAGTCTCTTTCACAGAGTCGACGAGAACTGAAAGAGAAAAAAATGGGGTTACGAATGTTCATTCAGATGTCTGGAGACGTCTTAGATGTCTAATACTCTAGTGTAAAAACGAAAAATAAGACATACGGAGTTACATTTATCTTCGTCTGCTAAGTGCGTCTGAACGACGCACTTAGCAGACGTCTAAGAGGTGTAGTATAAAAACGAGACGCACTAAACTTGGACGCGGCTTATTGGAAAACGATTTATGAAAGCTATTATGTCGTCGTCCCAACTGCGGTAATCATTTTTCTACCATGACTTGTTCATCTGGGCTTCCTTCTAGTCATACGTTTTGGCTTACGGGCGCTGGAGAGAGAAGCACAAACAAGACGCAGTGTTGCATTTTTATTAGCGGTACTTGTCCTACCAATAAGTCAATTGCGGCGTACCGCAGCCTCAGTGCTTGGTCCAATCCTTTTTCCTTTATATATTAATGACATCCAACACTCTACCTCAAATTCTTTAAAATTATTTTTGTTTGCCTATGACAAGTCTGTTCCATTCATTTATTTGCCCAAATACATGTACATGCATTATGCGTCTCTAGTACGGAGACAAATTATATTTATTGTTTTCTTCCAGAAAATATTCACTTCTAGCCTCATATCGAAACCTTTGTACGTGACAAGTGAAGCATACATTACAGTGAAAACAGGGTGTGCCTCCTAGAGCAAGAAATGAAGTTCATTATTCGAAATTGGATTTCATTCTTCGTTTGAAACTTCTGTTGTTGAATTTTGATTGTATTTATGTGCGAAAGGCTTGTACATTTTATTCCATTGCGTATTTGAATTTTAGCCTCCTTCGCAGCCGTTCTTAGGAGACTAATTTGATTTTGGCTCATCTATTTTATTTACACTGTAAACAAAAGCAGAAGAAAAACAATGTATTTGAGTGCTGTGATGCCAGAGTAAGCCCTGTTTACATGAAGCGGATTGACTGGTCGATCCGATCGAAAACTCTAGCTGACTGAGATTTTCGAATAAACCCTTTAGATTTTCTTTATGGTATTTACATGAAGCGGATTGAAATGTCAATCTGATCGACTTCAATTCTCAAGTGAATCCTAAAGTCGAGCCACTTGACTTGAGTTTGCGGTTAGATTAAATTTAAAATGTTTGAGCAGCTCCATGTACACAGGTCTAGCGGATTGAGTTTTCCTGAGTTTTCAATCGGATCGGCCGATCGAAAACTTCCGCTTCATGTACATATGAGCTAACTTAAAAGTGCCCCAACGATATAATTTTGACATATCAATGTTTTTGCATATTCATAAAATAGAGTTGATATATTATTACCAGTTCAAATCGTTTTTCGATACGACGACAGGAAGTCTTATAATTTGAACTCCGAGTATTTAATCTAAACGTCCGCCATTACTGGAGCCCCCCCCCCCCCCCCCCCCCCCGGGGGGGGGGGGGGGGGGGTACTTACATGAAAGATGGGTATATATGTGAGGCCAAGTGGCTCAAACCCTGACCCTGTTTGACCCAATCCGAGCTCCAAAACCCTGATTGCCCCCTTTTTGGAAAAAAAAAAACCTGATTACCCCTTCTTTAAATTGTTTTCAAAACACGGTCGGATATATATCCCGGCCGGTATACCGCGTACCGGGATTGCATGCAAAATACGGAACATTTAAGTCGGGACGTGGCATTGGTTAAACAAATCAGCAGATGAAGTACATAGATAAGTACTGAAGTACGAATTAGCGGCTGAACAAAGAGACTGGAGCCATTCCCTTTGTTCAGCTTTATACGAAGGGTTATTTAGCGGAAGTGATGTCATACACTCAACGCTCGCCTGCACAACACAACGCCTTGGAGGCATATTTCTACTAAAAACGCATTCACGACATTAGAAGAAAGTTACATTTATCTTTGTGAGGTTGGCTACTTTTTTTATGCACACTATTTCGCGCGACGTGGTTGTCGTGTTTTAAAAGTGTATGACATCACTTCCGCTGAATAAGTGTTGACACACTTCCGCTAGCCTGCGAAGCGGCGTAAAGGGCGAAGAAGGGGAGAGGAAGGAGGAGGCGTTTCGCAGGCCAATTAATGACCGGTAAACTCTCCTCGAATTTTGTGTTTTGGAATATTTTTTACTATTTCGGATATTTCTAACACTGATTGATCGATTGACACTGAAAAAGTGGCAAATCGAGATGGTCAATTTTCGTCGTAGTGCCACTTTAAAGTGCATATTCTTTTCTTCTGTTTTTATGTCAGCTCCGCTTAATAATAAAAGATATTTCAATAAGATGTCTGACGCCTGGAAAACAACTGAAACAATATCAACTCATTAGCATACTTTGACGTAAATGACATCATTTCAAGGATTTGTAACGCATTTTAATGCAATATCACGACCATAAATCACCCCAAAAAATGGTTGAACAAGACGTAAAACACAATTTACTGCACCTAAATAAACCCTTTCTGCCTGGGGCTCATAAGCACTTTAACAACTAATCGAGTCTGGCGTGATTCATCATTTCACCAAGAAATTTCCACATCAATGTAGCTTCTCATGCGTTAAAGTGCCCCTACGATCAAATTTTGACATATCAATGTTTTTGCATATTCATAAAGTAGAGTTCATATATTATTACCAGTTCAAATTGTTTTTCGATACAACGACAGGAAGTCTTATTTTTTTAGCTCCGAATATTGAATCTACACGTCCGCCATTACTGGAAGCCGTGCCCTTTGTTCAGCTTTAAACAAAGGTTTATTCACCGGAAATGATGTCATACACTTAACGCTCGCCTGCAGAACACAACGCCTGGAGGCATATTTCTACTAAAAACGTCTTCACGTACATAAGAAGAAAGTTATATTTATCTTTGCGAGGTTGGCTACTTTTTTATGCACGCTATTTCGCGCCACGAGGTTGTCGTGTTAAGTGTATGACATCACTTCCGGTGAATAAACCTTTGTTTAAAGCTGAACAAAGGGCACGGCTTCGAGCAATGGCGGACAGGATTTTACCGGTAAACTCTGCTAAAATTTGTGGTTTAAGATGCCCATTTGGGAATATTTTTTACTATTTCGGATATTTCTAATACTGATTGACCTATAGACACTGAAAAAGTGGCAAATCGAAATGGTAAATTTTCGTCGTAGTGGCACTTTAACAGGACATAAAAGAACAATACACAATGGAATACTACACTGTCTATGAAAAAAAGCCGACGCGCACTCATTACCGTGGTTTAAAAAAAATTCTTACCGGAAGTTGCTACCCATCCTCTAGTGAAGGGTGTAATGACGCGGAAAACCAATAACCTGATAACGTCGGTGATTGGTTTAAAATTTTTCATACATGAGGTTCAACCAATTAGAGCGAGGCTACTACATCGAAAACTGGCCTTGAAGCAGCGCGAGGGGCGCTGTCATGTTGGTTACATCACGAAAATTCGAATCCTCGATCTTTCACTTTGCGCGCACGCGATCAGTTAAGTTGTGTTTTGAAATTTCGTGATTAAACAACAGGAGAGCGCCCTGCGTGCGCGCTGTTTTCCAGGCCAGTCTCAGATGTGGGCTCCCTGTGGCTTGAAGGAATTTTCCTCGGATTGGGCCTGAGCAGCCCGGCCAAGTCATTTCGTAAACAACTATCGACTTCGCGCCAATACCCCAGCTCGGACCGGGTCGAGGGAATAGACCCTATGCATAAGTCCTGGTAACTAGCATGTCAACGAGGCTGGTAGGTCCTCTGGAATGTTGAAATTGAAGCGTCCGGGGAGAATGTGAAATGCACTGAACGAATGTTCAGTGAAACTGCCGTTAATTTGCTATGCGCCTGGCTGGTTGAACTAAAAAGAAAAATAAAGGATAAATGAGGACAGATTAGCAACATTGTTCAACTAAACAATCATGTTCAACACGTTTCACACCACCTGCTAGTATTTCAACTTCAACATTCCAGAGGACCTACCGGCCTCTTTTTCGTGTTGTGACCGCGCGAGTTATGCATAGTGTGTAGCAACATATCCTCGCTCTACAATTACCAATAATTAGTAAATGGCTTTTGCTCTTCAATTATCAATAATCGCTAATTCTGGAACGTAAATTAAACAATGACATTCTTAAAACCCGTCAAGGATAAAGATAAACAATTGTCCAAATCAGAACGGCGGTAGACGCGCTTAGTGTAGTGGGCGCGACGCCTGCACTACCAAGCACAACACGCAAACGACTACGAGTTCGAGCCCGAGTAGGAGCGCTCAAGAAAATCGTTCCTATCGTTTACCTTCTCTTTTTGTTTACCTGTGAACCCTAGCTCTAGGTGACTGAGAACCCGTCGTTTACCCGTGAACTCGTCCGATGGTTAGGTTAGGGTTAGGTTAGGGTTCGGTTTATGGTTAGGGTTAGGATTCGTCGTAGAATTACCAATAATCGGTATTTCAAGCGTGTTTGCCATTTACTGATTATTGGTAATTGTAGAGCGAGGATGCGTTGGTATACATGAACACGTTTACGCGAGTCTTCAAGCCGACTTGGTTCCAGATACCCTAACTGGAACCGACCAACCATCACGAGCCAGAGGGCGATGGTAAACAAAACATTTTATTGGGACTGGCCTTACTATTATTTCACGTTTAGCTCGCGGTAAGTAAAAGGGAATCATAAAGTGATGAATTTAATATGTCTTTAACTTAACTTGATGGGGAGCTTGGTTAACTAAAGGGCGAAAACTGGCGAGGAAGTGGCATGGGGCGCCAGAAGGGAAGTCGTCGTTCGTCGGGCCATGTGATTAATTAGATGATGGTTAAAAAGGAGACGATTAAAAACGTGTAAGGTCAAGGGCACAGTGTTCCCGCGCCGCATCTGATTATGATACTGGCTCAGCCGTGAGTATATCTAACAGGTAGTGAATGCTGCTCCTCTCATGCAGTCAAGTGTATTAGAAGAGAACCTACAGTATCACTTTGGCAGGAACATTATATTACTGTGTGATAACGATGCCAAGGTGTTAGATGAATATATTTTGTAGTTTTGGGGCTATCGTGCGACTGATCATGCATGAATCCTGTTTGAGCTGTAGTGTGTATCTCAAAAGTTGTCCCGATTTATTTTCATTTTGTCCCGAGATATCAACGATCTCGGTAAATTCCATGAGCCTACCAATTCCCGACAGTTTCTTAAGATTCCCAGCACAAAAAAACTGCTGTTCTCCCCGGTAAAGTAATTGAGAATGTAATTGTAAATGCTAATTGTGTTTTGAATCAGCTGCTTGACTTTATCGAAGGTCAATAGAAGGAAATTAGTTGCTGCTCACCATCTTGATAACAGGAGAGATATTGCTCTTTGGAAACTGATAGTTCACACAGAGTTCGCCTACACATCAACAAATTCATGATTACACTAGGATCGCAACACAAATGCATTAAAGAACGGTTGAACGTAGTTATGTATCAGTCAATTCCAAACCCGTGCATGCCCCCCACCCCCGGGTATTTGAACATTTTGAAAAAAATTCGATCAAATGCCAAGGCAGAAAAACTGTTCAAATGCCCCACCATCGGGGACCGGATCAGAACATTTTACAAGGCAAAGACTATTGACAAATAAATGAAATAATTTTATTCAGAATCTCCGACTCAAGCAATTCACAGGAAACACCGAACACCGATCAAATGCCCCACCCCCACTGTTTGTCAAATGCCCGCCGCCTGAGGGCTTAGATACTCGTCAAATTCCCCACCCTCTGGAGCGAGCCTCTGATCAAATGCCCGAGGGTGGGGGAGGGGGGGGGGATGCACGGGTTTGGAATTGACTGATACATTAGCTCCAACAATGCAGATTCCACCTCGTGTAATGTCACGTGACGATCAGATCCGTGCAAAGCAGTGTGGTAAAAAAAAAAGACCATAGAAGTGATGCATTGTGGTAAAAAAAGAAATCGAGATTTGGACCCGCTTACAGATTAGAACTGCTGCTAATATATTCAAGACGAAAAGGTTATGTGAATATTTCAGACCTTACGTACGTGCATGCTTCGAAGTTTGCTCAGAAATACCGGTACTCAAAACTACTGTAATGAAGACAAAAACGTACGAATGGCATTTTCGATTATTAATTAGTATGTTAATAATTGTTATTTTTGTGTTATTGTTTTTGTTATTCAACTAAGCGTGCTCTGAGTTTATATGGGATAGATTTTAGATCAACCTGACAAGAAAAGTGGAATCGAAAATGGTTCTTTTTATGTTTATATAGTCGAATCCACAGTTAAAATTGTATTGCATTATTGTTATTTCGCACTATGTAAGTGTCATGAACGATAGCCCTGAATTCAACAGCTAATTTGCATGTACGGCTACAAAAAAAAAAACATTTTTATCCCCAAGTTGTGCAAATATATGACAATTCCCCAAACAAATCCGAAGAGACCAAGAAAATAATTAATTCATATCTATATAAGCTTAGCACAGACATTTTCGTGACTTGTTTTCGCGGCGGTTTTCTCAGTCATTTCTGATTGCTTTTGTAATGATCAAAAGCCAAGGTTTGGTTATGGTCACGTTTCCATTGGTTAACAATAGACCGGTACGTGTTCCTCGAGCAATTGATTCAAATAAGTTTAATTTAGTCACGGAGGTGTTTATCTAAATATAGCGCTCACCGGATAAACAAAGTCGGGAAATATTTTTGTTACGTTTGACAAATGAAAGACCACAGTTCATCTGATAGCTGAGAATAACAGCTTTCGTGCAAAACGGCGACAACCACATCAGTAACTAAAACAACAGTATACCTTCGTTGTTTACCACTGAACACTTTATTTTTTATAACCGGGTCACGAATATAGAAAGACAGTCACGGAACCGAAGCAACGCAAACAGAGTAATTTTTGCCAGGTAAGCGCGGTATTCCTTGTCAATTTTGTATTTTCATTATTGTTTGACACGATATAAATCAATGAAGGACTGATTCGCAGAAAAATGAAAAAATATAATCTTATATAATGTTGCGACAAAAGAAAATTTTGCATAAAAGCCACTCGTATGTCTGTAATAATTAGTAGTTTGTGGCAATCTGTTTTTCGATGTTTTTCTTTTGAGAAAGATGTTCATATTTGTCCTGAGATATTTAATGTTCTACGGAAGGAAATACATAAAGTAATGTAAGACTCATAGCTATAACTAGAGAGAGTGAATGAAATTTTTAAAAAGGTTGGGGGGAAACACCGCAAACTCGCTTTCAATTTCCCGCCAAACTGTTCGCACGCTCTGCATGGTCTTTCATTTTTAGAACGGCTTCTGAGGAAAATAGTCCTAAAATATTTGAATACCCGAATTAAGAAGGTCGAAATATAAGTAATTTTCTTTCAGATTAGAAAGAAATTTAATAACCAGCTGAATTTGAAATGAGGACTGGATCTCAGGCGTACCTCATTTGCATCAATCGCTGTGCGCAGTATTGGAATCCCCCACGTGATCAAATAAACCTCTCTGATTGGTTCAAGCGAATGGCTTATGTGTTTGACTGAGGAAGCGTGCTCTTACCCCTCCGGTGCGATGAGAAAATTTGCTTGAATTTCAATGAATTTTGTCTGTGAAACCCCCAGTTTTACTCATGGCGGATCTTAAGTTTCCAAACTAAAGTGCGGACTTCTTAGAAATGGCTCGGATGGTCTTGGGAGTTTGTTAGAAACCCCAAAAGCAGCGTTGGTGTATTGGTGTGAACCAGTGCCTAGCTGGTCTTTTGTTTTTGATGTTTGCTTGAAATTCTACTCTCAGACAATTCGTTGGATTGCCAAGTAATAATTTTGGAGTTAGGAGACTTGGAATTTAATATGCTCAATGGTTTCCCAAGTGGAGGTCTTAAGCGATCGGGAGAAGGAGTTGCTTGCGAATTATGATAGGTAAAAATCAGTCTCTGCTTTGACGAGGAGATCTGCTGATGTGTCCAGTCGAGCTCACGCAGGCTTTTCCTATATCCACAGCCGTCTATATGGTTTTCTTCGGCAACAAGACCCTATTGGAGATCCTTCCCTACCTAATCTAAGCCACAGATCTCTACTGCTTAAGGTAAGTCCCGAGTTTGGTGTGTAGTCTTGTTGGTGTTATAAAAACTCCCACAAAGTTTAACCGCTGCGCGCGAGTCTAGCTAGGTGGAGTGAGTGACATTGCTATGGCAGAATTTCTAATTGTGTTTGCTGTGTATAATTGCCGCCACGGATTTAAATTGCTCCAGCTTTCCTCTACGTTTACACAGATTTGAGCTCAGGCTCACAACTTTGCATTTTGTTATTTATTAGGGCGTGGTGTGTTTCGAGAGGGAATTGCAACGCCAAGGCAGATCTGTCCATCCAGCCATTTATAGTAAACTGGGTCATCTTCATCTGTTGACAGAGGACTTCCCAAAAGGTAGAAACTATTTGGTTCTGAAATTTGATCCTCTGGTCCGAAAATAAAGCCATCTTTATTATACTTATTTACCGGAACTCGCAGCCACAGCTCCAACGACTTGATTATAGCTGATAATTCTAAATATAAAGATCTCTGAGTGTTGTTTTTTGTTGAACCATTCAGGAGTTTTGTTCCGTCCCCAACACTTTGTTGGCGTCCAATATTATCTCACTGTTATTTATTAATTGTCTTCCAGCATTATCTGCCTACCAGAAGTTTTACAACATACCACAAGTAGATTATTGGAAGGTAAAAAGCCATGCCTTGAACGTTTAGCGGTTTTGGTCGAGCCCCTTGCCTTGGTCTAATTTTAACTTACCAAGCCATTAATTACAGCTAAAATAGTCTAGAGCTATACTGTATACATGTCTGTTCAAATGTTTTGCTTCACGAACATATAACTTAACTATAAGATTTTCGAAGTGTCATTGAGGTGAATTATTCCTTAAGGTCATGGTTGGGACACACTAAAACCTTTTAATAGATGCAGCAATGTTTTCTTTACTTTCTTCCTTGGTTTTTGTTTCCAACACAATTTTACATCACACTATTTGATGTTGATCGGTGAGCTTCCCCTGTAGACTTTATTTGTCTTTATTTGTCATTCAATAACTTCAAAGATCACATCCCAGTATTTTTGTTTCCGATAAGCTCTTTCTAAGGTCACTGGAATAGGTTTGTTTTGATAGAAAGAAACTTTTTCCCTCATAATTGCGAACACAAGATTTAGCTTTGACTTTGGCAATTAAGCTAGACAAAGGACCCAGGCTCAACATTAATTATTGAACATTCGTTTTTTTCTCTTTTTGCTCTTGGCTTTTTGTTTAATTCCCTTTGAAGAGAACAAATCTTATGGAATGTGTTACAGTTTAGAGTAAACGGACCTGAACCTCAACTCAGGGGAAATCCCCACTTACTAATGACTGGGGTAAAGTTGCTATTATTATACTCCAATTCCTTCCACATAATTTAATAATATATGAAAGAGAAACTTGTACTTTGGGGTGGTAAAAGTCCTTTTTATCTGAAATTCTTTTATCCTTAAAAATTGTCAGAGTGGATTTTCATTCGAAAGAAAGACTTGCTTTTAATTCCTCGTCTCTTGAATAGCCTTAGAAGCAGAAGCCTTCAAAAGTATAGATATGAAATCATCATTGTTAATTACATGGGTATTTAAACTCAAGTTTGAAAAGGCTACACACAAAGCCTTGTGTTAGGCAAGTAATTTATGTGTTTTTTTGCAAAACAGGACTGGAAATTAAAAAAATTGTGACTAGGTAAATAAATTTAGTCACAAAACAGAAAATTTTAGTCACAAAAAATAGCAACTAGTTACAAAAATTTAGTTGCAAAATAAAAACTGTCTTGCAATGCAGTTTGAACAGAAAATAATATCACTGGTGGATAGTTCAGTGTTATAACCATAAAATACTGCACCCGTAATACTTCTTTTTAACATACCACCGCTCTAATGGTGGCCAGTTAGGATTTTGAGCAATATGAAAAATCTCATTCTTAATCAAGAGAAACATCTGTTTTCATTATGTACATGTACTTGTGATTCAGTCACAATTTTGCGACTGAAGGAAAGATTATAGTCGCAAAACGAAATTGGTTGCAATTTCCAGCCCTGTAAAACAGTTTGCGTGTAGTTTGACACCCAAAAACTTTTTGGTACTAAAGGTATTTGAAATAGGCAAATATACATGTGTTCTTGTGCCACAAGATTGCCTTTGTCTACAATTTCAAGGTTTTAATTACTTAAAAGATGAAATTGTGGTACAATGTGTGATAATGTTTATGTAATTATTTGGAATGTTTTATGGTAATGATTTTTGCATACATACTGTACGTATCATATGCATATATATGTATTATTAGTTTTCAGGACAAGTTCCATACATTAAAGGGGCTATGTCACGGTAAGACTTTACATTCGTTTTTCCGGGCCAGAAAGAGCTATTTCCACCGATTTTGATATGAACTAACGAACCTCTCGGCCATGTGGGATGCTTAAAATCTAAGCAAATATGCAAAAATGACTAACAAACAGTGTATATAAACAGTCTCCAGGGAAAATATTGAAAATCCTTTCAATCAAGCATTGAGGGAGGGAAGTTTAACTTTTTGTATCCAATTAACAGCCACTAAACGAGTGATTACTCGATACATGCGCAGTACCATGACATAGCCCCTTTAAATTTTCAAATATTATGCACATGTTCTTTAAACTTATATATTTAAACCTTAATGCCTTCAACAGTACATTACATCATTTGAACATAATAATATTTCTCTTGAACAACGTACTAATATTGAACTCTAGGTACTATACTAGAAGTAATCATAGATTATCAAAGTGCGTTCGACATACTTTTTTAAAGAGAAAGCACCGTGGTAACAGTCTGAAAAGCTAAAAAATTTCTGCAATGATGTGGACAGTGTAGGTAATCCTGATCAAAAGTGCTTGTTTTTTAACTAATGTGAAAATGTTGATGTCTTGACTTATATGTTAATATACAAGGGGATGCATCTGGGTATAAAACTGTAATTATCTTTGTGTAACATTAAATCATTGGATGCGATGCTTATGGGGCTATATGTATACATCATTCACATTATGTTTCCCGGGTATTTTTCAAGTGAGAACAAGGTTGGCTGCAAAATATTGAGCGCCATTGTTAGTTCCAGAATTATTTATGGTCAATGTTAGTAGCCGGGTCCTGGCTTTGATCGCTTTGATCAGGTCTGTTAGAAATTCAGTGTAGATTAATTGAACACAGCAATGAAGTCAGTACTTTAAATTTCCCACACCTTGTACTGTGTTGGTATTCCAGTTCCTTGGCATATCAAAGTGTCGGTATAGATTAACTCTCTGTCTGAATGTAGATGTATTGTAGTAGATGTACACAGTGTCGCAACTCACACAAGATACGGCGATTACGCGTATCTAGAAAACTCAGACCTTGTTTCTCGTCACCCAGGTCATTTTACTGTTTGTAGTTTCGGTATCTGTATGTACAGCGAAAAGCAGAATCCAGTACAGCGAGCAAGCCAACAGAATTCACTCGGTTGTTTACAAATTATGGTGAGTTATTTGACTCAACTTCGCTGATGTCGTATTTAACTGCGCCGACAAAACAGACCATGTTTGACTTAAACCACCACGTTCAAGGTCCTCCAGATGTGCTACACACTTTCCTCAGGCTTTGCTCAATTGTATTTGCGAACCTTTGAAACATCATTGCATTGGATTGTCGGAAAATAAGGCAAGTAACTAACCGATCGCGAAACAAAACAGAAGGCCATGCTGGCATTCACCAAAATGGCCGCTCGCATCGTGTACGTGTAGTTACCAGTTCCCCGGCCGAGATAATGTATTCCAAAAAGTACAAACATGAGGACATACACAAATCTCGATTTCTTTCGCCTATGGAAGCACAGGTAGCCCACACATGACCACAGGGAGTCCACTGCAAGATTAGTATGCGTTCTCCTTCGTCGAACGCAAAAATAATTTTTGCCTTCAATGATGCTCACAGGTTCCATTCCAACAAATAATTGAAGCTTTATTCACATTTTGCATGAACATCATGACTCAGACATTCATTCCATATGTTTACTCTAGAAACTGTGCTTAATTATGCATTTTGTTTTTGTGGAACCAGTCAGGGAATACATGTATGATCACCGTTATTCCTAGGGGTGTATTCTTGGAAAACGCAATGTCTTGTTAAAGGGTACAATAGGTAACTAGTTCCTGTAAAAACTAGTGTTGGACTGCGTCGGCAGGGAAGATAAACACTGGTATATAATCAACTAAAGTCGATTGAGGTATGCTAACCGCCGTGGAAAGCGAGTAGCAGCTGAAACGGTTAGCATACCTTAAAGGGGCATTGTCGGTCAAATAGAGGGTTTGCACCATCACATGACAGAAGCCATGGATGGCAGGAACAATATAATTCCATTCCCACAATATTTAATTTTTAAACAAATTTCATTGTTCCTTCTATCCAATGTGGCTTCTGTCACGTGATGGTGTAAACCCTCTTTTGAACCTTGAAGTTTCTTTACAACAAAACTACAAAAGTAACAACCTGGATTAGAAGGAAATACCACGTGAATGCCCTGAAAAAGTGGCAAAGATTAAAGTGGTTACAAAAGCTTCAAAAACTCATGAATAATTAATGAGCATTTTGTCCAATCAGATGAAGCAAATCAGTCACGTGCATGCTCCTTTATACCTGATAAAATCTCATCATTCTAAAAGGCCCGTGGAGGGATTTGAATTCTGTCCCAGAGGGAAACGGGGTTAATGATTGAGACAATGGAATTTCTATTGATGTTTCAGCTTTCTCACTGAATTGCTAATTAGGATGAACGTTTTATATAAAGAATATTAATGAACATGAAATATTATATAAAGTTTCATCCTAATTAAGAATTCACTGATAAAGACCCAAAGATAGCAAAAAGTACACGGAACATAAGGTACCTAGATAATAAATTTTGCACTAAATTTACTAATATCAGCAGACTACCGAGATACACAGATGATATTTTTAAAATGAAGTTATCCAACTACCATTACTTGTTTACCGAGCCACTGTTTAGTTCCAATTATTAAACCAAACTCAAAGCCGTAATATTATAAAAACATGCATTAAACTTACATATTTTGTGCCGGAGTCAAAAATTTAGAGTCTGCCGTCATGTCAGTCACATCGCTTTCCAAGTCTTGAACTTTATTGAGGTAAACTACGACACCAAATCCTTCAAGTGCAGATTCCTCTTGCATTGCGAAACGGCGCTTCAAACAACATAGTATGGTAATTTCTTCATGTCATTCCCTTGAGATGTTTGTAATCGCAGGCGGTGATTACTCGAATATTTTGCATGGCGTTGTGAATACAAAGGTTCAATGGTTCATTAAGTAACCATTCCCTTGAGATGTGCGTCTTTCTTTCATTGCATTCTTAAAGCGTTTTTGAAGCCGTTTAAAACACTCACAGCACGTGTTTTATCAAGTCTAAAAATTCTCTGGCTTCGCCCTCGAATTTTTAAACTTGATAAAACACTGCTGTTCGTGTTTTAAACAGTACTTAATCTAGAAACTTGATTTTGGTTACAGTGAACTGATTTCAAGTTGCTCTAAATTTCTCTTAAAGTGCCTATAAACCTTAGCCAGTTATAATAATGAAAAATTATTTTTCATAAACTAGGAAGGTTGAAATTATTTTCTTCAAAAGAAAAAGTCTGCTTCGGTTTTTCCTTCATGAATTTATTAGCATTCAAAACCATACTTCAGCCCTAAAAATGTGGGCACGCGAGGAGCCTGGGCATTTTGTTACCTTCACCGAGTCCAAGAAAGTTTGGAGCTGTTTTCGGAGGTAATAACTAAATAATAATGTCAGGCCGCAGTTCAGGTAGTAGTTCTGACTTAGAAGGCAGTCAAAATGATTCAGAATGGAACTACATGTATACTAGTAAGAGTAAGTTAAAGTTAATCCTCTATAAAGACAACATGAATTCAAAAACAAGTTACAACTTACACAATGCTTGTAGCCTCCGAGACAGTAAAATGGCAGATTTTTTCTCTTTCATTTAATAAGTTAAGCTCTTTATTAAAAATTAAATGCAAAGACTAAAAATGAAAATTTGGTTCAGCCATATCACGAGAGGTGAAGTACAATAAAGTCCCTGTGATAAATCATCATTTCAATATCACTGTTCTGTAAATCAGAGACAGGAGACAAAGAACAGATTTATGCTGCAGCGATCGCAAATCCTAGAAGTTAATTCATCCGGTTCTTTGCAGTATTAAAGCAGCTGTCTGACAACTTGATGTTCTTTCTCTACTGGAACCAATTCTTACCTGATTGCTTAGTTTTTAACAGTAAAATCCCATTTCAATACAGCTGGTGCCGATCACTTCTTCTCATTCGTTTCGATAGAGAAGAAAACTTTCCCGCTAGTCTTGCTGCCACGGAAACAACATGATTAAGTACAAAATATGCGATTGGTTGTCTTAATTTTGTCTAAACCAGTCTAGAGTCCTCTTCTGTTTGCCGTTTGACTCCAGGCTCCAATGGCAAGATGGTGACCTTTTTGTGAAACAAGTTTAGGTTCTAGTTTCGATATAAATTGTCCAAATACTACAACATTTTTTGGTTTTAAGCAATAAATGTACCGTATTTTATCACGTACAAGCCGCACCTCACGTATAAGCCGCACCCCTAACTTCAGCCTGATAAACAGAAGCTTGTTTTTCCCGAAAGGTTTAAGGAAAAACCTCGTGTATAAGCCGCACCACAAAATTCAGTAAGAGTAGTCTTGTGTTCGAGTTCATAAATGCCTGTAATTGAAGCAAAACTTCTTCATAAGAAATAGTCATATCACAGCAACGAATTGGTTACAACTTTCCTTGTCCTTTCTTGTGTATATGTTGTAGGTTGTTTTTCATTTCAGGTTGTTTTTAAAACAACCTAGGTCATTTTAAAACAACCTAGGTCATTTTAAAACAACCTAGGTCATTTTAAAACAACCTAGGTCATTTTAAAACAACCTAGGTCATTTTAAAAAAGAAAAAAAATCACCCACCCCTCCCCTACAAAATATTTTTTGACGAACTACCCCTCCCCTCTACTTCCTTCCCCTCCCTTCCCACTGCCTCTCAATTTTCTCCTTGTCCCCCCTGACACACCTTACTGTACTGTACCACTTACCTCAACGGTCACCCATCCACTTACTAACCTTGCCCGGTCGGGCTTAACTTGGCCGAATCACAAGGAACGCCTGGTAGATATTAATCCAGTGGATTATCGCACTGCGCCACGAAAGCGCTTGTTGATTTGAACACATCATTTATTCTCCAAGTGACTTATCGTCGAACCCAGTCCCTCTCGTTATGTGCGCATGCGTACTACTAACAAAATTGGACTTTGAAACGTCTTTCGAAAACATTGTATGGACGACATTAAACAACACGTTTGTGTTGACTCTGCGTTCTTTTATGAAAGCTGCAGCAAATCAAGGGAAGTAAGGAAGCTAAATCCAGAAAAAATACTTTGTTTCTTGACTTTATTACGGCTCCACTCGTACTTCGAAACAAACTGTGTCAACCGAACCGACTTAGAGTAATCACTGACCGAAAGTAAAGACCAAAGAAAGCGCATCACCTCTAACATTAACTGTATTATATTGTCTTGTCAGTCTCTAATCAAAGAACTCCGAGAATGTGAAAAGACGTAAAAAATGGATAAATGATCGGGCGCTTTCTCAGTGTAAGCATATTAATTATTCATATTGTCGAATTTTCATACAAACCTTCTAAAACCTAACCCCAAATTTGAAAAAAAACCTAACCATTTTAAATCCCAAATCATTAATAGAACGAGTCTAAATACATCTGAACTTAATGGAGAATTTAGCGAAGTTTTCAAGTGTTTTCAAGTGCACTTTTCTTCAATGGTTCTGTGAACTAATTAATCCAAAACCTAACCTTGTATTTAAAAAAAACCTCACCGTCAACAAGGGCTGTTCACTTACTTTGAAGTCAATGATTTTAGAGCTATAGTCACTAAATTAAGCTTTTTAAATAATGCTTCTTCAATGGTCCTGTGAACTAATCCAAACCCTACCCCTACATTTAAAAACACCCTAACCGTCAACAATGGGTGCTCACTAATTTAGGGTTTTTAGAGCTAAGTCGCAACGTAGAAAATTATGTAATACTTTAAATTCTTCAATAGTCATACAAACCCTAACCCTACATTTAAAAGACCCTAAAATGACCTAGGTAATTTTAAAAATAACCTAGGTTGTTTAAAAATGACCTAGGTTATTTATATTTTAAAAATAACCTAGGTTATTTAAAAATGACCTAGGTTATTTAAAAATGACCTAGGTTATTTAAAAATGACCTAGGTTGTTTAAAAATGACCTGAATTGAGAAACAACCTACAACATATATTTTAACCTGCTGTCTTTAAATCACTTCAGAATTCTTCTGCTGCTGTTCCCCCATTAACCAACAACATATTTAAGGAACTTCATTCCTTTAAGCGCACAATAAAGTAAGATTTTCTGCCGAAACTATATGAGCACGTGTCTGAGTCCGTGGTCCGCCATCTTGAATTTTCAAGGAGGCCTGGGGCGAGAGTTTTCTCAAACGTCCGATCGAGCGTGAGCTACATTGTACGAAGTTGAACATGAACTCGATGAGAATTATACTTTATTTGAAAATTTGAAGGCTTCCAAGACCAATTAAGGCCTTTAACAACACTAGGAACCATTCGAGGAGTTATCAGAGAAGTTGACAGGCAACAACTGGACAGCTAGTTTTCTTTGGAAAGCGAAGGAGAGGAGTTTGAGTAGAAATCTTGCTGACACTCGTGTTATGTGAATTGAATGTGCTATTTCTATTGTTCATATGGCTTTGTTTACGGTCATCGCCAAAAAAGTTTTCTGAAAACACACATATAAGCCGCACCCCCAACTTTGTGCCAATTTTTTGTTACTTTCAAAAGCTGAAAGTCAAAAAAGGTGTGGCTTATACGTGATAAAATACGGTACCCTTTGGAAATCTCATACGCAGTGAGGGGTATCATGACTCCACTTGGTCAATGGGCAAGTGCCATTCTCTAGTGCTCGCACAATGCCGTTTAGCACTCGTCCTGATGAGCGGACGAGTGGTTTCTTCGAACCCTGATGCTACGTACGTCATCAGCCAACTCGTCCCCGTTCATGAATACAACATTATCCCACAGGGAGCCAAAATGATGATTTTTCGCTAACCCTGAGTAGCTGTAATTTTTTTTAAAGATTGGACGTTTTTTTTTGCAAAATAATGTTCCATGAGGCAAATCTTTGTCATCCTTCATCAAAATTGTCCCACATTTTCTCCAGCAGCAAAGCGCACACTGCTAATTTGAGTACATTGCAGGTATTTATTTATTTACAAACAAGATCCCATCTGGGCTTTCACTCGGGCCACATGAGATTGAAGATGAAATACACTTTCATTTGAGATCCTTTTAGTAATAACCGAAGGGAAGAATTATTAGCTGAATTTAGCAGTCTTTAGGAGTGGCCGGTAGCGCGGTGACATGCATTCTCTGCTCCCCTAGTATATATATTTCTCGTGTATGCAAATTAAAGAAGTTGACCTCTACTTATTCATGTACCGCACGCTTACATGAGTGTCTCAAATATATGTTTATATTTGTCCCATATTATAAGTCGTATTCCTGTCCACCTATGATGGAGCTATCAAATGATATATTTCTCTACTGTTCATTCTACCCTGCGGCTCTTTATCGCAGCTCGCGTCCATATCAGGTATTTATTAACTGAAATGCCTGTTGGTTATATACCCTCATTCCCAAAACTGATCTGCTCATTATATTACAGAACTATAAAGGGAACTGTTGGAAGCCTTTAATTTCTCGAACCAAAACCTCGGCCGTGAGAGGATTCTTGTTTAAGTTGATATTGCTTCGCTCATCATAAATTATTCTGTTCTCCGGGGTATTTCTGACAGCCAAAAACACGCTCAAAATTATTTTAGTGCATGTTGGCCTACAGATCACGGTGTTTGAGCTGGTATGTATTATGACCGAGAGGCATAAAACCTACGAAATGTACCTCAAACAAGAATACCGTCTGATGGCAAAATCTATCAGCGCCACGAGGTCAACAAATCGACAAAGAAATGCATATCTATATAAACACGCAATGATTTCAACCTCACCGTACCTTAATTCATGACCTGACAAGACACTGTTCAGTTTCACTTTCACTCTCAGCTTTGCTCTTGAGTTTGAGTTCGGCTTTGTTAAAGACTTCTTATTCAGTTGTATGGTATTGTGCAGTATATTTGAGTATACCAATCCACAGAGATTCCAATAACAAAGCCGTGGCGAAAGAGAAGCTTAAACGAGAAATATTTTGTCCTCCTAGAAAAACACAACATATTGCCCTTTCTATCGAAGAAGCCTTGGTTTCAGCAGAAAGGAAAACGCTAAATTCCAATTCGATATGTGTGGATCTTTGAGTCCTTCAGGTCCGGCGTCGTGTCCTACATCTATATAAAATCACAGGCCATCTGGGTAAAAAACGCGGTCCTTCGGCTCCGACAAGAGCGCCAGTTGCAATATCCTGAGCCTGTTGGAAGGCTTTCGCACGAGTGAAGTTAAATAAAACATTAAACTGCTTACATTTGAGAGATGGGACTCCAAATTTGAGAGAGATTTGCTCGCGGATCCACCATTTTGATTTACTGTATTAAATTATGTAAATAAATTAACCTGGCGAGTGTTATGTGACCAGCACAGTGCGATCTGATTGGTTTGAATTTGACCTTTAACGCATGCGCAGAAGCCGTCTGACATGAAATAAAAAATAAATAAAAAATTATAACGACTTGCATTTTAAGACTCGGTGCTGCCACAGGCAGCCCGAGTAATTAGCATACAAGATGCAAGGTACAAACAGCAAAAGGATACAAAGTCCCCTACAAGTGTAAGCACCTAAAAAACCATACCACAATAAGATAAATACCCAACCCCAGTTACACCCATGGTTAAAATAGTAAAAACACTACAAACAAACAGAGGCTATCTAACATGAGCAAACATAAGTATTACAACGACAACTCTAGCTAAGGCTATGTAACACGAGCAAACATAAGTATTATAACGACAATACTTTGGACAAATGAGCTTATACAAGCAGATATTGTCCTGGTTAAACACACAAGTTTAGGGCGGTTGAAGAAAAAAGTTCTTGAGTTTGCGTTTAAAACTTGGTAGAGTCTAGGATGACTTGATTTTATCCAGTATTGCATTCCAAATAATTTTTTTTGACGATTGGGAAGGAAAAAAGTTTCCCTAAAATTTATAATTTCAGGAATAAAGTTGTGCCTAAGGTACAAACCGGATTCACAAATGTAGCGCGTCAGGTGCTGCATGTTACTAAATTATTATTTATTAGAACTGACTTACATTTAAGAAAGACCAGATCAAGGTACTCTAACCAATAATTGACTGGTAAAAGGTTTAAGACGGTCACTATATAGCAGGGCTCGAAATTGATTTGCAACCAACTTACTAACACTTGCAACTAAAAGTTTTCTGATTTGCGACTAGTTTTTGCCTAAATAAATGAATTAATAAAATGTCCAACAGTCTTGTGTGTTATACTTCATTGATATTTTATAACTTTTCAGTAAAATCATGCACCATTTCCCTTCATTTTCCCCTTTTTATCTCCCTTTAACCAAGTGACATGAACCTTCAGATGCCATTTTAAAGTGGTCTCTTTAAAATATATAGTGGGCACAGCTTTTTGTTGTAAAACCGCTGTGGATTTCATTTAAACTAACAACCCTAGCACACATGTGGGATGGATGAAATCGAAGTAAATGTGCAAAAATGATTAACACACTGCATACATGTAGATCTAGTCTTTGAGGAAAATATGACATACATGTATCATTTCAATCAAGCATTAAGGGAGGGAAGCCAATTAACAGTTGATTCCAGACATGCGCAAAACCATGACACTGCGCCTTTAAGAGAAATTTCGAGCAAATTGAAATGTGTACACTGTAA
Organism: Actinernus sp. WN-2022; assembly: GCA_030867875.1. Lineage (NCBI taxonomy): Eukaryota > Metazoa > Cnidaria > Anthozoa > Actiniaria > Actinernidae > Actinernus > Actinernus sp. WN-2022. The sequence goes on along the minus strand of JAOWCC010000064.1, from coordinate 19,928,731 downwards.
CCAAACTCAATTTTCTAGAATAAGCTACTGTAATCTACTTAATCTTTGCCATCCTCTAATTTAAAAGTTTGATAAGCATATCAGGACATTCACATGATATTTCGCTTCTGTCCCAGGGTGCTACATTGTAGTTTTGTTTTAAAGAAACGTGGTAGCTCTGCCAAATATGTATTTTAAGTAACACTCTGGCTAATAAGAGGAGCACTGAACGGCAAGGAATGTAAAAAGGTGTTAATTTTCTATTATTCTTTCTCATAATTTCATTGGTTCATACCCGTACATTCAAAAGAAACCCATTCGAACTAAAAACTTATTGTTTGAAAATTTTTGAATTGTCAATTTAGTTTTGATCAAACTACTTGTGGTCTGATTTCAGAGTAAATCGTTATTGGGAAAGTTCTCAAATTTGCGATTCAAATATCTTTTGTCTTCCCCCCTTTCCATTGGCTGGATGGTGATTTCTTTCAGTTTTCACAGCAAAAATGACCAACATCGTACAGTTCCCTTTATCTTTAGTTTATAACTTTGACTGTAGACATCTCAGACAGCACTTAAGGCATATGCAAACCAAATCGATATTGGGAATTGCTCATTGCTGCACCCTATTGTCTTTTGCTCCTGTTCCTGTTCTCCTGACGATGGCTTTGATCAAACTATGTTTTTGAATATTTCAGGATGCACCATTTCTTTACGGGCTGGGACTAGTGTACTTCAATTTCACAGCATATCAGTGGTAAGTACTTAGAACCTTAGTTTCATCTTGAGTTCCTTCAAGGATTTTAATAGTGGAGGTTGGCCAGGCTGTGAAAGTGAAGGCTCTGTATGCATAGAACATGCAAACTGATCACGAAGTAAAATCAAAGTCATCCAGACCAGAACATTTAATTTGTCTATAGCAAATTTTCAAAGCGGCAAACATCACGCGAAGCTAATCGGATATTCAAATCAGTTCGCGGAAAACTTCACACATTATACACCACAGCAATTTGAAAGACGTGACTTCCGCACTTTTGAAAACGGATTTAAATTAATAGAAAGAACTCAAGAGTATTTTATTTAGTAAACATTTCACTTTGAAGGTAAAGTTGAGAAGCTGTGTGGTGCTTTAGGAACTACAATGCAATAACAACTCAGTTCCAGCACCCCAGTGTTGTTGTGTCAAAATCCAGACAGACAGAGAGAATTTAATTCAAGTTCATACATGTAGCGTTTCTTGAAAACACAAGGCAGCATTCTAGCATAACTATGATTCTAGTAAGTACATGTACAGTACCGTGCAAAAAGATTTCAATGGGGGAAGTGATATATCCTCTGAAAAAGAGATATATCCCCTGAAAAAAGGATATTTCCCTTTTTGGGGAAGTTTCAGGGGATATATCCTTTTCAAAAGGGGTTATTTCACTTCACGAAAAAGGGATATATCCCTTTTAAAGGATATATCCCCAGGGATATATCCCCAATTAGCGTTGAAATCTTTTTGCACGGTACTGTAGGTACATGTATATCCTTTGTCTAATAAATGATTTTTCAAAGCTATTGTTTTATTTCATTCATCTACTTTATTAACAATGTGGTAAAATTTGCTGGGGGTTAAACGAGCTCTCCTCGTTCTGACGTCTTGTGGAATTCCATTCAGTCACAGAAAATCACTTTGTCAGGTCATGGATACACATCTGGCGCACCAAATAAGAACGGTCATTATCAACACTCCAGGATAGTAACTCACAGCAAACCTTTCGATTTAGGGGGTGAATTTCTTTGGGAGAATATTTTAAAAATTCAAATCCCATGAGAAAATTTGTATGAGAATACTCCGTGTTTGATTGACGATCGGCTAAATCAGTTTTCCAAACGAAACTTAAATAAACAAATATAAATTTATATGAATGCGAAAGGTTTTGAACATTCTATCAGATTGTTGTGAAAAGGTGATCACAAAAAGCACATTGTCAAACATTACGAATTCTAAATTAACGTTTTATTGGATCGTTATGGAAAGTTGACAAAGCATTCTCAAACATTCCGAATGTGTTTCAATGTTCTATCAGATCGTTGTGAAACGTTGACAATGCATTCCAGAACTTTAGGAAAGCATTTCAACGTTATTTCAGATAGTTGTGAAAAGTTGACAATGCATTGAGAAACATTTCCGATGCATTTGCAATGCATTGAGAACGCATTGAGAATGCGTTGAAATCCATTCAAACGCCAGTTTCGTTAAGCCAGGTTTTCACATGGTGGGTCACATGATAAAGCAGTATTAGTATAAATGTATATCAAAAGTCATGCAGGCTAAAATGTTGTACTATAATTTTGCTCTTGTTAAAGGAGACTTATTTTATAAGTGAAACTTGGAGATGTGCTTAGAGCGGTTTTCAGTTGAGTGTAGTAAAACCAAACGCAAATTACCCACAGCCAGCCAATCATAGGAGCGAGTAATCACATTAAGTAACTCATAAATGGCTTCCCTGTGAGCCAATGACAAACCAAAGCAAAACCAAAAGCAATTTGCGTTTGGTTTTACTTTGGATTCTGATTGGTTGGTTTACTTTCTCAGCCAATAGGAGAGCTTAGTAAACGCAAAACCAAAACACTTACGACACTCAATTCAAATCCGCTCTATAGGCCTGACTATGTGTATTTTATACTCAGTTATATCAATTTCACTTGCCAGGGCTGTCAAAGTTTTTCAACAAGTACTGTACTTGGATCCTGGATTCAGCTGCTCAAATGAAGTGCATCTACGGTTGGGTATTATGTTCAAGGCTCAAGCTAATTATGAAGCCAGTATCAAGGTAGAGATTGTTGAGTCTAACAAAAGAAAAAGTAAAGCAGCTCTCAATGAAAATGAAGTGTAGCTTTGGTGTTTTTGTAAAATGACAGAAAATGGCCCAGTCTTGTTTTTGAAGATTATTGCTAAATGCGATGTCAGATAAAGACACATGTCATGTATTTAGTGTTAGTCTCATTGGACGTAGATATTCACACATATAAGAAAGATGGTGTAGAAGTCAAACAACAATACACAGTGCTGTGAATAGCCTATCTCACTGCTGGTCTCTATTTAACAATTAGAGGCTGATGTTTCTATCAGCAGATAGATGGGAAGAGGCACAGCACCAAGCTTCAGGTCTTTTCAACAGAGAAAAGTCTGAATAATGTTGGTATAAATTATAAACATATTTCTAGTTGATTTTTGTCTGCACACACTCATTCATTGAAATTGCTATTGCCTGTGTAGTCAGTCTGATTGCAAGTTTGCAGATACAGTACCGCTCGCACGTAACACAACATCCACTTGCGAGTCACAAGTCAAATTTCTACTTGTTCCGACTTGTTGCTCGTGAGTCCATTCCTATAATGAGGCAAACAGAAACAATAGCACTCGCTTTCACTCGTAACTCGCCACTCACAAGACTAACAAGTCAGAGCAATTTTAAAATACCAGCAATACCTAATCTACAGTACGTACATGTAGTCTTGCCAAACGAAGGCTAACAGTTTCTAGTCATTCCTTACACAGGTTTACATGCAGCCACAGTTGATATCAAGACCTGAGCTCTAGAACTTTCCCAGTAGTGGAACAGAATAGTTTGATTTGTTTGTATCAATACATGTATAACACACGACCAGGTCAATCGTTAGCATACATGTACAATGTAACTACCAATTATTTCTTCATGAACAATGACCTCCAAGGCTTTTGGCGGACCATTGTTTACAGTATAATTTTTTTTATATATACCCACTCGATATTTTCTTGGTGAGACTATTATTCGAGATTTCACCCATTGGTCACCGCTGTCTCTAAAGTTTATTCCCGTAAAGCTCACTCCGATGTGCTGTTGTTTCTTGATTGTTGTGTTTAACTTCCAAATAAAATACCCTGCGTTCGCCAACTAGTTTGCCAGAGGTGATTCTCTTCCAGCTCAAACTACATGTATCAGTGTACGTAGTAACTCAAATGAATTCAGCTTTCGTTTGCTAGCCTGGTTGACTGGAGCATTCATAATCATACTCATTTCACTCGCAAGTCGATGCATCAAGTCAAAACTAAAACAATGGAATCATCCACTCGCAACGAACGAGTAAACCTGTCAGGTCATGAATATTCTACAATAGAATACTTGCGAGTAGCGAGTCAGAATGAGTAGAAATTTGACTTGTGACTCGCGAGTGGATGTTACGTTACTCGCGAGCGGTACTGTACTTGGTGACTGGGTTATGCTAAGAATGTTTACACCAAGATGAGGCTAACACTAATACTGTGCTATAGTTATAATGTAGAGAGCCTTAATTTAGTTTAAAACTGGGCTATTAGTTAGAGCCAGTGCTCATGCTTGATATCATCTGGTCTCCAATGACAACCATCCCAAAGCCAGTGCCATAAGTTGTAGTTTGGGTTACCTGTGTATATAAATACAATAAGTATTGCATTTGGATTCCTGTGTTCTGAGCCTCACTCTGATGTGGAGTGTACTCAGATCAGTGATGTAGAATGAAGTCTGCTATCACATAACACACCTTATGAAAGCTGATTTTCTTCAGTGTTATAGGACTAGACTGGATTCTACTTACGAATTGAAAAGGTAGTGGTTTATTTACAGGTGAAATATCACAGCAACTCTTGAATATATTTTTTCTTACCAAAATATTATTAGTAAATTTAATTTCAATTTTAATACCATAGAGGACAAATTACTCCCTAATTTTAACTTGAAATTTCGTGCATACTTTCACATGTGTAATTTCACATGTGAACCTATGCGTGCTTAAAATATTTTTTCTGCATCATAATTTTCCCTCCATAATATTAATGGTAATCAAATAGTGACGAGTGGAATTAGGGATAAATTTCACTTGTGTTTGTCAAAATCTACATAACTTCCCTCACGAAGCGGCTCAGGAAATTACTTCGATTTTGACAAACGTGTGAAATTTATCCCTAATTCCACTCGTCCCCATATAATTACCTATGCTAATGATCAAATAATGAAATTCAGCCCAAAGAGAAGCAACAACTGGTTAATTATTAAGTACGTAGGGAAAGTAAAATTTATTAGGAACATGTACAGTAAGGAAGATTATTATTTTGTTAAACAATTATATTATTCAGGGGTTTTATTAAATTTTGAAAGTACATGTTGGTTGTAAAAAGCATTCATAGTTGGCATACAGGCTCTAGGAGTTCAGCCAAATGAACAAGGTAACCCACACAAGAAGTAGCCAGCAATACAGGGTCAAGTAGTCACCAGAGTGGAATAATGGAAATTCACATATATTTTTACCCACTTACAGCATTTCCACATGGCATTGATGGATTCCAGTTCATGCTCCCTTTCTAAAGTAGAAAGTAAGTTCTTCTTGAATTTCTACATGTTGCAAATAATTATTTTGTTAAACGTATTAATTAATGAGTAGTTGTACCCTAAATCATTATGTTGAGACTATACAAAGTTGTACATGAATAACTATTGTGCTATTTTATTTCTCTGTGTTGTGCATGATTAGTTTTTAAAAGTAACTAATTCTCTGCTGATAAATCTAGCCCATGCACTGACTCAGTTTACTGCCAATTACCCCATATCAGGGTCCGAAATTTTGAGTGTTGCCGACCAAAATTTCAGAGTTAGTTGCCAGCTGGTGACTTACCTAAAGTCTGCACATTGTTTCACAATGTCCCGAAGTCACACAATGTTCTTAGTAAATTTAGCCAATAAAACATGCCAGAAAATGTTCTTTGTCGCTTGAAACTCGACCACAATTGGTCGTGTGGCGACCACAATTGGTCATTTGGCGACTAAAACATTTTGGCTAGTTGCCAGTTGGTGCCTACGTGAAAATTTAATATTGCATGTCGTGCATACCAAGGAAAAACAATTACACCTCCAGCAAAAAGAAAAGACAATGGTCCATAATTATGAGCCATTAGTTCAGCTATTCAATGCTCTGGACAACTTGATAAAACTATTTTTTTTTCCATATGTGATATCACAAATTATTAGCTGACTTGAGCCGTCTGTACATGTGCATAGCACAGGTTGTGAGGAAGGTTTTCTGATTTTCGTTTCACCAATGTGGAACAAAGTTAACTGACTTACATGTACAATATTATAAGGCTTTTCATATTTACATTGATTCATAGAGCTGAAGTTAATTTTTGACTACAGTTGTCCATTTTCTTCTGAATTACATGTATTAGTAGTAGTAGTTGGACTCAATAACCTGGCAAATGAGTATGAGCTTGATTCATATGCTCAGATGGTACAAAATTTGTAATTACTCCAAAGAAGATTGTAATGAGCCATGTGTACAGTACCGACCAGAACTTAACTCCAGTGCATCCGCATGGTTCGGGTTCACTTTCGAGCAAACCCAGAGTTTGCTCAAGGGTTTGCTCAATGTTTGTGAGCGAACAATTGAGCGAACCCTAAAGCAAACCCTCAAGGGTTCGCTCAAGAGTCCGCGAGCGAACGCTCGGGCAGTTGGGGGTTCGCTCAAGGCCTAGCAAACTGTGACAAATGACGAGAGTTAAAACTTGCATAAAACATGGACTAATATATTTTCTAGGTTCTGTTTAACATTTTTCTCTAGCTCAAAATGTTTAGAAAAATGCATTTAATACTTACTAGTAATGTCGAGACTTCTGCTTGCAAACCCAAAGTCCAAGCATGTGCTAAACACATTTAAATAAATGTCAAAACAAAGACTTAACTTTGCAAATGATTTAGAGCGGTTTTATTATTGTTTTAGAGCGGTTTTATTATTGTTTTATACAGTATAAAACTCAAATAATTTACCGACATTGCGAAGACTTTGATGTTCAGCCTCGTTTTCATGCCTTGAATGCGACTTCCGTTCCCAGGTCGACTTTCTTCAAAGGATGTTTTCGTTTTGAACCTTTATTTATTTGCTTCTCCAACGTCTCTAAATTTCTTCATTGTGTAGCAATGAGCTCCGACTGTGCTCTCATCGGTGAAAATAGTGTCTGCAAACTGGTCTTGAGCAGCATTATAAATGGGAACTGAAATGGCCATGTTTACTTAGACTATTTAAAATTTTATTCCGATCATCCACGCTGTTCGATTCAAGAAACAGATCTCTGGTGGTAATTTGTTTTTAATTTTGGAGAAGTTGGTTTTCATAAAATATACACTTTTATGATTGTAATAAAGCCCACTAAATTGGCTTAATTAATCGAGCGGCCACTTTGGCCTATTGTCATTGTTAAATTCTCGAATGGCCTGAATGAAGCGACCAACATTATAATTATCGGCCGTTTCTGTGGGTAATAATTTTGCTTTCTCATCTAAACATGCTCTACATTAGTCCTTCCAAAATATTCCTAAGATTAGTTGCATTCGCTAGGTCTTGTGTTCACTAAAATATACTTGGCTTTTTGCTCAGAGTTTGCTGGTTCATGCTCAGAGTTTGTAGGGTTCACTCAGAGTTTGCAGGGTTCGCTCAGAGTTTGCAGGGTTCGCTTGAGCCAACGCTAGTGAACCCAGCGAACCCGAGCGAACATTTAACTGGAGGTAAGTTCTGGTCGGTACTGTACATAATAATTTGTATGCATGTATTTTGTAGTACAATTTCATCTTGGCCACTTGTCAGAGATGCAGAATAAGTGTCAACAGGCTCAGGAGACATATGAAGCCATCATTGACAACCCTGACCTCCCAAATCCTGTCAGGGCTAATGCATATAAACAACTAGGTAAGAGATCTTGGTATATATAATGTATCAAATAGAGTGTCCTAAAACCAAAACCAAAGTAATGACAGCAAATCACAGGAGAAAGTAAAAATGCAATGAGCCAATCACAAAATGAAAGTAATTCATGGTTGGTTTTACTTTAACCAATCATGAGGAAAATTAAAGGCAATTGTGGATAACTACAGTCAAACCCCACTATTTCGAAGTCCCAGGGTTCGAAATATCCGGGTTAGCATCAAATTTCAAATTGTTATTAATAATTAACAAATGGGTCAACTCAGTATTCCTTTATTCCTTTTTAATGAAATACAGTATGGAAAGAGACACTGATTTAGTTGTAACAATGATTACGGTATTCACTCACGGATAAGCCGCACCTTTTTACCCAAAATTGTCATTTGAAATTGGGGGTGGAGCTATCTGCGAGAACATTAGCACAAGGTTCCGTAAATTTACATAAATTAAAATTGTCAAAGAAATAATTTATATTAACTCAAGCGAGTTAAGGTATACTACTAAACACCACAAAACCAAAATAAACTAAGCACTGGTCATTGCCTTTACAAGTTTGGTGGCTCTCAATAGAGCCATTTTGTTGAAAGTTATATTCTTGTCATTAAATCTTCTTCATCAAAAGATCTTTAACACGGTTTATAGTTGCTTTTCTGGAGCAACTAAATGTCACCACACATGGGATCTCCATTCCACCACAAAGCTTGTTGCAGTGTTGTCGTCGGCCTGTTACTTCGATGGTTATAATTCCTCCACGAGCAAGAAAATACCACGCTATCCTTGAGGCTTGAGTATTCGTGCGGTAAATGGCCCACCATGTCATCACTGTTCAAAACTTTCACAGTAAATTTGTCTGATCTTCCACCTCTTTTTGAGTAACTTTTTTTTCCCCAACAGATGGCTTCCAGATATCCTTTTAGACGTGATACATGTATCAATGGAGAAATATCTACTTTTACACTTTTGGGCATTGCATTATAAGCATAGGAAATCTTTAGGAACGAAAAGTAGCGCAGAAAATCATAGGATAGCGAGATTGAAATAACGTGCCCAGTGAATGACAGCAGCTGTCAATCATTTTTCGTGCCTTTTTTTAGCACGAAAGTCACATTTTCAAGGCTTTAAAAAAAAATTGTGATGCTAGATTACGGCTTTTACATTTAGAATTTGCGAAAAAACGTATCTTCGAATCTTTTCCATTTTGAACCTTTATTGAGACCTTAACCCAATCTTGTTCCGTAATGCGCCTGTGCTGACACAGTAGAGTTTTAGTTTATGGCTGGACTTTGTCACTTTGAAGTAGGCAGATTTCATGTTTAAAAACTATTCCACAGAAAAACAAAAGATTGTTCACAGCTGTGATAATCGTATTAGTAGAAATGCTCAACCAAACACGAACTAGTACTAGATATGCATAATTTTATAGTTGTTTCTATGTGAAGAATGTTAGGTTTTTACCAGTGTAATTGTGATATAAATGCCAAAACAGTACAAAATAAACAGTTGTAAAACTGGTTGTATAGAAGTTTTCAGGCGAATTTGACAATTTTGAAAAAAATCACTGAAAAGTCACATAGGTCGTTTTCATGCTTACCCCTTCAATCATTAAGCTTCGCCTGAAGGGAAAAAATACATCGTAGCAGAAATGGTACATTGTACCATGAACAATAGAATTCAATGATGTTGAAACAAAATGATAAAAGGCAGGGTGACTGTAAAAGCTAAGGCCAATTCCTGTGGGCCCATGAGATACCCAGCTGCGAGCAGAGGTTTCTCATCTCTTTGCCTTTCCTGTCGCCCAAAGAAACCTCTGCCACGAAACGATTGCTTTTCGCGTTGAGCATGCGCCACGGTATCTGGATTTCCATTGGCCGAGAAAAACGAGACGGTAAACATTGTAAATTCATTGTAGATTTCAGATTGTTCATTTCTTATTGTTGGCGAAGTTGAGAAAATTAAATATATTTCCTTCTTCGAGGGTATAAATCAAAGCTTTCTTTAGGATAAATTAAGGTAGATTTATTGAACGGTAATTTCGAGGTCTTCTGAGCAAATTAAGAAGAAGAAAAAGCCGGAGTTTGAAAACCTTTCGTATCAATCGTCGGCAAAACAAAAACTGTGCGATGAGATAAATAACGGCTGCGAAGGTACTGTGGGCTCTTGCAGAACCAGCGAAGATCGCCAAAACGTCATGCCCGAGCGATATCAAACAGGTAAAACCGGTTTGTAACTGGTTTATCACATGGTTTACCTCCAAGATTTTAGAGGTTGCAAGTGCGCAACCTCTAAAATGGGAAAAGTAATCGTTTCGTGGCAGAGGTTTCTTTCGGCGACAGGAAAGGCAAAGAGATGAGAAATTTCTGCTTGCAGGGTACCCATGAGACAAAGGTGCGATCCCCTATTCAAAATTTGGAACCATTTATTTTCCACTGATTATAGTTAACAAATCGCACACATTTTGCCATTGTCTGTACTCGTATTGATCATAGAAATGATGCCATAAAATGTTCAAAACTCAAGTGGAACAACTAGCGTAGCGAGTGAGAACATCAGTGAGAACGTCATAAAAACGTCTGGTATATTAATTGCTTTTATGACATGACTATGATAACGCAGGATTTGAACAACAGAATACTGGCAATTCAAGTGTATAAATGCAATACAATGACATATTCAGACTTTGAATTTGATTGAAAATAGATCAAAAACTCGGGGAAATGTCCGGCTAAAACTGTATGAATAAATGTGAAATGAAACATAAATTTCATAGCAAGAAAAAAATTGTAATTCCTAATGAGAAAGCTCTTCTAAGTCCGCTTCTCAAATTCACAGACTGTTTTACAAAAACATTTGCGCTTATCGACACAAGAGTTCAGTTGACCTTTCAAATAATTTATTCTGAGGTACGCATACTCTAAATTACAGAGATGTTAAATAAAGCGATAATTAGAAGAAAAAGTACATTAACAGACAAACTGAGAGGAAATTTATTCAAATCAAAAAGAGTTTACTTACAGTACTTACGTAACTGAATCTTTCGTTTTGGATCTTTTGGTAGTGTTGTTGACAGCATCCCATCTTTGTGCACATATGCACTGAATCGGAATGAAAGTCGAAGCCTACCTCAAACTTAACTTTCAGCTAACCTGTTTCCTTTCATTCCTTTCATTCCACAATGAATAATAATCTCATAAAGTAAGCCCGTAGCTTTCAATAAATTTGCCAGTGTCTGAATGAAACAGCTAGATCTTTTCCAATTTCTCTCACGAGTCACGGCAGAAGACAGTCTCAAGCTACAAAACTTGAATTTTGATCCTCTTCACAGTAACGTAATTTAACGTCTCAGATATTATATATATTCTCTACTTCAGCTAGCGCTGTGCATTTCAAGTACTTTTTCCTCTCTCTTTGCTGGCAGTTCATGCTTCTTGTTCGTGTAGTTTCCCCACTGAGCCGTAACCAGAAAACGAGCACAGCATTTCAGTTGGCATACACTGAAAACATCTGCTTAACTAAGATTTGTAAAAATCTTAGCGGATCGTGTAAATATTCCGCTTGGCTCAATTGAGGGTTTCTGCCGTCAAAGTTCATTTTTTGTTTCAGTTTTCCCCATATTAGCAGACATGCATAATGTCTCGAGCTCTCAATCCAGTAGAAAGACTCTGGTTATTCTGTTGTAAAACATGCCTTAGCTGTACAAGACCTGACCCAAATTTAGGTTGTATTGCATAATTGCCCACGATGGAATAGATTTCTGACAATGACTCATTGAAATTGATATCTCCTTGTCTCGCCTAGTCTGAGAGCTTTGAACTTTCTTATCTGAGCACGCCTGACTAAATCTAACCTTTGATTATAATTCGATACCGTTGATATCTAAACGTGTTTGTATATTGTATTTCGCTTACGTTTCTAAGTGTACATTGGATCTGTCCAGACAGATGTATTACGGCTCCTGGTTGTTCATGTATTTTTATGGTCAACAAGAGCGCCAGTTGAAATATCCTGAGCCTGTTGGTAGTTAGCTCATTACGTTGATGAAGCCTTTGATAGATGTAGCGTTCTACTTTCTCGATCAGCTATGTAGATTGTATATTGTAATTGTTTTTGTTTGTTTAATTGTTTGTTTATTTTAGGCAATACCATTTATGTATATGGGATGCTATTAAAATATTGAATTGAATTGAATTGTATTAAATTCTGTAAATAAATTAACCTGGCGATTGTTGCGTGACCAGCACAGTGCAATCTGATTGGTGTGAATTTGACCTTTAACGCATGCGCAGAAAGCTTGCTGCACAGAATAAAAAAAAACGACTTGCATTTTAAGACTCGGTGCTGCCACAGGCAGCCCGAGTAATAATGTGTTCTCCGGTATTTTATTTAACCCTTTCGCTCCTGAACCAGCTGTAACCGGCCAATATGAAGCATGTACCTGGTGAATTTTTTTGCGTCAAACCTAGACATGCTGGAAATACGATGTTGCGATATTATTTCAAGGGATGAATAACTTCAAAGTGAGAGCTACAACGGGGATCGCTTGACTGTCCCACTTTGGAGGGGGAAAAAAACATTTGTTTTGGAGATCGTTGTTCGTTTCTTCCATTTTCACGAATTTTGAGGAGCTGAAAATTGGCTAAAAAAACCTTCTCATTCGCACTTGAAATCAAGAGCAAATACAAAATAACCACTCAGTCGTTACAGTATCTTGTTTAATCTTTCCAACCAGCAGGTTTGTTTTAACAAAACACACCAAGCGACGGTGAACCACGCCGATGTTTACACTGCATTTCACTCGACCACATTTTCCTGCTCCCACCTCCAATTGCATGCTGGGTAATTTCGATTCCATAATACCTATGTCTGATATCTATCCCATAATTTCTTTATTTGAGAGCTAGATATTAGGTTAGATTAGAAAAAACACATTTTCGGGTATTTCTAATCAATACCATATTTTACCATGTATAAGCCACACCTTTTTTGACTTTCAGATTTTGAAAGTAAAAAAAAATTGCCACAATGTTGGGGGTGCGGCTTATATGTGAGTGTTTTCAGAAAACGTTTTTTGTAATGACCGTAAACAAAGCCATATGAACAATAGAAATGGCACATTCAATTAACAGAACATGAGTGTCAGCAAGATTTCTACTCAAACTCCTCTCCTTCGCTTTCCAAAGAAAACTAGCTGTCCAGTTGCCTGTCATCTTCTCTGCTAACTCCTCGAATGGTTCCTAGTTTTGTTAAAGGCCTTAATTGGTCATGGAAGCCTTCAAATTTTCAAATAAAGTATAATTCTCATCGAGTTCATGTTCAACTTCGGAGCTCACGCTTGATCTCGGACGTTTGAGAAAACTCTCGCCCCAGGCCTCCTTGAAAATCCAAGATGGTGGACCATGGACTCAGACACGTGCTCATACAGTTTTGCCAGAAAATCTTACTTTCTTGTGCGCTTAAAGGAATGAAGTTCCTTAAATATGTTGTTGGTTAATGGGGGAACAACAGCAGAAGAATTCTGAAGTGATTTAAAGACAGCCGGTTAAAATATACACAAGAAAGGACAAGGAAAGTTGTAACCAATTCGTTGTTGTGATATGACGATCTCTTATGAAGAAGTTTTGCTTCAATTACGGGCATTTATGAACTCGAACACAAGACTACTCTTACTGAATTTTGTGGTGTGGCTTATACACAAGGTTTTTCCTTAAACCTTTCGGGGAAAACAAGTTTCTGTTTATCAGGCTGAAGTTAGGGGTGCGGCTTTTACGTGAGGTGCGGCTTGTACGTGATAAAATACGGTATGTCAAAACTGGCATGCTAGTCTTAAAGTACTGGAAGAGAACATTGTTTTGATAGGTAGTACATTAAATTCCATTAAAAGCTTTTGAAATGGCGCCACTTTGAAGTTTAGGTTACACAAGTAATTTTGAGAGGTTAGGTTAGAAAAAACCCTTTCAGGTATTTCTAATCAAAATACCTGGGATTAGCACTTACCCTTGCTCCAAACAAGCAGGCCCTGTATTTTGGAAACGTAATAGGGAGGCCTGGTGGTGTAGCTAAGGTTTGGTTTGAGTAATTTTGGAGCTCACTTTGGTTTGCCTATTATCAGCTTAAAGGGAACTCCGACTCTTGAAACAAGTTGCTGTTAAATTGTTTGCAATAATTTTTATGGTCTAAATTAAAAATATTTTTATGTTGAAAAAATTGGAAAATATATTTCAGTTTAAAAAAAATTGGATACAAGTATGATCCATTTTGGGCTTTGACGCCACCATCTTGGATCTTATGACGTCACATGGCTGTCACTATTGTTATACAACAAAATATCTATTGTTTTTTACAATAGGGACAGCCATGAAACTTCATCAGATCCAAAATGGTGGTGCCCAAGCCCAAAATAACTCATGCTTGTATTCAATTTTGAAAAAACTGAAATATTTTTCCTATTTTTTCAACATGTTTTTAAGTTAGACCATATTGCCAACAATTTAACAGCAACTTGTTTCAACAGTCGGGGTTCCCTTTAAAGTCCAAGTAGCACCATAACACTGTCAACATTAACTCTGTTTGCCCCAAGTTCTGTTACTGATATATTTCAGTTGTCTAAAAATATTAGTTTTCCTCAAGAGGCAAAAGCAGCAATTAAACTAGAATAAAAGCTACCCAAATTGCGGGAATGTTTCATCTTGTGATGTCATAATTGAAACCTACAGGATTTTATTGCTTATGACGTCACAGGATCCACAAAAGGTCATTGAAATTAGTGATTAAATGTCAGAGATGTTACACAATATATTTGCAAGATTAATACCTTTTTGTGAGAAACAAACGACAGTACAATATATATTTTGTGTTTTTAACATGATACTTTAAGCACTGATTAGTGGTACAGTACATATACATAGAGCAGATGTTGTATGAGTGGGACAAACTATGGCATGTCCGTAACCGTGCTGTAACTGTATTTCTGTGATTTGATTGGATCAGCAGGACAAAACAATATGGAAACCATTTCAATGTCATGGCATGCCGTATGGTAACCATGCTTTAGTTTGTCCCACTCATGAAATTTCTCTATTATAATTGTACATTTGTAGGGCAGTCATTCTATGGCATGGTCCTTTTGGTAAATAATGATGATTTGTTATCATTCTAAGGTTGGATGTATTACAATAAGGAACACCTTGGTGATAGAGCCAGTAGAATGCAGAAGGCTGTCCAACTCTTGCAAAAAGCCATTGAGACTGACCCCAACAATGGATCAGCCTGGTATTTGATTGGAAGGTAAGCAGTAACATAATATTGAAGCAATAGACCACACATTTCAATGTGTTTACTGGCAAAATAAAACATGTGGGACGTTGGGAGAACACAAGAAATGCTTGAAAATCTGATGGCATTTTGCGAGTTTGCAAGCGTTCATTTCGAGCCCTGCTACAGTGTATGTTAATGCATCTTCTTTGTAATGGAAAGGTGTTATGCCATGCAAGGCAAGGTTCATGATGCGTTTACATCCTATCGACATGCAATTGACAAGTCAGAAGCCAATGCTGATACCTGGTGCTCCATTGGGTGAGTTAGTTAGAAATGTTATGTTTTGTTAGAGATTTGTCAGAGCAATATCCAAATTTATTAGGATATTTTTCCTTTGTTGTACATGTCTTGAATTATTAGTGATACAGTTTTAGCAAGGAAACAATTTTTAATTTGTGGATGCATTGCATGTGCAGAAAGGAGTTATCGTGGAGAGTTATGTCAGTGCCTCAGTAAGCCATTTATGACCACACAAGAGTTTGGCACAACACCAGCATCAAATCGTATGTTATTCAGACTGAATTTGAGGAAGACTGGAGCGATAGCAAAGGAAACACTATCGTGTTTCAGGCTTGTGAGGCTTCAATGAATCATTCTTTTAAACTTCAAGTACATGGTAAGATGCCTTTAGAACTTCTTCAAAGTTGGAATTAAGCTGTCATGTACTGATAAAATCAAAACATCAACATTCCCTCTAAATGACTGAACTTGTGCAATTTTTGAAAATATATTTTTTTGCAATTGGAAACATAATTTTCTTACAGAATGTTTTAAGAATCCACCTACACACTATTTGGAGTTGTATGGTTTTGTCTACCAAATTGAAGAGATTTCTCTACATGCTTTTGAAAGTATCACTGAAAAAAGACAAGACATTTTGCCCCAAAAATCAGTTTCTGCACCTGTCAGGAAAAATATTTTGATCCTCCGTAAAGGGGAACTGAACCTACATCAACCCTAAATACAAATAAATTTAATTTCTCTGTGTTGCATGTCTTAATGAAGAGAAAATAAGTTTATTGCTGATTCTCTGCTGATACAGTATTGTGCAAAAGTCATGCACAACATCTTTCGGGGCTTTACGGTGAAAGTGAATGAAAATTTTCACAAACCAAAATTTCGGTGACAAAAATTTGTTGAGCCTTTTGCTTAATCTGTGCGACATTTTGCAGTGCGCTGCGACAGATTAGCATGAAAATTCGCTGCACTCTGCAAAATATCGTATGAAATTGTTTGGTTCTCTGTGAATATTCGCACAAAACTTTGCTTCTTCAAAATGTTGATCCTTCAAAATTTCGATGGCCATCCAAGATCAAGTTACTTTTTCCAGCTCACTCAGTCAATTTGACCAACCTGAGTTGTAGACTTTGACTAACTGAACTTTATGACTCACTTTCGAACGGTACAGGAGAACAACTGCAGAGTTCAGTTCAGTCAGTATAATCAGGCTAAGAATAGAAATCTGATGCTTTGAACCCAGTTTGAATCGATCGAAGGCCGGAAGGTTAATAAACAAAAGGAATGCGTTACTAATTGCATGTCCCAACTTCGGAAATGTTCAATTTTGTAAATGTTATCCATATATCCACAATAATATTCAGATCCGTCAGCCTGCTAGATCTTTGTAAAAGTCATTGCATAAAGTAAATTTGGACCATGCAGTTATCGAAATATTGTGAGCCGTAAAATAAACAAAACAACTGTGGCCCGCTTTAAAGCTTGACTCACTCACTGAGCACAAAGCACAACACCAAATAAACTTTTGCTTCAGTGTAGTTTCACATTTATGGCAGATCATTGTCTTGTTACTATAGTATTAAAAGGTTTTGGCAGAAATCATTGTAAATGTTTGCATATTAAAATGTAAACTCTTGGAGTCTGAATTTCCATGTGCAATCAGTCAGGCGTGAACATGTCAGTCTGATTTTTTACAGAACATGAACAGAGTTTTGAAGCAACGTTTGTCATGAAAGTGCCCTAATTGCGCCCCCACTATATTTTTGTCAGAAATGAGACTTGTGTCTGGCTAACAGTTCACGATTGACGGGGACTTTATATAGTTAACTTGACTTTTTGACGTCTCTGGCACGCAGGGTATTTACCAAAACCATTTAACTGTACGTTTGTAAAACTGTGTTTGTTATTAATTCAAATTTGTCACACGTTAATCCTGGTGAAAGAAAGGTTAAAATACCAAATTGTGCAAGCAACCAAAACCTGAATATGTAATCTGACATGTACATGTACATGTACGCTTGCCTCACAATATTTTGATAACCTGGTCCAAATTTTCGTTTGACAATAAGGGAAATATCGTTGAAATGTTACTCGCAGGTTGGCAATATTTCGCCTTGGCATTCAAATTTTCACGTATCTGATTGATTCTTCGTCGAAATTTAGAACGAAAATTGGCAACATTCGTAGGAACAAGGAGAGAAATTTGTCTAAATATGTTTGTGCACAATACTGAACATGTAAATCTAGCTTGTGGCAACATTTCCCCATAATTATTGTACATCATACATACTAAGGAAAAATAATCACACTGAGGTTGTGAAGGTTTTCAGATTTTCTTTTCTCTGACACAGAACATAATTGTGACCACACACGGGAAAACGTACACTAACGCTTTTCCGTTAAACGGGCAAATTTAAACGGTTAGTAAACGCTTTTTGGGGTCGTTTAAACGCTTTTTCAGATCGTTTAAACGCTTTTCCAGATCGTTTAAACGCTTTTTCAGATCGTTTAAACGTTTTTTCAGATCGTTTAAACGCTTTTTCAGATCGGTTAAACGCTTTTTCAAAACGTTTAAACGATTTTTCAGATCGTTTAAACGGGCAGCTTTGGAAAGCAAACGGTTTACCAAAACGTTTAAATGGACTGGGTTGAAGAGCAAACGGTTTCTAAAAACGTTTAAACAATCTTGGAAAGTGATTAAACGGTTTTCAGTGATAGCCTAAACGATTAAACTGCTTGCGGAAAGCAACTCGCGAGTGTCGTGTTGGCCCCGTAAATGTTTGCGGATAAGAGCGCGTCACTGGATGGATTTCTATACAGGGGCAAGAAATTTCCTTCAAAGGCGTGATCTTGGAGTTAAAACTGAAACGAAAAGCGCTAACTCCTTGCAGTTTGTCACTTTCAACTTTGCGAATAACTGCAAGGAAAACAATACTTCAAATGCCCTAACAGGTTTCAGACAACTTCAATAAAATCATTGTACACTTACATCCAATCAGAATATGAACTACTCTCACGGTCATGATTTAGGAACAAAGATTTTAGATTTAGATTTTATGAAAGTAAACTATACAAAGCGAATGCACTAACATAATAGTAGGTACTCTCTCTACCGCTGTCAGTTTCCCTGCTCTTCGACTGATGCAACGGGGAAAGTAATAGCAAGCCGTTAAACTCACCTGAAAACTTGACTAAATTGCCATTTGCAGGCCTATAACCTCTCCTTCTCACGATGTCTTCTTTGCAATCTTGCGGCACCGAATGATTTTGAATGCAAACTTTCCTGATCCAAGTGGTTTGTTTTGGAAGTGAGTTCCAGTGTTCCGACTTACTGGTAATAACATATTAATCAGAAATATTGTGCTACATAAATTATACTCGCGCAAATGATTCGGCACGGCGGATCCCTTGTTTTTCTGCAAGAACACTGATTATTCTAATTCAGAGCGTTGTAATCCACGTGCAATCAGTCAGGCGTGAACGTGTCAGTGTGATTTTATACAGAACATCAACAGAGTTTTGAAGCAACGTTTGTCCTAATATTGAAAGACGTGAAAACTTCTACTGGGAAAGTGCAATTCCTTTTGAATTAAAAGACCTTTAACCCTTTCGCACCCGGACGTGTTTGGGCTCAATGGGTGAAATGCAGAGTGCTAACTCAACCCTCCCCCCTCAGTTCCAGTTTGGCTAGCCCGGGCTAGTTAAATACTGCTGACTTTTTAAACCAAGGGCTCAAACTTTCCCCATGATGCCATTCGGCAGAATTCTACAGACTCGGCGCCGGTGAGTATGGTTTCTTCTGTAGGTTTTCCAATGAAATGTGCTCTAATTTTGGACAAATAAGCCACTGTAAGAGAGCTAGAGGACATCATTAAGTCTGATGACGGCTGAAAAGTACTTGGTTTGCTTTTAGTAGGCCTTGTGAGGGGCTTCATAGGGTTTCTGCTTTGGGACACATGAAATAATTCTTCACTGAAACCCTTGAAATTCTACAGTTGGTTGTCTTTTTCCCCTGCTCAACCTATTAGGATGTGTTTTTGTCACTTTAAAGCAACGGCTCGAGTCCAAATCACCGCTCTTGGTTGTAGGGGTAAAAGACTTATAAAAAAAACCTACAGGAGTCCCAGAGGGGGGTTCCCCTTGTGATTTTTTTGTTGATTACCCAGCATGCAATTGGAGGTGGGAGCAGGAAAAACATGGTGGAGAGAAGTGCAGCATTAAGAATAGCACGCTTCACAGTCGCAATGTGTGTTTTGTGCAAACAAACCTGGTGGTTCGAAAGATTAAAGAAGGTACTGTAACGACTGAGTGCTGATTTTGTGTTTGCTTTTGATTTCAAGGGCGAATGGGAAGGATTTTGGAGGGCAATTTTCAGCTCCTCAAAATTGGTGAAAATCGGAGAAACGAAAAACGATCTCCAAAACAAATGAGTTTTTCTCCAAAGTGGGAGAGTCAAGCGATCCCAGTTATAGCTGTGGCTTTGAAGTCATTCATCCCTTGAAATAATATCGCAACATCGTATTTCCAGCATGTCTAGGTTTGATGCAATAATTTTCTCCAGGTACATGCTTGATATTGGCCGGTTACGGCCGGTTCGGGTGCGAAAGGGTTAATGCATACAGTATTGTGCAAAAGTCATGCAAACGTATTTCGACGAATTTCGCTCTTTGTTCCTACGAATGTCGCCGGGGCAACTTTTCGTTTAGCCTGCTTGCCGGCTCTCCTGTATTTTTTTTCGGTCGTTTCTTTTCGGATTGGGTCACCTGTGGTCCCCATTTAGACCGCGTGCCACAGGTGACCCAATCCGAAAAGAAACGACCGAAAAAAATTACAGGAGAGCCGGCAAGCAGGCTACTTTTCGTTAGAAATTTCGACGAAGAATCGATCTGATACGCCAAGGCGAAATATCGCCAACATGCGAACGACATTTCGACGATATTTCGACGATATTTCGTTTATTGTCAAACGAAAATTCGGACCAGGTTATCGAAATATCGTGATCCGAAATAGCGTACGTGTCAATTGCACAGTTTTGTATTTTTCTTTCTTTCTTTCACCAGGATTAACGCGTGACAAATTCGAATTCATGACAAACAGTTTTACAAGCGTACAGTAAGATGGTTTTGGTAAATACCCTGCGTGCCAGAGGCGTCAAAAAGTCAAGATTCTTATATAATAAAAGTTTCCGTCAATCGTGAACTGTCAGCCAGACGCGTGTCTCATTTCTGACACAAATACCGCGGGGGCGTAATTAATTTCCATTTACGCGAACTGACTGATCTGATCCGATGCATTAAAGCTCTTTTAATTCAAAAGGAATTGCACTTTCCCAGTAGAAGTTTTCTGGTAAGAGTATATAAGTTTTTGCATGTCTTTCAATATGACAAACGTTGCTTCAAAACTCTGTTGATGTTCAGTAAAATATCAGACTGACACGTTCACGCCTGACTGATTGCACGTGGAAATTCAGAAGAGTTGAGATGAGATTTTAATACGCAAACATTTACAATGATTTCTGCCGAAACCTTTTAATACTAGTAACAAGACAAGGATCTGCCTTAAATGTGAAACTACACTAAAGCAAAAGTTTATTTGGTGTTATGCTTTGCGCTCAGCGAGTGAGTCAAGCTTTAAAGCGGGCCACGCACCGCCGGTTTGGGACTAATTATAAGCGAGCAGCCGTTTTGTTTATTTTACGGCTCACGATATTTCGATAACTGCATGGTCCGAATTTACTTGAAAACTTTATGCAACGACTTTTACGGGGCTTGACAATAAATGAAATATCGTCGAAATGTCGCTCGCAGGTTGGCGATATTTCGCCTTGGCATTCGAATTTTCGCGTATCTGATCGATTTTTCGTGGAAATTTCGAACGAAAAGTTGCCTGAAATTTCGAGAAAATTTCGTCGCGACATTCGTAGGAACAAACAGCGAAATTCGTCGAAATACGTTTGCATGACTTTTGCACAATACTGTACAGTAGTAACTCAATGTGAGGGCGAACATTTGTTTACTGGCTCGTGTGTGTCCATGGCAGAGGACTCGCCCGCGGTAAGAAATACGCAATATCGATCTGTCAAAACAAAAGGAACATAAGTTCTCATGGTGAATTACGAAGCGCGACATGTAAGATAGTTTGGTTGTTCGATTAAACGGTTTGCCAAGGCAATTAAACGGCCAAACACGGACTATTGAACAATCTGACAAATCGTTTAAACGGTTTCTGTTTTGAAGCAAACGATTTGCGAAAACGTTTAAACGGGCAGGCTGAAAAAGCAAACGATTTTTCAAATCGTTTAAACGAAATTCTAAACCGTTTAAACGAATTTGGAAAACGTTTAAACGGTTTTCAAAACCATTTAAACGATTTTCGAAAACGTTTAAACGGTTTTTGAAAACGTTTAAACGATTTTCGAAAACGTTTAAACGACTTTTTTACCCGTTTAAACGGATAACAAACTGTTAAGAGCACTAAACGGATAACCGTTAGTGTACGTTTTCCCGTGTGTGGTCACAATATTAAATCGAATTATATTCTAAGGCTCTTCATGTTGATGTAGATTTCAGTTCCCTTTATACATGTTAGTTTTCTTCCTTTCTACAGAGTATTATACCAGCAGCAGAACCAGCCTATGGATGCTCTACAGGCCTACGTGTGCGCCATACAGCTTGATCCAGCTCATGTGGCTGCATGGACTGACCTTGGTATACTCTATGAAGCCTGTGATCAACCCAGGTAATTCATACACTTATATACTTAGGTTATAAGTGCACATATTAACAGCAAGGGCGAATGTACATCATCACTGTTGATAAATGTACATGCAACTCATTCATGACAGTCATGAAAGACTGATGAACAAAATGGCTAATGGACAAACCTGAGGAGCCAGTAATTTTACGTTGAAACGATGAAAACTGATACCATTTGATGTCCAAGCTGTTTTAGATTCTCTTGCTTTTTGCTGAGGCAGTACCTTATTTGAGTGTTTCTCAGGCATGAAATCGAAGTCATCAGATCAGCATTCTACCATCTAGTATACAGAAAGGCAGGGCTTTCAAAATGTTTAGTAGGATGTCATCATAGGAAAGTAGGTGTGACAAAAACTTGGGATTGACTTGGCAAAAGTTTCATTAGTCTAATGATAAAGAGACAATAACTGGTGATGTACTGTACCTTGAAGCAACCGCCAGAACTCTCAGGTGACCGTGGCTTGTTTTAAAAGCCCTGGAAAGCCCTGATACATGTAGCTAAGTTGTTAGAGCACTGGACATGAACGCGGGAGGTTGTGGGTTCGAATCCAGCCTAGACTGCATCCTTGGGCAGGGAGGTAAAAGCTGTTGACCTTGTTTCTCAACACTTTCTCTTCATAAATGAGGGGCGTTAAAGAACCTATTGTGCTATTAATGAAGAGGAGATTGCTACCCAGTACATCAGCCTGCCCAATCTCAGTTCTATATAATTATTATGATCATTCCTCAAGCTTTACCAATGTAAAACAGAAACAAGAAACAGAAAGGTGTATGTATTTGTCACTTAGTTTACTCAGTTTAGTCTTAACAAATGTAGTGTAATGTGTATAGTCCATGTTCATGTGCCTGGTACACAAATCACATGTATCAATTTTGGTTCAAGTTCAAGTTTATTTACACTGTCAATTTACATATGTGACCACACATGGGAAAACATACCATAACAAAAATCCATTTTAATGGCAAAATAAATGGGCAACGAAAGCTTTAAAAAAATGTTCGAACGGTCTGTAAAAATAATCGAACGGACACGCTAAATTTTTGAACGATTTCCTGCAGGCGTTCGAACGGCTTGATGTAAGCGTTCGAACAGTCTGATTTAAAACTCGACCGGATTGTCCTGAACGTTCGAACGGATTGCCCTGAACGTTCGAACGACTTGCCCTAAACGTTCGAACGGATTGACCTGAATGTTCGAACGACTTGCCCTAAACATTCGAACAATTCAACATGCACTGTACATGTAAGCATTCAACGTCTGCGAAAATGCATTTGAATGGCCAAATAAATGGGCAATGAACAATTAACATCACAAAGTGATGAAAAGTTTGATGTGCTTCGTGCGATCTAACGCTAAATTAACAGACAACAAATTAAAACTAAATATCGAAAACTATGGACTCAAATCATTTTTCGCATCAGGTGGAAACTGTTCAGATACGTAAATGAAGTAAAAAAAAACAACTTTCAAAACGTTTGATTCTGTAAGCATCTCGATTTCTAAAAGAAAATTTTATCTGTAGAGAATATTATTTTGGTGCGATCTCAAAGCAAAACAAACACTGCGGAGTCATTGATTATTCAAATCAGTTCGCGGAAAATGTCACTTCTGTGTCGTGGATTCAAGACTCTGACCTCATTACCTTTGAAAATGGATCCACATTAAATAAAAAGAACTCCAGAATGTTCTGTTTAGTAGACATTATCATTTGCCAGCAAAGCTTTGTGGTGATTTAAACTACAATGCAATAAAGTCCCACTTCCTGCGAAGTTCGCGGCACTCTTGTGTGAAAAACCAGTCAATCAGTCTCCACTGCTCAAAGCACATGTCAACAGAGAATCTTTGTATCTCCAAAAAAGCTGGCTTCTTCAATTGAAAACATACGCAATTACTTCAACAAAAATTCTGAAGGATTGACAGATCTGAGTTACAGAAACTACAGAAGCTAAAGCTTATCATATGTAACTAAAAACACCAAACCAGCGTTGGGACAGTGTTTCGTAATGCAATCCTGTCTTTCGGTGACAGAATGCACAAATGTAAAGATTACCATTAGAACGTTTTTAGTCTTTCGTGAAAGCTCCAGAGGCTTTGATTGAGTACATCGTTCGAGTGGATTGCTTGTATCATTTGGAAAAAATCTTTGTGTCGTTCGAATGGATTGCTTGTAGCGTTCGAACAGATTGCTTGTAGCGTTCGAACTGCCAAATGATATTATGTTTGAATGGATTGAGTGGACCGTTTAAACAATTGTCACCAAATGTTTGAACGGGCTAGGAAAAAATCCAAACGGTTTCGTAAAACGTTCGAACGATTTATAAAATCGTTTAAACAGTTTCTCAAACCGTTCGAACGGACACCGAACAGTCTCTGGACGACTTTTTAGGCCGTTTGTTTTTCACACGAAGGTACGTTTTCCTGTGTGTGGTCACATATATTAAACTAGAAGTTCTCATGGAGAAGTGAAGTGCTGCGTTTTTTAAAACCTTGCATTAGCATTTCAACAGAAGCAGCATTTTGATATTTGGTCCATTAAACAAGTATTGAATGGATTATTTCAAGAGCATTGAGATTGTCTTGGGCAACCATTGCTCGACCGAACAGGAGTGAGCACACAACAGCGCTGAAAAACTCATACAGTATAAGCACATTGCCTTCCCCTGGATTCGTCACTAAAACATTTGTGACCCTGATGAATACTTCCAGCTTTAAATAAAGTGGGGTTTAACAATAAGTCATGATAATAAGTAGAAATCAAGCAGCTTACCTCAAAGAATCCTAAGTCCAAAACACAGAAGTACGTGTGAGCAAAATCTCCGCTTCGGACTACCTGACCAGCGGTAGAGACCAATTCGTTACCGGTTCCCTCACGGAAAAGTGGACATCTTTAGCAACAAAAAAAACAAAAAACTCAAACAATTCTGGTATCTGTTTAACACAGGTATCCCATGAGGGCTTCTGCTGAAAATAGTATGCTGCTTTGCTAATGCTGCACAGCAAAAAAGAAGAGTAACGTATAGATAAGATAAACTAAAATACAATCATAGAGGTAAAAATCGGTTGAGTTATTGTTTAGGTGTGTGCAGTGATTAAAGTAGCAAAAGCTTTAGAGTTAATTCATTTTCAGTTCATTCATTAGTGTATTCATTTTATTTTCAGTGATGCCATTCTGTGTTACAGTGCAGCAAGAAAGTATGGTATGTAAAGTTTAGTTGTGTTCAAGTGTATTTCAGTTGGTATAGAGCAAATTTTGTATGAGTGGGACAAACTACATAATGTACAGCATGTCTGTAACCATGCTGTAACCGTACTGTGCTGTCTTTCTGTAATTTGATTGGATCAGCAGGACAAAAACAATAGGGAAACCATTTCAATGTCACGGCATGTCATACGGTAACCGTGGTATAGTCTGCTCTAGTGGCTATGTTATCTGCATGTACCAGAGTGGTGGCTCGTCAATTTGAATCTTATAAAACCTCTTTCTTTGGCATGTTCTGAGATACCCAAGTTCTCTGTGTAAACTTGTGGTAATTTGTTCTTAACTTATACCAGTTCTTGTGATTTTAGGTGCTACTGATTCCTCCATAGAAGCAAGGGTAAAAGCACTTCAAACCAAACTTGCCATGGCACCCAAGCCAATAAATAGCCAGAAAAAGTAAGTATCAATGGCTTCTCCTTAATAGGACCTCGAGTGGACTTGCTATGGACTTAATTCCTCCTCCTGGTTAGCTCAGTGGTTAAGCTCCAGTGTGACGAGCTGGAGATCGTGGGTTCAAACCCTGGCCGGACCAATACTCAAGGTCTTAAAATAACTGAGTAGAAGGTGCTGCCTTTGTGAAACTATCTTGTTCTCTAACTGCAAATGGTTAGACCTTCACGTCTTCTCGGATTAGGTCGTAAAATCGTAGGTCCCATGTCTGCCTCAAAGTTTATCAGTCTCACCAGACTGTCACAAGTTACCAACGTTAAATGAAGTTGCTTTTACTTTACTGTATGTGTGTTTGAAAGAAATATTGAAAAACAGATGTAGCCATGCCGTAGCTATAATATTATAATATCATAATTTTGTTTTTCTGTATCCCAAGAGGAAACACAAATTTCTAGAATTCAAAAACAAAGTACTGAATTCTCTGGAGAGCTGTCACGTGATCTGAAATGGGACAACAAAGAGACTGTTCAAGCTGAATTGGTCTGTTTGATTGCATCAGGCGGACAAAATTCTAGATGCAATATCACAGCATGTTCAAAGAAAGATATGCTTTAATAATTATTGTTTTGTTTTATCTTTTACAGGGTCCTCAGCTTGAAATTACATTGTATAAACATGTAATTAGAAATAGATTTTGTCTTATGTTTTATTTCAGAGAATGTTTTGAAACTTCCTCTGGTCATTGTCAGCACACTTGCATTGACACATTTT
Source organism: Actinernus sp. WN-2022 (assembly GCA_030867875.1). Lineage (NCBI taxonomy): Eukaryota > Metazoa > Cnidaria > Anthozoa > Actiniaria > Actinernidae > Actinernus > Actinernus sp. WN-2022. The sequence goes on along the minus strand of JAOWCC010000064.1, from coordinate 19,902,276 downwards.
GATATTTTTCTCTATTTATAGGAATCTTCCATCGGTGGGAGAGGCTTGGAAGTTACCCATTCCAGCAGAACTCACTACAAGAACCATAAGAAATGCCCAGGTACATAATTATACATTTACAGTAATTCTCACTCACATGTGCTCTTTTATAATTTTGTCTTGACGAAGAAGTCATAATTATTCTGGTGGATGTCAGTCATTAGTTTGCATACTAATACTATTAGTCACTTTCTTCTGATTGATCAAACCCATCCAAGTGTCAAGCATGACTAAAGTGTTTATTGACTGGAGACAAATTATTTTTGCCTTGTTTCTAGCCATAGAAAATAAGCAGCAGAAACCAATTTCTTTGAATCTATTTTAGTAAAATCTCAGACAAATTCTTGGATATGTCAGTGAGGGGAACTACTGAGTAGAAGTATATCTTAAATTTGGCACTGTTGTTCAACAAAACTATTTTGGTTTCATAGAACCGATTTCTTTTTGAAATAAATTGTTGTGGAAATTAATGATTGATGTCCACCGAAACACAGGGTTCCCATGGTCAGGGAAAAACATATTTTTTTCAAGGTAAGGGAACTTAGGATTGAGTCATGATCAGGGAAACCCTACCCTGGGCGCCAGAGGTTCTACTGGCCTCTCTAAGCCAAAGTTTAGATCGATGAGAAGGCTGCGAGAACCTCTGGGCATGCAAAGTATGTCTGACTCTGTCTGAGTCGGAATTTGACCCTGGCCCTCTGATTGGCCTAGAGCAAATTCATTTGCAACTATTGCTGCGATTGGATCACGCCATAGCAGTTTCCAAGGGTACCATTGTTTACCCGTTCTGTGTCGTTGAACCCGTCGCATCGTTGGAGTTCGTACAAGTTCCATAACACTCCAGAAAATGGCCGAATTAAAGGCCATTTGAACCAGCTGACCTATTCTGTGTAGTGTTTCGGCCCTTGTCAGAGGATAGTGTAAATTATTTATTTCAGCTGTCCAAAAGTGCTGGCTTTTTGTAAACCTTTGGGAATTAAGCCTCGTGGACAAAACCGGTTTAATCAATTTGCTAGAAAAAGGTACAGTACCGCCTGGAATTATTGAAGCATCGGGTCGCGGTCAAACCGCGGTAATACCGCGGTCATTGGACGCGGTATTACCGCACCATGGACGAGGTTTTACCGCGGTAAAGCCGAGGCTTTATCGCGGTCAAATTATTCACCGCAATGAAAGCCGCGGTCAAAATCCGCGGTCATGACACAATACTATAGTATTGTGCAAAAGTCATGCAAACGTATTTCGACGAATTTCGCTCTTTGTTCCTACGAATGTCGCCGAAATTTCGACGGGCAACTTTTCGTTCGAAATTTCAACGAAGAATTGATCAGATACGCGAAAATTCGAATGCCAAGGCGAAATATCGCCAACCTGCGAGCGACATTTCGACGATATTTCGTTCAGATTGTCAAACGAAAATTCGGACCAGGTTATCGAAATATCGTGATCCGAAATTTCGCGTACGTGTTCATTGCCCAGTTTTGTATTTTAACCTTTCTTTCACTAGGATTAACGCGTGACAAATTCGAATTCATGACAAACAGTTTTACAAACGTACAGTAAGATGGTTTTGGTAAATAACCTGCGTGCCAGAGGCGTCAAAAAGTCAAGATTCTTAATAAAAGTCCCCGTCAATCGTGAACTGTCAGCCAGACGCGTGTCTCATTTCTGACACAAATACCGCGGGGGCGCAATTAATTTCCATTTACGCGAACTGACTGATCTGCTTCGATGCATTAAAGCTCTTTTAATTCAAAAGGAATTGCACTTTCCCAGTAGAAGTTTTCTGGTAAGAGTATAGAAGTTTTTGCACGTCTTTCAATATGACAAACGTTGCTTCATAACTCTGTTGATGTTCTGTAAAATTTCAGACTGACACGTTCACGCCTGACTGATTGCACGTGGAAATTCAGAAGAGTTGAGATTTTAATACACAAACTTCTGCCGAAACCTTTTAATACTAGTAACAAGACAAGGATCTGCCGTAAGTGTGAAACTACACTGAAGCAAAAGTTTATTTGGTGTTATGTTTTGCGCTCAGCGGAGAATCTTTTAGAATCTTTTATTTTCGCCGTTCATTCAGAACTCTAACGGCGGGTTAGAATCTTAAAGATTCTAAAGTCTTAATTAGTTTCACCGATGAGTGCTTCTTTACCCGCCGTTTGAGTTCTGAATGAAGCGAAAATAAAAGATTCTAAAGTCTTAGTTTCACCGATGAGTGCTTCTCTACCCGCCGTTTGAGTTCTGAATGAAGCGAAAATAAAAGATTCTAAAGTCTTAGTTTCACCGAATTGTACTTCTTTACCCACTGTTTGAGTTCTGAATGAAGCGAAAATAAAAGATTCTAAAGTCTTAGTTTCACCGATGAGTACTTCTTTACCTGCCGTTTGAGTTCTGAATGAAGCGAAAATAAAAGATTCTAAAGTCTTAGTTTCACCGATGAGTTCTTCTTTACCCGCCGTTGGAGTTCTGAATGAAGCGAAAATAAAAGATTCTAAAGTTAACAGCGGTGTTGAATAAAGAATGAAAAGAACGCCGAGTCATCGCTACATCTTCACACTAAAGTCAATGATTTCGGCGTGATACAAATCTCAGCGGCCGCGGCCGTGACCGCGGCCAACTAATTACCGCAGTTTACCGCTGTTTTACCGAGGTATTACCGCGGTAATACTGCGGTCATTCTGAGGTCAAACCGCGGTATTACCGCGGTCATTGGACGCGGTAAAACCGCGGTAAATGCTTCAATAATTCCAGGCGGTACTGTATCTCAGGTGTCAATTAAAAGGGAGTTCTGTTCCACAGAACACTTGCTATATATGAAAACGATTTATGAAGCCATTCCAAATTAAAACGAGGCTGTTCTAGTCTGGGACTCGTACTTCTTTATGAAGTGAATCCTTGGCTAGTAACTTGTAACGTGCAATTAAGTATAGGTATAAACAAAATCACTGATAACCAATGTAAATATTAAAGTACTGGTATGATCAACTAAACGTCGATCAAGGTATGCTAACCACTGGAGGGAGTGAGTAGCAGCTACTCATGGCAGTAAGCATGTCTTAATCGACTTTTAGTAATGATCATACGAGTGTTTACAAATATATCTTCCCCACCAACTCAGATCAACACTAGTTTTTACAGGAACTAGTCACCCATCATAAATATTTAAGTAACATACTATAAGTAATTTGCTCCTAAACAAATTGAAGAGAACAGGAACAGCATAAGTGTCTACTGATCACATTCTTAATAATATATTGTCCTTCATATTCTTAATTGTTTTCTAAGGGAGAATTTGGAATTTGATTAAGTCATTTATGCTGTTCTTGTATGGACCCCTTCAATATTATTTTACTTTATTGTATATTCAGGTAAAGATGATTCAGACAGGACAGGTGTCCTTCCAAAATCCACAACAAGTGCAGGAAATGTATGTACAACAGCAACAAGGGAAAAGCTCTCCTGCCGAGGAGAATCATGTTCAGCAGGATGAGGAAGAAAATCAACAGCCCCTTGAGACTTGGAACAATTCTGTAGGACAGCAAGAAACACAGCAACAGCAGCAGTTAGACCAGGAACAAGGCATAGGGATAGCTAACCCTGCTACTCAGGAATTCACATTACAAAATGGAAATGACCAGTTGCATGCAACATCACAAGAGTTAGTTAGTCAGCAACATGTACATAGTAGTTTAGTTCACAATTCTAGTGGCTTGTCTGAGGATTTAGGGCAAGTGTCCCAAACAGGGAGCTCTCATAATGGCTCAGTGACTCTTTTTTCGGAAGCAGAAAGATCTGTTCTTACATCAGTTAGTTTGGATCCTATGTTGTCGTCATCATCAATTTCTACAGGAAATAGAACTGAACCTAATGACCCATTTTGTGGTGCATCAGTGCATTCAGAGTCATCGCTTCTAACAGTTCAATCCTCAGGGAATGTTAGTGTTTCAGAATCATCCAGTCATGCATCAAGCCTTCTTACAACTCCTATGGATGTTGATTCTATTAATGATGAAATTGTTACATCCGCTAATGCTTTAGCAACTCGGACAAGTGTTTCAGTCCTTCCTAGTATGAGTGCTCAAGATTCATTACCAGCAGCACTAACGAGATCAGAGGACCCAACTTTGAGCAATGGTCCTGTCTCTTCAGCCATTGATATGAGCTGCTGTGGCCAATCAACTCTGCCATTTCCATCTCCAAGTTATGTGATGTCACCTACTTATAAGTCTTTCACTACAAATGTTTCATTTTCTCCTCATCTCACTCAGCCGCTGACAGTTAACCCTTGTAGTATGTCACCCAATCCAAGTCAGCCATTACTGTCACCGTCATTAGTGTCGCCAAGTATTGGTATTGCGCTTGCTTCTCCGAGTGCATCAAAGTCGCCATTCACAGCAGGAGTTAGTGTCTCTGGATTCCAGGCACCGAAGATTTCACTTCTTGTTGATCCAACAGTGATCCCAAACCCTCCCAAAGCACCTTACCCAACACTGCCCACAGACAAGCTGTCTCCACCAACACCCAGTATATATGTAAGTATAATGTAAATTGTATGTCTTTGTTTTTGATCAAAGCTGAGTTAGTACGTATATGGACGTAAAAAAGCATTGCATTATCACAGGCTACAATAATGTTATGCATTAGCTTCGTCCCAAGGCTTTTCGTTTATGCACATCTTGAAGCCTGGCCAAAAACCCTTGAAAGTGAAATCGAGAGGTCTATGGCAGATTTAGATAGGTGTATGGAACATACGTGTGAAACCTAAGTTGAAATGTTCCAACGTAAGTACTTTACGTAAGTGAAAAACATACATTGACTCCAACAATACACATTTCCCTTTGCGAGAGTTGATCGCAAAGCTTTGGAGTCAAAATGGCCATTTTTTTTCCGGGGGGGATGGGGGATGCTTGCAGATTGCATGACAAGTGATTAGAAGATTGTGTGAGGAGTGAGTAGAAGATTGTGTGAAAAGTGAGTAGAATATTGCGTGACAAGTGAGTAGCAGATTGCGTGACAAGTGAGTGGAATATTGCATGACAAATGAGTAGAAGCCTGGGGACAAGGTAGTTATGCATGTCACATAGGAATTCTTATGGTACATGTATTTGAAAATGCTTTCCATAAGACTTTTGCTCTCCTGTTCAGTAAGATTGCAGAATTGTATATGTAAAATGAAGTAAAGTAACGCAATCATGTAAACACAATTGGGTTTGTGATTATTTGCAATGTAAATGACTGAGCAAATGCTACATGTAATTGAATTTTATTTTCATGTAAAGAACATTATCAGAAGTAGTATTAAAAACAAGGAATATTGAGGATCCTTTGTGTTATTTAGAAGATATTATAGAATTTTATGTGCAAAATAACCAATCATTCCTCCTTTTTGCAGTAGATTTCGAAAAGGCATTTGATTCGATTGAACATAACTTTATTTTTGCTACTCTGAAAAAAATTGGTTTTGGCTCTTTTTTTATTAAGAACAATATTTCAGTACTTCCAGAGGTAGGAGACAGGGTGATCCAATTTCCGCATATATTTTCACACTGGTACTAGAAGTTATGGCACAAATGGTGCATTCGGCCGGTGATATACATGGTGTACAGGTAACTGGAGCAGAGAAAAAAGTTTTGTTATTTGCATATAATACTACTTTACTCTTGAAAGATCTGAGTTCGTTTAACTCTGTTTTAAAAATCTTAGATGAGTTTGGTCGGTATTCATCTCTGAAAATTAATTGTTTTAAATCTGAAGCATGCTGGATAGGCAATTCCATAGGAGAGGAAACAGCTAGAGGTAAATTCGTTAATTTAAGTAAGGAAAGTATTAGAATCCTTGGTATTCATTTTTCGTTAAATAAGGACTTGAAGAAAAGAGATAATTTCGATCGCATGTTCGAAAAATTCAGGGCACCATTATTAATTTGGAGGATGCGGAACCTCGCACTGTTTGGCAAAGTGCAGATTATACGGTCTTTAGCACTTCCACAGCTTTTATATGTTTGTTCTAAGATTTGCCCCACAAATTAATTTCTAAGAAAAGTTGAAAAAGAAGTTACGAGTTTTCTTTGGAATGGGAAAAAAGTAAAAATTAAGTACCGGGTGTTATTGAATACTTATGATCAGGGTGGTTTAAAGTTATCCGATTTAGAAACCTGTGTAAAGACCCATTACGCATTTTTGTTGATTCACCTGAAAAAGGATAGTGGTAAAGTTTGGTCTGTTTTTCCTGACATATATTTTAAAGGGTCAGGAGGCATAAAGTGTATTAATGAAAATTTTGATAGTGCAATAATTCCAATAGAAATACCGATGTTCTATCAAAATAGTATGTTAAGCGCCTGGGCAGAATTAAGTGATGATCCAGTAAGGGATGATCCTGATTTTATTCTTAACCAGTCGTTATGGAATAATAAGTATATTTCACCCTATTTTAAGAAGATTATCAACAAGCTGGGTGTTATTCGAATTAAACATCTTTGGGATAACGAATTCGGTTTCAGTTGGGAAAAAACTAAGTCTGTCGGTTTAACAGAAGAATATTTTTTTGGGTGGCTTGGAATAATTTATGCAATTCCCAAGGCCTGGAAATTGCTATTAAAGTTTAGGGAATCATCAATTGATGCCGCTGAAATTCCTTTTGAGGCGATAAGTTTTAGGGGTACACTTTATAAAATTGAGAAAATAACAAATAAAATAGTTTACGATATCCTGATTACCTGGAAAGTTGCAGTACCAACAGCTCAAAGTAAATGGCAAGATAGGCTGTCTAGTGAGGTAATAGCCTGGAAGCTAGTTTATGTTCGAATTTATCAGACAACAGTAGAATCGTATCTCAGAAATTTTCAATATAAAATTTTAAACAATTGTTTGTATCTTAACAAAGATTTGTGTAAATTTAAGTTGGTACGTGATTCTCGATGTTCATATTGCCTAATAGAGGAAGAGTCAATGCTGCACCAGTCCTTTTTGTACAATGTTCGTTCTCAGTCAATTTTTATTATTATTTAAAAACCTGGCTGGTTTTGTGTGGTATTACCTTGCCTTTTTTGAATCCTATTAATGTTATCTTAGGTGTAAAGAAAGGACACAATAACAACATAGTAAACTTAATTGTTCTTTTTATCTTTAAGTTGATGTTATATAAATTTAGAGCAAAAGGAAAGGCTCCAGTACTGGATGATTTTATCCACAGCCTACATCGCTAATATAGGACTGAAAAGTCAATAGCAGAAAAAAGTGACAAAATGAACTTACATTGTACATTTAAAGAAGTGGGAAAAGCTGATTCCCCTCATGATTCCCCCTATGACGATTGTCTCTCCTTTGCTTATTAGTGTGTATTTGATAGGTTTGTGTGTTTTTTGTCTATTGTATTTAATAATATTCCTTAATAAATATTGATATAAAAAAAAAAATTATTTCAACAGTTTTAATCCCATTTAGTTTTAAATGCAGTTTAAATGCATTTTGAAAAGGGATGTTTTTAAATTCTTATTCTTCTGGGTTTTTTGACATTGAAGTAATTGTGATGTGTTTTTTTTAGCCTTGAAAACAATAACTTACCGGCTATCTCAAAGCACAATGGGACAATTTAAGAATGCAAATGCAGATAATAACATTATTGGAATGTTTGCTTTAATTATAATTTCTTGCAAGCTACTTTGTAGCCAAGTAACATTGTAATGCTATGCAATCATGCCAGTTAAAAATAACAAATGTTTATTGGATAGGAGAGGATAAAACTTTGTACACGGTGTGTCCTTCAGGTATAAATATATATAATAATGTAATGTATAATAACAATATAAAGTCAAAAGATAAAAATAAAATAGCCATAAGGATTTCCATCGAATGCTAATAATTCTAACGACACTAATAATATGCGAATAATACCATACTACTACTAGAAATCAAACAAACTAAAAATCCTGTTTTACAAAGATGGCATGTTTATCGCATGTCATTATGCCATATCACCCTGAAAGTCATGGCAATTTTTTTGAGACTGGCAATTACTTGAGTCTGGCAGCAACGATGCCTGCCGTAGGTTTTAGGGTAAACTGTTCCACAGCACCGCTGTGGAAATGGCAGCTGGAAGTTCAAGCAACTCTCGTAACTTTCCTATTTGATGTCATCTGTACATCTATAAGAGAACAAACCAATGGCAAAATGAAATATGTTTGTTTTATACAATAATTAGCTAACTTTCTGAAAAAAATTAAGTGTGTGTATGACCTTTTGACGTCATCTGTACTGTAATAATACATGACTATTGACCAATCAGAGCACGCATTTCACACTATGATTTGTGGTCACCATAGGTAGAAAACAAGAGAGATGCATTGTCCCCTTTGCTACAGAACCTGTGCCTGTCACCATCACAGCCTATCACAGTTGTCAGAGGACTAGCAGCAGCCTTGAAACTTGGTAAGAAACACATCAAGAACAATGCTAAATGTGAATAAGCTATTTCAACCCTCTTGCACACAGTGCTTCATTCTCATGTACCACTGCCAGGATTTTTGTTGTTGTTGTATGCCTTTGGTAAAAAGAGAAAAACATCCAAAAAACGTTTTTTGCTTTACCTGCAGGGTGGTGACTAGGGCTGTACCATTGCCGTAACAGTTTCAGAAATGACTCCTTGTCATTAATGCAACTATTGTAACCGTGGTCACTTAGACAACAAGAACCAATCACATTGCAGAATGAAAACAAGCATTCCAACTTACGGAACCTTACTTGATCCAATCAGTGTCGAGTACAAGACAATAGCATTTCATCTTGCTTGAGCTTTGACCTGGTAAAAGGAAAATATGGTGGGCTACTTTTGAGAATGAAGAAAATTGCGTGGAAATGCTAGGATTTGTTACCCTATCAAGATTCATGCAAATGACCAAATGCAGTGGTTCCAGAGGTTAATTTTTACCACTGACACACCTCTGGTCCAAGCCATTCACTCTTTGATCCACCGGCATTGTATTTCAATGTTTACATGCAGAAAGTGCATACTGTTCCACGATTGGCTGAGCTTGTCACATGTAAAAATACACAACTCTAATTGGACAAAGGGTGACATTGGCCTGAGTAGTGCGGTTTGTCAGATTTGACAGCTTATAGACAAACTCAAGACAAAATCCAATATGCATGGAAACATTTTCAAGTATTGTTGACATTTGCCTCCAGAAACACTTTTACAACAGGAGCTTTATCAGGGGGATCTACATTTGTACGTCAAGGATTGTGGCATCTACATGTATGCTGGTAATAATTGCCTGTTTTCCCTTTCCCATTGACAAAGAAACTGGGGTTCCACGCATGGTCTAATTTTCTTGTGCAAAATTCCAACATGACTTGGCGAGCTGTGTACATATTACTTCTCTCGGGAAATACTGCAGGAACCATTGTATTTTTCTTTAACTCCTCTACTTCAAGTCTACTTTTGTGTAGTTTTGTGAATTGGTGATTTCCTTTTGTAACAGGGAAGCAAGCTTCACAGCAGTTTCGCCTTTCAATAAATTAAACTGCAATGTCAGCAGTCGGAGAGAGAACCATCCTCGGATACCCTCGGATGAGAGACCCGTAAAGCAAACTCTACGCGCTTTGTTGGAATCAACCCTTAGAATATGTTCTTCACAGGAATTTTGTTGAGTGAAGTCTTTTCCACAAAATAATGTTGAAATACGAGACAAATTCTTTAATATGAGACAATCACTTGAAGAGACAAAACCCTGGACAAAACAGTCCAATAATACACCTAAAATGACACTTGTCATAATTATGCTCCTTCTTGTGCAGTGTACAATAATTGGATGAAATTACTGAAGTCATGCTTCAGGTCGGCTTGGACCAGAGGTTATTTTTCGCTCGCCTCGGTCGCCACTCGGTGTTGTCGGTGGGAAAACAAACTCTGGAACCAGGGTAAGGATTTGTAAGTTGGAAAACTGCATTTTCTCATTTTTCTAAGCCAGAAATACAGAAAGGTCAAAGCTAGCATAAATTTACGTCAAAATCCCTGGAAAAACTTTTTTGTTTTTGCTTGTGCTGCCAAGGTCCGATCTCCAAGACATTCAACGTAAAATCAGGCTGACGCAGAATGATCTGGTCAAGTAACAGTTTGGAAAGGCCTTCAATCCTACTCTTTAATCCCAGCTGCCTGGTTTTAGTAGTACATGTACAGCATATTTTCAGACACATTGCGCATTGTTGTCCTTGTCTCACATCGGGTTCCGTGTGTCAGGGTTTGGGTCAGAAGTCATTCAAGTTTTACTCACATCCTATATATATATATATACATGTATATACAGCAAATTGCAAAAATTATGAGGTGTCCAACTTTTCAACATATCAACATATCGGGTGCATTGTGGGAACGATTTCCCGTTACTGTCCCGCACTGAAACCGATGCGACAATGGCTACGTATACGTACTGTTAATGTCCATCTAAGGGTTTTGGATGTAGTAACTAAACAAAATTTTCCCATTACTAAACAGCTTTTAAATGTCGTATTTATTTTTTAAAGCATCATCTCAGCAATAATCTTCGCAGTTATGAGCACGTAGATTATTGTCGCGGTTTGTGACTAGCAGAGTATTAGATGAAGTAAATAAAAATCTATTATTAGCCTCATTATCTAAGGTGCAGACAATTTCAAGCCCTTCTTACAAAAAGCCTTCCAACCTTCACCAAGAATATCGGACAATAACATACAAAGGAGATACTGAAATGTAAATTCAAGGTACGCACAAATTTCTAGACTTAGGAAGCAATTATTTCTAAATCATTTCGTTTTCATCCAATGGCAATATTTGTCCAAAAATAGTAGTAAGCAATGCGAAAAATTAAATCATTTGTGAATTTTAAAAATCATGATTCATTGGAATGTTTGATATTTGATCGTTATAACATGCTTGGTAATTATCATATTTTCGCTAATATGCTAATGTTTTCGTTTGCAGTGTCGACGTTTTCATAACTAATAAAACCTGAGGGAACGAACTTTTACTTCTGAAATAACCTTTGAACCTTCTCGGATGATAAAGTAGGAAAGCACGGCTTTATTTACATGATTGTATTTCCGTCTAGTACTCTCAGCTTTAGCCAGCGCGCTAGTCACGAACCGTGACAATAATAATAAATATCTCATCTACGCGCTCATAACTGCAGAGATTATTGCCGGATGATGCTTTTAAAATTAAATACGACATTTAAAAGCTGTTTAGTACTGGGAAAATTTTGTTTAGTTACTACATCCAAAACGCTTAGATGGACATTGACAGTACGTATACGTAGCCATTGTCGCGTCGGTCTCTGTGCGGGACAGTAACGGGAAATCGTTCCCACAATGCACCCGATATATTGATATGTTTATATGTTGGACACCTCATAATTTTCGCAATTCGCTGTGTATATATATATATATATATATATATGGTGCTCCACTCGTGCAGGAGTCCTGCTATGAATGTTCATTGTTATGGCTAATAGAAATTCTAATTTGAATTATAAGCCATGACCTGTACCTGTATGATAGAAATGGTAAATGTGACCTCTCACAGGAAAACGTACACTAACGGATATCCGTTAAACGGGCAAAAATTAACGGCTAACGAACGGATAGCAAACGCTTTTACAGAGCATTCAAACGGTTTAGTTAACGGCTCTAACGGGCAAGCTAAAATTTCTAACGGTTTACCAAAGCGTTCTAACGGACAAGCTAACGGCTCTAACGGGTAAGCTAAAATTTTAACGGTTTAGCAAAGCGTTCTAACTGTTTACCAAAGCGTTCTAACGGGCAAGCTAAAATTTCTAACGGTTTACCAAAGCGTTCTAACGGGCAAGCTAACGGCTCTAACGGATGGTCTTAACTATCTAATGTTTATCGAAACGTTCTAACGGATGGTCTTGGCTATCTAACGGTTTATCAAAACGTTCTAACGGATGATCTTGGCTATCTAATGGTTTATCAAAATGTTCTAACAGATGATCTTGGCTATCTAACGGTTTAACAAAACGTTCTAGTGGATGATCTTGACTCTAAGGTACATGTAAACCAAAACAGTTGTGCATTCTGTCACCAAAAGACAGGATTGCGTTACGAAACACAGTCCCAGCGCTGGTTTGGTGTTTTCCGTTCATCTGATAAACTTTAGCTTCAATCTGTAGTTTAAAACTCAGATCCGTCAGTCCTTCAGAATTTTTGTTGAAGTAATTGCGTATGTTTTCAATTGAAGGAGCCAACTTTAGCTTTTTGGAGATACAAAGATTCTCTGTTGACATGTGCTTTCAGCCGTGAAGACTGATTGTCTGGTTTTTGACACAACAAGAATGCTGCGAACTTTGCGGGAAGTGTGATTTTATTGCATTCATGTAGTTTAAATCACCACAAAGCTTCTCAACTTTCCTGGAGTTCTGGAATTCTTTTTATTTAACGTGGATCGGTTTTCAAAGGTGAAGAGGTCCGAGTCTTGAATTCTGCGACACAGAAGTGTGACATTTTCCGCGAACTGATTTGAATAATCAATGACTCCGCAGTGTTTGTTTTGCGTTGAGATCGCACAAAAAAAATATCTACAGATAAAATTTTCTGTTAGAAATCGAGATGCTTATGGAATCAAACGGTTTGAAAATTTTCACTTCATTTACGTATCTGAACAGTTTCCACATGATGCGAAAAATGGTTTGAGTCCATAGTTCTCAATATTCACAGTTTTAATTTGTTGTCTGTTATTTAGCATGAGATCAGATTGCACGAACCGTATCGAATCTTTTGGAGTTTTGATTTCAGCGTTTCTACTTCATCACTTTGTGAGGAGTTAATAAAACATCCAAACCTGCAGGTATGTCGGCATGTAGCGTTCGGAAAAGCATATAAAGGCGATCCCGCGTAATCCGAGTTTCTAAACTCGTTGTGTGACTTGTATGTTGCTATTCAGATGATCGCCGAAACCAACGGTGATCGTCGAACTATTTAAACGCCCAATGGATGAATGTTTTGATCGATCTAACGGATGAAGGTTTTGATCTAACGGATGAATGTTTTGATCAAACGGATGAAGGCTTGGATGTAACGGATGAATGCTTGGATGTAACGGATGGAAATTTTTATCTAACGGATGAATATATTAGTCAAACTGCATGGACAGAATTTCTAACGCTTGTTCTAACGCTTCTAACGGTTTCTCAAACCGTTCAAACGGCATGGTCAAAATTTCTAACGGGTGTTCCAAAGCTTCTAACGCTTTCTCAAACCGTTCCAACGGCATGGACAAAATTTCTAACGGTTGTTCTAACGCTTCTAACGATTTCTCAAACCGTTTTAACGGATACCTAACGGGTGACGAACGGTCTGGCCCGTTTAACGGATATCCGTTAGTATACGTTTTCCTGTGAGAGGTCACAAATATTGGTACAGCTCTCAACATGTACGTTTTTCCTTTTCAGACCTCAGCTTGTTTTCTACCAAGACTTTAGTAGAAAGCAATGGAGACCACCAAGTAGAGATTAGAACTCAGGTATGTAAGTTGCTTTTTCTCTGGTGAGGGGGTAGCACCGAAATGATGCTCATTACAGATGTCTTTCTTTTTCTTTAAATTACAGTGAACCTTGCCTTTCCTTTTTTTCAGAGACAACAAGCTTCAGATGAGAACTGGGACAGTGCAGGGATGAACAAAGTGTGGCTGTGTGGAAGCAGCAGGTGAGCAAGACTACAGTGCGACTACTGTAACGGGCGCCACTCAGACAATAACGACAATAATCACATTGCAGAACAAAAACAAGGCATACCAGCTTACAAATCCTAACATATCCATACAATTTTCTTAATTCAAAAGACTTCCACTTCAAAACTAGTCCAACAAATTTGCTATTTGCCACTGTCTTGTACTCAACACTGATTGGCTGAAATAACCGGAAGTTGAAATGCTTTGTTTTCGTTCTTCAGTGTGATTGGTTATCGTTGTCTAATTGGCCCTGGCTACAGTAGTAATAGTCAGTCCACCGTAGTAATAGTCAGTCCACCGTAGTAATAGTCTGTCCACCATAGTAATAGTCAGTCCACCGTAGTAATAGTCAGTCCACCGTACCGAAAAAGATGGCACTTGTACATTTGACTACAATCCTTTGCAAACCTAAAACAGTCAAAATAACATAGAAATCCTCTATTCTTTTAAATGACAGTGGTTAGGCAACAGCACTTGCACTGGCTTGTTATTACGATTTAAAACCTCTATAGGAATTTTATAATAGATTTAAAGATTTTTGCATGTAAAGGATTGTGGGTAAAAGTACAAGCTGCCAACTTTTTTGGTACGATGGATTGATGTATAATGTTGTACATTAGTGTGCAGTTGTGATCAAAGGACTTTTATTAAACAAATGTCTACATTTTTCTTATTATTTTGTACTCTTACTGATCATAGCTTATTCAAAAACTCAAATGGAACAATGAGCACAACAAGTTGTTTAATTGCCAAGTTTGGGCATTTTATGACAATATATGATCAATAAGTGTACATACAATGGACAAATGCACACTACTAGGCTTGTTATTTGCTTTTTACAACAAACCAGTGCAATGGTTGCACAAGTACCTCTATGTCAGCACCAAGGGTGGCTGAGTGACCTCACCTCTGTGGCCCAAGGTTCGATTCCTGGAGATGAGTTTGTTGGTATCTTACCCTAGCTTGCTTCAAGGGTTTTTCTCCAGGTTCTTCGATTTTCCTCCCTCCTCAAAAACCAACCTAAATTCCAATTCCACTTGGAGTTTGTGGGAACACTTAAACATTAGCCTCTGGCGTGAGAGACCCGGTAACGACTTCCTGTAATAAACCATTTGGCAGTTTTGACCATTGTCTGTACTGTTATTGGCCATTGCCAAGAGCCAATCAGCAAGTGAGAAATCTGGGTTTTGTTTTAAAAACTAGGCTGGCATATTGGGGTTTTCATTCTGGCAGTCATCTTGGATCCTCTGCAAATGAATGTCGTGTATTGCTTCCCAGCTCTACAACCCCTTTAGATTAAAACTGAAGACTGATATAGTTGTACATGTACGTACAGGGAAAATGAATAATTACATATATTATTTTACTTTGTCTTCAGATCTTTCACTACTATTGCAAAGTATGCACAGTACCAGGCAAATACCTTCCAGGAATCACTCAAGGTATGGTGCATTATGGGTAATTAAACCAATATGCTGCTCAGCGCAATATCTTTTTACCTCTGCTGCACAACTCTTAGGTAATATCTGGTCAACAGTAGTGACCAAAAGAAAATTTTGTATATTGTTTTGAATGGCATGAAGGACAAAAACTACATGTACAATTTAAATTGTAAATTCTTTGAGTTAGTTCAAATTATATCTTAAATACCAATTGATTTTCCATCACTACAGTCTGACTTGTATATATTTTTCTCTTTTTGTTTTCTAAAATTATGGTTACCGGATACATTCAGGGTGCATTTCCAGTCTAAATTATGTAGCGCCTCGAGGAAACATTTTAGATACATCATCCATGTATCATTTTAAAGCTTATAAAGTTGGCTACAAGAATACATAAAAGGTTTTGAGTTATTTGAAAATCTCTAATTTTCTGCCATCCTGTTTCTCCAATCTAGTGAGATTGAGAGATTCTGAAAATATTTTAAAGTTTTAAAATCTGTTTGCTTTGTCACATTTCAAAGGAATCGTATTACAAAACCGTATTGGGGAATTTAAAAATTTGATTTAGTTCAAAAGTTATCATGCTTTCCATGAAAAGGCGAAACATAATCTGAGTAGATATGTGGGAAACCCTGTCTAGAGCTCTCATTTTAGAATTTCCCAATTCTCCAACACCATTTTGCAGCTGAGATATCAATTGACATTTTGTGAAAATTTCACACAAATTGAATAAATTCCTCTTGAGTGGGAGCTTTTTTTAAACTATTTTGGTTGAAAACTGAAAGCGTAGAAAATAGCACTTCAAAAAATCTAGCCGGTTGTTGTGTGTGAATCTGTAGCCCTACCTTTCCAACAATAGTAGCAAGCTCTTGGCCAATCATTTCTCATCACAGTTCAACTATTTGGTATTTCTCTGTCAATATAATTTTTTTAACAGAGTTTTTGGTATACGAGATACTAAATACTAAAACTACATTTGTGTGTGAAAAAGAATTTTCCCAATCTTTTTTTGTTTTGAAGGTATCCAGTAAACTTAATGTTGTATACTTATTTTAATTAACTAAATTGTAATCTTATAATGTTCCCTTTCATGTATGTGAAACTGCCCATGTACTTGTCGTATTTTGGTCTGTATGAGCTCCATCAATAAGCCTTAGGCTTTTGGAGCAAATGCAGAGAGTAAATATGTTTAAATTTAAAGGGAATTGGACCAGCCAGAATATTTATGCAATATTTTATTGAAGACGACATCTGGAAGAAATTATGCCACTTGCTCACTCACTAGCTCAGTAAGGTGTTGACACATTTAAATCTACCATTGCTTAGGAATGTTTGCAGCCTTGCAAAAACCAGAAAATTAAAGAGTTGGCAATAATTATTCTCAAGGTGACTCCTAGGGTAAAGATGACATCACCAAAATCAGAAAATTTCTAAATTCTCTATGGATTTTTAAGCTGCTATTAATTGATGAATATTTTCCAAACCTACAAATTACGGTACATAAACCGGACATGTGTTTGCCACTACGACAAAAAATGGAGATTTTTACAACACTTTTCAGTCCAATTTTAGCTAAGCTTTTTTTGCAAGTGAAAAGCCATAACTTATGTGCCATTTATTGTCGGTTTCCAAAATCCATGCTCGGTTTTGTGGAAAATGTGGTCAACAACATTTTAACTGGAAAAAGTTTGGTGTTTATAGTGAAAGCATGCAAAATGTTTAGGATTCTTTTAAACTGGGAAGTGAAGAATTAACATGTGTAAGAGTGCCTGTTTTGTGGTCATGAAATAGTCGCAGAACTGTTGTTGCAGTAAAGTCTACAATAATTGGTCAAACTGGATGTGCATGTTCTCCTATTTCCTTCGACAATGACCAGTGTTGGGGCTTGGCTCAATACTCTAGTCTGCAATGAGCTAGCTAGATTGTCAGAAATAGGGTTTAACGAATTATGCCAGCATAATTTTGGGGCATAGTACTATATCTGGCAGGAGGTGGGAAGTGGTAGGGGAGGGGGAAAAGTGACATTTTTGTCCACCATAACTAGGAGCATAATACCTCCAGCCGAGCATAATTTTCAGCATAATACTCTCTTTTCAAGGGTGATGCCAAGAAGCGTAATAAACATTCTCTTTTTATACAAGTCATGTAAATCATTACGAAGCTTGTTTCCCGGGTTTATTGAACAGATGTGAAAATATTAGATATATTCCCCATAATAATTTCTTTGATGCATGCTTATACGCTCACAGTGGGTGTATAAATAATTATAATAACCTATTTGTGGCATCTAAATATGTCCTGATATTTCGTCAACGGACATTATCTGATCCGATAAGAAAAGAGTTACCGAGAGCGAAGCTCGAGGGAAACTGTAAGCTTCAAGGATCAGATAATGTCCAAGGACAAATATCAGGACATATTTAGACACCACAATGTAGGTTATTGTCATTATCGTCCTTCAAATATTTTCTTTGATGCACGCTTATACGCTCACAGGGGGTGTATTCGCTGATATTTCCCGCTCGCGGAGAGAAAATATCAGGTCATGCGACGCTTTCAACCAATCACGTGCCCCTATGATCAAATTTTGACATATCAATATTTTTGCATATTCATAAAGTCGAGTTCATATATTATTACCAGTTCAAATTGTTTTTCGATACAACGACAGGAAGTCCTATTTTTTTAGCTCCGAATATTGAATCTACACGTCCGCCATTACTGGAAGCCGTTCCCTTTGTTCAGCTTTAAACAAAGGTTTATTCACCGGAAGTGATGTCATACACTTAACGCTCGCCTGCAGAACACAACGCCTGGAGGCATATTTCTACTAAAAACGTCTTCACGTACATAAGAAGAAAGTTATATTTATCTTTGCGAGGTTGGCTACTTTTTTATGCACACTATTTCGCGCCACGAGGTTGTCATGTTAAGTGTATGACATCACTTCCGGTGAATAAACCTTTGTTTAAAGCTGAACAAAGGGAACGGCTTCCAGTAATGGCAGACAGGATTTTACCGGTAGACTCTCCTAAAATTTGTGGTTTAACATGCCCATTTGGGAATATTTTTTACTATTTCGGATATTTCTAATACTGATTGACCTATAGACACTGAAAAAGTGGCAAATCGAAATGGTAAATTTTCGTCGTAGTGGCACTTTAAGGTACCCCTACAATGTATTTTCATGATTCATTATACAATGATTGTCATAAGAGATCCTGGAATTATTTCTACATGTTGCCAGGAGGAACAGGACCTGCAGATGAAGGATATGGACTCCTCACAGTCTGACAGCAGCGATTCATCTTCAAGCTCTAAAAGGTGAACAAACCATTTCATATGATTTTTAGCTTGTATTAGTTTGACAATGTAGATTAATTTTGATCTATCTGGAAAACCTTGGATTTTTAGCTTGTATTAGACAGTGTGTATAATTATTTGATGTATCTGGACAGTTTCCCGTGTTTTTGCAATGACTGTAAACAAAGCCATATGAACAATAGAAACCACATTATTCACAGAACATGAATTTCAGCAAGATTTTCTAGTAAGCTCCTCTCCTTTGCTTTCCAAAGAAAACAAGAGCCCATCTGGGCTTTCACTCGGGCCACATGAGATTGAAGATGAAATACACTTTCATTTGAAATCCTCTTAGTAATAACCAAAGGGAAGAATTATTAGCTGAATTTAGCAGTCTTTAGGAGTGGCCTCTTTCATTGTCTGCTCCCCTAGTATATATGTAATTTAATATTTTTGTTTTTCTCGTATGTTGACCTTTTAATTTAAACACTACTTATTCATGTAACGCACGTTTACAATTTAGTCTGCTGTTCTGTTATACTGCAGGTTCCGAGTACTAATAGATGACTGTCTCAAATGTATGTTTATATTTGTACCATATTATAAGTTGTAACCTGTCCATCCTGTGATGGAGCTAGCTATGTCAATTTGTGTGCCTCTGTGTAACTTTATCTGCTGTTCTTGCCATTACGAGTCCATCTTGGTATGTTATTAACTGAAATGCCTGTTGGATCTCTAATTAGAAGCCTTACCCTCATTCCAAAACTTCAGTCTGCTCATTATATTACACAACTATAAAGGGAATTGTTGGAAGCCTTTAATTTCTCGAACCAAAACCTCGGCCGTGAGAGGTTTCTTGTTGAATATTGCTTGGGTCATCATAAATTCTGTGCTGGCAAGCGACATGCAGTGTTGTTCTCGCAGTTCAGGAGTTCAGATGTCTTCAGACTTCGATAGAGGATAGTAGTTGCTCAACCACAGTATATATATTTACTAGTAAATCGCTATATTTCGCTATAAATCAGCTATTCAGTATACCTGTATAACGCGGTACACAGAGGGATCGTACAAGATCGGTGGTAAACCAGCCAAAAACGCGGTCAAAATTATTTTAGTGTTGGCCTTCGATCACGGTGTTTGCGCTGGTATGTATTGTGACCGAGAGTGAAATGAAATGTGATGAAATGTGGCATAAAAGCTACGAAATGTACCTCAAACAAGCTGATAAGCATCCGTAGAAGATGGCGACTGGATAAATCTATTAGCGTCAACAATTAATGCATAATTTAATGCATGCGCATAAATTTTGTCGCACCAAACAAAAACGGCCTGCAGATTTAGACTCGGTGGGGCAGCCCGAGTAACAACTAGCTGTCCATTTCCTTGTCATCTTCTCTGCTAACTCCTCAAATGGTTCCTAGTGTTGTTAAAGCCCATAATAATATTGGTATTGGAAGACTTCAAACTTTAAAATAAAGTATTCTCATCAAGTTCAGGTTCGGAGCTCACGCTACACAATGTGTTTGATTGGACGTTTGAGAAAACACTTGCCCCAGGCCCCCCTCATTGAAAATCCAAGATGGTGGACCCTGGACTTGGACCTGATTTCCTTTGGTTTACCTTCAGACTAACATGGGTTGAAAAGAATTATGGGTACACAGCACAATTTTGACAGGGAAATACCATATTGTTTCGTCTTAAGAATCTTTTCTTAGTACCCAGGCGAAGCACAAACAAAGCCCAACATGACTATCTTTGGAAATCTAAGACCACAAAACTTTCCAAAATGGCCTTCTTAACTCCAAAATATTTACAGTTTGCTTCGCCTGAAGACTCGACTCTATGTAAATCTCCAGCGATAACAAATCGCCTTTTAGTCCAACAGTTCTTCGTTCAACAATAAGTTAAGCCAGCGACTTAATGTCATGTCCAATGGCACTTTACACAAAGTTACTCTTTCCAATGTTAGTCTGCCATTCTAACAAGAATCTCCACTGTTTCAACCACCTCTCCAGCTTGGTGTCCAACTTAAGAGAGAAAAAGTCTGTTTGAGATTCAATTTGTAAGCAGTAAGCTGTTTCCCGCCAACACATAGAGCGCAGTGAGTGCATGCACGACAATGTTGTTTCATGATGTCCCCCCCCCTTCCCCACGTAATAGAACAACAAAACAATAATGCCTATTTTCACTGTAGAAATGGCTTGATAACTTGCTTATTCTTAAAGCTATTGCATTTCTTTTCAAGTTATATCCTAACATGCTACGTAGAGAGGTAATCATGTTTTTTTAATCAAAAAGCAAAGTCGACTTAAGATTTTCAAATAATATTGTCACATTGGTAGTTTTCATTCCAACCCCTTCATTTGATCAAGGTGCTAATAAATCATAGCCAAAATAAGGTCTGATAATTTTTTATTATGTGTATGTACAGAGCAGTGTTCGTTACTGTGTGAGACCAAATCCCTTTGTGTCCCACATAACATTCTTCAGTCCAGATATGTCACCAGATTTGTAGCGGCATATGTCTTAAACATCTCTCGGTCCAGTTGTTCAAAGGGTGGATATCGCTATCCGCCAGATAAATCCCTATCCAGTGGATAAAATAAACTAGTTTGGTTAATACTTATCCATTGGATAAGGATTTATTGGGTGGATATCATTATCCACTGTTTGAACAAACATGTCTTTTAATTGGAGAAAAAGAGTGATTTCCACATGTACAGTACATCCAGCAATACCCAATAAGATAATAATAATAGGATTAATCAGTGGCATATCCATGAGGTGGCTCTTCATCCACATTTTAACATCCTTACCCGAGAAGACATGAATGTCTAACCATTTGCAGCTAATGAACGAAATTGTTTCACAAAGGCAGCACCTTGTACTCAGTTATTTTAAGACCTTGAGTATTGGTCCGGCCGGGGTTTAAACCCACAATCTCCAGCTCGTCACACCGGAGCTTAACCCCTGCAGAGCTAACTGGAAGGCTAACCAGGAGTCCTAATTAATAAATGGCTGGCACCTGTAGATCCAGCTTGGTAGAAATGTCTAGTTATTTAGATTATTGGCCACAGAAACCACAATTCAATGGTTTCTTTGTTCTTTTCCAGCAAGAAGAGCTTTAAGGGGTCAAAGTTCAAATGGATCAAGTTTGGTACTAATGTAGACTTGTCTGATGATAAGAAGTGAGTGTTTATTTAGTTTATCTACATTGATCAAACTCAAGCTGGTTTCTATTATACAAATGGTGTGTTTCTGTCAACAAACTATCAGCTGATAGTGGCCAGCAGAAGTTTGAGGGCTTATGTACTAATTAATTTTTAAGAACAGCAAATTTCCAAGGGAAAGTATTAGACACTAGTTCCAAGACAAAAACACTCTATTGTTGTTAATTGTTCAACACTAAATTGTCTCATTGGGCACTATCATATGTATAGAAATAGTGTGTGTCCATCGGCTGATGGTTGCCCATGGAAATTTGATGTTCTTAAAACAGATATAAGCCAGAGAACGAAATTCTCAGCAGGCACTATAATACAAATAGTGTGTCCGTTGAGGGGCTATCGGCTGATAGTTGCCTGTGGAAATTTGATGCTCTTAAACAAATGTAAGCCTGAGTACGCATATGCTAAAAACCCTGCTTAACGAAACTGGCATTTGAATGGATTTCAACGCATTCTCAATGCATTGCAATGCATCGGAAATGTTTCTCAACGCGTTGTCAACTTTTCACAATGATCCTGATAGTTTTCATCCACGGACGGTGACTATCACGTCACATGATCGATTTTAGCCAATGAGTACGTACCAAATATTTGTGGTGAACTATAACTCCTGATAGTTTTCATCCACGGATGGTGACTATCACGTCACATGATCGCTTTTGGCCAATGAGCATGTGCCAAAATTTTGTGGTGAACTATAACACCAGATAGTTTGTATCCACAGACGACAACTATCACGTCACATGATTGCTTTTAGCCAATGAACGCATGCCAAAATTTTGTGGTGAACTATAATGCCTGATAGTTTGCATCTGAAGAAGACTACTTTCGTGTCACATGATCAATATCATCCAATCAGAATCAGAGGGAATTTAGTGGTGAACTATAACATCTGATAGTTGGCAAGGGGTGGAACTCCAAGTCAACTGTCACAGCTGATAGAAAGAGTGAGAAATCTAATTGCGTTAGCATATCTTTACAACTTATGTTTCGATTTACATTGTATAGAGAGAAAAACCTGTGAAAAATGTTGGAATATAAGCAATTTTCTAATTGATTTTTGTTTGCACATGGTTGTTCGGACCTGGTTGTTCTTCAAGTTTGCTGTGCCTGCATAGATTGTGAGTGTACTGATAGTCGGTGGCATGGCCAATAGTTCCTCGACAGAAACATTGTATTGTTTGAATAGAAACTCAGAGCTTGTAGTCTAATTGTTAAAATTAATGTTCTTTCTATAACTTATATCTGCGGTGGATGTGTGTATGATAAAACAATTTAAATGCTCACTATGCTAAACTGTGTTACAATCCATGATTTTTTTCCCCACATGATTGCCAGGTGATGGTTATCAGGCCAGAACACCTGTTACCAAAAGTTGGAAATACATTGTTAATGCTTTGTGGTCTTTTACTTTTTAGATGGAAGGTGCAGCTCCATGAACTAATCAAACTACCACCTTTTGCAAGAGTAAGAATTACTACCATTTGCAAGCTACCATTAAGCATGAAACCTTTTCTGCATTCATTTATGTTTGAAACCTAGACATGTGGTGGCCCAAACCTTTTAAGTTAACCGCATTGTCATGTTCTGCCTTCACATTTAAGTAGCGTGAGATTCAGGGTTGGAAACTTTTTGGCTTGGTTTGCCTTTGCCCTACATGTTAATCATACAAATGTCGGTTCAAATTCAAGTTTGGGATGCTCAGGATTATGAGAGATGCAAGACAACAACTGTTTCTTGGAGTTTCTTGATGGTAGAAGACATATCGAAGGTTGTCAACATGAAGATTGAAACTAATTAGTTGATTAAATGAAAAGGTTTGTGGTGCCAGAAGTCTAGGTTTCAAACATAAACAAACATGGAAAAAGGTTCACGCTTAACAGTAGCTGACAAATGGCAGTATTGAAATGTCTCATATTGAAGTCAGAGTAAAATCTCAAATCATGATAATAAACTGATGTGTTCCAGTGCTATATAGTGTTGACAAACTGTAGATAGGGGTGATATAGGAAATCTGGATAAGTATTTTTCTAGGTGTGGCAGTGTTAAGCTATTGGTGATGTCCAAGGAACATTACAGTGTACATGTAGCTTCAGCTAATGGAGAGACTTGTTTTTTACCTTTACTGGCCATTCAGAGAGCACATGTTGGAAGTACTGGTTCAAGGCCTCCAATTGGGACTGGATGGAGTTTCAAGTCCATGCAATTATTTACAGTCCGAGGTGAAGGCTTTGCCTCAAAATGAAACTAATTGCAAGGACTTGTAACCCTGTCCATTCCAAATTGGAGGCCTTGAACGACTTCTCAAACTACTTAACTATTCAAGAGGAATCTGTGAATGAAACATGTATGTCACAGATATTTACAGTGTCAGGGCAGTGTGAAAAAAAAAACGTTCCCACATTGGAGAGACGGTCTGTATGCATCAAGACATTTATCACCACTTGGGGAAGCTGGTGATCAGTTGTGATACCTCCCTTTGTTGGATACTGAACTGTTTAATAGAACATTGGTATCTGTATCACTATTACGGGCACTGATGTTTAATTAATCAGAGAGTGTTACTGGAAATGGATTTCAAAGTACTTTAGAGTGGACTGGATGGGGTTTCAAAGTACAGCACATGGTACACATTGAGACCTGGTTGGCTAGTTGCCTCATGTATAATTAAGTAGTTTGAGAAGCACATGTATCAGCCTTATGTGTACACGTATATTCCTCCACTTCACTATTTTCTTAATTACCTTACAGTGTTTTGTTTGGATTTTGTTATTAATATAATTGAAGTTACTGATTGATTTTTTTTTTCATATTCCAACAGGTTGTCTCTCCTGGCAATATGTTGAGCCACTTTGGACATACCATTCTAGGCATGAACTCGGTCCAATTGTACATGAAGATACCTGGATGTCGCACACCAGGTATTACAGTGTAACTACTGTAACCAGGACAACAATAACTAAAAAAACATTGGAAAACGAAAATAATCCATTACAAATCCTAGCATATCCACTGAATTTTCTTCATTCAGAAGCCTTTGACTTCAGGACTATAGTCCACCAAATTTGACTTTTATTGGATTGAAGATTGGACAAGTTGAGATGCTATTGTCTTCTACTCAACACTGATTGGTTCAAATAACTGCACATTGGAATGGTTTGTTTTCATTCTGCAATGCGATTGGTTTTCGTTGTCATGGTTACAGTAGTTGCACAGTAACAACTACATTATTTAATAATGTTATTATTTTAAGTAATGCTCTGGCTAAAAATGATAGCACAAATGGAAAAGGAATGGCAATGTCATTGCTCTTTGGATGAGTAAACAAGCATAGCGAAGTGTATGAAGGAAAAGAGGAATTAGCTCCTAATCAATAGGAAACAGTCTATTGTTTGTGCTGTCAAGTGCCAGCCAATCAGATCTTGGTAGATTAGTTGAATATGTAATTAGTGTCTTGTTTGTAAGGGAAAGTGTTAGGATTATTCAGTTATTGTGGTTCTGATCTCACTCAAATAATGTCTAATTTTGAGGAAGCTGGATATACAAATATAAAGTAAACAAAGTAGAATAGAAAAAATACATTTTCATAAATAAAATAAAGTTTAATTTAACATTGAGGTACTTGGGTCTGCAGAATGTGTCAGATGAAAGCCAATACAGCAGAATTATTTTTTTAAGAATAACACTGGTATAATGAACTAAGAGTTGATGAACTAAACTAGGTATGCTAACAGCTGTGGGAAGTGAGTACTTGGCACAAGGTTAGCACAGTCTTTAGAAGTAGTGTTTGATCATGAGATCAAAACACAGAACTGAAGTTGAAAAACTGCAGCAGAGTTTTTTAAACTCAGTTCGAGGTGTTTGGGTCTCGTGATCAAACACAAGTATGAGTGTTTGATAACTAGGCTGCACATACAAACATTATTTTGAGAGAACAAAGAAGGTTTGCATAATTTATCAAGTGTTTGATCATTATTATCAAGACTCCTTCATGCTTGTGATTTTCTTTGTAATATGTCATTAATTATTCATGAATACATATACACTAATAAAAACAAATGCTAATTACACAAGTTGTGGATCGTAATAAAATATATTACTCATAAATGTACAAGAAAAACTTAATACGGTAGTTAAATACTAAATTTAGTTAAAGAGAGAGAAAACCATCAAACTTTAAACATCCTATTAATACACTCACAGGGATATAACCTTTGCCATAGCCATCAGTTCTGCATAACGGTATCTTAAGAGGGGCAGATGCAGATTATAGCATTCTAGCAGGAACTAGTAAACTTATCTTATGTTTGGGATTTAGCATCTTTTGGAACAGCCGCTCACTAAGATGACTATGGCAATCATGCAAAGCAATGATCTTTGCAGATAACATTGCTTCTTGGTATGTGGAGCATGAAGAGATGGTTCAGAGTTCTCAACACTGGACAGACTCCAATAATTTATTGGTCACTTAGATATGTTAAAAGTAGCTGCCAGTTTTGCACAAATTTCTCTTCATTTATGGCATTTAATCTATTCTTGTAACTGCTTGTAAAACACTCTGTAGCCTCTTGTTTTGTTGACCCGACAGCACTTTGGACATATCAATTTGTAGCTGCAAATGTTATCTTGATCAATATATGCCTGAGTCTATAAAAGAAGAACACTTTAAGATGCTTTCACAGGAAGTCAAAAATCAAAAAAATATTAACAGGAATTCGCCAAAACCCATCTGACCATGGGAAGAGTTTCACTTTTCCCGGGAAAGTGGAACACCTCCATTAATGTCAGATGGGTTTTGGTGAATTGCCATAATGATTGTGTTTTTTATTTATTTTCCCTGTGTTTTTAAAAGATGAGGCAGATTTGATCTCATCAAGAATAGTGTTCAACAAAGTTACAATCTTTAAAAAAGTTTATGCTGCCTCATGACGCACGGAGAAAATGACCCAAGCAGAAAGATATATAATTAGTTACCGATAAGTTAATATTTATCTGTTTGGATTTGCACTTGAAGAAGCTAATTTGGTAAAGACAAACTCCCCATAGACAGTCAGTGACACTGACTGTCTATGTTTGAAAATTACCTGGGTTGTCAGTAGTGTTTATCTGTTTAATATAATTTATTTTGACTTTGGTGTGTTGGGTATTATTTATTTTATTCTCATGGGATGGGTGCACTAAGCCTTGTAGGGAACCTATACTAGTGATAAAAAAATCAAGTGTTATCCCTATCTTGTCATCAGGACATCAAGAAAACAACAATGTCTGTGCCATAAATATCAACATTGGTCCCGGCGACTGTGAATGGTTTGCCACACCATATGAATACTGGGGAGTTATATACAATCTGTGTGAGAAGTAAGTAATGGCATTCCTATACTCTAAACATGATAAATTTGGGATTAAGAGAGAGAATGTTGAAAGCGCAAACCGAAGCTGCATGCTTTTAAATTGCTTATGAGCCCTGGCCAGAAATCGTAGATTGGGTGCAGTAAAGTGTCTTAAGTCTTGAACAACCATTTTTGGGAGATTTATGGTTGTAATATTGCTTTAAAATGCATTACAAACCCTTGAAAGGACATCAAATTATGCTAATGAGTTGAACGTAAATAATTAAGTCCTAATGAGTTGAACGTAAATAATTAAGTCTAACATTGAATGTGTTTATTTTTTTGTTGGTTTCAGGCTTCAGGCATTTGATCCTTGCAATCTTATTGAAATATCTTTTAATGACCAGAGCAAAATGAACTAGAATTGGCTTTTGACTGAAACAACAACATTGAAATTTGATTCCTTAATAAACGAAAATCGTATATGCTAATAATTTTGTTTTCTATGTTGGTCATTTTGTTTTCCACTTTGACTTTTAAATCCATGATAACTGGCTACGACTCAATGCACTTTGACCTTTAAATCTATGATAACTGGCTAGGGCTCATATGCACTTTGACCTTTAAATCCATGATAACTGGCTAGGGCTCAAATGCACTTTGACCTTTAAATCTATGATAACTGGCTAGGGCTCATGCATTTCAACTTTCATATCGATGATAACTGGCTAGGGCTCATGCACTGCACTTTGACCTTTATATCAATCATAACTGGCTAGGGCTCATGCACTTTGACCATAAATCCATGATAACTGGTAAGGGCTCATATGCACTTTAACCTTTAAATCAATGATAACTGGCTAGGGCTCATATGCACTTTGACCTTTAAATCAATGATAACTGGCTAGGGCTCATATGCACTTTGATCTTTATATCCATGATAACTGGCTAGGGCTCATATGCACTGCACTTTGACCTTTATATCAATCATAACTGGCTAGGGCTCATGCACTTTGACCATAAATCCATGATAACTGGCTAGGGCTCATATGCACTTTAACCTTTAAATCAATGATAACTGGCTAGGGCTCATATGCACCTTAACCTTTATATCAATGATAACTGGCTAGGGCTCATGCACTTTGACCTTTAACCCTTTCGAACCCAACCCGGCCAAAACCGGCCAATATGAAGCATGTAACTGGAAAAAATTATTGCATCAAATCTAGACATGCTAGAAGTATGACGTTGCGATTTTACTTCAAGAGATGAATTACTTAAAAGCCAGAGCTATAAACAGTGCTCGGTTGACTCACCACTTTGGAGAAAAAGTCATTTGTTTTGGAGATCTTGTCTTGTTTCTTTGTTTTTCACGAATTTTGAGGAGCTGAAAATTGGCTCAAAAAACCTTTCCCATTCGCAATTGAAATCAAAAGCAAACACAGAGTCAGCACTCAGTTGTCACAGTACCTTTTTTAATCTCTCCAACCACCAGGTTTTTTTGGCACAAAGCGACTATAAAGCATGCTGTTCTTAACGCTGCATGTCTCTCCGCCATGTTTTCCTGCACCCACCTCCAATTGCATGCTGGGTAATGGACAAAAATCGACAGGGGGTCCCCCCCTCTGGGACTCCTGTAGTTTTTTTTTTGCAAGTCTTTTACCCCTACAACCAAGAGCGGTGATTTGGACTCGAGCCGTTGCTTTAAAGTGACAAAAACACATCCTAAAAGGTTGAGCAGGGGAAAAGACAACCAACTGCAGAATTTCAAGGGTTTCAGTGAAGAATTATTTCATGTGTCTGAAAGCAGAAACACAACAGAAAAACCCTGTGAAACTCCTCACAAGGCCTACTAAAAGCAAATCAAGTACGTTTCAGCCATCCTCAGACTTAATGATGTCCTCTAGCTCTCCTACAGTGGCTTATTTGTACAAAATTAGAGCATATTTGGTTGGAAATCCTATGGCATCATGGGGAAAGTTTGAGCCCTTGGTTTAAAAAGTCAGCAGTATTTAACTACCCTGGGCTAGCCAAACTTGAACTGAGGGGGGAGGGTTGAGTTAGCACTCTGGATTTCACCAATTGAGTCAAATGCGTCTGGGTTCCAAAGGGTTAAATCAATGATAACTGGCTAGGTCTCATATGCACTTTAACCTTTAAATCAATGATAACTGGCTAGGGCTCATATGCACTTTAACCTTTAAATCAATGATAACTGGCTGGGTCTTGTATGCACTTTGACCTTTATATCAATGATAACTGGCTAGGTCTTGTGTGCACTTTAACATTTCTCCTGTGTTCTCAAATAATTAGAGTGTTAAATTATGAGTGCATAGCATATATAATATAGGTGTAAGTGTGCAAGGAAAGAAAACAATCGGTTCAAAACAATATTTTAAAAATGCTCAGTAAAACATGCTTTTCTAGCCAATCAGTGTGCATGTTATATTGTGTCTATAATTATAATAATTATGTATTAATCACTTCAATTTATTGATGTCCACACTCCTTACATATTGTATTTTGCTCTTTTTGCAGACATGGTATTAGCTACTTGACAGGTTGGTGTTAGTCAACAAACATTGTTATATAAACCCCAGGTCAAACACCTTTTTCGATTGGATGAGAATGTATCACGTCACAGGCCTCAAAGAAACAACAGTTTGACCTTTGGACTTGCACGTGCATCTGGAAAAAGCAGGAAATTTGTGGTGCAAATATATATGTATAAAGTCTAGACAGTTTTTTTTCACCATTGTCCTAGACATTGCCGTATATGACTGGATGTCTCCTGTGTGCAGACAGAGACAATGTGCATGGATTAATAAAACAAAAAAATCTAGAGAAATCTTTATGTAGACCTTGATATATCCTCTATCCTCTACAATCCACAGGCTCATGGTGGCCAGTTTTAGAAGAGCTCTACGAGGAGCGTGTTCCTGTGTACAGGTTTATTCAGAGACCAGGAGATCTAGTTTGGCTCAACCCAGGCGTAGTGCACTGGGTACAGTCCTTGGTGAGTAATGGCATTGAGTATTCTACAAAATAGTTGTATATTCAGTAAACAGTGAAGTTGTCATAACAGGGCATGAAATTAAACAAAAAGTTCTAGTCTTGTTTTGCCCCAAGCAAGCATAAATGTTAAGTGATGTCTGCCCTTGGCCACTGGAGTGATTTGACGGAAATGTTTTACAATCCATGACTTCAGGAGCTTCTTGTGTACTGACACAATAACTCCTCTTTGCATTCAGCCTTATCAGATTGGATAGTCCATCCTTGGGCTACTCAGCATCTTACAATCGGTACTAGTGCATCGAATGAAGTGACACAAATGATAAAACAGAGTGAAACAAGGATATTTCAAAGAAAATTTCACTCAAACAAGCTCAAAGCTGAAACAGTCTCAAACGAGTCGATGACCCAATAAGACGGGTGAAACCGCTGACCGTTTCATGGCATTTGGCTCAGCCATACTAACAGTTATTAATGATTGCTGCTTAGGCTCACTAAATGATCATCGTGACATGTTTTCTCCTCCATAGGGCTGGTGTAATAACATTGCATGGAATGTTGGCCCTGTGACAGGTATGTACACAGTATGTACACATATTCTATAACACATTCAAAACTCAATAATTAATGAGGAAAAACAAAAGAAATGAATGTTTAATGAGTGTTTCTAAATGTGATATAGATACGGTCCTCATTTACTTTAACTTCGATTTTCTCCTCTGAAATTGGTTGTATCACCAAAATAACCGAATTACATAACTCTATACATCAACATTTTGGAAGCCGTTCAATAAATTCGCAGTGGAATGCAGCTCTCTGTCTGTTTTCAAGGGCGCCATATCTTCAATTTACCCCCCAAATATATTGTTTCTTTTGTCATCAGATTATTATTATTATTCATTTATCTATTCTACATAGTAAGGCAGTCTAAAATGCTCAGATGTGAGAGTAGACTTATATGGTAAATAAATAAATAAATAAAGCAGTATTTTGTCAGATATACAAAAACTCTGGCTGCACCCTCGTGTTTGTCAGTCTGACAAAACACCACTGCTTGTTTATTAAACAGTACATAATGCACACTCGAGGTCTTGAAAAGCTGCAGATGCACAAGCGAAATGCTCTTTATTTGTTTTATAATATAAAACTCGATCTACGTGGAAATAAATTCTCGAGTGTGCATTATAAGAAAATCAAGCACACTGAGCAGCCAATGAAATTGTGCGTTCTTAGGATGTTCCCGCCATTTATAGTAATGAGTACAAAAGGGTACACATGTAGTGTAGTAAAGCAACTATTTAACGTCAGTAACTCATGACAGTCTGGTGTAACTGCCGGTTAAACTTGAGCCCGACGTTGGTCATATGATTTTACGTCCTTATCCGAGCAGCCGTTTGCTGTTCGAGAACAAGATTGTTTCACAAAGTGTTGGTCCGGCCGGGGTTTGAACCCACAAGTCAAGCTTACAGTGATGTCACCGTTTGTAATTTATGAGATATTTTCTCTTGTACATAGGTAATTGATCAGTTTAATGAGGTTGACATCAGTGCTACATTGGTTATGTACAGTGGAAAATCAGATGAATATTTTAGTTTTCCTGTTTTGTTGAATTTCAGAAACCACATTCAATGCTGCTATTGAACGATATGAATGGAATAAACTGCAAGGTGAGACGAGTTACCATAATTTCCTAAACGAATTATGTCCAGATATAATATTATAGGAAAATCAAGTCTGACGAGGTAATCCCACTGGAAATTTCACCAGAAGTAGTTTTTCTAATGTAATTTTCCGTGGAATTACTGGTCAGGTATGTGATTTTCCTTAAAGTGCCTATCACCCTTTTGCAATTTTGATAGCTTATGAAACTCCGAAAAGTTTTGAGTAC
The DNA here is from genome assembly GCA_030867875.1 of Actinernus sp. WN-2022. Classification (NCBI taxonomy): domain Eukaryota; kingdom Metazoa; phylum Cnidaria; class Anthozoa; order Actiniaria; family Actinernidae; genus Actinernus; species Actinernus sp. WN-2022. The sequence continues at coordinate 19,870,310 of JAOWCC010000064.1, read as the reverse complement.
TTCTGTGAAGAACTTTTTGGTTTAAAGTGAATACTTTATGTTCTACGCTTGTTTGAAATCGTGTAAATGTGACCTTTCCTGACCCATGACCGCGTAAGTAAAAGCCTGGGTCGAAACCTGGGTAGACGTCATCTCATTAATACATTATTCTCTATGGCGCCTTTTTATCACAACAACATCGATGCATAGAAAATATACAGAGTTTTCGAGTTGTTAGTAAAGAAAAAAGTCATTTTAGTCAACATGTTAAGTATTTCTTCAAATGATTGGAAAGCCGAATTAATTATATGACGTCAAGATGACGTCTACCCAGGTTTCGACCCAGGCTTTTACTTACGCGGTCATGGGTCAGGAAAGGTCACATTTACACGATTTCAAACAAGCGTAGAACATAAAGTATTCACTTTAAACCAAAACTTTCTTCACAGAAGTACTCAAAACGTTTCGGAGGTTCATAAACTATCAAAATTGCAAAAGGGTGATAGGCACTTTAAATCGCATAGTCTGTCCGATGAATTACTTGATGATTTAGTACTTTCATTGATATTTTGCTAGGTCATAAATAGCATGCGTAGCCTACAGTGGTGATTCCACTCTCAATCCCCACTCCTCAGCCAATCAGCATCTGATTTCACAAACGCACTTCTGCGATTCAGCTGTGATTAATATGTGATTCTAGATGGAACAGCCTGGACCAGTGACATACATTTGTGTATTTGGCAGACAAACGTACATAATTATTTTTTTATTCAGGGATAAAATAGCTTTTCAGCAACGGGACACCACACATTTTACTGAAAAGTCACTGCGACTGTGTGACTGGAACCACTTAGTGAACGATAACCAAACACACTGTAAAACGAAAAATATTAATTAGGCATTCTAACATACAAATCCCAGCATATTCATGGCACTTTCTTCATTCAAAAGACTTCAACTTCAAAAATATCCCACCAAATTTGCCTTTTACCAGATCAAATCTCGAGCAAGTTGAAATGCTATTTTGTTGTACTCGACACTGATTGGCTCAAATGATCATAAGTTGCTTTGTTTGTGTTCTGCAATGTGATTGGTTCTCATTGTCTAAGTGGCCCTGTGATTGGTTCTCGTTGTCTAAGTGGCCCTGTGATTGGTTCTCGTTGTCTAAGTGGCCCTGTGATTGGTTCTCGTTGTCTAAGTGGCCCTGTGATTGGTTCGCGTTGTCTAAGTGGCCCTGTGATTGGTTCGCGTTGTCTAAGTGGCCCTGTGATTGGTTCTCGTTGTCTAAGTGGCCCTGTGATTGGTTCTCGTTGTCTAAGTGGCCCTGTGATTGGTTCTCGTTGTCTAAGTGGCCCTGTGATTGGTTCTCGTTGTCTAAGTGGCCCTGTGATTGGTTCTCGTTGTCTAAGTGGCCCTGTGATTGGTTCTCGTTGTCTAAGTGGCCCTGTGATTGGTTCTCATTGTCTTAGTGGTTACAGTAGTCGCACAGTAATAAACTTACAAGAGTTGTGTTGTTCAATAGGAGAGAAGTCCATAGTAGCCATGATTCATCTCTCTTGGAACCTTGCAAAGAACATCAAAATTGCAGAGAAAGCACTCTTTGACCACATTAAGTGAGTATTCACACAGATCAATGTCTTGACATCGAATGTTTGAAAGGGAACTCCGACTGTTGAAACAAGTTTCTGTTATTGTTGGCAATATGGTCTAAATTGAAAATATGTTGGGGGAAAATGGAAAATATGTTTTAGTTTTTTTTTAATTGGATACAAGTATGAGTCATTTTGGGCTTGGGCGCCGCCATCTTGGATTTGATGACATCACACGGCTGTCATTATTGCCAAAAACAATAGATCTTTTGTTGTGTAACAGTAGGGATAACCGTGTGACGTCAAAGGATCCAAGATGGCGGCGCCCAAGCCTAAAATGGCTCATACTTGTATCCAATTTTTTCCCCAACATATTTTAAATTTAGACCATATTGCCAACAATTTATCAGCAACTTGTTTCAACAGTCGGAGTGTCATTTAAATACATTTTGTATCAAAAATTATAATAAAATTAAAGCTTTTGCATTTGTCAGTCAGCAATAGGATTCATGGGAACAGCTCTAAACGATAAATTTCTGGAATAACAGTTTAAAATAGTGTCACGTTGCAGTAAAGACCAAGGGATAAGAGAGAAATCACAAGTGTTAAACGATTATATTAAATGAGCCATCAAAGCAAATTAGATTTGGGATAGGTTTTTGATAGAACAAAATTTGTTGTAATTTTTGAAGAATTAACTTCTGGCCTACAAATTCTACCTTCTTGAACTGTTTTTTTTTTTTTTTTGCCGTTTTTTTTATGACCATGAAACATGGGGCAGAGGTTGACAAAACCCCGTTCACAAATATTCCTCAGTCAAATTCTGTAGATTTTACGTTCTGTCCAGTTACGGACACTTTTACTGCTTCCCGAGGGTGTCCGCTTACGGGAGGTTCGACTGTACCATTTTTCTACAATTTGATTGGATCACTTTTGAAAAAGAAAAACAGTGGGAAGCCATTTCAATGTGAAGCCATTTCAATGTGTCCTTAGTCTTTGCACCCATAGTACAGCAGATTTCGTGTGAGTGGGACAAACTACAGCTGCCCGTAGCCTTGCCGTTACCGTGCTGTAACTTACTGTACTGTAACTCTGTAATTTGATTGGATCAGCAGGAAAAAAACGATAGGGAAACCATGCTGTAACTAGGTAACCGTGCTGTAGAGCAGATTTCGTATGAGTGGGACAAACTACAGCACCAACGGTCGTCACGCAAAACAAAACTCCTTCAGGGAATAAAAACTCTTTCGATCGCGGCACATTACAGTATATTCGTACCTGAGCCCCTCTGGAACCAGGGTACCATACGACATGCCGTGACGTTGAAATGATTTCCCATTGTTTTTGGCCTGTTGATCTAATCAAATCACAGAATGGTACAGAACGGTACAGCATGGGCACAGCACGGTTACGGACATGCCGTAGTTTGTCCCACTCATACAAAATCCGCTCTGTTCTATAACAAGTGTCAATGGTTTGTCAACAGACTCATTCTAGTCAGGACGTACAAGTACAGCCAGGCCACTATGGAGAACCTGAAGCAGTCTGGTATCGAGGTAGTTTGGCACGGCAAGCACCAGAATGAGGCCCCACATTACTGTGCTCAATGTGATGTAAGTAAACAGAATCTTTTCTGAAGCAGTTAATATGACCCCCGTACTACAGTTTTGTATTCTACAAACTGGATTCTCCTTTGGTGGAGGAGGACTTTGATTAACAAAAAGCTCCCAAGCTTTTTCCTCGCTGTGTGTAACCAAGGAGTTAATCTCCCTTGTGTAATGTTGTAAAACGGCGAACTATATTAACTCTCTGATCTTAATATCTGCACTAGCACAGTGAACCATCTGTCCAAGTGAACTCTCAGCTTTACTCTTTGAACTGACATAGTTCTCTGTGATGATAAGTTGTTATTAGTACCGTTTTCATTGAAGTGCAACCGTGGAAGTTAAAGTCTCGTTTTGGAAAATTGTATTTAGCCAACCGTCAATCAAATGCGGAGTTTGCACTCATAATAATAATAATAATAATTTATTGTAATAACTAATATACAGGTTTACAGAATATTGAACAGCCAAAGCCAGAGGCTTATATGGCAGAGGGTCATGGTATAATCTAGAAGTGGAAGGATGCACAAGATTGTATGACAACAAATTATCATACAGGACATGGATCAAAACAAATTACAGCAAACAGATAAATACTAAATACACAGGGATAAATACAAGATATTGAACACTTGGTAGTAGATACACATACAAGCTACTAAATACTACATGTAACTAAACAATACTAAATGAGAAATACAAGTCATTGAGTACTAAATGAAGAGTATTAAGGTAGGGAAGGAAACATTAATCACTAGATTTATAGAAACATAGTTAGGAATAAATTATATGACAAGGCCAATTATAAATTAAATATTAAGGAAATAAGATTTTAATTTCTTTTTGTACATACAAAGCTTTCAAAGGCTTAATTAAAACCAGGCGGTACTCATTTTTGATTGACGGTCGGCTAAATACAATTTTCCAAATGAGTCTTGAAACTATCACAGTTGTACTTCAATGAAAACAGTAATAAAGAGCCAATAGATATATTATACAGTGTACGTTGATGATTTTGCTATGCAGGTTGAGGTGTTCAACATCCTGTTTGTGACAAACAATCGAAAACACTTGGTGTACTGCCAAGACTGTGCCAGGAAGACAAGCGGCACATTAGACGGATTTATTGTATTGAATCAAGTAAGTAATAACATCAACGTAGAGGCGTTTTATCCCATGTGCTATTTTGGAAATTCTTATAATATGCTGATCCACTACGTGAAATTAAGTAATGGTTCGCGTAAGAACAGGAGCACTCAACGGCCAGGAATGCACAAAGGTGTTAATTTTTCTATTGTTGAAACTTGATATCTCATTGGTTAAACAGAAATAAACCTCCTAAAAATAGGAAAGAACTCTCATTTCACAAAAACAATTTTCAAAGAAAATGATTGAAGCAGAAAATATGTAACTATGTAAAAAGAGAGAAAGAAATCCTATGTGGGGAACATTGAAATATTTCATAATATCTTCGCTTTTGTTTTAGTGTCTTTCTATTGGCTGAATTTGTTTTTGAATCAAAAACGTATACGCAACGAGCGATTTCATGCATTTTATTTTGAGAACATTAATACCACTAGTCAAGAGATATCTTTAGAAAAAATTGAACCATTTTCTATGTCGGATTAGTGAAATCACATTAATTGCCGCGGAACAATAGATCTTGCTCCAGTTCTTATACGAACCATTGCTTAATCTTCTAAATGCTAACTGCATTTACAGGAACAGATTTTAATCAACTTGGTGTAATACTATGGATAACTAGTTCCTGTAAAGAACTAGTGTAGGCCTGCGTCGGCGGGGAAGATAAACACTGTAATCAAATATAAAGAGTCGATTAAGACTCTTGACCGTGATGCTTTGCGACGTCGTAGATATTGTTACATACCTACTGTGAATACTAAAACTACTAAATTATATTGCAATTGTTTTTACGCTTTCAAGCACGGAATTTCATATCATACGAAATTTGCTTCAGTCGCGACAAGCGTGTCAGTTGACAGAGGACCTTTAAAGGAGAACTGAAGCCTAAAATCAACTTTACCCAATGAGTAGATCTAAACATGAAAAGACTCGTACCAAAATGTATTTTACCGTGTTTTGCGTCAAAGGAAAGAAAATCTGCAAATCTTCCTCCCAACCGCCGCTAAGTACAGACGGCTCAATTCCTGTAATCTGTGACGTACAATATGGGAAATAAATTGGTTTTGTCATGTTGTTCTCGGCTTTGAATAGATGGACTAACGACTCATAATTGCGCACTGTTGTACTTTTTTATGCTGAAGGTGTGGTTGTTTTTCCTTGGTATGCATGGCGTACGATACGGGGAAAAAAGAACCAAATTGAGCCGCCACACAAACTAGCTTTATCAGCGGAGAATCGCTATTTTTCGACCTTCAATACGTATTTCCTCTATTTAGACGTGAACCACAAAAAAATAAAATAGCAGAACTTATTTCTCTTGAATACAAGCTTGTATAGTCGTCGGATTGATTTAGGGTTCAGTTCTCTCTTAAGGTATGGTAACTGCCGTGTAGAGCGAGTAGCAGCTGACGTTTTGAGCGATCTACATTGATGGACGGAAGCCTACTGCAAATAGCCGGCTGTAATATGACTATTCAGTCGGCAAGAAGCTGGTGCTTAATTTGTCTCCATAGGAAATCGAGATGGCGGTTTTGATTACGTGTACTGTTGGCTTTTTTATTTACAATGCTCGTGGAGGCTGTTTTCCGAACATGGATCAAAGGGTGCAATGTTTTAGGCCATTCTGGCTATTCCGAAAAATAATACACCAAAGAAACAAGGTGTTTCTGTTATCAACCAACAGATATAACTCCCAAGTGGTGTACTAAAAGTGACAACCAATGTCTACATTTTTGAAGATTAATATCCTCAGTATCTTGAGGTATTCTGATTTCGGAATAGCCAGAATATGTTACAAGAGAAAATGCCCAAAGTAAAACACAGAAAATAGTAGAAAGGTCAAAATAAGTAGAGAGAAATGGAATCCGCAGTTTTAGCCTGATGGTAGATGTATGTTGTTGTGTTGCAGTACACCCTGGAGGAATTGATGGAAGTTTGCAACTCCTTCAGATTACATACCGTAAGTACATGTAAATAAATACAATAAATAAACAGCTTTATCTACATCTCTAGTCTTCTGGCCGACCCTAGAAAGAGTCTACTGGTTAGCTCAGTTGGTAGAGCACGGTCTAGAGTGCGGGAGGTCGGGGGTTCGAACCCGGCCGCGTCCTTGGGCAGGGACGTTTATAAGCCGTTGGCCTTGTCTCCTCCTACTTCTAATCAGTATTTGAAGGGGACGTGAAAGAACCTGTTGTACTACTCGAAAAGAGAAGGGGATTGTCACCCGGTACAGCAGCCTGGCCATTGCACTAACCACACACTCAACATTGTAAACTGCGTGGCTGCCATTGGCGCCGAAATAGCAGTCCGAAAAATTCACTGACAGGATATGTCAGTAAAATGTAAAGCGCCATGAGACTGTGGTGATATGGCGCTATATAAATATGGCCTATTATATTATTATTATTATTACTAATCGGGACAGGGATTCCTCGGTCGAGTTAGAATTTGGTTGGTTTTGGAGGGGGGAGGGAAACCGGAGAACCCGGAGAAAAAAAATTGAGCAAAGGCAAGATACCAACAAACTCAGCTCACATATGGCGCCGCGTTTCGGGAATCGAACTCGGGCCACAGAGGTGAGAGGCAAAGCGCTTAACCACTGCACCACCCCTGCACCACCCCTGCTAACTCAGTGTTAACTGAATACAATACCATGCCCGTACGTGCCGTATATGGCAAAGAACCAACCAATGTGGTTTGGTCCAGTAAGTCAGTCATTAGCCTTCGGCATGCAACAAATGTTGAACTGATGTCGAAGAGATGTTGAAACAGATTGGCATGCATGCTATCAACATCCTTCAACATGATGCAACGAATGTTGAACTGATGTCGAAGAGATGTTGAAACAGATTGACATGCATGCCATCAACATCCTTCAACATGATGCAACAAATGTTGAACTGATGTCGAAGAGATGTTGAAACAGATTGACATGCATGCTATCAACATCCTTAAACATGATGCAACGAATGTTGAACTGATGTCGAAGAGATGTTGAAACAGATTGACATGCATGCTATCAACATCCTTAAACATGATGCAACGAATGTTGAACTGATGTCGAAGAGATGTTGAAACAGATTGACATGCATGCCATCAACATCCTTCAACATGATGCAACAAATGTTGAACTGATGTCGAAGAGATGTTGAAACAGATTGAAATGCATGCTATCAACATCCTTCAACATGATGCAACGAATGTTGAACTGATGTCGAAGAGATGTTGAAACAGATTGGCATGCATGCCATCAACATCCTTCAACATGATGCAACAAATGTTGAACTGATGTTGAAGATGTTGAAACAGATTGGCATGCATGCCATCAACATCCTTCAACATGATGCAACAAATGTTGAACTGATGTCGAAGAGATGTTGAAACAGATTGACATGCATGCCATCAACATCCTTCAACATGATGCAACAAATGTTGAACTGATGTCGAAGAGATGTTGAAACAGATTGACATGCATGCCATCAACATCCTTCAACATGATGCAACAAATGTTGAACTGATGTCGAAGAGATGTTGAAACAGATTGACATGCATGCTATCAACATCCTTCAACATGATGCAACGAATGTTGAACTGATGTCGAAGAGATGTTGAAACAGATTGGCATGCATGCCATCAACATCCTTCAACATGATGCAACAAATGTTGAACTGATGTTGAAGATGTTGAAACAGATTGGCATGCATGCCATCAACATCCTTCAACATGATGCAACGAATGTTGAACTGATGTCGAAGAGATGTTGAAACAGATTGGCATGCATGCCATCAACATCCTTCAACATGATGCAACAAATGTTGAAGAGATGTTGAAACTGTTTGAACGTGAATTTACGTCATATGCAATGACTGACCTAAATGTCCAACAGCTGTTTTACGAACAACAAAAAGAATAACATAGAACAAAATTAATATTCAGCATTCCGGGACTGGTCAGAGATTAGCAGGAGGGTGGGGGGTAGAGAATAAAATCAAAAAGTCTAAAAATACATATCCCTCCCTGGACAATAAGTATGAAATATTTTGCCCCTCCCTCACTTGCTTCTTTTATCTATAACCCACTGTTTCAGTTGCCCATTTTTTATGACCCTCCATTTTTGGGGGTTCAACAATAATTTATTATGACCCTCGCCCTTTCTCCCTCCCCTCCCCCCTGCTGATTTCTGACCAGTCCCTTATTTACTTACTGACTCATAATCCTACGGGTATTGTACATTTTCAGGTTCCTAGTTCCCCTGTGGAAAACAGGCTTGCGCTACAACCTTCAGTTTCCCATCTTCCAGCAAGTTATATACAACAGCAGGCAATTTAGCTAGCTTACTTGGGAAGCACGCAATTCAAGATATAATTTTTGTACAGAGGAATATATTTTGTATATGAATAGGTCAGACGAATCCCACTGAACAAATCTAATTTTCTGCCTTGCCTCACTATATTTAATTCACAATCTCAGTAGCTTGTTTATGATGATAATTTTACACCAAAGTCTTGGATATTTTGTAGGGACTGTTATTCTATTAGTAACGCCTTCAACCCATACGCTTTTTTCTCGCATTTTGTATTTCAATTCAATCACAACAAAAGCACTGAGCGAATGTTTCTCCGTCTTCCAAGAGTATTTTTGAAGCTGTATTTTCTTGTACCATTTAAACAAGTTCCCTTTTGCAGTGTATTTGCTTCCAATCTTGAAGTAATTTTCGCAGTGCCAGTGCGTTCAACAGAATTAGCTTTGCACACAGGCATCACATTCTATACATTTAATAGTCTCCACCGAAATCATCCTTTTATACACATTAGCTGGTGCGTTTATTAAATACATTTTCCATGAACGAATAGCTTCAGCGATAAATCGTTCATTACTCTTTGCTTGCGACGAAAAGAATCAGTGATTAATGCTTTGTCTATACTGAAGCCGCTGTTAGGATATTTAGGGTACGTTCGATTAACCTTATTCCGGAATAAGAATGAATGGAGTACTCTGGAAATCATTGGTTCAGGCACATTTTGCACGCTTGCTGGCATGATATTCATTATACATTTAGTGTTCCAATGGTTAAAACGTTCCATTATAAGCGATTTGTAGTGATCATTATATTTCGTGTATTCTTATTACGAAATACCGTCAATCGAACGCACTGTAGGTTAGCATAGAATAAAAATGAACTATGTGAAATACTTGTTCAATACCTTTTACATCGAGACCGGGTAGTTCACAGGTGGATACTGCTGTCACTGGATAGTATAAACCAAACTAGCTTATTTGATGCACTGGATAGTTCTGGGATGTATCATCTGGTGGATATGTTACAGGTCAAATATATATTTAGATCATTTTTGTCAACCTAGGTAATTCTTTTATGTACTAAAAATAAATTCACCCTCACCTCTGCTTTCCTTCCTCTACCCTTATCACTTCCTTCCCCTCCCCCTCCCCACCCCTCCCCCTCCCCTCCCCCTCCCCCTCCCCTCCCCTCCCCCTCCCCCTCCCATTAAGTGAATCCAAAAAAGAACCCAGGTTACTAAAAATAACCTAGGTTCCAAAAAAATAACCTAGGTTGAAATAAATCACCTAGGTTGAAATAAAATTGACCAGAAAATTAATTTGGCCTGTAACAGATACATTGGAAAAACCAACCAATTTTATTTCCAAAATATGGGGAAATGATGTTCATTGTATGGAAATAACATGGAAATCTGGATTTCAGTGATATTTACATACTTTGCAGTGTTTCTAGTGATAAATTCTCCACCTTTTGGAAAACCGGACCCAATTCTTTATCTTCTCGAAACTATGCTAGCGTGTGTACGCTTTACACGAGTTCTAAAGATTCAGCTAAGAAATATTGCAATTCAGTGATAACTATAGCTTAACAGTCCTCAAACGTGTGAAATCCCCAATGCTGCACGAACGATATAAAGGTTTCGTCAAGCTTGAGAACAGTTCTTATGCTTGACCACATGCTGAGCAGTTTCAGACTCTTCTGTCAAATTAGAGGGTTGACGTGAGCCCAATTTTTTATCATTTTAATCGATTCTACATCAAGTAAATAGTTAAATTATAAAATATTTCTTGATTTTGCGTCCGAGTAATAAAGTTTTCGAATATGCTAATGAAATGACGTTAAACAGGACATCGTTTATTATACAAAATGGTGCTGGTGATGACCCGTTATAGACAGCTATGTTATAGACCCTTTTAATAACATTGGAATGCAATTATAGTGACGTCAATCGCGGAAAAGCAACAAATCGCGAATGTTTAAGTCATGATTTCTTGAATAAAAGATGGCAATATAATTCAGACTTTGCAATATGCAGTAGAGGCGCTTGTAACTACATTAAAACATGCATTCAAGTCCTGATACACGAGTAGTACGCGTATGACGTCACTGATTATACTTACAGTCAGACTTATTAAGAGGTGTATATTTGGTGATTTTACCAAATATGTTGTCTAAATCAGTAAATAGTTTCATGCACATGGAGAAAGAAATGGCAGAACATTCAGCGTTTGGCGTCACTCATTAGCATATTCGAAATATAAACCTTATGGTGCAACACTGAAATCAAAAAATATTTTACTATTCAACTATTTACTTGATATAGAATTATGCAAAATTAAGGGCTCATATGAACTTCAACGTTTGACTGTCCAAATTTCTAGTTATCATTACAGACTCTCCTTGATCAGTTTGTACAATGTAGTGACATGAATATTGCTTCGTAGTATTGTCTGCTTTCAAATAATCCTGATCTATAATCTATCTGCAATTTCGCTGATGCTTCAATTCGCAGCCATTACAACTCTGGGAATTCAATGCCTTCATTTGCACTCAAAAGTACAAAAACTAGGAAAAGAACCTTATATCTTTGTAATTTGAAGTTCGTCATTCACATTGCGATGTTCTGTAGTTTTTAGCCATTTTCGCTGCAGTGACTTGTCAGACGGCTAAGGACAGAAAACGGAGACAGCTTGTGTTACGTTTTTTGGGATATTTCGTTTTAGTGTTTACGTTTTAGTGTGTCAGTTCGATGTTATACAATTCTTTTGTACTCTTTCCAAACTACGCTAATGTAGCTAAAAGGTAGAGTTCATTCATTCATAGTAGTGGTATATAATAATATTTGTGGTGCAATTGTAACATAAAATTACCATTTATTAATTCATATGTAAAGACGAAATTATAAATAGGCTTTGGCTGAGCTGGTTTCCATAATGAAAGTGTTCATGTTGTCATTTTTTCGATTTCCAGCTACTTGAAATGCTAAAAGTTATGCAGTTTGCCCCCCCCCCCCCCCCCCCCCAGTTTACAGCTATGGGTGAGCCATGAGTGATTGTTAGTATCTCGGAATACCAGGCTGGTGTACCGGGAGATAATCCCCTACTCTCACGAAATAGCACAACATATTATTTTATGTCCCCTAGTGTAGATTAAAGAGGGAGAAGACAAGGCTAATGGCTTCAAGTTCCTGCCCAACGACGCGACCGGGGATTCGGTATATACTTCATGGTACTGTTTCGTCCCATATAGTCTCCCTGCATAATCATTTTCTCTACTGTTTTAGAGTATTATACAGGGAGACTATATGGAACGAAACACTACCATGAAGTATATACCGGGGATTCGAATCCCCGAGATGGCGGCTTGTACTTTTACCCACAATCCTTTGCGCGGTAAGATCTTTAAATTCGTGTAGAGAGTTGGCCTGCGAATTACAGCCGTGTAGCATCGGGAACCACAATCAAATCGGAGGCGACGTTTCTGGTTGTCGTTCCCGATGCGAGACAGCTGTATTCGCAGGCTAGTAGAGAGTTTGTAAGAGAATGGAGGATTTCTACGTGTTATTTGGACTGGTGGGTTTGCAAAGGATTGTGGTCAAAGCGGATATGTTGTATCTGAAGACCTCCCTTGACCAATGGAACTTGCGCCATAAATCTATTTTATAAAAACAAAACGGGATATCAAATGGTCTTCTAAAACGTCACGCGACCATTAAGAATACCAGACCCAGGAAATAAAACAAATGACGTCACGTCCGAAGTTAACGCGCATGCGTGTGTTTTTATATTAAATAAACGATCATGTTTTGTTGTACTTTAAAAATGGTGGTTGATTGAAAGAATGAAGATACAATACTTAGAGAGAGACTGTCGGCTATTTTAAGCATCACTTTGAAAAGCTCAAAATCACATTCAAACTAATAGAAACTTAAAGCTCGAGGAAAACTTGAGTTTCGAGGAACAGATAATAAGAGGGAATCGGACACATTGTCTGAATTGGGTAGCAACAGAGTTGACGTAAACAGACGTTACTCTGGACAATAAGTACTATTTAATAAACGAGCAGCAGTGTTTTATTAGATTTGCTTACGCGCGAGTGTTTTTAGATCTGATAAAACACGTGCTACGAGTTTAGTGAACGGCTTCAAAAACGTTGATGTATATAGTCTTGTTATTCAGTTATTTTGGCGATACGACCTATTTCGGCCGATAAAATGGAAACAAATGTTAATGAGGACCGCATGTATATTTCCTTTAAAACCACTCATTAAACATTCACTGTTTGTTTTTTCTTCATGAATTATTAATGATTTTTAAATATTAATTAATTATAAATAAGCTTCTTTACAGGTGAAATGAAACTACATAAATGCTTATCGGGCTACAGATGGCAAGGAATTGGAATGGTTATGATTATGAAAAACTTGAAAACGTTGACCCAACTTGATTATGGTAAACTTCAAAACGTTGGCCCAACTACATGGAAAACGTATAAACGTTGGCCCAACTTAATTATGAAGAACTTGAAAAGGTTGGCCCAGCTTGAGTATGGAAAACTTCAAAACGCCCAAGTTGAAGTTCTAAGTTGCTGTTTTTATTCGTCTTCTATTTTAATCTAGCTTGGTCTCTGTTCATAAAATTAACATCGCTATGTAGAACTTACAATTCAACTTTAGTGCCCAAGGAGTATTTTTCATGTAATCAGAACATTGTAGGTGATTATTTTCATAGTTACCGAAAGTCAGAAAAATTCTGGTGACATTGCCCCTTTATTTGACTCGAAGATATGAAAACCTGCAAACTAGAGAAAGCAGTATCGTTTGATTTTTGATCAAATTTGAACTAGCACATGTATTAATCGTCTGACATTTCTAGTTCGTTTTTGTATTTTTATTTATCAAAATCAAAACAGAAATAATTACCATTTTGTAGAAACTTAGTATTAATCAGCACATCACACTTGACCTTTATCATACGGCGGCCATCATGGAAGGCTCACTAACGAGGCTGGGCGGACATAACAATAAACACTTCATGACTGGCCCTGAGGGAAACTAGTTTTGTTTTCCTGAGTGGCCCAGTCATTGAGTTATTTGTTATTTAGCAACTATTATAAATTCCTTTTCCCTGGGTTTTGCTACACCAAATAATATTTATTTTCCCGTCTTTGTCTACCATGGCGCGCGTGACGCATTACACCATCTTATGTCACGATGTGATTAGGTGGATACATTTGAATTGTATCCCACGCGGGATACATTGGATTTTGACGACTGGCATGTGACCCTGAATCAACCAATGAGAGCGTGCGTTGTTGTGGAAAACTTATGTGTGGCTATGTAACAATGGGTTTTATTCCAAGATGGGCGTCGTTTGTTAAAGGTCTTATTATTTCCCTTGTGGTGAATTACATCCTCTAATAAGTGAATGTTCAGTTGCGTTATAGGATCACCTTAAAACAGTAAAAAATATTTACTCTTACAAACGGGTTCTGAGGTCTTCACTCCTTCATTTTCCATCATAAAAAAGTTACGCAATGAATTTGTGTGTCAGCGACACCTATTTATAACAAGTAAACATTATTTATTCCAAATAAATGGTTTTAATGGTTGTTTCTGCCTGGGTTAGAAAGAACAAATGGATGTACTTCACATGCTCCGGCCCAATGTAAGAAAAACTCCACCCCCTGGGGCACTTTATGCAGTCAAATGGGACCAAATCCCCACCTCGGGAACAATTTACTTTCTTGTATTGCGCATTTTTATAGCACTAAAACTAACGTGAATATGCTATCTGAGGCTTGATTGTCGGAAGTTATCGTGTTTAATGAAACAATACCAAATACAGGTGTGGATGTACAGGCCTGTTCGCAGGATAGTTAGGTGGGGCAGAACCACTTTCACTGAGGCTGCTCTCCCTCCTGCAAGGCCAACACGCTGAGTGGCTGGAACCACTCCATTTTGAATCCTAGATTGTCACATGCAATCTGGCATTGCACGTACTTCATCTGGTTTCTGACACAAACAGTACAGTTGGAATTTTTGAGCGAGCCACGCTGGAACTTTGATGGTCCAGTTGCTGAATCAAACTGAAATATTGTATTTTCCCATGGTATACGATTTTTTTGTGTAGAAACGAAACAACGGCTAAAATCTTAACCTGACGATTGCCCCTACGTCATGGCCACATGGAATGAAGAACGTACTTGAAGCAAATCAAGTAAAAACCCCGACCCCCTGGGGCCACAAAAGCTTGTCAATCACCATCAAGTCCCCCACTCACCCCCGGAGGATGGGGTCGGGGTTTCAATTGATAAGTGCACAAGTAGACCTCGTCTTGGCATTTTCAATTTGGTGTCGAACAAAGCGCTTTGAGGAGAGACAGCGAGCAAAAAGTAATGACCACCGAGAGCCTGTTTCGCAGGCTACTGTTAATGTGGTGGTTTGGTCAGTCTTGTAACAAAATTGAACTTTGCGGTATAAAATTACTTTTTATGGCCACCAGAGCCTTTTGAAATGATATTCTCAAACTCATTAATTATTCATGAGGTAACCAGCCAACCATGTGCCCAGAATTCGATCACATGACGATCCTTGAAACCCGGAAAGTACACCCAGAACTCCCAGGAGTACATTCAACCAATTTTTTTCCAGTCCAAGGACTGAATTAATTTTTTTCCAGTCCAAGGGCTGGATCAAAATCGACTGGAAAGAAATTGTTGAATGTACTCCTGGGAGTACTTTCTCGGGGTTTCAAGGATCGTCATGTGTTCGAATTCTCGGCACGGTTTTATATGCTTTCTAGCGGTATGTTCAAGCTTGTGGCCTCCAAAGCGGCAACTTTGTTCTCTCTTGTCTGCCTCCATTCTTGAAAAATATTCACTGCCCAGTTGTTCTTGTAACGGGTTGACAAGGGCATAGCATTTGTCAACACTTCTTCAGTCTTCTTCCCCGCTGCTTTTCACTTTCCTAAAACGTTTTAGAGGTCGGAAGTCTTCCTCGTCGCTCTCACGACAAGCCATGCTGACTTCCCGGTGTTGTCTTACAACTGTACAAACGAAATTCTGAAATTTGATTTTATAATTCACGTACTCCAGTCTCAACAAATCCCAAAGGGCGAGAAACAAAAGCTACTTCATTACTAGAAATAGTAGAATGGACCAATCTTCAGTGAGAAACAAGTTGCCTCCCAAATAATTAATGAGCATGAGTGTCATTTCAAAGCCTCCAATTCGGACTGGACGGGCTTTGAAACATTACTTATACATACCTGCCAACTCTCCCGCATTAGGCGGGAGTCTCAAGATTTTGAGCCCGATCTCCGGTCTCCCGCATAGAGCCTCAAATCTCCCGGTTTTTAGCCATTTTATGGATTGAGTTCGCCGTTTTTCAGGCTCGAGGGTTAAAAAACAAGCAATTTTACTCCGAGTTGCGTTTGCGTTCATTTCGCACACTAGCGAATGCGCGAAAAGCACCGAGTGACTCGATCGAGGCTTGTAACTAATTTTTCCGAGAGCTTTCGGAAAGTCTTCGGAAGGTCTTCGGAACACAATCGGGGTATCTTCGGAAAAATTCGGAAATCATTACGTCATAACAAAGCCTCAACCAACATTCTCCAGATTTTAGAATTCCGGAGGTTGGCAGGTATGCTTATATGTGTGCAAGCAAGATTTTCTTGACCGGAAAATTTCCTCCAGAAGAGCTGCGCAAGTTCACGAAGAAGTGCTGACAATAAAGCCTGCTTTCCATATAAGCAGTCTATAACAATAAAAATAAAATGCGCTGATGCTCGTAAAATTTCGCGCGCTTTTTCGCAAATTGTTGTCGCCCCTATGCATTGTGGGTAGAATGCCATGCCGGTTACATTTCGTCAAATAATGTGACGTCGTGAATTAAGAAACCATTAATTTACTGTTTGTGTTTCGCACACTGCAAAACGATAAAGGCAAGGAAGAAAATGCGGATAAACAACGTGTGAGAACACCTCTCAGTATGAGGGCGTTGGCTTTCGCTTGTATTGTACTTCTCGGCTATACATGCTTTCTTCGAGTGACAGGTAAAGTTTTGGTAGTTTCTACAAAGTACGTTGTATTAAACTGCTATAAAAATTCGAAGCAGGTTTTGCTCTCTACTCGCTCTAGTTTTCCTATTATTTAAAACTAAAAGATCAAAAGCTGAAATGCACTAAAACTATTGAACTTCCATTCCGTTCAAAAATAGCAAACAGTTAATTTTTTACAGTTTTGGGTGCATTTTTGCGTAAATAAATTGTAGCCGAAACAGGCGAGACGAAATAGTTGAAAAATAGGTCGAAAATACGACCATCAAAAGTTTGAAACCTTTCTATTTTAAAAGTTAAGTCATTTTCAGCTACATAGATTGCCTTACCATGATTTATTCTCCATTCATTGTCCCCAGTTCAAACTTAACTTGGGGTGTTTGGAAAGGAAGTTTGAGCCATGTGGTGCGAAATGGTGTGGGACAAAACTCAACGTTTCTCTCTCGCCTAGCTCTTCGTTAATTTCTTCGATGGCTTGAGAAAAAATCATTAAAATTTATATAGTTGTGCTGGGAGAGACTTTTACAAAAAAATACAGTTAAAGCTCTCGGCCTAGCCGTTCTGGCTTAATTATAAACATTCATATGACATGATAACTTTTGACAATCTTTATTTAGCAGTTGCATCGGTATCAACTACACCTCTGTCTCTGAACCCTTCCATAAATACTTCAACGAAAAGTGAATCTATTTTAAAAGCTGTGACTATTTTAAAAACTGCGGTTCCCACAAGTCCTACATATACCGAAACTACTCAAACACCACAATCAACCCTCCAGTCTACATCTCAAGAACCTACAACTCTTAACAGTACTTCTACCCCTCCAAAGATATGTGATCTGACAAATGGTACAGCTAAAGACAAAGGTGATGAACAATAATTCAGTGTGATTACTAAAACCAGAGACATTTAGACAACGAGAACCAATCACATTGCAGAACGAAAACAAAGCATTCCATCTTACAATTATTTGAACCAATCAGTGTTGAAGGAGAAGACAATAGATTTCAACTTGCTCGAGCTTCGATCTGGTAAAAGACATATTTCCTGGACTAGTTCTGATCTAGTGTTTTGAATGAAGAAAATCATGTGGATATATATGTATTTTTGAATGCTTCATTTTGCAATGTGTTTAATTCTCATTGTCTATGTGGCCCTGGTTTCAGTTGTCCTAGCTACTGTAAGAGTGCAGATACTGAAACTGTACCTTGAGTAGCTCTATTTCTAGTCTACTGTCTTCTTTGTTTTATATACTTTAAAAGTTTAATTACATTTGCAACAAGTAAATTAAATATAATAATATTGCTTTATTTATTGTCAGGGTAACAGTGACTTAATATCATACAGATAATATACACATGGCCCTCAACATAAAGAAAATAAATAAATAGGTAATTAATAATAGTAACAACTGAGCACTAACAAGGACAGTATCAAATTACAACAACAATCTTTGGAAACAGTGAGGCTAGTCTGCATAGTATGAGTTTAACTCTAATGAGAATGAAGCTCTTGAGGCTGCTTGTTTTAGTTCAGTTGGTAGTTTGTTCCATAGAGAAGCAACGCTTAAACTGAAAGTTTTCTTGCCATTTGGTAGCATAAAGTTCCTGGGGGGTTACTCCTGTTTGTGACATATTATGTGTGTGCTGCGGGGGTGGGTCAGAGTTTTGAGCTCAGTTTGGGCAGGTAGGGTCAGGGTTTTGACTTGATTTGGGCGGGTCAGGATTTGAGTTTAATTTGGGTGCAGTATTTTTTAGGCATTTATTTATTTATTTATTTATGACATTCGGACACAAGGTCACGGGAGATGAAACAATAGGACTCGAAGTCCCTTACAAGGTTTGTCTCCATGCGAGCACCGGTCAGTGATGGTGGAAAACGTAGCAAAATATATATATATATATGAAAAGTGATATAGACAAAGAATGAACGGAAACGATAAGGGATAAAGAAGCTACAATACAATCTATTAGAGCGTAAAACCTAGAACAGCTATATATAACTTCCAGTGATAAAAGAAAAAACGCAAGCACTTATCAAAGCATAAGAGCAGCAGCTTAACATTTACAGACGGATGATAAGTAAGGACGACGACAAAGCGGACAGATAATGTGCCAGGTTCGAATGTTGTTAGGAACAGGAGAACAATTTATTTTACAGGGCTTATTTGTTTTTATTTAAAGAGGGGCAATCAGGTTTTTTTTTCCCAAAAGGGGGCAATGACGGTTTTGGAGCCCGGATTTTGGGTCAAACAGGGTCAAGGTTTGAGCCTTTTGGCCTCACATACATACCCATTTTTCATCTTAGTATCCCCCCCCCCCCAGGAAAGTTGTGGGCAGTGTTTGTTGTGTTAAGCGACTGTCTTTCAGCAATTCGAATTTATTTCAGATGTATTCAGGTGTTTTGTCATTAAGGGCCTTATACAACAGCATATATAGTTTGAGGCATTTTACTTGTTTAGGAAATATAGAGGTTACAAATCAATTAACTTGCAAAGAGATATACAAAAACATAGAAGGAACAGACAGCAGGACAGTTAGCTAATTATTTGCACAGTTTCAGTGACTCAGCACTCAACTTTAAAGTGTATATTGCATTTATAGGTTCCCTGCTTAAGCAGAGGTCTCTGGATAATAAGGAATGAGAGATGGCTGCTATCATGGAAATTTCTAGGCTTTTTCTAACTAAGATTAAGTATGAACACAGTAAATAAGCCATTTTGTCAGTTACACATGCATCAATAGAGCAGTAGACGTGAGCTGCTTTCACAAACCTTTTGTTATTTAAAACAGATAGCCATTGTTCTAGCTGCATGCACAACATAATCAAAATGGCCTATGTTGTTTGAACAGAGTTACTAAAGTGAAAATAATGGGTTTTTCATGCCATTGTGTAATACTGCAAACAAAATATTACCCAAAGTGCTGGTTAACATACCATATTTGATGTCAAAAGCAATATTACTCTGCTACATTTCCAAGGGATAATGTTTCAGGTTTGCTAATAAATTTGCTTGTATTGGTTCTACAGTGTTCATCTCTGTATAAGAGCCTGTAATTACTTTATGAAAGTCTGGCATTTAAAGTCAACTGGAAGTAAGATACCTGTAAAAATGCGTTTGTGTGGCAAATTATAAATTACCTCATTTGCTTTAATTGACTAAAATTTGAAATTTATCACATGACTGTAATTCAGGAAAATGTTAAAGGGGCTGTGTCATGGTGATCAACAGTTATTTTCATCAATTTTTATATGAAGTGACGAACCTCAAGCACATCTGCATGTGGGATGGTTGAAATCAAAGCAAATGACCAACATTAACTGCATTATAGTGCAATCTTCAAGGAAAATATATTGCATATCATATCATATGATTTCAATCAAGCATTGAGGGAAGAGTCTTTTAACTATTTTTCAAAAACTCATGAATAATTAATGAGCATTTTGTCCAATCAGATGAAGCAAATCAGTCACGTGCATGCTCCTTTATACCTGATAAAATCTCATCATTCTAAAAGGCCTGCGGAGGGAGTTCAATTCTGTCCCAGAGGGAAATGGGGTTAATGATTGAGACAATGGAATTTCTATTGATGTTTCAGCTTTCTCATTGAATTGCTAATTAGGATGAACGTTTTATATAAAGAATACTAATGAACATGAAATTTTATATAAAGTTTCATCCTAATTAAGAATTCACTGATGAAGACCCAAAGATAGCAAAAAGTACACAGAACATAAGGTACCTATAGATAATAAATTTTGCACTAAATTTACTAATATCAGCAGACTACCGAGATACACAGATAATATTTTTTAAATGAAGTTATCCAACTACCATTACTTGTTTACCGAGCCACTGTTTAGTTCCAATTATTAAACCAAACTCAGAGCCGTAAAATAATAAAAACGTGCATTAAACTTACATATTTTGTGCCGGAGTCAAAAATTTAGTCTGCCGTCATGTCAGTCACATCGCTTTCCAAGTCTTGAACTTTATCGAGGTAAACCACGACACCAAATCCTTCAAGTGCAGGTTCTTCTTGCATTGCGAAACGCCGCTTCAAACAACATATATAGTATGGTAATTTCTTCATGTCATTCCCTTGAGATGTTCGTAATTGCAGGCGGTGATTACTCAAATATTTTGCATGGCGTTGTGAATACAAAGGTTCATTAAGTAACCATTCCCTTGAGATGTGCGTCTTTCTTTCATTGCATTCTTAAAGCATTTTTGAAGCCATTTAAAACACTCACAGCACGTGTTTTATCAAGTCTAAAAATTCTCGGCCTTCGCCCTCGAATTTTTAAACTTGATAAAACACTGCTGTTCGTGTTTTAAACAGTACGTAGCCAATTAACTGCCACCAATCGAACATAATGTATCTATAAATGTGCAGCACCATGATATAGTCCCTTATACATTTTAGGTGTTAGTCCCATCATCTGGTTGCCATCCTCACCAGACCTTGTGCTTGTCAAGCATGGCACTCCTGTAAAGATACAGTGCACATACTGCCTGACGGCATTCATACCCAGCACTGTGCAGTGGTATAAAGATGGCAGCCCCCTCACTACTGGCACAGACCATGTAGTATATGGTGACACTGTATCCATTCTAAAGACCCACCATACTATTGACGAAGGACTGTATGAATGCTCGGTTGTAACTCCTATGAACCACAGTACTTCTCGTTTAATCACACTCATTGTCAACAAAGGTAGGAAAACGTTTGTAGCAATAAAGCATTTGCATTTGACAAGCTTATTTTCTTTTAAAGTTAGGGACTGGTCATAAATTAGCAGGAGGGTGGGGGTGGGGAGAGAAAAGGGGAGGGTCATAATTTTTTGAACCCCACAAAATGAAGGGTTATAAAAAAAATAGGCCATTGAAAAAGGGGGAAGGGACATAATATTTCGAGTTTTTAATTTCCTTTAATTACCTTTCAAAGGACCATTGCTGAATAAATAGCCTTACTATACAGCCATAGTTGACAGAGGTTAAACTTCAATTATTTGTAAGAAACTTTTTTGAAAATAGCTATTCCAGGTTATTCATTCCAGTGTCCATTCAGAATATTTATACACTGTAAGTAATAGATACAGAATGAGTGGCCGTGCTTGAAAGCTGAAAGCGAGTTTGTAAATCCCATAAAGCACCAACACAAATTCTGTATTTGACTTATCAAACGTCTAGATGTAGAGTCACGTTTTCAGTTATCTTAGCGATACGACTTATTTTGGCCGAGAAAATCGAAGCAAAAGTTTATGTAAATGAGGACGAAATCTGTATCAGATTTTCATATCACTTATTGCTCAGTGATTTCCTTTGTTTTGCTTCATGAATTATTAATGAGTTTGATAAGAAGTCCTCATGATCTAGTTCAAAATACATCTTTAAAAACACTCATCGGTACCAAATGCCGCCAATCATCACTAGATGTATTCATTAACCCAACTGTTTGTTTCGTAGAAAACTTATTGATAACATCCGTTCTGGCCAGGAATGTTACAACCTCATCCACCCTGTTGTCATGGAAGTTACATGTGTATGGTATATTTGATGTTATAACAGTCAACATCAGAGTAAGGGAGCTGCACTCTGCCCACTGGGGCTACCACAGGCGACATGTTCTGTACAGTTCAGGATCAACTTTAATGGAGGATCTAAAGCCAAGCACTCAGTACATTGCAAATATCACAGCTGAGAATAGTGTGGGGTTTGTGGAGTCGAGATCTCTGGCGTTCTTTTCAACATCGGGAAACTCGACAGGTTAGCATCCCGGTTAGGGCCATAGGGCCCGCGAAATTAATCCGTTTTGGTACAGTACGACGTTGTAGTGCGGCATTGCAGTCATTTTAGTGTGAAAGACGAGCCATAATCTGTTCATAATTCTGTGATTTGGCTGTATAAAAAAAGGAAATTAAATACACCGTGGAAGCCATTTACATGGTACAGATAGTGGCACGGTATAACCGTACCGTATTAGGTTGCGTACATGTAGTTCTCACACTTGATGCAAGAGTGATGACATGAACAATCCGAAACTCCTAGACTTCTTATTCACGATCCGAAAACCAGCGAAAGTCATTAATAAACAGGTTCAGAACATTAGGCCTTCGATAATACGCTGTATGGATAAAGTAGGAGACTGTTCTTGTATTTGTCAACTAGATTTCCTAGTTTCCCCATGGGCTGTTATCGCAGTTCGGCCATCTTGGATAAAACAATAGTTTTGGCCCCGGTAGCCTCGCACTGGTTGGTTTCAGAACGAGTTTACCGGACGAAAACAGGTTTTTATTCTCCTGGGACTCAACATGGCCGCCGTGCGATAAAAGCCCATTGGAGAATGGAGGGTGTTGAAACTAGAATCATTCTATTACGTCATGAACTTCGCGGTTAAGCCTGGGTACTAGTAGTTACCCCCGCGTATTTTGGACCCCCCGCGTTGTGAACCTCGTGCTAATCTGACTCTTGCAAAATGAAGTAGTCTAGAACGAACAAGTAGTCATGTAATCGATTGAAATCGTGTCGGATTAAAACAAGAAGAACTCTGAGCCCACACCATTATTACTTATTATACAGTCAGGGTATGAGGGTGCGTCATTTGTTACACCCTTTTAGTTTCGAAAAGCGTTGCATTATTGATCCTCAGCGAGACTCGTTCCATATGTCAGCCGTGAAATATAGCATTTTCTGTTTTACTTTTATTTACTTTTATTCAACACTTATTCAAACATTGACCAAATATTGTTCATTCCCAGTCAAACTGTTTCAAAATTGGCTTAACATCGGTACGTTTAAAATGGCCTAAAACATTGTTGAAAGGTGTTGAAAGATATTGAAAGCATGTTGGAGAGTTTGACTTCGTTTAAAGGCCATTTCAATCGGTTTCAACAAATGTTATACCGATGTTGAAACCGTTTGAATTTTTGGGGCTTTATATATATTTTTTCAATGAGCTGTTAATATTTTTCACGTCTAATATTGTAATTCAGAGAATGCAGTTGCTATTTTACAGCGCTTTTCGTGTAGTTACGCGACCCAGGCGTTTTCGGTTTGAGTTTTGACAGCTATCAATCACAATGTTCTCATTGGATACAACGTTAGGGTGCGTTCGATTGACCGTATTCCGGAATAAGAATAGATGGAATAATCTCTGGAAATCACTAGTCCCGGCACATTTTGTACTATAAGCTACTAACGTTTGCTGAAATGTGATATTCAGGATACATTTAGTGTTCCAGTGACTAAAAAATCCCAAAACAAGCGATTTGTAGTGATAATTATGTGTATTCTTATTCCGGAATACGGTCAATCGAACGCACCCTTAATCGAGACGAGACGCAGACGAATTAGCCTGATTTTCAGACGGTACGAGGTGGTTCGCTCACTCGGACGATCTCGTACCGTCTGAAAATCGGACATTGTATAAATTAATTCACGTGAGCCCCCACGATGAGAGCTCTTGGGGCAAACGTAAAGCCCAAATATTGTTTAAATAAAAAATAAATAAAAAATTAAAAAATTAAAATCGGGCTACAGACAAATGGACCTTTTGCAGAAAATGCGATCACGATGTTAAAGCCAAGTAATAATAAAAAAAATCGCGTGCGAACGGGCGGTAACCCTACTATTTTCTACGATCTGCATGATTGGTTCTGGGAGCGGGTGGTAACCTATTTCCTACGATCTGATTGGTTCTGGGAGCGGGAGGTTATTTGCCGGCTTAGGGTCGGTCAACTGTGCCTTCTTACACACATCTCTCAGCCAGTAACAACTTTTTCCACCAAAATTTTAACTACAAGCTTGACATTCATGTAGAGACTCGCTTTGGGTGTTTATGAAATCTGCGGGGAATTTTTTTTCTTATGCTGTTGTATGTTTCATCCTATTCATGTATTACTCTTTACCAATCCAGATCACCACATTCCTGCTTTCCTTAGTCTTGACTACAATACAAGGAGATTACTCGGCCTTCTGTTTGGGAGCCTGGCCCTGTTGGTGACGTTTGGGTCCATGTACATGTGTTTTTCGTATCCCTTGTGTGCTACCAATCGGCGTCAGGGCTACGGACCACCGCAAGAACAAGATAACAGCCGCACACAGAAAGAAGATGAACACACGCACGACAACAGTGGCATGTGCGCACGCTGTAATACTACTTACTACTGCAACGCGTAAGTATTGGTGGTTGTGGTGAGGGCGCCAGATGGTGCTCGTGGTGACGATGGAGATGGTGGTGGTAATAGTGGTGGTGGTGAGGGAGATGGTGACAATGATGGCGGTGGTTGTAGTGAAGGAGATGGTGGTGGTAATAATGGTGGTGGTTGTAGTGAGGGAGATGGTGGTGGTAGTAATGGTGGTGGTTGTGGTGAGGGAGATGGTGGTGGTAGTAATGGTGGTGGTTGTAGTGAGGGAGATGGTGGTGGTAGTAATGGTTGTGGTGAGGGAGATGGTAGTGGTAGTAATGGTGGTGGTTGTAGTGAGGGAGATGGTAGTGGTAGTAATGGTGGTGGTTGTAGTGAGGGAGATGGTGGTGGTCAGGGAGATGGTGGTGGTTGTGGTCAGGGAGATGGTGGTGGTATTAATGGTGTAGAGTGGAGAGGAATCGCTCATTTCATTAATTCATGAAATGACCATATAAACTAACATAAATTAGCAGTGGTTTTAAAATGTACAAATTTGACAGCAATTGAGCGACGATGGTGGTTTAGTGTAGTGGTTGCGACGTTTAACTTACGAGTAGGCGGGAGCGGGGTTCGAGTTCCAGTTCGAGTTGACTGAACTGACTCTTTTAAATATTTAGGAGTGACAGTCAGTCAGAACATGAGTTGGTCAGAACACGTGGATAGAGTCAGTAATAAAGTCAATCAACGTATTGGCATCATCCGCCGGGTAAAGCATTTGCTGCCCTTGCATGTGCGGCTAACTCTCTATAAATCTCTTGTCCTTCCCTTACTTGACTATGCCGATATCGTCTGGGAGATAAGAATAATACCGTCCTCATGGATCACCTTCAAGTTCTTCAGAATAATGCTGCTCGACTTATGCTCGACTTTCCCTCAAGCTCTTCTGCATCTCAAGTACTCGAACTATTAAACTGGAAACCACTGTACCTTCGACTGTGCTATCATCGCTGTATTACTATCTTCAAATGCTTAAATAGCATGGTGGACTTCAACTTTAAATTAAAGAAGAATCACGACTTTCATACATATAATACACGCCGTCAGCACAATCTACATTTACCATTCGCACATAGGAATTGGGACAGCAGAAGTTTACCTACCGTGCACTATTAGACTGGAACTCTTTAGACTCTGAAGTTATACAATCAACTACATTATCAATTTTTAAATCTTACTGGCACATAACTTAATTTCATAATAATCCTTGTACTATTTCTATTTTATTTCAACCATTTATCTTTTCTGTTTTCCATATATTAGTGAAATATATATTTTTAATACAGGACCTCCCTGAAAATCACAAATTGTGAGTGGAGCTTTCCTGTCAAAATATTATTATTATTATTATTATTAAAATCTCTCAAATTTTTTAGACCGGTTAGGGTATTTTTATTTTTCAGGGTAGGATTTTAGTTAGTTTATATTGTCATTTCATTAATTAATTAAGTGAGTGATTCCTCTCCTTATAGGAGCTTGTGTAATGGTGGTGGTTGTGGTAAGGGAGATTGTGGCAATAATGATGGTGGTGGTTGTAGTGAGGGAGATGGTGGTGGTAGTAATGTTGGTCGTTGTGGTGAGGGAAATGGTGGTGGTTGTGGTGAGGGAAATGGTGGTGGTAGTAATTGTGGTGGTGGTAAAGATGGTGGTTGTGGTTATGGAGATAGTAATGTGATGGTAAGTGGTGAGGGATATGGTAATTATAGTATTGTGATAATAATGGTGACTATTAACTGTGTATCAGCCGAGTGGATCTTCTATCTCCAAAGATTGATGGGAAGGGAAAATTGTAAGTTTACCTAAAGATATGTTCGGTTTTGCGATGTTCCGTTTGAACAAGGCTTGAAGTTTTACAGCCGTTTGAATAAATGACGGACACTGGCCCGCGAATCCTAATAGACCACTATATAAACTTGAACAATTTGACATTGGCTGTGCTTTTTGGTTATTTGTAGCTTGTCGAGACATGAAAACGGCTTGTATAAATACGTGCTTATTGGCGTTACTCTGGTAGCAACGCGCCCGTAAGTCAAGTCACCAACTTCCTGTTACCATAACTGAGCACTAACTTGTGTACCATGTCGACAGGGCATTCAAATACGAAGACGATGAAGACGATCTAGTACTTAACATTGTATGATGAGGCGAACGTTCACTTCTTACACAAGTCATGTACATCACTGCTAAATCCCTAACAATAACTTGGAGAGGTCTAACAAAACTGGATTCAGGAGCTGACTGGTCACATTACTTTAGTTTTGTATCTTTCTGGTATACAAGCGGTCAACATTTTCTTCTGTTGTTTCCCCACAATCTTGTGTTACTCCACCTTGTGCTTGTATGATACTGTTTCATTGTACTACTCTACCCCGCTGTTGATCAAATAAATACTCTTAAAACCTGGAAGTTTGTATTATTTATTAGTAGAAATCGTGATAGAACACTAGTTGGTTGGCTAAGCTACTTAGGGACCGGCCATTTATTGGGGGGGGGGGGGGGGGGGGGGGGGGGGGGGGGTGGGGGGTGGGGGTGGGGTGGGCTGGTGCATTTTCATTTTCCTTAACATAATTTAAGTGGCCCTGCTCATGTCACTGCATAAAGTAATGTGGCCCCCCAAGAGAGTGCACATGAAATGACATGACCCACCCTAAATCACAATAACATTTATAATAGAGTGAAGGACTGTTATACACCAGATTTTGTTGTTTTGTTATATCATTTTTGATAATAAATTTGATTGTGGTTGATCCCTTCAGGACTGTTTTCTTTAGTAGAAAGGAAAATGGAATGCACAAAATTACATGGCCCCTCAGAAATGGTTGCAGAATTTTGTGCAGCCCCCCATTATTTGGTGTACAAAAAGGTATGACCCCCTCCCCATTTGCACCAGCCCACCCCTCCCCCCCCCCCCCCCCCCCCCCCCCCTCTAATAAATGGCCGGTCCCTTACTATCTATTCTGTAGCGAAAAAGCCGAATTTAAAAAGCAAAACAATGGCTGCCAAGTCGTCAACATGTCACAATAATATTCTTGTTTCAGTTTAAGATTGAACTACTAGTTGGTTTCTACTAAAACAATTAGACTACTCGCTCAGTTTCTATGGCTGAAGCCGATAGAAACTTTGAGCTCAGTCTAATTTTTAAAAAGTACTGCGAAGTGGCGGACCAAATGCGCATACGAAAATGTTGTGGTCGTGAACTATTGCGGCTGAGCGAGGCAGCGACACTGGCCGTTTTCACACTTGAAGACGGACAAATCGTCTGGACGTAAAAGTCATCTTTGACGGACAAGTCGTCTGGTGTGAAAACGGGACGGACAAAATTTTGGACGTACAAGTCGTCTGATTTTGTCCGTCGATTTGTTAGTCTATAAAGACGATTTTTGGAAGTCGATTTGTTCGTCTAGGCGGAAAAGTCGTCCAAAGTCCGACTTAAATTCACACCAGACGAACAAATGGTTGCATTTTGTTCGCAGTACACTCTCGGGGGAATGGAACTAGCAAAGGAGTGACGGATTATGGGTAATAATCAAGATGGCGGGAGGTAAGAGAGACGAATACGAACAAGCGGAGAAACAAGTCGTGGTCTGAACCTGAACTACTTAAGTTTGCCGGTATTTTGGCATCAAATGACACAACCATGGGGCCTTACTTTAGAAACTGGCTCTAAAGAAAAGCTCAAACACAAGAAAGGTAACCACGCTAGTGTAATGGCCGTGTTAGTGCCAGGCCACTTGCGTCCGTAAAGATTTGAATTTACGATGACCAACACAAGGTGAGTTGTCTGTCTAGAATTCACATTAGACGAACAAGTCGTCAGATGACTTGTCCGTCCAGACGATTTGTCCGTCTTCTAGTGTGAAAACGGCCACTAATTGTGTTCACAGATCTAGATTTGGATGTTGTCGATCGGTTTGGATGATTTTGAGCCCTCCAGTATCAGAAGACAATGTGTGAATGGAATGAGCCCGCCACGCATGAGCTGTTCGGCCGAACCTGGAACTGCCAAAGCTCAGCGCACTTACTGATGCAGTGAAGAGGAAAACGGTAAGAAACTCTTGTTATTTTCTCAGCCAAACAGGTCAAGTGCACCTTTATTTGTTTGTGAAGTATTCATCAGGGTGACGAACGTTTTAGTGACGTTTCAAGAGGAAGGCAATGTGTTTTGATGTGCTTGTCGGCGTTATTAGGCCAGATAAAAAAAATTACTTGTTTAGCGTCCACCCGTTTAAATTTTTCCAGGTAGGGAGGGAGGTGTTTTTTTTTATTATTATTATATGTGAAGCCTATTTTGTCTTGACTAGACATTATTCACTCACCTCGTGTTCATGACCTCGTGTTGTAGAAACAAAATGGCGTCGATGTTAAAATATTTAATGCGCCGGCGCATATTTTAAGTGGTACATGTAGGGGTCTGGGTACAAGAATTGGTGTTTGCGGGCGCATTTACACTTTCTAAAGTTTTTTATGAAAAATAAAAAATAAAATAAATTAGAGGTCGGGGACATTTCTCAGGTCGGGCGGGGACGCTAAACAAGCAATTTTTTTTATCTGGCCTTATGTGGGCCATTATTTCCAGTTTACCTGTGGACTTCGAGGAAGATCGCGCGGCCTAAACAATTACATTCTAAAGAAATAATACATACTAATTTCCTCTATTTTTCCATTCACTACATTTGTACATTCTAAAGGTGATGTTACACGAGACAATTTTTAGCGACGATTTTAGTCAACATAGTGTAACATGGCGCTCTGGACGATTTTTAACGCAATCTTCGTTGCGGCAACATGTAAGTTTTGAATTACCTTCAAAAACCTGCAACATTGTTGCCCGAATTTTGTTGGAGTTGCTCGTGTAACACCCTCGCCGTTGACTTTTCGCGCAACGTCGTCCCAGAAACCTGTTCGCTACGCTCACGGAAACGAGGCTAAAGACCACTCGTCAGCCATGTTTTTAAACGAGGGTGTCGGAGTAGGAGCCTAGGTGCTAGCTAGATGTTGCGCTAAAAATAGTCCCGTGTAACATACCCGTTGCCGCAACAATGTTGCGCTAAGAGTTGTCTCTTGTAACATGCATTAAAAATCGTCTCGTGTAACATCACCTTAAAACTACAATTCCTCTACCA
The DNA here is from genome assembly GCA_030867875.1 of Actinernus sp. WN-2022. NCBI lineage: Eukaryota > Metazoa > Cnidaria > Anthozoa > Actiniaria > Actinernidae > Actinernus > Actinernus sp. WN-2022. Next base: position 19,840,328 of record JAOWCC010000064.1, on the reverse strand, counting down.
ACAATTCGGCAGCATTTCACTTGCCATTGGTAACTCCTAGTATAACAATAGTGTCTGTCGAGGGACTATTATACAAATAGACTGTCCGTCGAACTATCGGCTGATAGTTGCCCACGGAAATGTGATGTTCTTAAAACAAACAAGCCCGAGAACGAAGTTCGAAGGCCTATATGCTAGTTGTAAGAACATGAAACTATCATACAAATAGAGCGTGTCCGTCGAGGAACTATCGGCTGATAGTTGCCCGCGGAAATTTGATCAGTGTTCTTAAAACAATTAAGAACATCAAATTTCCAATAGTTGATAGTTCCGAGACAAACACACTATTTGTCGTTATTGTTCATCACAGAATTGTCAGCTTCCGCTCTCAGCGGGCACTATTATACAAATAGACTGTGTCCGTCGAGGAATTATCGGCTGATAGTTGCCCGCGGAAATTTCATGTTCTTAAAACTAGCATATAAGTTTAAAACTAGCATATGAAATTTCCGCGGGCAACTATCAGCCGATAGTTCCTCGACGGACACACTCTATTTGTATAATAGTTTGCCTCCGCGGATGACAACTATCACGTCACGTGATCGCTTTTGACCAATGAGTGCGCGCCAAAATTTTGTGGTTTACTACAACGCCTGATAGTTTGCCTCCGCGGACTACAACTATCACGTTACATGATCGCTTTTAGCCAATGAGCGCGCGACAAAATTTTGTGTTGAACTATAGCGCCTGATAGTTTGCATCCGCGGACGACAACTACACGTCACGTGATCGTTTTTGGCCAATGAGCGCGCGCCAACATTTTGTGGTGAACTACAACGCCTGATAGTTTTCCTCCGTGAACTATAACGGCTGATAGTGCCAAGTGGTGGACAAATAAGAGCGCGCGGAAATGCTGTGGTAAACGCCCGATTTGCATCCGCGGACGTGTTCAATTCATCAATCAGAATCGGAGAGAATTTTGAAGGTATACAGTCAGCACATTCCCAGATCAGGTTATTTTTAGGACATCCGAGATAAAAATATTCCATATCCCCGAGCGAAAGACCGATGAAATGACTTTGTTTTTCACAAACATCTCTTAAATCATTAGGATGCAATGTTTGCCTTCAAATTACTGTTCACAAGGCTTTTCATTGTTTTTTCCCCGCGGTAATGTGATTCTAAAAATAGCCTGATCTTTAGACCATTTCACTTGTTTCAGCTTGCCTGTTTGTTGCCCCATTTCAGACCACGTGATAGTTCTCCAGAGGATTCAGTGCTATTTTCCAACTATAGAAATTGGTACAATTCTTGGGATACAGAAAAACAAAAAAAGCATTACTAAAGAAAAGTTATGGTCTGAAATGGGACAACAAACGGGCAAGCTAATAATTCTGGTGCCGCCCATTTACCTGAATTTAAGGAGACTCCAACAGACTTCATTCTTTTCTCATTTATTGAAACCACTGCAACCAACACGTTCGCCTCTAACAAAACACCCCCTAGTACAACTGACAATTTTCATTTTTTTATTTTTACTATATTTGTTTTCATCTGGATAAAAATAATTTCGTGAACAAATGAAACTCTAGAAAATTATTTACACCGGCATTTTTTTTCTCCTGTGACCCGAATCACTGGTAACACTTGTTTAGCGATGGACAAATCATCAATCCGAACAATAGTCCAGTTTAACCTAACCCTGCGTACATGCGTCTGTAGCCATTGCATTCAACGGTAATTTTCGAATACGAAACTGGACTATTCAAATGACTTCTTTCCAATAAAGTACTAGTCCCGACGCCATCAGACACCCTCCACACCTCGCCCCCTGAAGTTGAAACCTATACACTGATGCTGATACAACAGGGGGGAGGGGTAGGGGTAGGGCTAATAGTACCTCTAGGTCTATTGCACGAGATTGTTCAGGAATTAAAAGTACCCCTCAACCCCAAATTTTATTATTTTCAAAGAGGTATTCTGGGAAAAAAAATTGAATTTAAGCAAACCTGAACGCATTTAGCTTCGTTCATCGATCATTACCTGGTTTGTTCTTCGTTGATCTTTTTTTTTTCTCCGAGAGCATTTCTAACACGAGAATTAACACTAAATCAAACGACAGTTTTGTAACCGGGACCACTTAGGGCGCGTTCTAATGGGACATATTCCGGCTCAAATACGATCTTGCAGATATTCGTCTCCCAAAATGTAGAAAGCAGTTGCCACTAATGGGACATATTGCGGCTCAAATAAGATCTTGCAGATATTCGTCTCCCAAAATGTAGAAAGCAGTTGCCACTTTAATACATCATTTGGGAATTATCGTTTTCTTTGATAATATAAGCAACACTGTTTTATTGCTGTATTCCTTCGACTTCAGAACTAGTTCGCCAATTGTTTTCACTTTCACCGGATCGAAATACTATTGTCTTGTACTCTCGACACTCATTGGCTCAAGTAACCGTAAGTTGGATTGCTTTGTTTTCGTTCTGCAATGTGATTGGTTCTCGTTATCCAAGTAGCCCCGGTTACAGGAGCGCAGAGTGCAAACCACACGTCCTTCTAGTTCACGTATGAAGTCTCTGCTTATTTCCACTACAAATAGCCGCTATACAATGCATGACCTAGGAAGCCTCATCTGTTCGCCAAGCATTGTTGATCTTGATTGAACACAGGATCGAGGCAAACTGACGTAGCTGGCGCCTCTAGCTCGCAGGTTGTAAACTTGAACTCTACGGCGACGTTACGACGGTGAGTTAGGACTTGCGCTTGCCTCTTCTCCGCCCTCGTGACTCGCATTGATGTACTCCGCATCAAAACTGCTCAAATCGATAAAAACCTGAAACAGGAACGTGAGAGATTTAGGATTGCTGCACATCAAAACGTAAAAAGTCTTAAAGGGTGAAGGTGTTGCGCATGTCTGGAGTCTATGTACGATTGGTATGGCTATTAGATATCCCTGTTAAAGTGCCTATCACCCTTTTGCAATTTTGATAGCTTATGAACCTCGGTTTTAGTTTAGTTTAAAGTGAATACTTTATGTTCTACGCTCGTTTGAAATCGTGTAAATGTGACCATTCCTGACCCATGACCGCGTAAGTAAAAGCCTGGGTCGACGTCATCTCATTAATGCATTATTCTCCATGGCGCCTTTTTATCACAACAACATCGATGCATTGTTAGTAAAGAAAGAAGTAATTTTAGTCAACATGTTAGGTATTTCTTCAAATGATTGCAAAGCCGGATTAATTATATGACGTCAAGATGACGTCTACCCAGGTTTCGACCCAGGCTTTTACTTACGCGGTCATGGGTCAGGAAAGGTCACATTTACACGATTTCAAACAAGCGTAGAACATAAAGTATTCAATTTAAACCAAAACTTTCTTCACAGAAGTACTCAAAACTTTTCGGAGGTTCATAAGCTATCAAAATTGCAAAAGGGTGATAGGCACTTTAAATATCCCGCTCTTTCAATGCTTGAATGAAATGCTTGCAATATTTTTCTTGAAAACTGTCTATACTGGTCAATACACAGTTTGTTAATATATTTTCCGCTGGTATCTACGTAGTAATTACAGATTATTGTACTTACAACAAGTTAGTATTGGTCAGTTAATATACACGCCTTAGGCGTGCTCTGTTGGCGAGTTATTATTGGTCGCTCACTTGTACTTATATAACAAGTCCACCCACCCACTTTAGCATTAGATCAGTGGTTAATATGTGGTTATCTTTGATACTGCTTTGGATCTCATAGACCGTACAGAATTTGGTGCAAGCAGCAAGCGTTGTTACAGATGCCAGCGTAACGGCCACTGGGCTAAAGATTGCAGAGCAGCATGGCCAGTCCGAATTCTGGAGGCTCCTTCTATCCTAAGTACGGATCCGGAGGAAAAGCTACGCCAGGATTCCCTTCAAAATGAAGGGAGTACAGCCGATTGTTTCCTCGAGGATACAGTAAAAAACCCGCGTATAAGAACCTATTAGTTGAAGTAAATAGTTGAATTGTAAAATATTTCTTAATTTGAGTGCTGCGTCTGAGTTTATATTTCCGATATGCTAATGATGTGACGACATGAGGATCATTTATTATACAAAAATGTGCTTGCAGAAATATACATTGTTCTATTATATTTGGGCCTTAAGTAATGGTTAGAACTGGAGCAAGATCTATTGTTCCGCGGCAATGAATGTGATTTCACTAATCCCACATAGAAAATGGTTCAATGTTTTATAAAGATATGATCTCTTGACTAGTGGTATTAATGTTCTCAAATTAGAATGCATGAAATTGCTCGTTGTTTATATGTTTTTGATTCCAAAACAAATTCAGCCAATAGAAAGACACTAAAACAAAAGCGGAGATATTATAAAATATTTCAATGTTCCCCACATAGGATTTATTTCTCTCTATTTACATATTCTCCGCTTCAATCATTTTCTTTAAAAAAATATTGTGAAATCAGAATTCTTTCCTCTAACCCTAACCCTTTGGCCTGTTATTTCCAGAAAGTTTCTTAGGTTTATCATAAGACATTTACAGCAAAAGATGTTTAGAACACGGCAGAAATAAGAATTCATTGTTTGGATCAACAGATTCTTCGGTCAAATGTTAGCATTGAGAGTTGATTTCGCCAGAACATAGTAAGACAGTATAAAGATAATTAATGAATATGGGAACTGGATGATATAGGGATGGTTATGCGTCATCCCACAGTGAGATCTCGCAGAAGGAAATGGTGGCGGTCAATGGAGCAACCGTAACGAAAAATATAAGAACTGAAGTTTGGAGGAAACGAATAGTTATAATGTCATTTGAGATGAGTGAAAATATAAATTATTTTTGTTTATAACAACTCGGAACATGTTCTAGCCTGCGAAACAGGCCCTTAGTGTTATTTCAACGCAAAGGAAGTGATAAAATAATTTGGCCGCGTGCTCGCTTCGCTCGCAAGAACTACTTTCTGGGGTCTCTTCTCAAAGCGCCTGTTCCTGCAGGCTAAACATGTTCTGGCATGTGTACTTTAAAGTGCATATGAGCCTTCGTGCAATTTTCATAGCTATGAACCTCTGGAAAGTTTTGAGTACCCCTGCGAAGAAATTTTTGGTTTACAGAGAATACTCTATCTTCTACGCTTGTTTGAAATCGTGGAAACGTGACCTTTCCTGACCCATGACCGCGTAAGTAAAAGCCTGGGTCGATACCTCGGTCGACGTCATTAATTAATTCAACTTTGCAACAATTTGAATAAAAACTTACAATTTTCACTAATATGACTTTTTCCTTTACTAACAGCTCATAAACTGTGTATATTATCTAAAAATCGATATTGTTGTGATAGAAAGGTGTCATGGAGAGTAATGCATTAATGAGATGACGTCGACCGAGGTATCGACCCAGGCTTTTACTTACGATGTTGGACATTTTAGCTGTGAAAACTGAAAGACTAAATCACCATCCAGCCAATCAGAAAGGGGGAAGACAAAAGATATTTGAATCACAAATTTGAGAACTTTCCCGATTTAGTTTGATCACAACTAAATTGAAACATCAAAACATTTCGAACGATAATGTTTATTTCGATGGCTTTCCATTGAATGTACCAACGAAATTACGAGAAAGCATAATAGAAAGTTAACACCTTTTTACATTCCTTGCCGTTCAGTGCTCCTGTTCTTAGCCGCAGTATTACTTAATCCTCACATGCAAGATCTACCGCTAGATTTTCTCTGACATATTGCTATTTTCGACGGGTTTATCGAACGCAATCACCAAATTACTCTTCGACGCTCAGTTGAAAACCGTTCTAACATAACAAGTATGTAAATTAGTTGTTTTAACTCACTTGAGGCTTGAGCTTTAACGGAACAGACTACTTTCAATAGTTTAACTAAAATATTTTACAAATACCTTTTCCGCTGCTATCATTCGGTTGAGAGTTCTACACAATATGGAGAATGTCGGCCTGTCAGACGGGTTCAGCTGCCAGCACTCCCATATGACAGAGTACCTGGAAACCAATAGAGTGTCATATGTCACAACGCATCCTCGCTCAAGAATAGACCCTTTCCACGATTTCTTTGAACTTTTGATATATACGTCTAACAGCAAAACCGTCGATACTGCTGAAAAGAGCACTAGTCCTCGAGGTTAGTCAAAATCCTAAATTTGAGAGATATATCTTGAATAGGAGCAAAGTTATAGGCCCGCAAACTCGGAAAATTTCGGAGAATTATACAGACGTTTGTATGGAAATTTTGATTGGGGGCAAGTTTGTGCCCCCCAATCAAAAGTTCCATGCAAACGTCTGTAAAATTTTCCGAAATTTTCCGAGTTTGCTCCTATTCAAATTTTGGATTTTGACTAACCTCGAGGTGCTCTTTTCAGCAGTATCGACGGTTTTACTGTTGTACGTATATATCAAAAGAAACCGTGGAAGGGTCTAATACCAATAATCCGTAAATGGCAAACACGCTTGAAATAACGATTATTGTTAATTCTGACAAATCCTAACCCTAACCATCGGACGAGTTCACGGGTAAACGACGGGTTCTCACTCGCCAAGAGCTAGGATTCACACATAACAAGAACAGAAGGTAAACGAGAGAAATTTTATTAGCGCTCCAACTCGACTCGAACCCGTTTGCGTGTAGTGCTTGGTAGTACAGATGTCATGACTACACTAAGCGCGTCTACCGCCGTTAGGAATTTAACAAATGTTTATCTTTATCCTTGACTGGTTTTAAGAATGTCATTGTTTAATTTGCGTTCTAGAATTAGCGATTACTGATAATTGAAGAGCAACAACTTACTGATTATTGGTCATTCTAGAGCGAGGATATGTTGGTTGCAACGCATGTCAGCCCCTGCTGAATAACAATCTCGTACCCAGACCCCATTTACTGAATAACGTGACGCGCGTAGACTAGGGACGACTGCAGCGTATACAAAAATGGCGGAAATTTCAAAAATTAGCAAGTACCTTTGTTTCCCAAAGGATAAGAGTTTTGCTGGAAGGATAAGATTCAAATACACAGACCATTTCCTCCAGAAACTGAGAAACAACATGTTTTGGACAATGTAGTTAGGTTTTGGCCACTGGGATAAAATTGCCTTCAAACACCAAACACACAGTACGGTAAAATTCATGCATCAGCTCGCGCATGCGCCATAGTTATTCAGCTCTGCCACTGAGTTGAACCTCTACTGGTAAAGTGTATATATATATGGCAATGTTATCATTAATATTGATTCTAAATCAACTGAATAGTTGAATATAAGAATATTTCTCGATTTGAGTGTTGCGTCCATGAGCCAGAGGTTTATATTATAGATTTTACCAAATATTTTGTCAAAATCAGAAAACGGTTTCATTCAAAAGGAAAAAGAAATGGCATTAAATTCCCGAATCACGTCAAATTTACATCACACAGCATATTGGAAATAGAATCCTATATAAGTCATAGACGCAACACTTAAATTATGAAATATTATACTATTCAAAATGCCATGCTCTTTGTCATTTGAATCTCTGGGGATTGAGTGAAAACCAGCAATAAACAAGTCGCTATTTTACGAATTTACTTACAGTTCTTCAGAGCAGTAGGGTGGCCTGGGCATACGGTAGCCTATATGGAGGTTACTGATGAGCTGGTCTCGAAGCATACCAGGATACGGCTTGGCTCCTGTGGCAAGTGACAACAGATTTTAAAATTATCATTATCAAAATCATTAATAATTCATGAAGGAAAAACAAAGGAAATCAATGTGCGATTTGTGATCCGTATTCGTTCTAATTTGCATAAACTTTTGCTTCGATTTTCTCGGCCAAAATAGGTCTTATCGCCAAAATAACTGGGAAACACGACTCTACACACCTAGACGTTTGATAAGCCATATACAGAATTTGTGTCCGTGCTTTATCGGATTTACAAACTATCGCTTCCAGCTCGAGTTTGTAAATCCCACTGCGACTTACATTCATAACATAGGGGCATGATTACTGAAATCTGATTGGCTAACGAGCAGGGCTTTTTTTCTTAATCAAGGGCCTGATTGCTGGTGTCTGATTGGAAGTTAGTTGCTTAGCAACAGGTTTCGCGCTGGTCAAAGTTTGTAGACCAATTTCTGTCGCCTTCACAGTTGAAAAGTCACGTGATTAGGGCCGTACGTGTTTGACGTGTGGGCCGGAAAAAGTCGTCCGACCCTGCTCGAATTTTTTTTTTTTTTGTCGTTTGAAAGTGGTCATATAATAATAATACAAACGCATTGACTGAGTTAGGTCGGATCGGGCAATTTTTTTTTTTGGGCCCCAGTTCAGATCAATGAGGAACTTTACCATGAGGCCTTGCGCGCCCAATCAAAGATGGCGGACTTGGGGAATGGAAATTGTTCTCGGGGTGGTGCTAGTAAAATTTTGACAACTGCGTTGACGTAATTCAAGAAACCACGTGATGTTGCCATAATAAAGGGAGGAGTGGGTCAGTAAGAAATAATACGCAGTGGGTGGCTGGCGGCAACTTTCATTTTCGCGGAAGATTACGAATTCGGCACCGGCTTTTGCGCGGATCGTGGGATTTTCAGTATTCTTTAATACTATTAAACCTGGATTTTTCTAACCGCTGGAGCCGAATAAGGGTTTGAAAAATCTCGACAACTCTTGTTTCCTGAACAGTGCAATTCAGTACTTTTTCAGACATTTTTGCGTAGTTTCCGGACATGTCATCAATCGAAAAGTTGAGAATTTTAAGTTTCCTAATTAAAAATTATACAAAAACATTAGGCTTTGTTATTATAATTTTGTTGGTTGTGCGATGCGATTATATATATCTCGGTATATACAGAGAGATGACAAGGGGATCTTCTCAAATATGAAAGGTAATAAATACCCCTAAGTGCTAATGTAAAATAAACAAATTTCCTTATGCAAGGCACAACGATCAACGCGCATTACTCTTTCGTGTTCGCCTTTCACGACTTTATCATTTACGCGAACTTGGCGAGACGTTTTCGCACGCTAAAAATAAAGGGAAGACACACCCGACTTCGGAAGAATGATAGAATCCCCAACAGGAACAAAGAATATTTTATAAAAAAAATTGTCGTGATATCATAATAAAATATATTATTTTTAATTTGTAAATTATATTATAATAAAAAGTCCTTTGTTTTAATTTGCACTCGCAGAACCCTTCCCCCCCCCCCCCCCCCCCCAAATTAGTTTCACCCATCCGTATTTACTTTGCCAATACATTGTGCAGAGTTATAAAACAACATTCATATATATGTATGTATTTGTTACATTTGTACCAGGTCAGAGAAAGGTACTAATTTATAATTTAAATTTCTTCAGGGAAATTATGGGTTATCCAACCATTTTTTTTTTGGGTGGTCATTTTCAATCAAAATATTGGAGGTGGGGTACTTGTGAATTTTACAGAATTAGGAATATATTTTGTGTATGGTTTTGGTATTCTTTATGAGGGTGGGGGAGGGAAAGTAGGGTTATGCAGGTTACATGTTTATAAAGACTACCCTTTCCTAGGTTATACTGATTTGTTTAATTTCCACCCCTTTCCTTAGAGTTGAAGTCTAGTATTTCTTTACAGTAACAATATTTGCAATAAATACAACAAAATGTACTTCTTTATTATCCAATACATGCAGGCTTGAACCCATTATTTGTGCCTGGCCAACAAGAGAATTAATGTACATTATTTCATGCCTTCCTTTATAAATATAATTAGCTATCCCATGGAGCTTTGAACTTTTCAGTTGTGATATTGGAAGTAAATTAAAGGCTGCATTGATTATGACTATACCACATACAGGGGGGCAGGTTATTTATTCAGATTATGTCATATTTTTATGACTCCCCCCAGAATAAACTGCTTATTTAAATAAATTTAGCAACCCCCGTCCATCCTTTCAAAAATCTAATACACCGCCGCCCCTAGCCCTCCCCCTAGTCCATTTCCATATGCAAACTAGCATTATTTAACAAGCATAATTTTACAGAACTGTCATTTCGGGCCGTGAAACTCGGTTTATTACTACAATATGTAGAAAAGCTAAGAATAAACCATAAAATTAACTGTTATTAACTACCACTACTTTGGTGTCTGTAAAAAGTATTTGTTGCTGCATGGTATATTTCCAAAACTACACAAGAATATATTGTCCTTTAATTGATATAAAACATTATCATTAATTCCTTACATCAGGCATTCCTAGCTGCATGCAACCTTAAGAAAAAGTGTTCTGGGGGGGGGGGGGGGGGGACTGGGAAGGTTTTTAGATTTTAGATTATTGCAAGTGCATTCTCCTGCATTTCTTAAGCTAGCTCTATTTAGTGCATTAATTAGCCATTCTGTGCACCTACCATTTTAAGTGTATATACGTAGGTCTTTGTTTGACATTAAACATTAAAAAAATTAACATTAATCCACCCAACCTTTCATAAATAAATTTTAAGATTCCCGCCCCTTCTAAAGCCTGTTAAAACAAATTGGGATCCCCTTAAAAATCACCTGCCCCCCTCCCCCTGTCAGGTATACATATTATAAATACAGCCTAAAGGAATAAAAAGAACCCTGTAATTCTTGGGTTCCAATTTTGTTACAATTGTTTTATCAGAAAACCTAACACAGAATTTTTCAAGTGTTTAGAAGCAGTATGAATTAATTAAGGCTATACCAATTATTTGTAATTGTTGCCATTTACATAAAGTTATATATATTAGCACACTAGTTGTTATATAAAAGCTAGCTCAGAATTATGCTTGTACATGCATTTTTATTTGCTTATGAAACACTCACATTTACAATAATTTTTGGCTGTGTTTAAAGTTTTTTTCTACAATAAACAGCTAGTGCACAACCTTCTGATTAATTAGTCAATTAAGCTTTAATAAATAATAGTGTTATCAGAGTATATAATTGATCATTATTATTTAACACAACTTTTAAATTTAAAATGCATGTAAGTGTGTGCTCAGTATATTATAATATGATTTATAAATGGGCAACATACATGCATGACTGGTCTACTACTGACACTTGAAAAATACTGTGTTTTAATAGTTAATATGTTTTCTGACAATTACAATATTACAGTATTACAGCTAGGGTTTTTTATTTCTTTAACCACCTAATTTACCTTTTACATGTACTTCAAATACCAATATCACAACTAGAAAAGTTCAAAAGCTCCAAGGGGTAGCTTATTTATGAAGGAAGTCATGAGGTCATGACTACATCCTCTTGTTGGCTGGCACAAAATAATGGGTTCAAGCCTGTGTTGGTTAATAATTAAAGTAAGTACATTTTATTATATTTATTGTAATTATATTGTTACTCAGTAAAGAAATGTGAGACTTCAACTAAGGAAAGGGGTTGAACTGAAACAAATCAGCATACCTAGGAAGGGATAGGGTAGGGTAGGGTTGTGATTAAGTGCAATTGTTAAAGTCACCCAAAATCAAAATACCCTAATACTCTTTCTCTACCAGGTACAAATGTAACAATGTATACATACCGTATTTACCCGTGTATAAGCCGCACCTGTAGATAAGCCGCACCCCAAGTTTTGAAGCTTGAATTTAGGTAGTATCGTCGTGTACCGTTTAACCAACTGCGTCATAAAATTCCCTTTGTTACCCACGTTCGCTATGAATAATTTGAGACTCAGAAATTTTATACGAACATCGGAATCGACACTTAGAAATTTTAGAACGATTATATGTTATCCTCACTATAAAAAAAATTACCGCCTGAACCGGGATTCGAACCCGGGCCGGTTAAGAATCAATGCAATGGCTTACCCACCACCAACCCAAACCCTAACCATTAGACCACGAGAGAATTCGCTGATTGGAGTCGTTCTTTTACTAGATTTATATCAACTTCATTAGTATGTTCATAAAATATTCTATTATAGTATAATATATACTATAATAGCGGTACGACAACCCACCGAGCGCGCGAGGTGTGATTCCCCACGGATCTCAACGGTACACGACGATACTACCTGAATTTAGGAAAAAAACTTTTTTTGAAAAATACGAAAAATAATTAGAAAATCCTTTGTCCGAGTTCATAAACGCTTGTACTTGATGCCAAACTTCTTCAAAAAAAGAATAATCTTTTGTTGGAGTTCATAAACACTCGTACTTGAAGCAAAACTTCATCAGATTGTCATAAATAAATAATCACAACTTTAATTCGATCGAATATGGTTCAACTTGCCTTGTCATTTCTTGTGTATATTTTAACCTGCAGTCTTTAAATCACTCCAGAATTCTTCCGCATTTATTCCTCAATTAACTAACAACAATTCCAAGGAACCGCTTTCCTTTAATCGCTAGAGCAAGAAATGTTTTCTGGCGAAACAATACTTGCACGAGTAGGTCTGAGGTCCACCATCTTGGATTTTCATTAACTAGTGCCAATCTCCCACGTGTAAAATTGTGAAGAATGCCTGGTTGTTTAGATGCATGCTTTGACAAGCGCTGCAAATCAGCATGTTTTGGAAGGTAAATAAGCTTAATCACGTTTAAATATTCACGAAATTCTAATATATTAGGTCTAAGGTAGGTCTTAGAAGAGTTTTTGCTTTAATTCTTTCAAATTGCGTTTTTTTTTCAATGATTATGCTTAAATTGCTATATTACACGATCTTTCTCTGTTATTTGTTTTACTTTTTCTTCTTCTTTCAGATGAAAACAAATGGTAATTTATGCGAATTTTTGATACCTTTTCTAGGTGTTCCCGTAGATAAGCCGCACCCCCGATTTTTAACGAAAATTTTGGGTGAAAAGGTGCGGCTTATACACGGGTAAATACGGTAGTACATATATATGATTTTTTTTATATAACACTGCATAAAGTATTGGAAAAGTAAAAAAAAATTATAAGAACTAAGGGGGGGGGGGGGGGGGTGCTATACTTTTTAAAATTATATTAATTATATTTAATATACAAATTAAAAATAATATTTTCTTATGAAATTACGACAAAATGTTTATAAAATATACTGTGTTCCTTTTTCCTTACGTAGGGAAATTCGTTTTTTTAACATTCACTTTGTTTTACCACTTATAATTAGGGTATTTATTACCTTTCATATTTGAGAAGATCCTATTGATCCCTCTGAAGAGAATGATCGCTTTGCACAATCGGGAAAAGAATCATAAGTAATTAAAGATTACAATTAAAGGTCTTACAATTTTTAATAAGGAAACTTAAAATGCTCACCTTTCATCAACTTGCAGCTTTTCAAATATATGTCCGGAAACTACGCAAAAATGTCTCAAAGGTATAAACAACGCTTACGAGCAAGTACTGAATTGCACTTTAAGTGTTGTCGAGATTTTTCAAACCCTTATTCGGCTCCGGCGGTTAAAAAAATCCAGGTTTAATAGTATTAAAGAATACTGAAAATCCCACGATCCCGCACAACGGCCGGTGCCGAATTCGTAATCTTCCGTGAAAATGAAACGCCGCCAGCCACCCACTGCGTATTATTTCTTACTGACCCACTCCTCCCTTTATTATGGCAACATCACGTGGTTTCTTGAATTACGTCAACGCAGTTGTCAAAATTTTACTAGCACCACCCCGAGAACAATTTCCATTCCCCAAGTCCGCCATCTTTGTCCGCCATCTTGGATTGGGCGCGCAAGGCTTCATGGTAAAGTTGCTTATTGATCTGAACTGGGGCCCAAAAAAAAAATTTGCTCGGCTCGGTGAGGAAATGTTTGGCTCTCGTTCATTTTGTGCGCTTGGTCCATACGTCACGTGACCTCGAGACAAATATTTTCCCGTGCGCTCCTCCCACTCAGTCAATAATTAAGTACCTAGTACGATTGGTGAAAATCAACAGATGTTTCTACATAAGCTGGGCAGCTAGTTCGCTCCCCGCTATATGTGAACTGAGTATGTCAGTATCTCGTCCTCGTAGCCTACTTGGGGTATTTTTTTGCTACTTTGTTTCGGATTGGGCTACCTGTGGCGCGCGGTCGCCACAGGTAGCCCAATCCGAAAATAAATTAGCCAAAAAATCACCCATAAGAGCCATAGCATGCTACTCCCCTCGCTGAAAGGACCTTTCCTTCGCTGCGAGTTTTTTTCCCGAGTTCTCCGATTTTCCTCTCTCAACAAAAACCAACCCAAATTCCAATTCGACCGAGGGTCCGAGCTATATAAAGACTAGACACGTAGATAAAACTGTTGTTCGGCGTCGGTTGTTGTTGTTATAAGTGTAAGCACCCCAGATATGTAAAGTTGTTTCACTTTTCAGAGAACTTAGGAAATAATTCGTGAGGGGAAATGTTGGGTGTTGGCTTCGTTAAGTCATAGACAGAAGGTGGACCCAAGGCGATCAAGTAACCTGAACCAACATGGACAAAAAACACTAAACAAATGATGACAAAATATACACACATAGCTTGCTTAACTACTCGCTACGCCGAAATAGTCTAAAATAGTATTACATCTCCCTTGGTCAATGCTTCCATGTAAATAAAATAATCTTTATAATACATAAGCTCGTGAAATATCATACCTAAAGTAACGATTTCCCACATAAGAATACCAAATGACCATCTGTTAGAAGAAGAAAATGAAAAGTGATTAATACATACAAGCTTTGTGTTAAACATTTAGACCCAATGTATTTAAACCCAATGTGAATGTAAGACCCTTTCTCTGACTTGTTTGCACAACGAATCATTCAGTGCCTCTCTAACGATCTTTTGGAGGCAAACATGAGACATCCAATGAGGTTTCAACAAAATTCAATGAGTTGTGGTACGAAAGCAAGGACTTTTCAAGGAGAAAACCTCGTAAACTGTCAAAATGCAAGGACTTTTCAAGGCCCGTGCGAACGATGTTAAACAAGAGGACACTCGGCCCAGTCCCAGGCCTTCCTGCCTTTCTGAGCGTGAAACGCAAGAACTGAGGCGAGCAAGTTGCTTCATGCCACAAACATCCATGATTTGGCCAAAACATGCCCTGATTTTAAAGAACCAGACAGTACCGCTCGAAACGAGCCACAGTATTGATTTACCCAACAATACAAAACCTTTACAATAACCTTTAGAACGAGCAGTACAAAATAATACAGGTCTAGAAGTGGTATGGGTATTACTCATTTGAAATGGCTGTTATTGTCGAATGATATTTTGAAATTTGACAACACAGAGCTAGCGGCGAAGAATTGACCTTCGTTCTATCTGTACGTAATGACAAAGAATACAAATATCGTTATTTTTCGGCAAATGGAAACAATTTAAACTATCAGTATACGCCATATTGGATTGCCGTTATCCAGTAAGCGTTCTAGGTACGAAGGGTTAGCTCTGTGACATCACACATATCCAACCAGGAACACCTGGGACTATAATGGTGCGAGCCGGTAACAAAACGTTGGTCGTGTGCTACTTGTCTGACCAGATTAAGGTACCTGATCAAACTGTAACAGATCATCGGATTTAAAAGAAACCAGAAGTCGTGCAGTGTAACGGCTCTGCTCCGTTGCCAGGAGTGATCCGTGAAACTTTGCCTTCGTGGTCGTCAGACGAAGTGATTACCGCTTGATATGAACAAGGTCTTGTTTAATGATAAGTTAACGGCACATGAAGAACATATCTGGCTCGTACTTACTGTGAATAGAAACTTAAAACCCGTCAAAAATCTATGCGGTTTCCTGGGGAAGGCTAACAACTGTTGTAACTTGTCCAACTGGCTCGCTCTCGCTGCTCACATCATCCCCGAACCTTGGTTACGAGGTGACGCCATAGCGTGGCGACAGAAGGTAAAAAACTAAGGCAGCCGGTGCCTTTACATGCAGTGTGCATGGTCAATGCCTACAGCGAAAACGAAATATTCCTGAAGGAAAGAGCCAATTCAGTCTCACATGGTAAACACATGGATGTTGTACGACGTGCAACATTTAGGGGGTTGATATATATTTAGAACATTTTAAGAGTCGAAAATTACCAGAAGTCACTTCCGGTGATACTAAGCTCTATGCCGCACCCACACGAACAGAATTTAGTGGTACCTTTTAGCCGCTATTTAAAAATATATCCGCGAGCACTCTCGCCACACTTTCTGATCGAAGTTAGTCTCCCGGAGGGAATACTACATAGTGTAACATGATTATCAGTCGGATATGCGGTCCAACCAAATTTCACAGATGTCTGACTAATTTTTAAACGGACTCGGGCATGATGTCCGTACACTAACATGGCTGAAGATAACTGTCAATTCGATCTTATTAGGAGTGAGCCGTCCGTCTCGGGAAACTTGTCCAGCCACATTTGTAATATGTCTGAACAAAATAAAGGTTTCGAAGGACACATGCCCTGCTGATTGAGAACAAAATTAGCCCTGATTTGATGTCATTTAATTATTACGAGCTACTTACATATCGCTCTCAATCGTCGTGATTCCCTTGAAGACTGACTCGTATGCCATCCAGCGCAATGGTAACTCCCCCTAATACAATAAACAACACGTCATCTAATTATGAAAGACAACTGATCTAATAGTGAATATTATTCGTCTTTTGGACACATGTAAAGTTCTACACCTTGCGTCCTTTAGTGGACTGAAATGTCAGGGCGAATTCCCTGTCATATATTTTATACAGTTATTCTGTTTTACCACTCAAAGGTGGACGGAAAACCTCGACAATCTTAAAGCCCCTCTATGGAGGTCTCCGGTAGTCTATACGATTTATAACGATTTGCAGTTCGATAACAATTTTACTTCCACAAAGGCAGCACCTTCTACTCAGTTATTTAAGACCCTGGGTGTTGGTGCGGCCTGGGTTTGAACTGGCCTCAACCTCCTGGGCCCGGTTGTACGAAGCAAGGGTAACTTTATCCCTAGGATAGCGCTAAATTCGTAATTGTAATCCGTGTACAGTTGAGACAGACCGGCACTTAACCACTGAGCTAACCAGGAGGCATGCAGTCCCCACCCCTGCCCCACACCTCACCCTAACCTTTAACGGTTAATCATTAATAGAACGATGCATATCCAAGGGAGGGGAGGGTGGGTAGTTTCCCAGAAACCGGGATTCGGAGCCCAGTCGTAGAACTCTTCTACCATTTATAAAGAATGTGTGCTTCATACAAGTGTTATGTACGTACCTCCGTAGTTTTCAGATACTGATTCTCTTCGTAGATGTCTCTAGCAAGGCCAAAGTCGGCTATCTTGCACACGTTGCCTTTGTCAACAAGAATATTCCTGGCTGCCAAATCTCGGTGCACAAGCTGATGTAATAGACAATGGCAAATAAGGTTATCTAAAGTTTAACTTCGCATATAAAATGCGCGTTCTGATTGGCCAACACCTTGTTTATACGTACGTCGGAGATTAAAGACAGAAAAATATTGCTTGTATGTTTTTTTTAATATTTATAATAATAATCACCAGTCATGTTCTCCTGTTATTATACAAGTCACTCTTTCCATCCGGTAGCCATCTTGGATTTTTTATAATTGCATAATGAAAACGGCAGCTGATTCTGTCCACATTATACTACTCACGTTCCTGCGTTCTTCATACGACAGCGCAGAATCACTAGGGCGCATGCACGAGCTGATACGTAAAACGGCGGGAATTTAACCGAAAACACTATCTGTTGCCGGTCAATCTCTCGTGTTTGAAGGCAATTTTATCCCAGTGTCCAAAACTTAAACTGCATTGTCCAAAACATGTTGTTTCTCAGTTTCTGGAGGAAATGGTCCGAGTATTTGAATCTTATCCTTGTAGCAAAACTCTTATTCTTAGCAGAAAACATGAAGGCACTCGCGGCTAAATTAGTGAAATTTCCGCCATTTTTGTATACGCTGCAGTCGTCCCTAGTCTACGCGCGTCACGTTATTCAGTAAATGGGGTCTGGGTACGAGATTGTTATTCAGCGCTGTCCCTTCATACTACATACGTACCTTCATACTAGCCAAGTAGCTCATTCCCCTGGCGACTTGCCACATGAATGATAACAGGTCACGGCTGGTGAGGGTGTGGCTTCCTCCCGCCAGGTTAGTGTAGATACGACTGCCTTGGCTCTTCCGTAACACCTCTAGCAGATTACCCAGGGTGCAATACTCGACAATGATGTATGGGTTATCTACAAGATGGAAACATGAAGATAACAAATACATAAACAGACGGACGTACGGATAGATAGACAAATATATATGGAAGGATGGACGGACAAACGAACGAGTAATCCTGTGTTTTGTATTGTTGGGTTAAGTCAATACTGTGGCTCGTTTCGAGCGGTACTGAACGGATGAACGGACAGACACACACAGCGTCCGGTTCAGTTCAAAGGGTGGATAACGCTATCCAGCCGATAAATCCCCAACCAGTAATAACTTAATTACGCTGGTTGGGTTAATATTTATCCGCTACAATGTGATTTATCCAGTGGATAGCGTTAAACACCTTTTGGACAACCCAGGGACAGACAAACAAACAGACAGATAAATAAATAAACAATAAAGTCAATAAATATCTGAGGTTTCAACGCGGATTGATTCTCGAGTTGGAGGACTTCATTTAAGAAGTATGGGAGAAGCTTGATCCTTGTTCACTTTGGCGTAATTCAACGCACCTCCTTTTGTACAGCAGCCCAATAAGCACACGATATTAGGGTGAGGTGCTAAAGTCTGCATCAGTTCCAGTTCAGACATGAAGTCCTTCTTGGGTTGTTCTTCTACATTTTCTGTTGAGGATTAAAGCAAACCCACATTATACTCAAACATCACTGACCGTCCGATACGCGGGCTCTGGGAAGCCCCGGCTAAACGCATTTTCATCATGTGTATGAACCCCTCGCCTAAACTGCTAAAGGCTCATGTAATTATCAGAACTTTCAAAATATCACTGTGCCAATAAATCACGTTAGCACTCGTGCGATTTCCTCTACTAACAAATTTCTCGCATCTGATTGATTAAGAGGCGTGCAATTTCGTTGAAAAACACCAGTGCAAAATCTTGAAACGCTTATCTCGGATTGCTACAAATCGCATGAACGCGAGTTGCAATACGTGATTTATAGGCACTGAGTGATATTTTGAAAGTAGGCGAGTGCAGTCCGTGCAATGTTTGTTTATAATATACTGAGCAAACATTTGCTGAGAGCATGCGACTGTGCACTCAATAACCTTTTTATGCACTCATCATTGACCAATCAGAATCCAGATATTTTGTTGAGTATATTATAAAGTCTGATAAATCATCGAATTTTGCGGCAACATGCTGCGCAAAATCGCGCCCGAATGCAGCGTTATCTTCGACAAATATAGCATGGAGTTCCATTCACGCTGAACGAAAAAAAAAACGGAGTGATTTATCTTTTTTACGTTTGCGTTCTCTTGTTAACGTTCAATTTTTTAAATAGGGTTTTCACGTTGTGTTTTTGCAGAGAACGGTGAAAATGTAGGCGACTACGTGCACTTATTGTGCGCGGTTATTGTATTTTTCAATTAAGGCTATTGTTTATGCCATCGTCCTGGACGTTGCCGTTGTGGTTACGTAAGCTCTCTATCGGCCCGAGGTCGTAACAGTACATATCGAGCGTGTAAATATGAACCTGTCGTAATTTGAACGACGGCCGTACTGAGAAAATAATATTATTGACCCGAGTTGGAACAAAAACGATTAAGGGACGGCAATATTTTCTCGTGCTTTCCAGAGCAAGTAACGTTAGATAAAACGTTCGCTAGAAATATATATTTTTAACCTCGTTTGCTCGGTCCGTACCGTAAGTTATAGACCGAGTTTTTATGGCAAGTACGAATCGATGGCTTCATTTTCTCTGGGCCGGAAGTGGGCGGAAGGTCCGTAGCGGAAGTTATGAACCGCATTGAATTGACCAATCATAGGTCGGTCAGTTACTTAGCTACATGTATACGAATAAACTACAGTGCAACCCCGCTATCTCGAACTATTTTCCATTTCCCTTGAGAGTTCGAGATAGCGGGATGCCACTGTATGTAGTAAAATATGCCGTTCGCGGACCGTACCCTAGTAACGGCCATGTTACGTCCTCTTTTGTGTAACTATAGCAGGAGACACGCAATGGCTTACCTTTTAGCATCTTTACAGCCACAATCTTGCTGCCACTTTTTGTCTTCATGATACCCTTGAACACTTTACCAAAATGTCCCTGGCCCAGTTCCTTACCAATGGTCAAACATCTCTTCGGCACCTCCCAGTTTTTAGTCTTAGCAATCATGTCGTAATCATTTTCCTCGGCAAACTGAGGTTGAACGGGATCGTTGTCATGTCGGGTCGTCACGTAAGAATAGCTCAGTGAACTATCTCGATTATTATCCTAAAGAAAAAAACACTCGTTTATTAGGAATGAAGCTTCTAGGGCTTGTTTACATGAAATCTCTACGAGGTTATTATTGATTTGAAATCCCTGAATTGAATACGCATCGATGGCCGTAAATGTTTTTGATTCGGTCTAATATTCACTCCGTAATCACGCCTTAAAGTTCGCAATCCACCAAGCCCTTTCATGTTAGCCGCGGACTGGGAGACTTCCGGTCGATTCCCGATCTTATGTCACAGTGTCGGGAATTTGATGATATTTGCTTTTGTTTTGAGCTAAATTCTTCGGGTCTTGGGAGTTTCCTCAAAATTCGAACTGCCGAAGATTTTAGTTCAAAACAGAAGCAAAATATCGTCAAATTACAAATACATCATGCATCCACTGACTATGAAGTAATTTTGACTTCGTCATACCATAGTTAATAGAGTGGAATAGTTATGAAACCCAGCGACCTTCTTTGTTATATGTCTTTGTTAGCTTTTTTCAACCACTACCCTGCACAAAACACAATAGAAATTCCAATGTCTTAATCAATCAGCCAATAGAAACGTGTGAGTTCAGTCGTTCAGGGGATGCTAATGAACTATGACCCTGCACAATCTTTTGTCTTGCCCCCTTCCAACATAAATCGCAGCGCCTTTGTTAGCCCCTTTGAAGTTTGCCGGGTTTCATAACCATTCCACTCTATTAACTATGGTCATACTGAGTCAGCAACGGCCTGTATTTGTCACTGTAAAATTCATAAATAATTCATAAGGGTGCTAACCAATCCAAACGCAGCATTCGAGTCACATGGATACCGCTGTACACCCACATACAGAACTTTGCGTTAGTTTGATACAGAACTGATTAATAAAACATCAGTGTCTGTATATTTGATAGGCAACTAGTTCCTGTAAAAACTGGTATTGGTCTGCGTCGGCGGGGAAGATAAACACTGGTATGTAATCAACTAAAGTCGATTGAGGTATGCTAACCGCCGTGGAAAGCGAGTAGCAGCTGACGTTTCGAGCGCTAGCCCTTCGTATACAACACTGACTAATAAAAGATCAGTGTTGTATCAACGTCCGTATCACTGATAATAGGGACTTTAAAGTGCAGGCAGCGCCATAAAACAACATGAACTCTTTTTGCCCCAAATTCTATTTCTGATATACTTCAGTTGTCTAACTTAGTTTTCTTTCAGAGGCAGGAGCAGAAATTCAACTAGAATAAACGCTACCCGAATTGCGGGATTGATTCATCTTGTGATGTCACAATGAATACCTACGGGTTTTTATTGTAGTAGTTTTCTCTAGGAAGGGAGTTGATTCATCTTATGAGGTCACAGGGTCCACGAAAAGTAACCAAAATTAGGGATTAGATGCCAGAAATGTTACAAAATTTGCAAGATTAATACCTTTTTGTGAGAAACAAACACAATAGTACAATATCATTTTTTAATATTTTTGACATGATACTTGCACTTTAAGCAACCACGACAGCAACGTCTACGACGACAGCATAAAACAATATTTAGATACAATAGCTGCACGTGAAAATGCATGCAGTCGCCTACATTTCCACCGTTCTCTGCAACAAAACACAACGTGTAAACCCCAGATTGTACGTTTTAAAGAGAACGCGAACGTAAGAAAGTAAATCAATCCGTTTTTCATTCGGCGTGAACGGAACTCTATACTCATAATATTTTTCGAAAATCTGGTTGTGAAAAACAATTCAAGGCGAACAAGGGAAAAAGTAGACACCAAAATTCGGGAGAAAACACTCAGTTTTTGACGTCCCGTCGTCATTGTCATTGCCGTCGCCGTCCTGGTTGCTTAAATCCCTACTCTTGCATCACTGATACAGAGCGTGATGTTTCAATCATCGCTTCTGTACCCAACAAATACTATTGTCTGTTGCGGCCCTATCTCATGCAGTCAAGGTAATTTTTTCTCTATTGTTGCATAGAAACATAACCTCTCTCGTCTCCTTTCGTACAAATATTAAACGCTCTGTTTTAGATAATTATTCCTTTGACTAGTCTTGATTTTATAATATTTATTAGATTATAATACTATTGCTGAAGAAATACAAACTTACTTTAATGTATTCTCCCTTTAAATATAAGTATTGAGGGTCATCCTCTCGATTAGTTTATGCTATTAGGATGACCCGAACTCAATAAAATAATTATATTAGTTAATATTATATGTTCAAATATTCACATCGTAAATGTCAATTCATAAGTATATTTCCAAATTGTAAACTTATTATTGAGTCAAATAAAACATGATGATGATGATGATGAGATCGTATAATCAATGTGGGAGCTGTTTTTGTGCACACTGCGCATGTCCGTTAAGTAAAGTATAGAGCTGAACTCTAATTTTACGTTAGTAGTTTACAACATTCGCGTGAATGTTGTATCTCGCCTCCGGCTCGAGATTGTATAGGCCGATACAACATTCACTCGCTCATGTTGTAAACACTACGTAAAACACAAACATATAAAGTCTCTAACTTTTACTCATTACACATGAGCACCAATCAATAAAGCACTATCACTAACCAATCACCTGCTTGGATTTTGTGCTGTACTCGAAGTTGGAATATTAAAGTACAATAAAGATAGCCCAAGTGCTACCTCGCTTCGTGTAAACAGGTGGAAAACTACGGTAATACTAGAGTTGAATTTGCGTGTACTCACAGAATCGGTCGTCGTGTATGTGACTGAGCGCGCAGCAGTGTATCTGGGCTGGCTTTTTTTGAGGCTCCTTTTTCTCAACACCACCAGCAGTAAGAGGATCGCAAGGATCAATACTGCTACTCCTCCAACAGCCGCTCCTATTGTGGCAGCACTGGCTAAGGCATGTGGATGCAGAATTGGGTTTTCAACCTCGTTTCCTAACATAAAATTTCAGAGAATATTAACAAGGAAGAACGTAAACCACTATACTATGGTTATACTGATACTTAGCCTGCTTGCAGTCGGTGGAGGGTGTTTTTTCGCGCAGCAAACGGATCATCGCCGCCATATTGGCCGAGCGTGATTGAGACCTGGGATCGAATGACAAATGGAGGGGGATGGGGGGTGGGGGAGAACAAGCAGTCTTTCAGATCTGCTTGTTCTCCCCCACCCCCCACCCCCCTCCATTTGTCATTCGATCCCAGGTCTCAATCACGCTCGGCCAATATGGCGGCGATGATCCGTTTGCTGCGCGAAAAAACACCCTCCACCGCCTGCAAGCAGGCTAACTGATACTGAATAGGCCGTTTGCATCAACTGGTCACGTGACCATGTCAATCAGAAATAATTGCGCTGCCAGAAATGAAAAGAGCGTGCCAAAATTAGCAACTGATGCAATTTTCATATTAATATTTCTAAAATTGGAGCAATTAATTGTTTTTTTAAATCTCTATATTTAACAGAGTTTGTGAGCAGGACTGCAAGCCGTGCTGTCAACCTCATAAACAGTTTCAAAAAAATGATTGCTTCAATTTTAGATATATTAAGATGAAACTTGCATCAGTTGCTAATTTTGGCATGCTCTTTCCGTTTCTGGCTTTCATTTTGAGCTACCACTAATATTTCGATTAACAGGGTCACGTGACCGTTGATGCTAGGGCAGATTTCGTATGAGTGAGACAAACTACAGCACTGACTACAGCACGGTTACTGTACGGCATGCCGTGACGTTGACATGGCCGTTTGAAGCAGATTTCGTATGAGTGGGACAAACTACAGCACTGACTACAGCACGGTTACTGTACGGCATGCCGTGACTTTGAAATGGTTCAGAGCAGATTTCGTATGAGTGGGACAAACTACAGCACTGACTACGGCACGGTTACTGTACGGCATGCCGTGACTTTGAAATGGTTCAGAGCAGATTTCGTATGAGTGGGACAAACTACAGCACTGACTACAGCACGGTTACTGTACGGCATGCCGTGACTGACATGGTTCAGAGCAGATTTCATATGAGTGAGACAAACTACAGCACTGACTACAGCACGGTTACTGTACGGCATGCCGTGACTTTGACATGGTTTAAAGCAGATTTCGTATGAGTGGGACAAACTACAGCACTGACTACAGCACGGCTACTGTACGGCATGCCGTGACTTTGACATGGTTTAAAGCAGATTTCGTACGAGTGGGACAAACTACAGCACTGACTACAGCACGGCTACTGTACGGCATGCCGTGACTTTGACATGGCTTAAAGCAGATTTCGTACGAGTGGGACAAACTACAGCACTGACTACAGCACGGCTACTGTACGGCATGCCGTGACTTTGACATGGTTTAAAGCAGATTTCGTACGAGTGGGACAAACTACAGCACTGACTACAGCACGGCTACTGTACGGCATGCCGTGACTTTGACATGGCTTAAAGCAGATTTCGTACGAGTGGGACAAACTACAGCACTGACTACAGCACGGCTACTGTACGGCATGCCGTGACTTTGACATGGTTTAAAGCAGATTTCGTATGAGTGAGGCAAACTACAGCACTGACTACAGCACGGTTACTGTACGGCATGCCGTGACTTTGACATGGTTTAAAGCAGATTTCGTATGAGTGAGGCAAACTACAGCACTGACTACAGCACGGTTACTGTACGGCATGCCGTGACTTTGACATGGTTTAAAGCAGATTTCGTATGAGTGAGGCAAACTACAGCACTGACTACAGCACGGTTACTGTACGGCATGCCGTGACTTTGACATGGTTTAAAGCAGATTTCGTATGAGTGAGGCAAACTACAGCACTGACTACAGCACGGTTACTGTACGGCATGTCGTGACATTGAAGTGGTTTCCCTATTGTTGTTGTCCTCACTGCTCAAGCATGTTAAGGCATGGTTTTGAGCAGTTCTGATAAAACATTAAAAATTCGCTATCTTTGTCATGTATGTATGAAATACCCTATAACTTTGGAATAAGACGGTAATCGTGTGCCTTAACATTTCCACCGTATTTTGGTGTTTTGAAGGTCACAAAGAAATCAAAATGGGGTGGCGGAAGTTATTGTTTTGTTTCAGATTTTCGCTTCGACATGTTATGTTTGTTATGGGAAATGAGAATCTGTCTGGAATGGTTGACTTTTTATCACTGAAGAGGATATAAACAGCGAAAAATGGTTCCAAGAATAGGTCACGTGACCTGTTTTCTATATTTTCGCCTCAACAGTCTATCAGGGTCAACCATTCCAATCTGATCTTAAAGTCAACCACAAGTGTAATCAGAATCATTGTCGCAGAACAATGGGATTCTACTATAGTTCTTACCTGGATCATTACTTAAAATCAAGGTGTTTTTTTCTTCTTCTTTGGGGGGGGGGGGGGGGGGGGGGGGGGGGTGAGGGTTCCATAGAGCGAGCGCATAAGCACGAGTTTTCTAGGGTGTTCGTGAGCATGCCCCGAGAATAACTGAAATTTAGGTCTTCTGAAATGGGTGGAGGTTGAGATAAAGTTTATGACGTTTTCGTCAAAACTCAAAAGTTGAAATATTCTTCGTATGGGATAATTCAGAACAACACTGAGCTGGTTTCTTTTGAAGAATCAAATTTGTTCCTAATTTGTACATGTGGAGGAAATGCTGCTTAAATCAGGAAAAACAACATTGTGAACCGCATTCGAAAGTGGTCGAGAGTTCCCTAAAAGCATAAATCTATACTGTATGAAAGGAGAAGGACCTTGTCTGCTAAGCGGCGGGTGTAAAGTACAGGTCAGGTTACATGTCAGGTCACAGGTCAGGTCACTTCTTGTTTACCTGTGAACCCTAGCTCTAGGTGAGTGAGAACCCGTCGTTTACCTGTGAACTCGTCCGATGGTTAGGATTAGGTTTGGGGTTAGGGTTTCTCTTAGTATTAACCTGACCTGTGACCTGACCTGTGACCTGTACTTTACACCCGCCGTCTGCTAAGTATTCCTGTCATGAAACTACGATGCTACATCAACCACAAACCTGAAATATAGGTAATGTTGCTTGGTTCGCTTTTGCCATACACGTTCTTTGCCCACACCCTGAAGACAACAGTATGCCAGCCATCCTTGTCACTTAGCGTTACTGAAGTATTGACACCTACTTCAACCACTGTCCAGGCCAGTGTCTGATTGTGTTTGTACTCTGCAACATAGGACACTGTTGAGCCACCTTCATATCCAGGAATCCAGGTTACATAAACAGTGGTACTAGACGTTAGGTTGACCTTGAGATCGGTAGGCCTTGCTGGCCGACCTGTCAACAACAAAAATCATGCAATATATTTATAATTTGAACTGCCTTATGATCCCATATGATAAATAACTTTTATTCCTCGTGTTCTTATTCACAATGCTCTCAAACTTCTAATACCAAAGCACTCAACATAATTGTTTAGTATTTAGAATGCTTGCTTACAAGGGCCATTTATACGAGAGCAAGTTAGTCGCGGCTTATCTAAGCTGCAAAGTTCACAGAAATTTGCTTTTTGTACAAGGTCCTAATTAAGCTGTGGCTTCGGTTACAGTCAACTCTCTTGTAAGCGACCACCTCGGGAATGGAAAAAAGTGGTCTCTTACGGGAGATGATCACTTACGAGAGTAGTCACCACAGGAAGCCTTGAAGAATAATTAAAAACAGCACTGAATGCTGTAAGTTTGTATTGACATGGTTATTGTTCAAGTTCCACAACATTTCCTGATAATTTAATGTCGGACATCTGCGGTTTTATACATATAAATATGGTAATTGATGATACACAAAATTGTCAACACATCCAAAAAGATTGATTGCAAGATAATAAATCCATTTTTGTTTATACCACCTGTATCCTTTTTTCCGTGGGTGGTCGCTTATCAGAGAGGAAAAACAAAGGAAAATTTCAATCATCGACTATGACCGCAGGTAACCCAAGCTCTGTAAGTGGCTTTATTTACTAACATTCGTATGGATTTTTTTTAGTCACTAATATTGAATAAAAGGCGACAATACTTACAGCATGTGTTTATTTGTCCATGGGATGTCTCTAGTTGCAATTTCAGCGTTTTTCGGCAAGTTTTGATCCCAGCAGTTCTGCTAACTGTATACCAACAGTTAGCAGAACTGCTGGGATCAAAACTTGCCGAAAAACGCTGAAATTGCAACTAGAGACATCCCATGGACAAATAAACACATGCTGTAAGTATTGTCGCCTTTTATTCAATATTAGTGACTAAAAAAAATCCATACAAATGTTAGTAAATAAAGCCACTTACAGAGCTTGGGTTACCTGTGCTATGACCACGACAAAGATGGTCGTGGTTGCTTACGAGAGTGGTCGCTTTCGTGAGATTTTCAATACAGTGTTTGACTGGGATATCAAACGGGGTTTTGTAAAGGAGGTCGATTAAGGGAGCTGGTCGCTTACGAGAGTGGTCGCTCAGAGAGGGTATGGTTTTTGAGCTGTTTTAGTCTGAAATAGGGTCATAAATTTAATGTACTGGATGCAAGGACCAATACATGTATATAGGCTATAAGCTTGACAGGGAAGTGTGAGACCGCACATTTTCATATATTACTCTTAATTGTTATGAAATAGAGTACAGGTCTGAAAAAGGAAAATCTTATATTTTTCTCTGAAATAGGGTTAGGGTTTTGAGACCTGCACCTTTGGACATGACTCTTGCAACACTAATCCTTTAATTGTTATGGACCAGAAGCAGTGCGCAACCCTGAAGTTCCTCTCTCCCCCCTTCCACCCCCCATTCAATGTTGGTGGGAAAAAAGTGACCAAACCAGTACGAAAGTTTATCCAACATTGAAATGAGGGGGTACGGGGGACATGTTCCAACTATTCATGTCCAAAGCTGTCTGAATATCACATTTCTTTTCTCGTATCAAAAATTAATGTAACGCACGCGTTTGTGAAAAAAATGTTGAGAGTGACATAATGGAAGTACCAAACTCTCGCACGTTCGCTTAGCTTTACAACAGTACTTATATTGAGTTTAGCTACTCTACACACAAAGAATACTTTGGATTACATTTTGATTAATGAGAATGGTATTTTGAGGCAAAATTCCTGTGGGAAAGCGCTCATACATTATATATTTACGAGGAGTTAAAACCTGTCCCTACGTCAAGTAGCAAAAGAGTGCGAAGTCTCTCCATCTACAGTTGTGAGAAGCATTTATCATTTGTTGTCATCGCGAATGCCTAATAATGTCCGAGAAAGAACAATTATAAAATAAACTGCATTGTAAAATTCATTAATAATTCATAAGATTGCTAACCAATCCAAACGCAGCATTCTAGTCACATGAATATATATCACTGTAAACTCGCATACATAACTTGATTAGATATTCAGTCCGTACTTAAGTGCTTGATTGATATAACCGACAGTGGTTAATAAAATATCAGTGCTGTATCAGATATACAGACTCTTATTAATAAACATATGTATCACTGATAACTCTTATGTCGTGTCACTGATACAGACACTGATGTTTTAATCAGCAATTCTGTACCAACAAACAGTACTGATCTGTTTTATTGCTATGTTGTGTGTAACTGACATGCGTAGTTGGGATACAGAGCGAAAATTTGAGTCCCATAATGTTAGGCCGGTTGCGTATTAATACCTGTGGGCTGTGGGCTGTGAGCCACGGTGTATTTGTTCTTGGGTACGCTTACGTTGTTGGTTGAGCAACCCTGAGTCTCATCTTATTATGAACTGAAACTCTCCGCTCAGGGTCTTTTTAGTCTTTTTAAAGATTTTCACTGTACGTACGAGGGTCTTTATACAGTTTCATGGTGAAGCCTTATAAGGATTGACTAGGAGGGTTTTTATAAGACGTTTCACTGTACGAGTGTGGCCCTATATAAAACGTCATTGTTGAGGCCTTTTTCCTTTGGTCAACAAAGGAAAAAGACCTCACTACAGTGAAAAGTCGTATAAAGACTCTTTCGTCTTACCGGGTATAAAGGCGCAGAAACGTGAGTGATTTGCTTCATCTAATTGGACAACATGGTCATTAATTATATATGCCTTTTGAAGTTTCGTTCACCAATGTTACAACCATGAAAGAAAAACACAAAACGAACGGCAATTTTGCCTCGTTTTCATGTCGAACAGGACAATAAGGCTAAGTAGATCATCAATACTTACATGGCTGATTATAATCTGAAATTCGTTCATTTAGATTTGTATTTTAAAAGAACTGTGAAAACATTTTTATAACATTGATATTAATTGGCATATGGGAGTACATTTTTAGTAATTATAATGGTGGTAGTACTGACAATAAACTCGCTTATAAAAAACATAACCTCGTACACGGCGCGTCTCGTCTTATCTGCAAAGACTCGCCTGTGATTAGATTAATATCCATTAATTGTTATATTAGCCGCTATCATCTTTGACTTTAGTACTGCTAAAAAACTACTAAACACAGAGACATTACAAATGAATAAACACCCGGCAAGAAATGATGTCAGATCTCGTACTTCAAATTGTGTTAAACTACATTATGTGACTCTCAATCGAATCAGGTCGATAACACAACCCGAATTAGCAGTAGTTTAAATCATCTAATTCAGCATTTTACTTGCTCTACTCTAAAAAATATCCCATGAATAATATTTCTAGTCGATTGTGAAATGACGCTTACTATTTTCTAATGAGTTTTTCCCGTGAATATAATGGCTACAACCTATAATGTCCCACAACAGTAGTTCACTGGTTTAATCAAACGTCGCGTGACGTTAACGAATGTCTATTCTCAGACACCTTTGGACATGACTCTTGCAACACTAATCCTTTAATTGTTATGGACCAGAAGCAGTGCGCAACCCTGAAGTTCCTCTCTCCCCCCTTCCACCCCCCATTCAATGTTGGTGGGAAAAAAGTGACCAAACCAGTACGAAAGTTTATCCAACATTGAAATGAGGGGGTACGGGGAACATGTTCCAACTATTCATGTCCAAAGCTGTGGGTGGTACACTCCCACCCGAAATTCCTGGGATGATGGTGTAGTAATTATATCACCAATTCCTGGTCGAGGTTTGATAGCTCAGTAAACTGCAGACATCAAGATGACAATCCTTTATTTCCAACTACAGTCAAACCTGTATTAAGCAGTCACCCTCAGGGTGACCTTAACAAAATACACATATATAAAACATGATGAAAACTGCACTAAATGCTGTGTTTGATCACACTGTATATATATTTATTGTTAAAAGAACAGTAACGCCAAAAAATAATACTGTAGACTTATGAAAGTACGAAAGAAGGCGACTCAGTCGCTGATCCAAACTCTGATCCAAACTCTCATCCGAATCATCAGGCTTAATTTGTATGGGAATCCAAAAACTCGGATTTTTCCCCCATATTTTAGGTCCTCGTCTCCTATAAGTACAGATAATAAGAGAATAAACTTCTGAGCTCTGGGAACAGTGTTCTCAGAAGACAAAAGGTTACTGGAATACTCAAAGGTAAAGTTCATTATTTTATTATGTGTACTAACCTTAAACCCTAACCCACAGGAGATGAGGACCTAAAATAGTTTTTGGATTCCGATACAAAGCAGCCTAATTTCAAACTTTGAGCTTGGGCTGCCTGTGATCTGGTTAACAAATTTTTGGAAGAGGCCGACGAATTCAGGAACGGTCATTGTAAGAGCAAAGCATGTGTCAACAGCGGAGGTGGTGGCTATATATGGTTTAGAGGTTCCTTGTCTGTATCAATTCAAAGGTGACAGTTTTTCTTGCAGCTGGCTCAGAGGGAAACTAGTTAAAGAGCAGTTTGATGTGCAACGTGAAAGGTCCACACAATGTGATCTGGACGCATAATAACATTCATATTACATTGTAATAATTATAAATGGTTCTTTAGCGAGGTGCTGAAAGAAACTGTACATAAAGTGGTAGCAAACATGTCGTAACTGAACCAAGGTACATTATATTGTTATAGGTGACTCACAGTTTAATACAGGTTGGCCATTGGGACTTCCAAAAGGTGACCGTGTCTGCTTAATAGAGGTGACCGTTTAATAGAGGTAAGTTTACAGTAAATAAGAGAAGCGAAATCCGTGACTTTGATAAGTGACTGCATAAAGAGGGTGACCACTTAATACAGGGCTGCTTAATACAGGTTTGACTGTATTTTGGTATGTAGGTTGCATTGTTGGCCATATCATGTTGGTTGGTAGCAATAAATTAAACTACGCTTTTGTGATATATATTAATGAATGCAACCTAAGAATTCATCCCCAGACAGCCCTCCTTCGGATTCCCCATCCTTCTCCATGAGGCTACCACAGGTACTCCACAAACACAAATACTCCTGGGCCCATGCAGTTGTTGAAGCAAGGATAAGCTACCCCAGGGTTAAATCGCTAACCAGAGGGTAATATGTACATATTACGGTTAGAAAATTAGCCCTATCCTAGCTAGGGATAACGTTACCTTTGCTTCGAACAACTGTACTCAGATATAAAATCATTATACATACATTATATATAGTACTTCACAATCTAATAGTCCACATTCAGTTATGCTTCATTTGTTGGAACAAAGGTTTCAATATGAGGTTAGAGGGAAAATTAAATGTACAATGTATTTTATTCTCCACGAATACAATAAACTTAATTTACCCTGAAGCCTCATATTGAAACCTTTGTGCAAGACATTTAAGTGTAGCATATGTTGAAAGTAGGCTATTTAATGTAAGCATTAGGTTAAAAGTTTGTCAAAGAATCTAGAGTTGAAGAGTTCACTTCTTGTAGTAATGTTTAAGTCACATTAGTATGGCCAAATACAATTGATGTTTTTAAATGTTTGCTTACCTTTCACAATCAGAGTTACATTTGCCTCTGCCATGCCATATGAGTTTTGTCCCCTACAAATGTATCTTCCAGTATCTTTAAACTGTACATCTTTCAATGTCAAAATTGTTTTGAACACTGTACTGTTGGTTCCTGGCATTACTGTCACTGATTCGTCAAACATCTCTTCGTCATTCATATGCCATGTTATGAAAGGCCTGGGGTGACCAATAATGAAACACTGGAGAGCTGTACTATGGTCTCGTAAAGCCGTGACTGATGGTTCAGTTGCAAGAGCTTTAGGCTTCTGGGGTTCACCTGATAATGATTCAGAATGACGAAAATATAAACAATCACCTACATGTACTTGTGGCATTGAAATATAAATACAATAACCTGTTTGTGGCATCGAAATATGACCTGATATTCGTCTGCGGCCATTACCTGTTCCAAGAAGAGAACAGTTCCCGAGAGCGAAGCTCTAGGGAAACTGTGAGCTTTGAGGCTCAGATAATGTTCGCAGATGAATTATCAGCCAAGAGCATATTTCGACGCCACAATGTACATGTAGGTCATTGTTGTTATCATCCTTCAAATATTTTCTTTAATGTGCACTTATACGCTCACAGGGGGTGTATTCCCTGATATTTTCCACTCATGGAGAGAAAATATTGGATCATGTGATGCATTTAACCAATCACGTGCGAGAGAAAGTATTTGATGTTAATTTTGTCTGAGGATATTATCTGTTCCAAGAAGCAAAGTTTCCAAGAGCGAAGCTTGAGGAAAAACCGTGAGTTTCGAGGATCAGATAATGTCCAAGGACAAATATCAGTTCATATTTCAATGCGGCCGCAATTAAAGTAGGTTACAGCCTTTATAATCCTTCAAATATTTTCTTTTACTGGACCCCTGGCATGCAAATATCGGATCATGTGATGCATTCCACCAATCACGTGCAAGAGAAAATGTTTGATGGGTCATAATGAGTGATAATTAAATGATGATATATATATAGGATATATGATGCACACAATTATTTATAACATTACCAAATATTACATACATGGAAATTTTACCAAAAGGTTCCATCATACCATGTCTTAATTATAATTGCCATGCATACATGGAAACTTTGAAGCCAGCTTATTTCACTAAATTGCTTCATGCTTGGTTAGGTGGGATTTCAAATCTATGAATCCCACATGTATTACATAAAAATGTATAGAAACCCTTTGTCAAGATGTTGTCACTTTACATAGTTGAATCATGTATAAAATAGATTGTAATAATTATAATAATGAATTTATATTGTGCAAGTTTATGTGTAATAATATTCAAATTTCTTCTCAGTTAAAAAAATTAACTAGGGAAATTATTTGTGAACTTTTGGAATCTTTTGAGCTAGGGATTTTTTTTGGATTTTTTCACATTAGTATTATAGTTACTGTGCCCACCCGACAAGGGGGCCAGAGGCTCGCGACTCAAAACCAACCATCTGCCAGTGCTTAGAAAAAGAGAGGGGGAGGGTGAATTTACTTTTAGTACACAAAAATGTCCTAGTTCAAAAAAAATACTTATATTAGTTAGAAAAAAAAAAATGAGATTGAACTGCAGCATTTACGTGATAAAATGTTCAAATGATGCAAATGACATGGTGAATACATACGTTGTAGTGTCAAAGTAATTGCCGCTGATGTATTTCCAGCAATGTTTGTTCCATAACACACATACATCCCTTCATTGTGTTTCCCTATGCCGAGTATCTCGAGAGATGCCACCAAACTGATCTCACTTATCTTGTTAACTGTACCCTTGTGAAGTAACACCTTTCCATTTTTATACCACTTTACCTGTGGCAGGGGGGTACCAGAGAAGTGGCATTTTAATGTCACATCAGATCCCTTGGCAGCTGTTATTTTGGAGACTGGAATAGTCACATTCGGTGCTTCGGCTGATGCTAAAATGTATCGCAAGTTAAATTATAAAAATCAGTATCTCATATATATATCTGGTACATTGTGAATATAATTACCAACTTATTTAGCCTGTTACACTATTTTACAGGATATTTTAGACTTGCCACAAGACGACCACAAATTTGTTTTCAGAAGAGCAAAGCAAGTATTTTTATCCTGTGGACAGACAAGCAAAGTGAGCATTTAAGTAATCGATTAACTTGTGAGTGGTTGACTTGTTTCCCTTGTGGAACTAAATTTGTGTTTCGTGCCCAAAAAAATTCCAAGATGACATATCAGGTTTCTTGGAGGCATGACCAGCCAGGGTGTCTAGACAGAGAGTGGTGTGCTTTGCTAGTCTTCGTGCAAATCTACAAAGACTTGACAATTAATGATTGACAGGTGTCCACTAAAGCTGTTTTGATTGTCTCCTCTTATAATTTATTCACCAGTTGACCCAAACATCCATTGGTAATTTTGGCACAAAAAAAAGGATGAAGTGTCCCTTGTCCAGTGCCAACCCAAATTGCCAAAAAGTGGGCAGAAGACTTTGACAAAGTCTGAGGATATTTTAAAGGGGCTGGGTCACCTGGTGCCCGTGCACAGTAAGTATGCTCTTGAGGTAATTAGCATATCATAAATATTCAAACCGTTCAAAATTCTTCTGCGATCGCAATGGTTTCTTTCGCAAGCAACAGTAGCATTGTGTCTGATTGGTCAGTTCAATGAGAAGTCATTTCTGATTGGCTGAGGGTAAGATTGAAACCCTTTCAATGTTAGCGGGTAGATTTTGTGTAAGAAAGTAAAATTCAGTTACGGAAGTTCACCTCGATTTATCCGAAAAAAAAGCAATGAAATTCCGGCTAAATGTGTACAAAAACTCTTCAACTCGTCAAATGTAATACTAGGGATTGTTTACTTGTCATCGCTTAGGACAATCTGGCGCCATTTCTTGTGAAAATCGTCAACATTTTGCAAAACATGGTTTTGGTCCCGTGTTGACTTGAACGCTGAACGAACGGTTTTCAAATTTAGTCGTCGTTCCTTGCCTTGCTGAACGGAAAACTCCCATCATTTGGAGTTCTAAAGACTCCTTTCATGATAATTGTTGTGAAGCCTTGGTTCGTTCGTGAAGTGTTTATAAATGCTTCGCTGGAATAAAGTCAGTGAGATAGCTTGGCTCGAACTTCGCCGTTTCCTAAAT
Source organism: Actinernus sp. WN-2022 (assembly GCA_030867875.1). Lineage (NCBI taxonomy): Eukaryota > Metazoa > Cnidaria > Anthozoa > Actiniaria > Actinernidae > Actinernus > Actinernus sp. WN-2022. Next base: position 19,805,040 of record JAOWCC010000064.1, on the reverse strand, counting down.
AATTATTTTTGAAGAGCCGACAAAGTAGCAGGTTCAGCTAAATTTCAGGTATGTTTTATTACCTTGTTTTGATTCTGGAAAACGTTTTCAGGTGAGTTCGGGTTGTCCTTTGTCTTGGCTTTGGTGTGTTTTGGCTGGTGAGTTTGTCTTGGCTTTGGTGTGTTTTGGCTTGTGCTCAGAAAAGTCGCAAAATAAACTCTTTCTTTTCTTTCATTTTGTCCGTTTTATAAACAGTGCTTTTTAGCAAAAGGTTTTCGGCAATGTTATTTATCTTCTGGCGTTCCTTTTTGTTATACCTTGAGTCAAACACATCTTTTTTCACTAAACATTTCGTGTGCAAACAATCTCAATCAACTACTCTTGAAGTGACTCGGCCGCGAAGGCTACCAAAAGTTCCTTGGCCTTTAAGCTCCCACCAGGTTTTGAATATTTGTTTGCTTAATGTACATGTATATAGCAGCATGTTGGCTTTTCCAGTGTCGGTCATTTTTTTTTTTCGTCAATTGCCTCAAGGCAGGCGTTTTCTTTCTTCCTGCCCCGACTCGTTAACCTCCCCTTCCTCCAGAGCCTTCATTCATCACATTTTCGAACAAAAAATGTAAAAATGAAATACACTTCATTTAGAATGAATGCTAAACAAAACTTTCCTGCAAAAATATGTTTTAGAGGTTCGAAATAAGAGCGATGGAAATGGATTCCTGAAAGGTTCCTTCGGAGGGAGGTTTGATTTCGTACCGCTGGAGTCGGAAATCAAATTTTGCCTTTGGCCGTGCGATAGCCTGGTAACGAATGAGCGCTGACCCAGCCCCTTTAAAAGGTTATAAATGAAGGGCTGTGTGCAAAAAGGGCGTAAGTGTTTCCTGATCAGATTCTAAATTCTCCTTTAATTTCTTTGTTTTCTAAGGGAGAATTTAGAATGTGATCAAGAGTCACTTACACCCTTTTTGCACACAGCCCTTCAAATGATCAGTTCAGTCTTTTTCAATTAATAAGCCTGGGATTGATGCATAAGCATTACTTTATTTTAATACCTGAAAAGTGTAGTTTTGCGGCATTGCTTTTCTTCAATCCATTTGAGTTAGAAACTACACATTTGTATTGACCAGCATCACTTGGCACTGCTCTTGTGATCTTCAGGGTGTACAACTTGACAGTATTCGTCAATGTTTTCACATCAACTGATTTCCTAGACCTTGACCCTGGAACCTTGACCTTTGAACCATCCTTCGTCCAAACAACAGTTGTCATTGGGTTTCCTACCATTGCACACTGAAGCAGTACCGTCCCACCAACCACATCTTCTGTGTCTTTGGGGTGTCTTATTATTGAGGGATCTATTACATTTGATGTGAATGAAACAAGTGTAAGAATACGTCAGAGTCTCATCATTTGAAAATTTTAAACCACTTTTCATACCAATCCCATTCCAAAAACTAATACTGGTACAGTACATATTAATATTTAGTGCATATATTGCATGTTACATAAAATTATATAACAAAGTTCTGGTATAATCAACTAAAAGTTGATTACTAAAAGTTGATTACTGCAGCCTGGTAACTTAAAGGTACATTTGTATGCTATAGCAGCTAACATTTCAAGCACATTATTAGCCATTCATCAGAGCAAAAATACAGTGTCATAATTTACTGTCTCAGGATTCAAAGTCTTCTTTGGTCAGGTTAAGTTTGTGTTGAAATTATTTGCCAGCAATATATTCCATAACATTTTCTCTCAAAGTTTGGAGTCTCCTTTCTCTGTTAATTTCAGTTCCTCATGAGATTGTTTGCCTATCATAAATGCCACTCCAATTTTGAGAAATAAGTTATTGTTGCTTTAATCTGAGAAAATCAGAAATGGGGTTTCTTTTCAGAAAACTTTAATTTTAATGGTAACTAATATATACAGGTATAACTACTAACAAACAGAACGAAAGTAATTATTAATAGAATCAATTTCGCATGAAACTTTCTGACACTATATATAAATATCAATATAGCTAACAATTGATAAGCACTTACCATCAACAACATCTACTTGAACAGTCCTTGAAATTCTTCCTTTGGAATTACCGGCAGCGCATTTATATCTACCAGCATGAGAGTGTGCCGCAGAGGAGAAAAACAGATTTCCATTGAATAATGCTTGTATGGTTGGGTCTGCTATACCAACAGGAAATATGCCTTTGGTCCATTTGTACCAAGGGTCTGGGAAACCAGAGGCTTTGCAAGGCATAGTGTACTCTTGACCATTGTATAAGGTAACATCATGTGGCTGAGTAATCCATGTGGGAGCCGTAGCTGATAAGGCAATTATGTTAGGACTACTCATTATAACAGACAGACATGGAAGTGAGCTAGTGTCTGACATAAATAAATTATTATATATTCTCAATTAAGGCCTTGTGTTTAAAATGTTGTCGTAGCGACAAGTCTGGTGATGTTTATGCTGAGGAATGTTATACAGGACACATTTAGGAATTAATTCATCTCACATGGAAACGAATCGTGCTCTATAAATTACATAGATCTGATTTTATGATTTTGGCCTTTATTTATTAACACCTTGATCAATAGATGTACTTCGTTTTTCTGAGACTCCAAACACTTTAGCCAAAATTATAAAGTTAGATAATATATAGTACATAGCCATGTACTATTAAGCAGTGTTAGTTACTGTCAGTACAGTGTGAGACCAAATTTCTTTGTGTCCCGCATAATATTCCTCAGCACAGACATCACCAGACTTGTTGCAATGTACGTCATTTAAACATGTCTTTCATTTTGAGAAAAAGACACTACTGATTTCTGTAGTATTTTGATTTTTGGTCTAATAGATCTGCTTCAATCTGCAAAAGTAGTAAATTTCCATTCATTTGGTTAAAATGTAATTTGAGATTCTCAAAGTCATGATTGATAACAAAATTACATCATTAGACCCTTTTAGAAAATTTAATGTAAGAGATTAAGTCTGATTTATAATTATATTATTTAATGATTATTAATTGCTTCCTGGCAGGATTGTATTTTGAGAACTTACCGGTAACTGGCATTAAAACTAATAAAACATAAGCACTATAATATTTTATAGTCAGTGGTACAACCAAGGAAACAACTTAAGTTCGTTTGGGTCTTGGCCATTCGACTGTACACATATGCATCAAACTAATAGGACAAATGGGCCACATCTGGTAAAAAGGGCCCAGAAGACAGACGTCAACAATACCTTTTGAAATTGTTTTATGTTTTGTATACCTGTGATATTCGATACTGCTAAAGTAGTGTCAATTTCATAAATTGACAAGTGAAATTATTGAAGATGAAATTTATGAGATTTTTACACAAGGGGTTGATCGCAATTTTAGCAGTTGCAAATGATTGCCTATCATCAGATGATTGTTTCAAGGTGGAACTTGTACTATTGCTAAAATAGTATTATGAGGACCGTACACATGTATATGTTGTGGGGCAATTTTAACACTTGGTTCAATTTGTTTTGAACCGGGGCAAATATTTTTGAACTTAAGGACAGATACTTTTGAACTGGGGCAAATATTTTAGGATTTGTTTTCAATGGCTCAGTTGCAATATTAGCCCTAAACACTTGTTGATTGCCTGTGAGCTTATGTTTACTGACAGGTTAGGGTCTTATTTATGTTGGGGTTAAGCTATTGTATTATGATAAAGATCACAGACAAACACACATATTTACCTGTGAACTCTAGTCACCAATTAGCTCTAAAAACCCATTGTTTACCTGTGAGCTTATGTTCACTGACTTGTTAGGGTTGTTGGAGTAAGCTATTGTATTATGATAAATACATCAAACTCACAATACTGTCAAACTCACATGGAGTGGAAAGGGGTGGGTGGAATTGTTTTTCTTTTTAATGCCCTCCCCCCCCCCCCCCCCCTTCATTAAAAACTAAACTCTTTTTTATGAATCGGCAAAAAATTAAAAATCCCTTTTTATAATCTTGATAATTGCCCGCGCCAGTTCAAACATGTTCTCTCCAGTTCAAAAGTATCTGCCCCAGTTCAAAAATATTTACCCCAGTTCAAAACAAATAATTTGAGCCAGTGTTCAGAATTGCCCCACAACATATACAAGGAGTAGGATGATTGGATACAAAAAAAATGTATTTTTGGACCAAAAAGTTAATCTTATTTTAATTTTTACTCTTTAACGCCAGCAGTTGTAAATGAATGTCATATATTGTACATCAAAATCATCCCCTATTTGGTGCCAGGTCATATTTGTAAACAAGCATTTGCATCAAAATCACTTAAATTTCACATCTGATATTTGTTGTCAATTTCTTGAAATTGACATTTAATTTTAGGAATGAAATGTACAATGTAGCACTACATGTCAAGAATACATGAATAATAACATCTTCAAACAGTTATTAATTAAGAAAGCCATTTTTTTTTAATTTAACTTGAATGTCATCCAGGCCCTTTTAGCATGATGCGGCCAAATCTTATTTCAATTTCTCCTACCTGTTACAATTGTCAGATAAGCATGTGCTCTTATAGTTCCCAAATTGTTCGTAGCCACACAGGTGTATTTTCCAGCATGTTTTATTTGTACAGCTTGCATGATATACAGTGACTTAAATAACCCACCAATAAAATATCCATCTTTTCCAGAATCAATCATTACTCCATCTTTTAACCATCTTATGTTTGGAACAGGAAATCCTGACACTTTGCAACTGAATTTAACGACCTGAGTCCCTTTCTTTACAGTCTTGTTTTGGGGAGTGGAGATGAAAGATGGGGAATCATCTGCACAGTGAAGAGTAACAATAATATTAATATTAATATATACACGTAGAGTGTAACAACAACAACAACTGCAACAACATAATAATAATAATAATGGATTAATCAGTGGCATATATCCACAACTAGGTGTCTCTTCATGTTTACACTGATGGGACTATGTTTTAACATCCTTAATTATCCGAGAAGACTTGAAGGTCTAACCATATGCAGCTTTCAACCATCGAGAACAGACTATATAATAATGAACATGTATTTAAAATTCCTTTAGAATTTAAGGATACAACAATAATTCAACAATAATTTGAAGGGCTCTGTGCAAAAAGGGCATAAGTGACTCTTGATCACATTCTAAATTCTCCTTCAATTTCTTTGTTTTCTAAGGGAGAATTTAGAACGTGATCAAGAATCACTTACACCCTTTTTTCACACAACCCTTCATTTATAATTATGTAGATTTTTAAATTATTTGCTTGCATTAGTTGCCAGACTGTTCAAACTATAATTATGAAAGGTGTTGCTCTAGCAAAGTTCCTCAATATTCTACTCTGAAATTTCAGCAGTCAAATTGTCTAATTCGTATGTAATTTTCTAAACAAATTAATATCTAAATGGGCATTTAATTGCAGAATGTACAAAATATAAATTCTTGAACAAATTAATTTATATTATATTAATATTATATACCATACAGAAGCTCACGTACATGTACAGAAGCTGAAGTACATGTATTATATCCATCAAGAAGGCAGGACTTGACATTAACGTTTTTCTCAAGGTGCCAGCTGGTGACTAAACATAAATATTTGGTCCCAAATCAAAATTTTTGGTTGCCACTTTATAAAAATCTGGATACCTGTGGTCAGCTTCGTGCCTACGAGAAACAGAAAAAACAAAATGGCACTTAGCCAAACATGGTGATCAATCACAAGCCAATTGGTACTTCGTTTCAGATGATTTCTTTTATAGGAAACTGGTTTATATGGAGTTACAGTCTAGATACTAAGTCTTTTTTTATTAGAAATACCAATGAATAAGGATTAAAAGGGTAAGTCACCAGCTTGCAACCAGTTTTGAAAGTTTGGTCACCAGGGCAAAAATGTGACCAGTAGGTTGCAACATCGAGCCCTGGAAGGGCAGGGATATTATACACTGAGCAGCTTTTACATATGGCATATGACAATTACAAAAGGAAAATAACTTAATAACTTAATTGTATGCAATATCTCTGGTGATGTAAGATGTTTTTTTCCTGGTAAACACAGTAGAAATTCCTTATCTACCAACATTAAATTGGGCAGTTTTCTGTCCTTGGAGATGCAAAAATAAGTTTCATTTTTATGCATAAATGCCTCTACAGGCGAAGACTATATTATTATATAATAATTATCTATATATATACACATGGGATTCCAGAGTATCAAATAGGCCTGACTGAGACTCAGCCTCATATATCCAAGTTCAATTTATTAATTATAATTATAATTATTTTATTTAAACTTACTTATATTTATTTTATGTAATGATTTATCATATTTACCCAATATTATTATTTATACAGGTAATGTTATCAATGGTAGCCCTTCTCATATAAAAATACCGGTAAATAAAGTAAAAGTAAATATTTTGACACCATTGAAGTTAAAAAGTCTAAAAGCTTGAAAATAATTATGGAAAAATATGTACCGGTATATACAATATAACAATATCATTATGTTCATACAGCAAGCCTGTATCTGGGATTATCCACCCTGTGAACAACTTGACCCTGTACAATAACAATCTGGTATAAGCACATGCTGAAAGCAAAATTGTGCAATTGTGCCTGGCATGGGTCCAAGCTTCAGCTGCTGCTTTCTGCTACACATGACATTTATTCACAAATGTGTGGATGCCAAGCACACTAAAACGTCATTAGTTAATTAATTAATCAGTAATTTGAAACGGTAAATGTCATTAATAATCACACATTTAGCCCCCTTCTCAACCTTGAAAAAAGATCGACTGCCAAAATTCCAGCATTTGTTATTGAAGACCAACTAACGAAGTTATGTAGCTGTCACGTTTGTTTGCATATTTCTCTCAATACACTAGATTATTAAATCATACATGTACGAAGCTGTATTTCAGCTACTGAGTACTGTACATATAATTTATTTATTATAATACTAATAGATTAATTATTTTAATATACATGATAAAACAGTAGAACAGTTTGGTTAAATTGATAATCAGTGCGAACTCAGAGATTGGTTTATGTTTAGAGCGATCTAAAGAGTCATGTAAGAAAGCGAGGGAAGCTATATGTGTGCGAAGCGAGACTTGTATAAATGCGCTGAAGGAAGTGCAGCAAGGACAAGGTAAAGGTACTAATATTTTCTTTCCTTACCTGCCTGGCATAAAGATATAAACACGGACAGCAGAATAGCAATGCCGTAACACGCGGTTAAACACCGCATGATCAGAAATCAACTGATCACTTCAAAAACTGTATTATACCTGGAAAAGAGGAAGAAACGGGAATTAAGTAACTTCAAATGAAGGAAATTTTCATCGAACTTCGTGTATATTTTTATCGGCTGCGTCAAAATTTTCCGTCTGACAACTTAAAGTGTGTTTACAATTTCTAGGTTACCTAAAGTACCCCAAACTGCAGTAAATGTGAGTGAATAACACTGTTAATATACTACTATCATAAGAGTTTCCTCCAAATAAATTTGTTAATTTAGGGCCAATAACAAAAGACAAAGTGCAAAAAAAGGTCGCTTTTGGAGTTTTGGAGCACCGGAAGTTTGGAAGCCAATAAGAACAACTTGACATTAGTTTAACACCATTCAAAGCTCCTTACCAATATGGAATGCTGATCTTTGTGATGCGACTATACAGACATTAACTTTTAAATTAAGAGTGAAGGCACTTTATCCAATTCGTGCAAGAAGTCCCAAACTCGTACTCGTCTCTAGCTCTTGGCAAGTTTCTGGCAAGATTGACTTTTGGCCCGTGACGTCACACGGGTGGGTCGCACGAAGTAAATCATTGCTTCCGGTCATTCAAACCGGAAGTGAGATGTGGGCTAAAAAAATAATTACACTTTTTGGTTTTCTTCTGTATGAATATGTAATTAAGCACAATGAAATAGAGCAAATAAAGTATCATAGTTGATATTCACACAATTTTCTCTTGTCTCGTATGAATGAAAACTTTAGTAAAATTTCACTAAAATTGTAAAGAAGTAACACCGTACCAGTATCGATTGACCTTTATTCCTCCGGAATAAATTGTAGAGAAAATAGTAAATTCTTAATATTTGTTATGAACCAAATACCTATTAGCCACGTACTGAGCCTAGAAAATTAATGTTGATACATACACAGAATGATCACTACAAATCGCTTATATCAGGATTTTTTTAGCCACTGGAAGGCTTATCATACTTCAGCGAGTGTTTGTACCTTAGCTGTGTAAAATGTGTCTGAACCATGCAGTGATCATTCAGAGACTATTACAATCTATTCTTATTTCGGAATACAGTCCGTCGAGCCGTTGGTCTGGCGACTTTCTACTAGGGGCAGAACCAACGCTCGAAACATCAGCTGCAACTCGCTTCCCACGGAGGTTAACAACATCGACTTTTAGTTGATAATACCGTGTTTCTCAGTTCCCCGCCAACGGCAGACCTACAACTGGGCAACGGGTGAGGCGGGGGAGCATAGAACATATTACGTATGTCCGGCCTCAATTGCAAACATCCGATGTTTCCTGACGCCGAAGATGCGTGTTCCAATCCCCATCAAGGCAGTGAATGTCGTTGTGTTAAATTTCGGTTAATCCACTTAACATGGCTTGTGAATGAGGACAAGGCTTACATTAACATACCTAATAAATTTATTAACCTCTATCAATCCCCTTTACCAAATATATAATGAGTCAATTTCGACAGGAATAGTTCCTGATATTTAAAAATGGAAGTGCTATTGAACCAGGAAACTATAGGCCTATAGCTATAATTATATCTGTCTTCAGTAAAGTTCTTGAGAAAGGCGGGTCCATAATCAGCTTATGTTTTTCCTAGAAAAGAAAGGTATACTGTATAATTATCAATTTGGATTTTGGAAAGGCTACTACAACTGAGTATGCAATTTTAGAAACAGTAGAGAACCTAAAAACAGCTATAGATGAAGGTAAAATAAGTTGCGGAATTTTCTTGGATGTTTCCAAAGCATTTGATACAATAAATCATGAGATACTGCTTGCAAAGATGTACAAATATGGAATCCGAGGATTACCCCATGCCAGGTTTACCAGTTATCTAAAGGATCGGAAACAATATGTAAAAATAGATGATACAGAATCTAGTTTTAGGCCTATAGTATGCTGTATTCCGCAAGGATCTACGTTAGGTCCCCTGCTATTCCTGCTATATAAAAATGACCTTCCAAACTCATCTAAGAAACTGCTATTTAGAATATTTGCAGATGATACTAATAGTTTTTATTCTTTAAAAAACTTGAATGAATTAGAAAGCGTTATAAATGATGAACTTGTTAATGTTCTAAAATACTGTGCTGCTAACAAACTTTCAATCAACTTTAAGAAGACAAATTATATGCTAATTACATCCCCTAGAAAAAAGCCTAATTGATCTATAATAACATGTCGGTAATATAGAAGAAAAAACACAGATAAAATATTTGGTGTTTTATTAACAACCATTTACAATGAAATGCACGTCAAATAAAACATGTTAATAATAAACTTGCAAAGAATATAGGTATTTTAAAGGGAACCTCGGCTGAAAAACAATGTTTGCTCTCAAGTGTTTGTTATGGATGCCTAAGTCTGTTTCTGTGTTTGTCTCCCGTAAATTGTACACCAGATGTCATTTATGCACCGATTTTCCTGTCGATAAAACTCATTTGAATTTCCAGCGCGCCGCGATCTTGGATATCATGACATCACAGTGTTGCCCTATTGTTGCATAACAAAAGAGCTATTGTTTTCTGCCTTATTATTACGTCTGATTGAAGACTAGAGGGATCACCTGGACCGAAGAGAATTGGTCGCTATCAGATTGCTATGGATCTCCCGATCGAAACTCCGAAGCCACTTTGCTAATTTAAACAACATGTCATAACTTTACGATTTTGGGCCGGCTTCATTCTGCTCACGTTTTCACAAACAGTACACAATTTATTGATACAACCGATGCTAATAGCCACAATACAATAGAGTCAGCAACCATTCAGTGCGCTCCAGTAAAATGTTAATGCCTAATGGTGTTAAAATAGAGAATGGGGATATAAAAATAGTACTATTTACGGATGACGTTACCTTTTTTCTACACGATTATACTTCACTTGGCAGCCTGTTTGATCTACTAGAGGTTTTTCATGAATTTTCTTCACTTAAGATTAATTATTCAAAATCCGAAGCTGACCGGATCGGCGGATATTCACCTACATATTAGGAAAAGGCATTTCACAATTTTAGACAAAATTCTACTTCAGGAAAAACAACATTAGTCATACAGTTCTGGTTTAGCCCACGCTTAACGCGTCCATATTTGAGTTACTTTTAGTTAACACTGTCTTTTGTTGAATTGGTTTGGAATGGTACGAGTAGTTCGGCACGAGCCCCTACTTTTGATTAATTGACAACATTGAATGTGCTTGCTGACATTAATTACGTTTTACAACAAGCCAATAAGATTTGAGTATTTTAATTACAAGTCCTGTTCGTTAATAGTACTGCAAATGGTTTTATAATACTGATACGATAGTACGCGCGCTCTGATTGGCTAAAAAGCCATATTTCATCAGAGTATAACATGGTTTGCCGTGTTTTATTGTTTTTAACTGGCGGTTTCCTTTCATTGCGCGTGTAAATCTATATTATAAAACAGATAAAGAAGCCTTAAATCCATGTTTTATACTATCATAAAACACTCTGGTCATTTTAGAACACTCGAGAAATGTTGAAAGCACAAGCCCATTTCTCTCATGTTCTCAAATGCCCATCGTGTTTTATGATAGTATAAAACATGGATAAGCTTCTTTATGTGTTAAATAATCAATCCTAGTTGTATTGAAAGAACCATCTGTTGATTTTTCAGAATACAGATCAGTTACGAACTTTAAGTTAGATTTCTACGGAAAATCTTTAGACTTATGTTTTACGCCCAAAGTATGTCATTTGATCTCTAGTTTCACCTTTGACATTTCTCATTTAAAGTTGACGTTCATTTAAATCCATGATCGAGTGCAAAAACTGCCTGAACGAAAACAAACCCTACCAATACATAGGAACGCAATATCTTAGTGACAGATTTGAAGAACATCGCAGATCAGTTAAACACTATCAACGGAAGGAATCTCGCACAACCAACCGCCCATCACAAAATCCCCCCCCCCCCAAAAAAAAGGTAATAATAATCACAAAATCCTGGATACGCCCCTGGGAGGTGGTAATTAAGAAATTACGAAACCCACAAAAGTGGATGGATTCCAAAATAAAAAGCCAAACTGAAACCAACAGTGATGTTTTAGCAGACAGGCAGTCAGCAGTCTATATTAAAAGATGAAGTAACAAAACCGAAACGTACTTAGTTGGCTCCAATCCTAAATAAATAAAGACATTACTATTATATTATTATTTTACACTAGAGGTTGGTTTAACCTCGCCATGCCAAACGCAATGTGTGATGTAGCTGATAAGCAATCTCCTCTTTGCTCGTTTCCAAAATTAATAGCGGCATATAAGGACTATAAGGGCTGAGGTGGTCTTTTAGGGTAAATTGCGACACGGCATTGAAACAGCGACATAAAGGGCATGAAATAACGACGTCTGAAATTGCGAGAGCGACAAAGACAAATAAGAAAACAAGACGAAATTCCGACAGCGACATGACCACCTTCCGATACTGCGACATGACTGGTCGAGGGGACACATGCACGTTTAGATATAGATTTACACTTTGTTGAAAAAAATATTTGAGCAAGAGTTTATAGTAAACGAAAGTCAATCAAAACCACTGAAAATATCAGTACTGGATGCTCTTTCATCTTTTCTTTAAATGTACATATTAAACTGAAAAAATAAATAATTGAAGAAATTTATTGTGTGAATTGATCAATGTGTACGGTTATCGAACTCCGGTTTGCAAACAGAAATCCTGGGCTGAAGCTTGGCCGATTGATTTAAAAGCCAAAACTAATTACCCACAAACTTGCATTCAACATAGCAAGGTTCAAGCCGTGAACTTACTGTACATACGATTCTAAGGTCAATTCTGCTACGACTGGTGCCTGAGTAAGCTAAGAAACGTCTGAACAATCATTTAAATCCGTTTTTTGTACAAAATTCTTAGGACTGAAATTGGCACCCCATACATGCAGGAGTGCAAATTCACCGAAGTTTAGGTTAATAATTGTTCACCGGCACTGAGGTGAATAATTGTTTTAGTATATACCACACGGCAGGTGAATAGCCAGCACCAAATAGTAATTTTATTTTCAGTCAAATAGGCAAAAACTCGCGCGAGGTGATCGCTGCTTTGCTCGGAGGTGAATATGAAATCATATTCACTGTTTGAGTAGCCAATCAGAGCGCTCGAAAAGTGATATTCACTGGTGTGGTATACACTAAATCCGCTTATTAGATGTTTTTCCAGGTATTACGGGCTGATATTTTACGAGTTGCGAATGTATTTTGGGGGCGAGAAAAAATGCGAGGAATGAGTAGAATATCAGCCCGTATTTACCTGGAAAACATCTGTGACGTAAATTTACCAAAATGATTTCCCAAAAAATCAGTCCAATCAGTTTACTTGTAGTCTAAAATTTTAATATTCGTATGTGAACAGAACCAAACATTATTTATATGTTGCTTAACATTGTGAGATTATGAATATAGCAAGACTTAAAAAAATATTACAATGTTATCAACTATCGCTAAATTATATTTTACATAATTGCTAATTATTTAATGTTACAATGTTGGATGAACAGGATGCAGTTTTGTTTTATAGAGTAAATTGGTTATTACAATAAAATGAATAAACCTTAATCCTGGAACCCCGACCGGGGATTCAACCTAGCCGATATGTTCTCCTTTTCCCGCCGCTCCAAGTTTGAACTTCGTGTCCGTCAATCAAATCCAACCAATCACAACGCACGCCTGCGAAGCTACTGAAGTGTCAAACAAGTGCTTAGTTTTTTGTGATTGGTGTGAAGTTCGGCAGTATTTTGGATTTCCGGCATTCCTATAGACGCCGTTCCGTTACTATGATCACAGGGGGCCGAGTAGCGACGTTTCTCCCTTCTTTGTCAATGTTTTGGATTACTATAGAACCGTCGGAAATAGTTCGTAGTGGAGCTCGACGCTGTGATCGGGTGTTCGGCCGCTCGCTACGAACAGGCGATTTCCGACGCCCCGATACGATATCGTATGGACCCTTTGCACGTTACGTCATAGCCGCCATGTTGGTGTACAGTTAACAATAGATTCTACGTTAGCTTCTTTAGTTCTGTACACCAACATGGCCGCCATGCCCTTTGTCATTCGAATCTCTGGGGATTGAGTGCAAACCATCTATTAAAACATATAGAAACAGACGAGATAATTTACAAAGAAGGGTAAATTAAACGTCGCTGTTCTACCCCCTTGTGCCGTAACCGATGATAGCCAACATTCCAATTACGTGCTATTGTTTGACAACAAAAGTCCCATGTCACGCTTTGGCATACTGTTCTACCAGAGGAGAGAGAAAAAAGGGCCTCTGGTGTTTTCTGTTGAGAATTTCACTTCCATGCGAACATTACATTCAGAATTTGAGCCTCGTTCCTGATTGGAAGTGTTATCAATGGATAACACCAGATCTCAAGCGTGTTAAGGCCTGGTTCAGGGGTCAAATTTCAGGTAAAAACTGTTTTCCTTATTTCATCACAGCCGAGTACGGTAAGTACGCCAAGTTTCTCACGATAATAGATATCCTCATTCTTGACTACCTTAAGTGGTTTGTGTGTAGTAAAACGTGTTACGTGGTCTGTCACGTGACTTAGAACACGAAATCAGTAAATAAAAAATACGGCTCCGAGTTTAAAACAGCTAGGGTGATGAGTGGATATGTTTAGTTAAGGTTGAAGCCTTTTACCTAAATCAGATGACTACAATGTTTCGTTAACGAGTAATTAAGGCGAACAAATGCAAAATAGGTCACGTGACATTTTGTACCCTTAATATCTCCTTATCTTTACATGATAGTCATGTTTTCTAAGCGTGGTCTGAAACACTGTGGGAGGAGTAATGTTTTAGCAGAGTTACTTTATATTCATATGTTATCGTCGGAGCCGCATTTCACTTAAACGATTTTATATAAGTATGACGTCATCGATCACGTGACACGACAACCATCCACTTAACATATTTAAGGAAGTTGATATTAGTATTATGGTGTAATTATATTTAGTTTAAACTGTTATTTCTGTCAGAAAACATTTTTTAACATACATCTATTTTCCGTTAAATGAACCAGGCCTTAACATGCTTGAGATGATCTTCTATCTCTTGCCTCTTTCCCTTTTATTTCTGACACCAGGGTAAGACTGTCCCGAAGAAACTTTCGTGTACAAATATTGACATGACATGGCATAACCAGAGTCGAGAGCCACGCGTAGAAAAAAAATGAATCGACAAATCTCTATTAAAGCTTGCAAACTGACCGTCTACTACTTTCGCAAATCGCACTATGATTTGACACAGCTATCTGTTAACACTGTGCTATAAATAACATGTAATAATTGTGAAAACTAAATAATCCATTGACACTAAACTGAAACAATTGAATATAAACTGTTGAATATAAATGGTTACCTGCCTGTACATTCATTCATGCAACGCTATTTTTCGATACATTTCCGACCTGCTGGCATCCTGGATGCCAATGGCTCGAAGAAATAAAAGACGATAGAGGAACAAGAAAACACGTCAAACCGGTTTTGCTGGACCATTGGTAAGCCTATAAAAAACACCGTTACATCCAGCACTCACGGTTGCGCCTGGTAATGAGTAGAATATCCAATCAACGAGGTTCAAATGAACCTAATGTTCGCATGCAAGTGAGAACGGATAACACAGAGGCTCTTCTTCTTCTTCTTCTTCTTCTTCTTTCTCTCGCCCCTTCGCCTTTTATTACTTCGAGTCTCTAGCACTTTTACAATGCCCTCAAAATCTAATAGAAAGCATCGTCTGTACGTAACATACAAAGAGAATTGCTTCGTTTGATAAAACCAAACAGAAATACATCGGGCAGCAAGTTTGACCTCACTTGCTTTGAACGATACCTGGTTGTTCGAAGCAAGGGTAACCGCTACCCCGGGGTTAAATCGCTAACCCGAGGGTAAACTGTACACACTATACAATTACAAATTTAGCGCTATCCTAGGGATAAAGTTACCCTTGCAGTTCGAACAACCTTCTTTCACTGTGACTAAGTGTCCAGTGTGGAGTGACCACAATAAACCTGCAAAACAGGTTCTACATAACCGCCAAGTAAAACCATAGCACGAATACAAGATCTGGACGAACGAAAATTTCGCACAAACGTTATTGTGATAGAAATCGATCGGTTTGTTGATTTGCTCTTATCTTTTGGTCATTTTGTCCGACCGGTCCAAATGTTCGTGCTAAATGTTGGACCTTTAAAAATATCTTAAACGACAACCTACAAATAGCCTATTGCATATTTACAAACTTATTTTGTAGGTTTACTGTAATCACTCTATACACGTATGAGCAAAAAACGATTATTCGGCTATTCTATTCTACTTTCCCAAGTACGTTTTTCGTATGTTGGGCATGAGAATGGCCACACTAAGATTGAAATTTTAATGCCATTAACTACATTTCTAGATTCTCTAACTCACGGGAGAGAAGATCCGTTTATCTTTTTTATTTTTAAAGGGGCGAGGAAAAGGTAGCGGCTCGTACTTTACCCACAATTCCTCGCGCGCGAAAATACATTAATTTCGTTATAAAATCGCGTAAGAGTTTTTAAATCTGAAACAGGAAGTTTCAGTATAAAAGGGTAAGCCCCTCCTCTTTTCACGCATAGCCAACTCGAAATTTAAAAGTGAAATCACGGATCAGTGACGAACGTAAGGGAGTGAACCAGCCTCTCCCATTAAATAGGCAATTGTGAGGGTTTCAAATCAAACAAGCCACCAAAAAGTGAACATAGGGAAAATAGTTGTTTATGGAAGACTTTAGGTGATATTTTACGACTCTTTGCGAACTCTATAGTCCTTACTATGAACTTTAACATTTGAATTGAATTTCGCGCGATAAGCAATCAGTAGGGAGCATTCAAGCGGAGCATCACGCAGATGTTCACTCGACAAAGGCTGAGTGAAACTGAAGGTGTCAATGGACTGGCCAAGGCCTTTTATACCGAAACTTCCTGTTTAAAAACAAGCCAGTACAAATACTGTTGCCAAAACACCGTCAATTAAGAGAAGAGAGGATTTCAAGTTTCGCAAGGGATTGTGGTTAATGTACAGTCGCCATTTTCCCCGTGTGGTGGATTAACGTTATTCAGAATTTCAACCTAACTATTCTAAATGTCAAGAATTATTTTCTCTTTTATCTGTCTCTTGCAATAATTATAAAAGACGAACACGGTAAGACATTTATGCGGTACGACAACTGAAGAGATGCCAGTTGCAACTCGTTATTTACGACTTGACGCAGCAGATGCGGCAGAGACGAGACCTTGCTTTGACGTGCTGAAATAACACTTCGCTATTAATCTGGTCATTCATATCCCCTCCCCTTCCCTCCCCTTCCCTCCCCTTCCCTCCCCCAAACCCATTCTTCCTTTTTTTTCTTAGTTTCTGAAGGAAATAGAGGGAATCGGCTAACTCTGTTGCTACCCAATTCAGATCATGTGATGTAAACAGATGCTACTCTGGGGAATTGTTCCTTTTTCATTCTAATAATAATGCAGCCATGCCTATCTGAATAAAACATTTTTTCAAAGAGTCAATTCTCCAGAGTAGTCTGCTTACGTCACATGATCTGAATTGGGTCTGAGTATTTGACGCTTTAACACGAAGATACTCGCAAATGTTTATATATATATTTTATATACGTTACTGTCGCCCTTGTCCCCTAATGAATAGCCTGATTTTCATAGGTCCACCTCGGTTCGTACGAAAATCAGGCTAACCTCTGAAGTCTCTACGAGAAACAAGTTAGAAAATTCAGCCTCTTTGTAACACTTCTAGTTATCAAAATACTACAAGAGGAGAACAAACCTCTTTTTTTTTACGTACGTATAAAGAAAGTGTTGTACGTCGACCGAGTCATAGTGGCATCTGAATGGACTTCCCACGACGTAGCCTCATCTCCAGGTTTCTACTCAGTCATGCAATCACCAAGCGTTTTTCTTTCCAAAATGGCGGCCGTTTGGACTCTCGGCGCGGGGTTAAACCGAAGCAGTGACGTCACAACATTCAGCCGCGCGTAAGTGCAAAGCCTGGGGACGAGGCTACTTACAACGGTCTCTCGGATCGGCACAGGTTTATACCAGGAACCCGCTGCTGACGTAACCAACCTCGTGATCGCCGTCGCCACCTGATGGCACGCGGCCTCGCTGATGGTGCGGTGGCTCGGGCTCAGGCTCCAGAGCCGAGCTTGACAGTCGAATGCCTTCGTTTCTGTTTAGATCGGAGTCCTGAGAACCAGGTCGTACTAGTTGGCCGTGTATGTTTACGTAAGGCTGGGGAGAAAAATGCATGTACATTAATGGCTTGATGCTAGATTGTTTTGATGTTATCGTCACCATAGAAATGTAATGCCCGTTTGTCTGTCTGAAAGAGCGAGCGCAACGAGCGATGGGAAGGAGACAGTCGTACCCTGGGTGCCAGTCGTACCCCACACCGCGGCAAAACGGTATGCTCCGCTGGCCAAAAGAACGAAGGCTCTGCTCTCAAATACAAATTACCGAGGGTTTCAACTTTTTTAGTAAATAATTTTATAACTTAGTAAACTCACAATTAATTACAAATTAAGAAAACTTCAACCTGTTAAAGTCTTAGGCTTAGCTTTTAAGTAGTTTTCTTATTTTTTGACAAAACAGTTTAAAAATGGTTGCTTTTAAGCAGAAATTTTAAAATCACGGGAAACTGGGGGCTGCCGCGCGCCGACAAGAAATAGCAAATACGCATGCGCGTAACGTTTTGCCGCGGTGTGGTCGTACCCTGGGTGCCATTCGTACCCTGGGTGCCAGAAATAAAAGGGGAAGAGGCAAGAGAAAGAAGAAAAAGAAAAGCCTCTGGTGTTATCCGTTGAGAATCTCGCTTCCAATCAGGGACGAGGTTCAAATTCTGAATGGAAGCGAGATTCTAAACGGTAACACGAGCTCTTCTTTTTCTTCCCTCCCTCCTCCCTCTCCATGATTCCTCCCGCTCCGCGCTCTTCCCAGGCGTTTCCCTTCGCACCGCACACAGACAGCTTCGCACAAACAGACGGCTTCGCTTCGCACAAACAGACGGCTTCGCTTCGCACAAACAGACGCCTGGGAAAAAGGCAGAAAAAGCTGTCGATTCAGTATAACTTTTGTCCATGACAGATATCATGAAAAATACTGCAAATAAGGTCGAAAAGCTGTTGCATATTCGGCGATATCGCGCGGGTTGTATGCAGCGGTTATTTTCCCGCCATAACGTGTCGCGTGCGTCCGTTACAACTTTCAGCTGTTTTCCCGCCGAAAGCTCGTTATACAGCGCGCGTGCAAGGTATTATTTTTATTCAGTTTCCTCAGCTCAGTTCAAATTTTCTTCCCTTCCATGGATGAGGAAATCGCAAGTTATATTGCCATGAGATAAAATAGCTATGCAATGCAATGCTTTGTCGTGGTATGCCGTTAATGTCGTCGGAGATTTACGGTATACCAAGAGAACGCACTGCACGACTAGAATTTGTTACATTGATTGACATACGCTTAGCTACAAATATCCGGATATTATTTTGGGGGATATTTAGAGAGGTTGGAGATACTTAGAAAATTTATATTTTTAGAAACATAGAACATTTCGGTTGGATGGAAAATGCGGGGTGCGGAGTGTGGAAATTGGCATTCTCGACCCCAGACCCTTTTCTTTTCAGTAAGAAATAATGAATGGGAAATTGGAAAATGAGAAGTGTGGAAAATGAGAGTGGCGAGAAAATGAGGAGAAATAATTCCCCTGGATGAACACGCACACGAACACGGTCAGATCTAGGTACTTTGTGGAACACATGAGTAGCGAGGATTTTTGGGGTGTTTGTAAAAGAGGATACGGATGACGGATATGTTAAAATTAATATATTTTAAAAAATTAAAAAGAATTGTTGAGCAGTACATCTACGAGAACTCTGGTTTCGTTTGTAAATATTTTGATTCTCTTCTACGCGTTTTATGTGCTTCACTCGGGATGTATACATAAAAAATGTTAACAGCTAGCGTGCCGAATTATGTTATTACGTGTTGATATTTTTGGGGTATATATCTGGTTGCCGCTAATAAAAATATTAGATAAATCAGGGACTGTTCGGAAAAATCACACACAGTGTTTTATTCGCATGTTTTTAACATTTGGAAGACAAATTAAACCAATGTTTTCTAATGAATTATCGGAATTTCTTAAAAGTCTTAGGTGACCGGGCATTAGTATTTTAAATTAGGCTCCTGATACTACCGAGTATCAATGAGTGGACGAAATAAAGGAAAACATTTATTTCTCAAAGCCCATATATCCGAGAAAATGGTTGGTATAGTAATCAAAAGGTAGAACTTATGATCTATTAAACTGTATAAGATCAATACATAGGGTGTGAAGATACAATGCATGTATGACTACTTCCTGTAAACTAGTGTACGTCGACATATAACTAGTGGACGTCGACTCAGTGTTACAATAGAGGTATATTGCATTGAAAGTAAAACGCAACGTGAATAAATAATAAGTTAACAAAAGTGGCCAGTACAGCACGCTTTTTTCCAAGGCCGAAATCATTAGGACCTTACCATACTAACTTCTATGACGCCGGCCGCTATTTTGATAAGTTTTTGTCTTGATAATCTGCACGTGATGTTTCGAATTCCTCCCCGATAAGTCATTATATTGATAGAAAATATATAACCAAATACCGTGAACAAAAATCCTGCAAAAATACGTTGGATCCGAAGTGAGGACCTATGCAGCCAAATATGAACAATTAAGAATGAAAAGTCCGAAGACTACAGCAAAGCTGATATACGACGCGAAGCCCGCGTACTTTTTGCTATGCCATACTGACGAGTTCTAATAAGAACGAAACAGCTGTCTATGGCTGCAATCTAGTCCGAGCGCTTTTCGTGTCAGGCCTAGCTAACCGTAGTGCTTTGTGTTAGAATTTTACGTTGTATATCAGCTTTGCTGTAGTCTTCGGACTTTTCATTCTTAATTATATTGATAATGATTTCGATGACAGAGAGATTCGAAAATATTGTAAACGTCACCTGGGACCATCTTTAATTAATACGGCCGGTTGCTAGTTTGTTCCATTACCGTACAGCGTATCAGTAAATGTTTTTTTATATACGAGGCCTATATGTCGGTTGGGATTCTACCAGCGGCAAAATTCAGAAAAAGTCCCCGTTGCCGGTTCCCTCTGGAATTGAAGGAAAATTTGACTTGTATTATGCGGCATATATCGCTCGTTGTGTTACTCCCTCAAGACAGAACCTGTGTCACCTTGTGTACAAACGGTATAATCATTTACTTTTCCGAACCAATTGCTTTTAACATTAATCATTTTATTTAAAAATATTTTTATTAGCGGCAACCAGATATATACCCCAAAAATATCAACACGTAATAACATAATTCGGCACGTTAGCTGTTAACATTGTTTATGTATACATCCCGAGTGAAGCACACAAAACGCGTAGAAGAGAATCAAAATATTTACAAACGAAAACAGAGTTCTCGTAGATGTACTGCTCAACACTGAATTTTTTTTAATTTTTTAAAATATATTAATTTTAACATATCCGCCATCCGTCATCGCCATCCGTCATCCGTATCCTCGTTTTACAAACACCCCAAAAATCCTCGCTACTCATGTGTTCCACAAAGTACCTAGATCTGACCGTGTTCGTGTGCGTGTTCATCCAGGGGAATTATTTCTCCTCATTTTCTCGCCACTCTCATTTTCCACACTTCTCTTTTTGCACACTTCTCATTTTCCAATTTCCCATTCATTATTTCTTACTGAAAAGAAAAGGGTCTGGGGTCGAGAATGCCATTTGCCACACTCCCCATTTGCCACACTCCCCATTTGCCACACTCCCCATTTGCCACACTCCCCATTTGCCACACTCCCCATTTGCCACACTCCCCATTTGCCACACTCCCCATTTGCCACACTCCCCATTTGCCACACTCCCCATTTGCCACACTCCCCATTTGCCACACTCCCCATTTGCCACACTCCCCATTTGCCACACTCCCCATTTGCCACACTCCCCATTTGCCACACTCCCCATTTGCCACACTCCCCATTTGCCACACTCCCCATTTGCCACACTCCCCATTTGCCACACTCCCCATTTGCCACACTCCCCATTTGCCACACTCCGCACCCCGCATTTTCCATCCAACCGAACATTTCGGTGTGCCTCAGACAACGTACATACATGGGAATGACAATATGGCGAAATTACATGTATGCACTAAACTTCAGGGAACTTATTTCATAACGTCCCTAATCCAAGATTGGGTCACGTGACCAGCCTGTTCCAAGGGTTCTTCCGGTACGACGCCATTTTGAATTAGGCGCGTGAAAGATTTGGTTACGAGGTTGATATTGCAAAATTATTCCTTTTTTGACAGTTATTAGGGTGAAACATTCGAGGTATTTAGAACTTCTGAAGAATTTTTTGGGATATTTAGACGTTTTGGGGAACGTTCCGGAAATATATGTGGACAATTGTTCGAGATATTTGTAGCCAACCCTAGATTGACACGGGGTCAAACAGCAGTCATCAAAACCCATTAAATGTGATCCCGCAACGTGTTCACATCGTGACAGAAGATGGTGCGACATGTCGCGCGCGCCACCGGCTAGCTAAACGCGGGAAAATAACTCGAGGATCGGTGAGTTTGTTTCCCCTCGATCCTAGCCGGCTGTTCCCGTCGACTCCCGTCTCGGAGAACATCGAGGATCTAGGAAAAACGAAACTCCTGCACTATTTCTATCCGGAGCCGGTCATGCCTACCTGTCGACTTCTCGTCGGTTGTCTGGGTTCGGTCCAGGATCTTGCGGGTGGAGGTTCATACTCCTCATCGTCTGAGTACACTACGTCCCGCAAAAACGACGGAGGTTCAGGCAGTGGTGATTCGCCGACTGAAATATGTGGGAAAAGGTAACATAGAATTCATAACAACCTGTTTAAAATAACCTTGCAATTGGCTAGACACGATGCCAAGGTTCAAACCCAACTCAAGTATACAGTTCACATTTACGCGGCTTTGACTTCTGCAGCCGGAGTCTGGCTTCCATCAATTAAACCTTTGGTTTAATTAAGTCACATCACAGGTCACGCAAAAGAGAAAAAACGCCATTAGGAAATGGGCCTTACACCTGTGCATTCTAATACCATACGAGACAAAACTGCGGCATCTCCGTAGCCTAATCGTAACCGTAATTTGATTGGTTCAGAAGAACAAAAACAATTCAGGAAACCATTTCAATGTCACGACATGTCGTACAGTAACCGTGCCGTAAGTCATTTCCGTAACTTGTCTACTCATACGAAATACGCTCTAGAGTTTCATACAATCGTACGTACCTAGCTCCTTACTGTTCTTTAATCCCCGGCTGTTAGAGAAGTCGGCCATGCGTGGTGGCAGATCGGGCAGACGATCATTCCCATGATGCCTTGTACTGTCATCTAGTTCCAGGACCCCAGAGGACACCGGATGTCGCCTGTTGACCCGCGGTTCGAAGTCATCCTCTAAACCTGGAATAGAAGTACGATCTTCTGCTGTATACTGTGGGGGAGGCCCTGGGGGAATGACATGAACCCAAATGTTTTATCATTAAAATAGATTCTACTCAAGGAAACAGTTGAATAGTAAACATATTTCTAATTTCACTGTTACATCTTTGAATTATAAAGCCTAAAGGTATATAAAGGATGCTAATGTTTTATGTCAAACAGGGAATACAAAAAAACAAATTTACCAAATATTTTGTCTAAATTAGAAGCTTCATTCACAAGAAGAAGGAAATTACAGTAAATTCCCTGTTTGACGTCACTCATTAGCATAATTATTCGAAATATAAACCTTTATAACTCACAGACGCAACAACCAATCAAGAAACACTATTTACTTGATGTAGACTCCATGTAATTGATAAAATATTTGGGCTCATATGCACACAACCCTTCTCTAACACAATTAACACGTGTAGTAATTTGTTTCATTAAAGGCGAGGTACATCCGTGACTCTTTCTTTCTTTGGCTACGAGAGACTTTTAGATCCACGAGGAATACTTTAATAATATATATGAACAAATAAATACTCTTGGAAGCTTGTCCTCTTGTCTCTAGCATTTATTGGCACAATAGTCCTATTTGTAGTTCTCGGACCGCCATTTTGAAAGGCAACCAATCCTTTGGTGATATTGAGGCTGGAGTTGAGGCAACTTAGTTAGAGCCTTAGTATCTAGTTAACATGATAATCAAAAGCTATACATAGTAGAAAGAGTGTGTATCAGTGTAGGGCCATCTCCCTCTCTTTTTCTCTTTTTCCTAACGGTGGATGGATTGTCACTAATCTTTACTAGCAACATGGTCTGATTCACTAGCAACATGGTCTGATTCACTAGCAACATGGTCTGATTTACTAGCAACATGGTCTGATTCACTAGCAACATGGTCTGATTCACTAGCAACATGGCCTGATTCACTAGCAACATGGCCTGATTCACTAGCAACATGGCCTGATTCACTAGCAACATGGTTTGATTCACTAGCAACATGGTTTGATTCATTAGCAACATGGTCTGATTCACTAGCAACATGGTCTGATTTACTAGCAACATGGTCTGATTTACTAGCAACATGGTCTGATTCACTAGCAACATGGACTGATTCACTAGCAACATGGTCTGATTCACTAGCAACATGGACTGATTCACTAGCAACATGGTCTGATTCACTAGCAACATGGTCTGATTCACTAGCAACATGGTCTGATTTACTAGCAACATGGTCTGATTCACTAGCAACATGGTCTGATTCACTAGCAACATGGTCTGATTTACTAGCAACATGGTCGGATTCACTAGCAACAACAAAAAGAAGTAGAAGTGGAAATAGTTTAACTGCTATGACTGAATATGATTCCATCAGAAAATATTGACAGTTAATGCATGTTCCCTCAGGGTCCGGTTGTCCAAAGCACGGGATAAATTCGCTGAGGTTAAATTTACAGTTTTAGCGTTATTTCAGACTGAGATAAAGTTACTCTTTCTTAGAACTACCGAGCCAGTAAGTGCTAGTGGCCCAAGTTAGACCACACAAATCTGGACAACTCTTTATCATAATGACTATCATAATTAAAGACATTTTTCAGTGTTAGATTGAAGGCATTTACATCTAAATATTTTACCATACGAATAATGGGTTTATCGTTATTAGTGAAGGGTCAACTCAGATTATATTTCATATTCTGACCAGCTAGAGTTCAAACGATTCACGTTTATATTTAGGCAGAAAAACGTGCTAATTATTCCACCAAAGGCTATTAGTTAGTATTGCTACATCTTGTGATTTTTATTATTACGAAAGTTATGATTACTGTTTAGAAATCTAAAGTGGTGCTACGTGATTTTAATGCATGTTACACGAGACAACTTTTAGCGCAACATCTAGCACATAGGAACAGACACCCTCGTGAAAAAATGGCGGACGAGTGGAGTCTTTGTTTGCTGACGCAGCCTCGTTTCCGTGGGCATAGCAAACTGGCGGAAAGTAAACGGCGAGTGTTACACGAAGCAGATTTTTGAAGATAATTAAAAAAACTTGCAACATGAACGAAGATTGGGTAAGAGTCGTCCAGCGCGCCAAGTTACACTATGGTGACTTTTCGTGCTACAATGTTGCGCTAAAAATCCTCTTTACAAATTGTCACGTGCTACATCACCTTAATGTTATTTATCCTTGAAATCTGGTTTATACTGTTTATGTTTTGCATCCTCGAAAACCTATGGCGTTAATCACCGAGGTTCTATTGACAAAAGTATTCCCAAGACGGTGTCAAACGGATGTTGCTGATTGGCCTAACTTATCAAAGAAAACAACCAACCGGAGGCTATCAAAGCCATTCTTATGCAGTTTTGGACTGTATCGGCATTGAACAGAAACAACAGTCACAATTATTTTCCCTCTTTCATGGTGTTTGAAGCAAGGATACATTTACGCCATGGTTAAATTGCTAACCCGGGGTTAAACTGTAGGGATAAAGTGGGTTAAACTGTAGGGGATAAAGTGGGTTAAACTTAGGGATAAAGTGGGTTAAACTGTGGGGATAAAGTGGGTTAAACTGTAGGGATAAAGTGGGTTAAACTATAGGGATAAAGTGGGTTAAACTGTAGGGATAAAGTGGGTTAAACTGTGGGGATAAAGTGAGTTAAACTGTAGGGATAAGTATACCCTTGCTTCGAACAATCAGGTCAATCTTTAACTGATCCCATGTGGTTTAAGTCCGAGGTACAACATTTGTTCAAGCCGGTCTTAAAACCGTTTGAAAGTGGCTTGAAAACGTCGTTGAAAGGTGTTGAAAGATATTGAAAGCACATTGTAGAGAGTTTGACTTTGTGTAAAGGCCATAGCAAAAGGTTTCACGATCGGTTTCAACACGTTGTATCGATGTTGCACTGTTTGACCAGGGCTAAGCACAGAAAGCCCTAGGTTTTCGAGGATGGTGTTATCGGAGTAATGTACTAACATTCATTGTAGTACTCGGGGTATCCCCATGAAGTCGGAGAAGAGCGAAAATCATCCATGGCGTATTCACCATAACCTGTAAACATCAAGCGCTTTACGATTTAGTTACACTGTAACGGGGCCATGTTACTGGAATGTGTTGATTCTCAAGACAAATACAATTGTTTGTTTGTGTTATAGGAGTTTCTCACTGAAATGCCGACATTTTTTTAAGAGCCAAACTTGACATGTTTTTTATACTGATTTTTAGCAGCTTTCCACTGATAATAACGTATCCATGTTCATCCTTATCAAATTCATTAATAATTCATGAAGGAAAAACAAAAGGACATTAATGTGCGATCACTGATCTGTAAATCTGATACAGATTCGTCCTGATTTATATAAACTTTTGCTTCGACTTTCTTGGCCGAAATAGGTCATATCGCCAAAATAAGTGAAAAACATGAGTCAATACATCTAGACGTTTGATAAGTCATATACAGAATTCCGATAAAGCACGCGGGTCACTCATTCTGTATCTGAAAATACCACCCAAAGTTTCTTGTTTGTTGTTTAACAGTCGTTTAACGAAATCGTACCATTATTTTTAGATGTCAGATGGTTTAAATATAAGATGCTAAATACATTGCATGACCCCTTGAGTCCCTGTTCACACGGAAAGGATTGAGTGGTCGATCCGATCGGAAATCTCACATCAATCCTAAAATCCAGGCAGCCCCTGCTTACAGCTTGCATGAAGCGGATTGAGCGGTCGATCCGATCGAAAACTCAATCTGCTGACGTGTGCACATGGAGCTGCTCAAACATTTTCAAGTTGATCTGACCGCAAACTCAAGTCAAGTGGCTCAACTTTAGGATTGACTTGATATTTTAAGTCGATCAGATTGACAACATTTCAATCCGCTTCATGTAAATACCGACTCGTGTCGTCGATCGTATCCACCAGTCAATCCGCTTCATGTAAACAGGGGCTTAATTTTGCGGCCACATTGAATCGAAATGTTCGAGCCGACTCATGTACAAACGTAAAGCTGCTCGACTTTTGATTCGATCTGACAATCAATCCTCCATGCAAAAAGGGATACTACAAGTTCAACATGCATGCAAGGCTGTTAGTTCGTTAGTACGTTACGCTGTTTACGGTTTACGGTTTAATTTGCTGGAGCCAGGTTTAAGCAGTTTATGTACGTTGCTTCAGCTTATCGTGTTAATTTCTGCAGTTAATCCATGCCCAGATATGTAGCTATACGTATCACGCAAACATTATGAATGAGAAATTAATGTTTATAATTCCTTCTTACAGGGACGACCTGCGGCCTGCATAGGCCAGTTTTGTGGTGTTTTGTCTAGCGTATGCTGCGAGTTTCATTCTCAGTCTTGCGACAGGAATGGAGGGCCATGTTGTTTTCAATAAATGTTTACGAAATTTGAATAGCTTTTAAAATCAGAGCTTTCACCTTTACGTTTCATGAACAGCCATGCATTAAAATGTAATGCGATTAAAATTGCTTTATCCTTCAACCCAATGGAGTTAGTGAGTTGACTTAAAGGGGCACTCTCGATCGAATTTACAACAAAACTATAACAATAACACCCTGAGATAGAAGAGAAATGCCATGTGAATGTCCTGATATGCTTTTCAGACTTTTTCGATAGAGGATGGCAAAGATTAAAGTGGATTACAAAAGCTTATTCTAGAAACTTGATTTCTGTTACAGAGAACCAGGGAGGCTGAATGAACCGATTTTAAGTTGCTCTAAATTCTCTTAGAAGCAGTATTTTTCATCCATTTCAAATTTTCTCCAGTTCGCCTGGAAAGCATACTCTGCCAATCCGAGTAGTTATTTTTGTCTTCCGTCATTTGAGGATTGACAATGTCCCTTTAACAACACAGAATACATTTAACAGTTCATTTAACACCATGCAAGTATCATGCATCATATCCCATACCCCTTTCAGGATTAGTCCTCTCAGGCGGACCTGGTGGTCGATTCCGTGGTGTACTCTTCTTCTGTGGTCGGGCGTACGGCACAGTAGGATCAATCGGACCATTCCTGGCAGCCCCATCC
This sequence comes from Actinernus sp. WN-2022, assembly GCA_030867875.1. NCBI lineage: Eukaryota > Metazoa > Cnidaria > Anthozoa > Actiniaria > Actinernidae > Actinernus > Actinernus sp. WN-2022. The sequence goes on along the minus strand of JAOWCC010000064.1, from coordinate 19,777,143 downwards.
CTCGGTGCTAGGGGAGCAGGGCGACGAGGACCATTAAGGATATCCACCGAAGAATATCCCGGATCTTCGTCGGGCTCAGGCCGAACTTTGAATGTCGGTCTATACTTTCTCTCAGCATCGCTAGAGTCAGTAGGGTCATCAGGCGATTGGGGTGTCTGTGATTGGGGCATTCCATAAATATTGCGTCTGCGATCTGTCAGATCACCAGTGGACCTATTCTTGCTTTTGGCTTTTCGACCCGACTGGCGTACGGCCTCCTCAAAGGATGGTGGTTCATGGTAGGGTGGTAGGGGGTCGAAGTCAGGTTGAGGTCCACGTGCAGGGTAGTCAGTAGAGTCCAGCTGACCCACGCTCTGACTCATACCACGTACACCAGCACGGGATCCTGGATTAAGAAGCATTTCTTCCTGCCGGATAGAGTCTAGGCAAAATAATGCACCACACAGTAAACTGGCTGGACCGGTGAATGGAATGCGCCAAATGCAGTTGAGCAGCGTTTTAGCCCAACTGCCGTAAAGTTCCAAAAGTAACGAGGGTCATAACCTTCGGTTTTGGCAGCCTTCAGTTGTATGGTCGCTACTTTCAGGGGTTTTGTTACTTTTAGGGAGCTAAAACACACATATAGGCCGAGCTATCACAACAAAACTAGTACAGTATTTTATTTAGCAGAAACTCTACCGATCAATGTTTGTCTGTCCATGCGGTTTCCTTTGTACTATCCATATAAACGATCACACACAGTAAACTTGAAAGTAAAGAAAAATCAACCATACTTAACTTCAGAAAATCATGACAGACTGGTAAATTTGAGGCCGACGAGGGAGCTGGTATTTAAAGTTCCGTTATTCAAGCGGCATGGTTCACAGAACTTGGTATATTCGTCAAATTTGGGGTCGTTACTTTCAGTGTTTCGCTACATTCAGAACTTTACGGTAAGTGCCAATGAGTTCAAAGTAATTAATTTGTTTAGAAGTTGGAGGAAGTGACTTGACAAAGGCGTTTATAAGGGTACATGGCAACCTTTTTCCTAGGATCAAAATCTCCAAATTCAAACTACATGTGCAGAGTTTTGAGTGGATATTTTAGATAATAACAATCACACCGCGGCAAAACGGTAGGCTCCGCTGGCCAAAAGAACGAAGGCTCTGCTCTCAAATACAAATTACCGAGGGTTTCAACTTTTTTAGTAAATAATTTTATAACTTAGTAAACTCACAATGAATTACAAATTAAGAAAACCTGTTAAAGTCTTAGGCTTAGCTTTTAAGTAGTTTTCTTAGTTTTTGACAAAACAGTTCACAAATGAATGCTTTTAAGCAGAAACGTTAAAATCACGGCATGTGCCTGTTGTTTCATTTCAGTTTTCGCGGGAAACTGGGGGCGGCCGCGCGCGGACAAGAAATAGCAAATACGCATGCGCGTGACGTTTTGCCGCGGTGTGAATAACAATAGGCCTCTGGCAGGAAACAGTCACGTGCCGAAATATCGCGTCAATAACAAATGAATTAAGCTCGTGCTCCCCTGGGAATTAAGGGCAAACAAAGTTCAAAACGATGTTTTAGAAAGATCGACAATCGATTGGAGGAGGAAAATACTTTTACAAACCCGTTTTGCTAATATATAACACTACCGATCTCGTACAAGGCCTTTAAATAAATGAAGTCAAATATTTTTTGCTCTCCAGGGCAACCAGGTGATTACATTCTGCAAAGGGCCCATTCACGAGATTTTGTAACAATCGAGACACGCTATTATGTGAATTAGCGACAATAATTAAGTTTAATAGGATCATGCATTATTTAAATTACGTTAGTGCCCCCAGCATTAACTTGAGAAGAGTTATCCTAGTGATGACAGAGAATTAAAATAACATCTTAGAATGGTTAACATTGTTATATATATTAAGCATTAGAGGTAACAGGAAGAATTTAGAAGAGTATTACACAGAATACTACACAGTATTTTCCAATAGTTTTTTGTAAAATGTGCCAAGATAATTAGTATGTTAACAACATAATTTGTGTTAGTAGAATCATAAGATCAGACTGGTTAACGAAGCAGAAGTTTTAAGCATTACAGGCATTTAGAAGTAAACTTCAATATTAAAAACATACTATTAAAACAATTTTTAAACTACGGTGATACTGAAATGTATTTTTGAAATCACAATGTATCATTCTACATTTAGTATACGACTTGGCAAATAATGTGAGCATACTACGATTAAACGGTTCGCAAACCACTTTTCACTGGCTCGGCACATAAAGGTTTTGTAAGCATGCGAGGGGAGGAATACCTTTGAGGTAACTACATAGCTATTTGAAACCACACATAGATCTTGAAAAGCTGCAGTAATTCATCTTAGACTTTGGGCCCACTAAGATGTGAAACTACTACATTAGCTGAATTACATGCTAAAGAAAGCAGGGCAAAAACAAAGGGGGGAAAACACCACTCTACACAACGACACATACTATATCATGCATAGCTAACAGTGTATGAAATAAAATCAATGAGAATTAAGCTCCTCCCTAAGCACCCATTATTGTTACAGCAATACAAAACAGAATCCACAAGTACCTTGATTCCTACAGATTCATCTCCATCTCCCTTCCCTGCTTACAGTGTATGTATGAGAATGAATCTCCCCCAAAAGCACCCATTATTATTACAGCAATACAAAACAGAATGCACAAGTACCTTTATTCCTCATACCTTGTGAGGCATACCCAAAGTTGACACTTGGATCTGGTTTCTTTTTCTTTTTGCCATCCATCACTGTCAAGCTCGCCAGGTGCGCCTCAATAAATGGGTCATCCTCTATTGACTCTGTTGCATAGCTTCGGCGCCCATCATTACTGAGGCGTGTAATGTCTGGGCCACCTGCGGCATAACTTGGATATGGACTGGGGCCACTGTAAGGAAGAAACCAATAAAATCAAAAATAAATATGTTATAGCAGGCTGAGTATTACAGCTTACAAGGGCCTGCTTTTACTCCTCATACACTCCACACTACATTAACTGTTTTGGACACACTGCACTCTACTTACGGTTGATCCAATAAAATTCTCTTCACCAAAGTTAATGAGGAAATGCTGATTTTCACAGTTTCCAAAGGTTTCTTGGTAAAGGTAAAATGTAAAGCGACCTTATTTAACGTCGGTAACTCGTAACAGTCTTGAAAGACTGATACACTTGAGGCCGACGGGAGACCTACGATTTAACGTCCTTATCCGAGAAGACGTGAAGGTCTAACCATTTGCAGTTCGTGAACGAGATTGTTTCACAAAGGCAGCACCTTCTACTCAGTTCCTGAGCGTTGGTCCGGCCCACACCGCGGCAAAACGGTATGCTCCGCTGGCCAAAAGAACGAAGGCTCTGCTATCAAATACAAATTACCGAGGGTTTCAACTTTTTTAGTAAATAATTTTATAACTTAGTAAACTCACAGTGAATTACAAATTAAGAAAACTTCAACCTGTTAAAGTCTTAGGCTTAGCTTTTAAGTAGTTTTCTTAGTTTTTGACAAAACAGTTCACAAATGGATGCTTTTAAGCAGAAATTTTAAAATCACGGGTATGTGCCTGTTGTTTCATTTCAGTTTTCGCGGGAGACTGGAGGCGGCCGCGCGCCGACAAGAAATAGCAAATACGCATGCGCGTAACGTTTTGCCGCGGTGTGGGACCGGCCAGGGTTTGAACCCGCAACTTCCCGCACAACAGACCGGCGCTTAGCCACTGAGCTAAACAGGACGCCGTTTTGCCCCCCCCCCCCCCCTGTTTCAACTTAAATTTAATGGTTAGTTATTAATTACAAATGTATATACTAAAGGGAGGGGTGGATAGTTTCCCAGAAACATCCATGGTGACGCATAGCAATTAACAACTTTTAACGAGGGTATTTATCTAGCCTAGCAGGCCACATTAAATGTAGCTATTGTGTGTGCTTGGGGATGGCCTGTGTTGCTGGCACAGGTAAGGGAGAGGGAAGTGGAGTGAAACATAAATTGCCTCCCCCCATTTTTATGCACAAATAACGCATAATGCAGAGGTACCAAAATCACAGCCGTATTTTCTAAATAGTAAACTGACCTGGCTGTTTGCGACATCTCAACTGAATCTGCTAAAAAAAAAGCACACAAGGTTGATTAGAAAAGCTAATTCATACTTGAGTTGAGTAACACAGATAGAAGCTGGCTCTACCACAGGATCACCCTTAACTGACCAGCAGGATCACCCTTAACTGACCAGCAGAATCACACTTTTGGGAGCAAAGAGAAACCCAAGAAATAAGATGGCAGATTTAAGGAAAATTTGTATGAAAGGTGGCTTAAAAAACTTTACAATAAAGTAAAAGATTAAGAAAACTGAGAAGAAAAAAAAAAAGCTGGACCAGGAATCAAACGCTGAGCTTAGGTGTCTCCTTTGAATCAGAGGACGTGCTCTCTTAATTTGCTCGACATAGAGCCAATCGATAGTCACGTAATTCGAAAATAAGCTGTATGTGGAGATGTTAATGTTCGTGGGGAGCCTTCGGCCCATGTTGGAGCACTGATATCGCTCGACACGTACACAAACTCGACTTCAATATTTCATTTACACATTATGTAGTACATTGAAAGTGCCCCTCAACCCCAGTTTCCTTATTTTGTTTTCGAAAAGAGATCGTTTTGAGTGATTCTGCGAAAAAAGTTTTGAATTTACGTTAATCCTTGATTTTTTATGAGCGACTGTAAACGCGATTCTGATTTGAAAGCGTCGCCATTAGAATTGTGACGTAAGTGAAGGTTTTTTCTTTCCGAGCATGGATGCATACGCACGTTTCGCTTTCATGAAGTCAATCCACTTCTTGCGCCTTTTTCTGGCTAACGATCTCTCATCGGCTCCCCAGAATGGAATTTTGTGAAGACTGATATCTTGCTTGGGGTCTGAACAGTTGCTGCAGCCCCCTACAACACACCTACAGTGTATTTAGCATTTAAACATTTTTTTTTTTTCGATTTCGCTAACCAGTACTCTCAACTACTCCGACCGCTTCTCTTAGTAAATTTTGACGACTGAAACAGACGCTTTCCTTCACTTGCACGTCACAAGACTCATTATAATAATTAGGACGTGCGCCACTACACACAGGATTTTTTCGTCTTTAAACGCTCATAAAAAAAAACAAGGATTATTGCAAAATCTTTTTTCCCCAGAAATGTTCAAAATTACCTCTACTTTTCGAAAATAAAATAATTTTTGGAGTTGAGGGTCACTTTAACATTATTATAATGGTAATCATGTACTTTCTGACCTCCCAGGCTAATGGTCGACTAATATTATTAACACGTAGAGTGCGAGCTAGAGGCGCCATATGCTATTCTTGGGTTGCACGTTACGTCATCGCCGCCATGTTGGTGGAAGTTAACAAAGGATTCCTCGTTAGCTTCTTTTGTTGTGGCACCAACATGGCCGCCATGCCCTTTGTTATTTGAATCTCTGGGGATTGGTTGCAACCCAGCAATAGGCGAATCCTTGTTTACGTTTTTTCCTCATTAGCATACATCAAACTTCAAGAGACGTACATACAAACAAACAGAGTCCATAAATCGAAAGAGATTGTCACACTTGATAATCACCGAAAATTTGAGAGTGATATGATAAATATATTTTGAGGAATGAGCGTTTAAAAAGCTCAAAATTTACAATGAATGTATGGCTGTCAGCAACTCTTGCCCCCCAGCCCATTTTATAGTTTTGAAAAGTCAATTTCTCCGTAAATATTTAACATATCAATCTCAAATTTTCGGTGGTTACTCAGTTTAAAATTCTCTTTCAACTGATATAGTCTGTTTGTTTGTAGCTTGAAGTTTAATTTATGCTAATGAGGCAAAAATGTAAACAATGACATCAGCAAGGATTCGCCTATTGACAGTAGTTGGCAAGGGTTGCAGCCCCAAGTCAATGGAACCAAGAGCAAGAAGTCTAATACCGGTAATTGTTTTATCATAACCAAGCCACCGTTCAACTTAGCGATCAAGAAAACTGTGAAAAAACATGCTAAAAAGCATTTTTAAAGTTATGTTGACTGCAGCATGCACAGGTTGACTATTGAAGCAATAGACCACACATTTCAATGCGTTTAGTGGCGAAATAGAGCACGCGGGATGTTGGGAGAACGCAAGAAAAGCATTTCAAGTGTTCTCCCAACATCCCAAATGCTAAATCAGTTTCGCCAGTAAACACATTGATATAACTAGGACAAAATGCAAGCAGGCATGCCGATTTCTCTGTGTTTACCGGCACAATAGACCATAGATTTTTGAATCTATACACCAATCAGAGCGCTCGTACTATCTGGGTTATATTATAAAAATCGATAGACAGTGCCTGGCTTGTCAATCAGATGACGAGTGAGCCAATCGATGGCAGCTAGGTTATGCTAATTGAATATGTGTTGATTGGTCACAAAGTACAATTTTACCCACTATACCTCCGTAAGGCTTTTTACGTTTCTTGAAGCAACATAGGCACAAGATGACAATGAGAATGAGAAGAACGCCTCCACTGGCAGCGATGATAGCAATCAACTCATCAGTACTCAGGCCAGTCCTCTTGCTAACTGTTGGCAAGGGGCCAACTACAAAACGAAATAATTAATGTCAGCACATTCATTTGAAAATATTCAGGCTAGTATGATGAAAATTAAAAAGACATACTTCAGTTCAGAGTCTGGTTGTTCAAAGGGTGGATAATGCTATCCAGTGGATAAGTATTAACCAAACTAGCTTATTTTATCCACTGGATAAGTAGAGTGTTATCCACCCTTTGAACAACTGGACCCAGCTTTAAAGTAATTCAAGCGAAATTCGATGAAATTCGAAGCTTTTTGACAAAAAATGACGAAATTGCGCTTCTTTAGAAATTTATTTTAAAGTTCGAAAATTTATTTATCTAAAGCCCCGGCTAATCGCTCAACCATTTTCATCCAACATCGTAATGGAACGTCAACTTGAACATTTCACTTAAGTGGTTAAACGGTCCCAGGATGTTTGATTATTTAGCCGCATGTTGGATGAAAATGTTTGAACTAGATCAAACATCAAAGATTGTTGGAAAACCATTTAACAGTCTTCTGAAAGAGGCGGCTAAAAGATGAAACATTTTCATCCAACATGATGTTGGATGAAATGTTTGAGCATTTAGCTGGGGCTTAATACTGCACGACATTTCGTTCTCCTACTACGAACATTTGGCTGAAAATTTACGATTCGAAATTTCAATAAGAAAAAAAGCCTCACAAACTCTGTTAAATTAAGCTAAATTATAGAGTTTTCAAAAATTTGCCATTGCTTCAGTTTTCAAGATATGAACCTAAAACTTGAGCTTTTTACTAATTTTGGCTTGCTCTTTCCATTTCTGGCATTCATGTTGTTCTGGCGGCAATTTTTTTTTTGATTGACAGGCTAAAAAGGTCATGTGACCAGGTCCTACAAAGGGCCTGTAGGCCTGTCATATTGTCCATTCATACTTTGCACACCTGGATCTCCATTCACCTGGGTAATACAAGTGCAGTCCACCTCATTTGGTGAATTTCACTGGGTCTCTTCATAAAGGCAGTGAAAAGGTTTCTTCCTGACTCAAAATACATTACTTTACTTCCAAGGTTGTTACTCACCTGGATCAGATTCCACTGCCATACTTTCACTAAATCCAGTTTCTCCAGCATACTTGAAGAGGATCCTGAATTGGTATATCTTGTCCTCTTTGAGGTTCACTACTGTAAATGAAGTAACATTACGTGGCAACCCCTGAGCACCTTCAACTTTAAGCCAATTGCCATCAGCACGACGGGCTCGGTTGTCCTTCACCCGATACTCAATGTAGATAGCAGTAACATTTTCATTTGAAGTCCAAGTGATAAGGACTTTTGTTCCATCATCTGGATCTCGACTAACAGAAACTGAAATAAGTATAAAAATACATTAGCATAATTATAATATGTATGTTCTCCACAACATTACTTAGAAAAATATAGACACTACATCACAATACTTGAAATCCAAGTGGCACATACATATTCCTGTACATGTAATTCTGTACAGGTATCTTTAATAATAATAATAACAAAGTAGCACTTATATAGCGCAATTCTCCAGAAACTGCCCGAATGCTCTTTACAATCTACATAAGATTAAAACTAATTACAACAAATTTTTTTTTTAAACAATAGTAACAATAACAAATTCATCTAATAGAATATCTTCTTAAAATGATCAAACACTAACTATAGTACACTAAATAAATTAAATTAAATTAAATTATATAAATAAATAACATCAAAATACTTAAGTGATAGGTAATAAAATGCTAATTTAAAAAGATGTGTCTTCAGTTTACATAATAAACAACTGAACTGACTCGCTTATTCTTAGTTCTGTCGATAGTTCATTCCATAACTTTGGCACACAAAATAATGGAAAACGCTCTAGCACCATAATACTTGAGATGATGTGCAGGTTGCTGAAGCAGTAGCTTATCAGCCCACCTTAGAGCACATCGCAGAACATAATATGGATCTAACAATTCACTTAAATGTAATCGCTGAATAAGGTGACATGGGAGCCCATACAATAGAGCATTACAACTGTCGATTCTAGATATAACGAATGCAATGATAAGTGTCTTGGTAGAGTCAAAGCTAATGAATCTTCTAATCTTAGAGATATTTCTAATACGATAGAAAGCTCCCTTGCAGATTTCATTAACATGTCTTAGCTAAAGAATTAGTTAGCTAAACAAGCCATCACATGACCTTGTCAATCAAATAAATGGTGCTAGCAAAATATGGATGCCAGAAATGGGCAATCCCTTTATGTAGGACAACACAATTTTTTACCAAAAATACAATAGAATACAACACAATACAATTCAATACAACAATAGAACGCAACACAATACAATACAATAGAATACAATTTGGTAGCAATTTGTGTCGTCCTACATGAAGCGATGGCTCAGAAATGGAAAGAGTGAGCAAAAATGAGTAACCAAGGCAAGTTTTAGGATCATATCTTTAAAACTGAAGCAAATTTTATTTTTAAATCTCCAAGTTTAACAGAGTTTATGAGGCTGGAGAGATTTAATTACAATAGGCCTCCAATTTTTTTTGGAAAAGAGGACTTTCATGACCTTTTCAATACTGAATAGTATGGGCTAAAACTACTGTAACTTATCCGCTAACAAGCCCAACTCCTGGTTATTACCCCTCTTCGTTATAGGTCCCTCTTTGTTATAAACCCCATTTTACCCAAACCTGTCCTCATCTCTTTAAACTGACTGAAAAAAATTGTTCATTGTCCCAAATGCATTTCTGTAGGACTGTATACAAGAGTAAAATACTAAAAGGATGCATAGAGTAGGTTTCATGAATTATTTATATCGGACAAGAATGAGCTACTGTTGCGTCAATGTGCACTTACTAGTTCCTCTAGCTGGAGGCACTGAGGAGACTGCAAAGATACAACAACAAATGTAGATTAGAGCGGTTTTCAGTTGAGTGTAGTAAAACCAAATGAAATTACCCACAGCCAGACAGTCATAGGGAGCGAGTAATCACAAGTAACTCATAAATGGCTTCCCTGTGAGCCAATGACAAACCAATGAAAAACCAAAACCAATTTGCGTTTGGTTTTACTTTGGATTCTGATTGGTTGGTACCAAAACACTTCCGACACTCAATTGAAATCCGCTCTAGTATGACCTTATTAATAACAATTAGGAATAAAAGATAGCCTATAATGCTATATAAATACTAGCTAGATACATGTATGATTACCAGTCAGCTTTATAATAATAATAATAACAACTTTATTTAACGAGGGTAGCACGTGACAGTTTACACTGATGAACTAGTGGCCCTCAATTTAAATTACAATAAATTATAATAAGTTAAATAAGCTACAATAAAACTACTTAATACTATTTACAATTCGTATCTAAGTTAAAAAGATAAGAAATTTGGAAGCTTAATATATAATTATTTACAAGTCAAGTTTAATACGATAAAATCTAGTAAAATATGACATAAATTTATGACAATAAATATCTTTTAAAGCGGATTTAAAAGAGCCAATGGTGTCTTTTTTCTTATGTTAACAGGTATGCTATTCCATAATTTGATGCCCATGATTTGAAACGTTTTACCACCCTCGGACTCTCTATTATATCGAGGGCATACAAAGTTATGACTGCCGTGTCTGCTTGCTCTGCTGTGTATATCTATGTTTCTAGTAAACAGTTGTGTAATATAACTAGGCGAGTCGCCAGTAATACGCCTATATATTAGGGAACACTTTTGTATTGTTATTTCATCCTTTAGTGGCAACCATTTAAGTCGATTAAAAAGACAAGCGCTCCTTTCCTTGAAGTCTGCATCTAGTATTACACGAGCAGCGCGTTTTTGGAGTTTATAAACACGATCTATATTCTCACAGGATGTTGAACTCCAAACACAAGATCCATATAACATTATCGGCTTGATCATTGCATTATAGTATAATTTACGTTCTTCAATAGCAAGTTACGCTTAATCCTTTTAAGTACACCAATTCTCTGCGACAGTTTTTGCAAAGACCATCAACATGCTCATTAAATTTAACATTTTGTCCAGTTTCACGCCTAGTAATTTTTGTGAACTAACTTGCTGGATCTCTTTACCATTAACTGTAACTTTGAGTTCTGTATCTGGCATTTTACGCTCTAACCTCTTTCCAGTTACAAGCAATGTTTTGGTTTTCGATGCATTAAGAACCATCCTGTTTTGGGCTGTCCATTCGTCTACTTTGTCCATGTCGTCTTGAAGCTGGTGCTGAATCCAGATGGTGATGAGACTGGAGCAGAAGCGCTCAGCGTGGTGTCGTCTGCATAGATATCCACAACTGATTGTGAGACTGACTGGGGAAGATCGTTTATGAAGATAATAACAACAGAGGTCCTAAGACCGATCCTTGTGGGACACCATGGGTTATTGACTTGGCTTCCGATTTAACTCCATCGATACAACGGATTGCCTTCTCCCTTGTAGGTACCGAGTGATTAACATAAGTTCACGTGACTCTATACCATATGCATCTAGCTTCGAGAGAAGTATATCATGGTCAATTAAGTCAAATGCTTTCTATAGTCAATAAACACAAGTCCACTAACACGATCTTTGTCCATGTCTGAGAGTAACTGATCCGTCAGACGTATGAGGGCTGTCTCTGTAGAATGTAATCTGCGGAACCCAGACTGAAGGTGGTACAGCAAGTTATTATCCCTCATATAAAAATATAGAGCTTGGTGGATGTGCTTTTCAAATATCTTAGACAGCAACGGTAGGACAGAAATAGGGCGATAATTGTTCCTATCATCTTGTTTCCTTGACTCTTGTAAATAGGTGTGACCTTAGCAAATTTCCACACTGAGGGAAAAGTACTATTATCAATACAGTGATTTATAAGTCGACTTAGAGGCAATGAGATTGCCGGGGCAGCTGCTTTCAGAATTTTTGCCCCAATGCCGTCAGCTCCAGTGGCTTTGTGTGATGGCATACACTGTAACAGTTCTTGGATCTTTTTCGGCGTAATATGTGGGATAGTAAACGCTGTTTTGTCGGCCTTCCTCCTCTGTTCTCGAATGCGCTGTAAGGAAATCTTTGATGACAAATTCGCTGGAAGGCTGCTGAGTAGTTTTAAAGGCTCAGTAACAAAGAATGAGTTGAACAGCTGTGCAATGTCAAATTTGTCTGTGACTATCTTGTCTCCATCCTTCAACTGACTTATAGTAGCGTGATTGTTTACATCCTCTCTAGTTACATGTAGGTTCTTGATGAGACTCCACAGTTTTTTTAGGTTGTGTTTATTTTCAGCCACTTGATTTTTGAAATAGCTCTCTTTAGCATTCCTGATTAACTTGCATACTTTGTTCTTTGTTCGTTTGAACGCAGTCCAGTCCTCCGGATTTCCAGATTTCCTAGCTTTTTTCAATAACTCGTCCCTTTTCCTTATGTTATTGTTTAGATCTTTAGTGAACCAATTTGGCTGGCCCTGCTTTTAACTCTTTTCAGTCTTACCGGTACTTGGCGATCGAGTATGTCATTAAATATTTTGTACCAGCTGTCTGCAATATCGTCTATATCTTCAAATACAAATGCAGTATCCCACGGGGCCTCTTTCAATTCCACAACGAATTTGTGCTTGTCGAGGCGTTTCAGGTCTCAGTATGTAAAGGTGTTGCTTTGTTTGTTGTTTTGCAACTCTTGGCCTTTGTAGCGTCGCAAAGCAATTGTAGGCAGGTGATCCGACATTCCAATGTTCTTTATCTCCACGCACGATATTCTTTCTGGGTAATTTGTCCAGATATGGTCCAGACACGTTCCTGACACGGGCCTTGTAGCTTCTTTAACAAGCTGGGTTAAATGCAAATTTTTCAGTGTTTTTACAAGCTTGTGCTTGTTAAACAAATTTACATTTCGAAAGTCAATATTGAAGTCGCCCAAGAGTATCGTTTCTTTATTCAACAGATAGGCATTTTCGACGTTTTGTCCAATATTAGCTTTCCAAAGAGGACTTACCCAGAGAGAAGACTAACAAATATTCACGATTATCATGATTGGCTTAAAATAATATGCTGCAAATCTTGACATACATGTACATGATTATACAAGTTTCAGAATTTAAAGTATGTATTGTAATTATAAAAAGCACACAAAAAACAATGAATAACAAATAATTATTGTTCTCACATAAATTATTATGTTGCATTAAACAATAAATATATAAATTAATGCACAGCTATTCGAGGCCCAACTGAAGGAAGTTGGCCAATGAAAGAGCAACTCGATAACAAAATATTCCTTGCAAATTTACAACTGAATTCAGTGCTATGTGCATATGGCAATCATTCAACATACTCATTCAACACAATCATT